>CM077205.1:6446349-7046349 GCA_039654625.1 Rhinogobio ventralis | reverse complement strand
CAAACACCTGTGTCTCATTTATACCCGCGCTGCGTGGCATGAGCACCTGGTGCAATCATTGCATGCCAATGTGCATTGGCTCGTTTAGTTTTACTCGAAGTAGATTGGCTCTCGCGAGCGAGATTCCTATTCGTCGGTACTCCGACGTGGCGTCGAGAGTGACCGACTGAATGGGAACTCTCCTCGTATCAATGCATAATGATGCATTTAAAAGTTAATGTCCGAACGGATCTTTATAAAAGTCCACATTGTTATTGCAGATTAAATATAACACGGATAACATTGAATAAATATTTTGTATCAGTTTAAATTGCTTATTAGTCACTCAAACCTTTATCTAAACCTCTCACTGTCGGTCACACATATCCGCCATGTTTTGTAGTTTGTAGTTCTGAACCAAATCCTCCTCCAAAGTGCAATGGGTTGTGGGCAATATTAGCCTTTATAGTGTGCACAGATCCACACTTCAAAAATCTACCAGAAATAGTAGACCATCCGCTGACTTTTGACATGCTCTTTTCAACAAACTTATTCTAATCTCACATACTATATAGGATTGATAGTATGGACATTGGGACGCAGGGATAGTCTGAATCCAAAATCGCAAACTGTTTAGATTAAGTACTTATTTTGAAGTAATTACTTTACAACTTCTAAAAATGTACATTCTATATAGTATGCATGTGTGTAGTATGAATGTAAACCAGAAGTTTATTATCGTGACCAACTAACGTCAGTTAGGTTGCTTCACTGCCATTCACAAGTCCTCTCCCGTGGCCTCATGGGATAATAAAGTGTACATTGTATGCACACTTTAGAATCTTGCCGGTAGTAGTAGGTCACCCAGGTCACCCACATAATGTTTTTCGCCTACTATATAGTAGGGAAGTATGCAATTTCGTTGCTAACACGATCATCAAACATTAAAGGGATAGTTCAGGCAAAAATGAAAATTCTGTCATCATTTACTCACCCTCAAGTTATTCCAAACCTGTATGAATTTCATTCTCCTGCTGAACACAAAAGAAAAATGAAGAATATGGGTCAACAAACAGTTGATGGATCCAATTGACTTCCATAGTAGTCTATTTTTTTTTTCTTCCATACTTTGGATTTTTTTTCTGAAATGTTTTACTTGAATTTTTTTTTTTATAAATAGCCTAAACTAAATAGCCATTATTCTTTGTTATATTTAAAATTTAAACATTTTAAACACTGTATGTCCAAGTTGTCCAACTAATGGTGAACTAATCTGTTTACTAATCTGTTACCCAACTCTGCCCGCCCCAAAAAAAAAAATATTAAAAATAAATACATTAAATATATATCATCACACCAGGTGTCAGTCGAGTCGAGTGTCTTGTCTTTAGTTCTTCTCTTGGTTTTCACACTGTCTGTCAATCTCTGGTTCCATCATGGCCTTCGGATCAATCAGGAAATCCAATTAGGGCATCATCAGTCCGACCCCTTCGCTGTGTAAATGATGGCCACTGACACACGGGAATACAGCTCCATCTATCAGCGTTGCTTTAAACTGTTTTAAGAGACGTTTCCCTCTATTTCTCACTTCTCAGCTCTTTCATCATCAGACACTCAATTGACTGTTTGCTCTCTTTCCTCCTCTCTCTTGCTAGGCATGAACATTGTGTGTAAAGAGCCATGGTTTACACAGAGAAGCCTGTTTGCATACTGACATGACCTTTAAGGACAGCCCAGGGTTGTCTTATATGGCAAACACCACTGTAGCAACTTTCTTGGTTCTGTGAAAAACGCAAAACGAATGTTATTCACATATGGAGCAGAATAGCATAACCTTGTGTCCGTTTTCAGGCCTTCCCATGTAGGTCTCTGTAGCGCTGGAAAGCTTTTCTAATATTAACATGGGCCCTAAAGCTCTTGCCTGATCATAACCTTTCTTTTTCCCATGATAATTACTCTGAGATTTTCTCTTTTATATTGTCTCTCATCTCTCTTTCAACAGTCTTTCTTCAGTCTGCCTCACTCTCTCTCCTCCACCATCATATCCTAATGCTGATTGGCTACACTTTTGTTGTGCATGGTGCTCGGTCCGACCAACTTCTCAAAAATTTTGAAAAATCACTTACTGCACCTTTAATGCTTAAAACGAATGCTGGAAAAATGGAGGTGCATTATCTCGCCCTCAAAATAATTGCTCAGTCAAGTCACAGTGCAAAATTGCGCTGTAGTCACGGCCGAAATCTTTGGACATACAGTTTGAATACCGTATGAATACTTCTGGAGTGACGAAAAGACAATTTAAAATCTTATTTGAGCAGCCGGAGCCTCCAGATTCAGATGCATCTGTAAAAAATCTGATTGGAATCGCATTTCAAACCACCTCCAAATGTGGTCTGAAACAGAATTTCATGTGTTTTTTTTTTGCTGTCCAGACTTTTAAAAACCCGTCTGGATAAAATCTGGAAATGCAAAAAGTCTGACTGAAGTCCTTCCTTCAGAAAAGTGCAATGTGCTCTGATTGGTCAGCTGGATCAGTGTGTTTGGATTGGTCAACAGTTTTGAGCATGTTTCGGAAATCATGCCCCTTATCATAACCGCGAGTTTCAAGATAAGGAAAACTGTGACGTGTTTGTTCCCGGAAGAAAACTCAAGACTACAATGGAGGCGTTTCAGGTAGAGACCTGCTGCTGAACACGGGACCCAACCATAGACTGTAAAAAAAGATGGACTTGAAGTAAGTGAAGCCGCCAGTGTCCAAATATGGCACTGATCTTGGGTCTTGAGTCTGCGCAGTAGTGCGCGCAAAGTGGAACCGTGATATCAAGGTCCCGCCCACACTCCTGTCTAATCAACAACTTTTTGTGAAATAAACTATTGTGGAAATGTAGAAATTAAAGTTAAAGCTCCAATCTCCTCCAGAAGTTCCCAAAAATGTCTGTTGGTGCCTCAGTGACTACTTCACTCAGTGAAGTGAAATTTGATTGTTAAGTTTGTCTATGTCTCATTACATTACATGGAGAGGGCGGGGTTTATACCAATACTGCATCGAGCCACCTGGGGGCGATCGAGATGCTTTGGCTTCACTTTTCAGGACTCGTGTGGCACACTTGGACCCAATGCAATAGAGTGCGGTGCAAGACTAGATTTGATGGCCGAGTGCGTGCGTGGGTGTTGGCGGAATTTGTATTTTGCCATATATATTTGATTTCTTGAACGCAATGGCCAATCAGATTTGAGATAGAATCCACTCACCTCTCAAAACATCTGAGTTTTTGTTCAATGCTGAATTCTGTATGCTGGCAAATCCTCTGATTATAACAAATAAAGTGACAGGTCCTCTTTAATTTATATTATATTATATACTGATTTACAATGGGAAAGGCACATTCTTGAGTGAACAGTTAATTATTTATCATTTTTTTTGTGTGTGAAATTGTCTACCCATCATTTTATCTGTCTAAATTACAGCAGTGAAATTTGCTGCCGTGCAATTTCTTCATGACTTTCTTCATGTGCACATGGTTCACTGCTCAAGAAATATTTTTGTGAAAGCAACTTTTTGTTTGCTTCTTGCTGGCAATTTAACTAACTTTTAACAAACTCATGTTTATTAGATGGTCTGTCTTTCCATTGAAGAGTGAACATTATATACTGCACATTGCAAATAAAATGCTTCATAGTGGGAGCTTAACATTTTCCAGTAAATTAGAAATATACTCTCTGCCTGGGTTTTAGACTTTAGTTGAAACCTGCAATATTTACAAGCTGAAAATGTGTCTCATTAAAGTGCAACCTAGTGTAAGTAATAGTTAAAAACATGAAATAGCAAATTAACTTTGGGTAGGTCCTCTTATTTAACAGATACTTCCAGATACTTCTTTACGAGATGCTGTGTTAAATAATGAAAATGTTTTACTTTCTCAGATAACTTTAATAATTTAAATGCATTTTTGACAATATGAGTTGAACATATTGTTTGAATGTGAGGTTCTAGATAGTTTTTTATATAATGGGTTACTTTTAACATACATCATCATCTCAGAAATGAATCTCACATATGAATATAAAATATTTGATTGCACATTGGAGCTTGCTGTGGCTACATAACCACAGTCAAATAGTCCTTATATTGCATAAGGGTTCATGTAAATGCAGAGTATTAGCAAAAACAGTTTGTACTTAATGTATTTATTTTAAACAGCTATCGATTACAAATAATCTTGTATTCATTTTTGTGTAATTGTACACTGTATGTAATGCTATAACATGTGCATGAGCGTCTCTGTTCTTTTTTTTTTCCTCCAAGGTTTTTTTTTATTATATTTTATCAAGGGCTGGCAATCAAACAAGACATAAAAAAATCGTATCAAAGTGAAGTGTCTTCCATTCATGTGCAATGGCAAATGGCTGCACTTTGATTTCATTTGATATACAAATCCACCTGTGCAATTGAATTCGTTACACAGAAGACCTTGTGCATGTCCTTTATATAAATCGGTTTATCAGCATGATGCCATTAGCGTCTCTCCATAATGTAAGATATTATACGTTTCCTCTCTGATCCTCACATCAGTATGCATGACCGGCCTCTCGTCTTTCTAACACGGCAGGCGAGACTTAGCAGAAAAAATTCATCTACTAATCATGTGCAATTCATTTTGGGAACTTCTGTTCTATATAACCATCTCTGGAGATTCTAAAGCCACATTTTTACTTAAAAGTGACCAGTCTTATAATACCCATATTAACATTAAGCATGTATAAAAGTGTTTCTTCAGAGTTGAAAAGGATGCAAAGGTTTCATAAAAGTGTCATAAACGTAATTTAAGTCATTTTACAAAATTCCATAGAACTGTATTCCAAGTCTTCTGAAGGCAAACTTATTTACTCATGGGGATTTTTATACTGTACAAACTGTATATTATATCCCCTACCCCTAAAGCTACCCATCACAGAAATCTTTCTGCATTTTTACATTTTAAAAACATGATTCATAAGCTCTTTTATGGGGACCAAAAAATGTCCCCACAAGGACAAGGATTTCGGATAGTGCCATGTTTGTGGGGATATTTTGTCCCATAACATAGGGTTTTATCAGGACCACACACACACACACACACACACACACACCAAATGCCTTGGGCAATTATGGAGGGAGAATAATTCTGATCCACTTCATTTCTCTAAAGGCATTCAAGTCATTCTTAAACCCATCTTTAAATTATCTCAAATGAGCAGAGTTTAGTCATTTCCATTAATGTTATTAAAAGAAGCTAGTTTCATACTGAAAATAAGCCGATTCATTACAGCGACTGGAACATCATTTCAATGCTAATGATTAATATGAAGACACAGAGGGGCGCTGGGTAAACAATAAGGCAGCCTGATTATGCATTGTCATCTTAGGTACCAGTGTAGTTCGCCGTCTAGACAGTGACAGAATATGAATATAAAGACATCGGCAATTATACACTGATGATACAGAACATCCCACTTTTAATATTGTAGGCTATTACAAAATATGAAGTAATCTTGCATCGCAGTCATGGATGAAGAAATGTGAAATGAATCAGTTTTCTGCAGCAGCATGAGAGAAGACTTGTTCTCTCATCAGAGGCCACACCCCCGTCTCATGAAAGAGAACACAATTCCAACAAGATTTTGAAGTTTCAGTTGAAGGTACATGTACAGTACAGTACAGTAAAGTGAAGTTGGGTCAGTGATGTGGAACTCATTTTTTGTCAAAAAAATAAACATTTTATTTATTTAAGAAGTTTTGCTTTATTTTAAAATATTTAAATACTATTATATAATATTATTTTTAAGTAATATATTTTATTTTAATCATATATACTATCAAATATTCAATCATTACACGATACATAGACTTAAAAAACTAGATGTTTTTCATAAACATGAAATGAACATGAACACTAAGATTATGGGCCCTATTTTAACGGCCTGAGTTGTGCAAGTTGTGGACCCGCCTATAGGCGCATATTACTAACGCGCTTTTTAAATAACACAAAAAATACTGCGCTATTGTCATTTTCAGTTGCCTCAAAGATTTTTTTTTTTTTTTTTTTTTTTTTTTTTTACAAGAAATTATATATCATAATTTGTCATTTTGGTTACTTGTAAGGTTTAGTCCATGCTAAGAGAGATTCCCTGTAAGACTGCAAACATGAACTGGAATTTAAAGCATATGTGAAATTAACTTGCATCTGGACAGTGGACGGTTCAAAATAATCGAATTAAAAATCATATATCAAATTTCCCACTGTTTTCTCTTTCACGATATTCCTTCAATTCAATTCAACACTCAACTCAAACATTTAACAGTTTCCCTGCGGTCAGCTAATTGACCATTATGTGTCCTGTGGCCTTTAAAGATATTGTGCTTTAATAAATCAATCATCCGATCGATTGTCACATAGAAAGAACAGGAAGTCCCATGTATAATTATTAGCATATGTCGGTGTAAAAGGCTCTTGATTTCGCAGTGCTCCTTTGGTGTCTTGTCTAGGGGGATTTTAATGGAAATCTCTTATCTCCAGAAAGTCTTTCAGGTGTTCAAAAGGCTTCCTGTTAAATAACATAATCCATTAAGCTCTGACAATTACCACTAATTCCATTTTAATTCAGTGGAAAGGTGAAGTGACAGGGAACATTTTATAGCTTAGGAGCTAAACATTTTTTTTATTTCAATTACTCTTCAGAGAGTTAGGGCTACATCTGGATAAGACGGTGAAGGTACTGGGCTGGACGCAACAGTTTTGGCAACTCCTGTATGATTTCAAAAATACAAAAAAATAAGAATAGTTGATCCAAAATACAAATGTTGCCCATATTTACTCATTCTTAAAGGAATAGTTAACCCAAAAATGTAAATTATCCCATAATTTGCTCACCCTCAAAGATGGTATATTTTTCTTACAAAAACCCATCTCTTCCCTTCAGAAGGCATTTAACTCACTGGATTATGTATTATTTTCATGATGGATGGATGTGCTTTTTGAAGCTTCAAAAACTCAGGCACTATTCAATGCCATTACAAATCTGGGACGGGACATTATTTAATATACACTATATTGCCAAAAGCCTTTACATGCACATGAACTTTAATGACATCCCATTCTTAATCTGTTAGTTTAAATATGGAGTTGGCCCACCCTTTGCAGCTATTACAGCTTCAACTCTTCTGGGAAGGCTTTCCACAAGGTTTAGGAGTGTGTTTATGGGAATTTCTGACCATTCTTCTAGAAGCGCATTTGTGAGGTCAGGCACTGATGTTGGACGAGAAGGCCTGGCTCACAGTCTCCGCTCTAATTCATCCCAAAGGTGTTCTATCAGGTTGAGGTCAGGACTCTGTGCAGGCCAGTCAAGTTCAAAACTTGTTCTTCCATGTCTTTATGGACCTTGCTTTGTGCACTGGTGCACAGTCATGTTGGAACAAGAAGGGAATCCCCAAAATGTTCACACAAAGTTGGGAGCATGAAATTGTCCAAAATGTCTTGGTATGCTGAAGCATTAAGAGTTCCTTTCACTGGAACTAAGGAGCCAAGCCCAACCCCTGAAAAACAACCCCACACCATAATCCCCCCTCCACCAAATTTTACACATGGCACAATGCAGTCAGGCAATTACCGTTCTCCTGGCAACCACCAAACCCAGACAGAGAAGCATGATTCCTCACTCCGGAGAACGTCTCCACTGCTCTAGAGTCCAGTTGCGCCGTGCTTTACACCACTGCATCCGATGCTTTGCATTGCACTTGGTGATGTAAGGCCTGGATGCAGCTGCTCGGCCATGGAAACCCATTCGAGAGATGAAGCTCTCGACGCACTGTTCATGAGCTAATCTGAAGGCCACTGGAGGTCTGTAGCTATTGACTCTGCAGAAAGTTGGTGACTTCTGCGCACTGTGCTCCTCAGCATGCGCTAACCCCACTCTGTGATTTTACGTGGCCTATCACTTCGTGGCTGAGTTGCGGTTGTTCCCAATTGCTTCCACTTTGTTATAATACCACTAACAGTTGACCGTGGAATATTTAGTAGTGAGGAAATTTCACCAATGGACTTATTGCTCAGGTGGCAACCTATCACGGTACCACGCTTGAATTCACTCTTACTCTCCTAGTTATTTAAGACAGCTTGAGAGGTCTCTCAAGTGGTTAGGAGTTCCAGTAGGGGCTTGTGATGGCACTGAGGAGACAGAGACGTGAGCAAATCTTTCAGGAGAGAAAGAATGTTTTTGAAATGTTTGACGATGAGCAGTTAATCAAACGGTATCGTTTGGACAGAGCAGGCATCATCTTTTTCAGCGCTGGTTAATGTTGGGCAGAACTTGCCTTTTATAACATGTTTCCGCTGTTCAACTAATTCAGCAAGCAGTAGCGCTTCTTCCTCCCACTAATTCGGTTTTCTTTTGGATTATATCATAAAATCTAGCCTATATATAAGCAGGTCAGTTAATCTTTCATTTCCAATGTGTATATCATAATGTATTCTCTTGAAAATTCTTTATTGTGTGTTGAATGTAAACTCCTCTTAGGAATTTCATCATTCAATGTGAATTTATCCGAGAATATTCATAAATAAGGAAATCTATTCAGTGATTGGTCCATGCCTATGTCGTCATCCAGAATCCTGTTTGTGGCACAGCAAAGTGTTGTGAATCATCTCTAAGACTGACTCTAAGATTTAGTCCTACACTTCACTTAAAGTATGACTGAGATGCTTGATAACTAACTTTTAAGCGCAGCTTTGAGCCAATAATTTTCTTACTCTTAAGTCAATTCTTAGCAGTGTACTTGTGAGTAATTATCAGAGGCTTGATAAATACGGGCCCAGAAATCAATTTTGTTCTGCAAAGAAAGTCCTATAAGTTTGTAACAACATGAGGATGAGTAAAAGATTAGCAAATATACATTTTTGGGTGAAATATTGTCTACATCATGTTGTTATTATGAAAAATTAACACTTAATTTCGATGATCCACTTTAGACATTCTACTAACTGTAAGCAACTTTTTCAAACTGTCAACTAACTCCCATTAGTGTATTGGTTATGATGGCCCTTATTTTTGGACTTTTGAAATTTTCTGCTCTCACCTGCCCAGTCAACTCTCCTTCGTGAGAAATGGAAACAAACCAAATTTCGCTGAGATTGGACTACATTTGGGGTGTGCTCAATAATTATACAAGACCATTAGTAAATGGTGTAAAACCATTATTATAAAAAAAAAAAAAAAAAGGTTAAAAACGAGACCACAGAACTGCGATGTTAGTCTTAAAATGTCAATGTTGCAATCTAGATCGTGATGACAGTCCGACATATCCTTCGGCCACAAAGTTGAAAAAAATGAGATCTGATCTAGATATTTATGATGATCCGACATTCTTCTTCGTTCTTCTGTTGTGTTTCACTCCTTTTCCTTTTTTCCATTCGGTGCAGATATACTCAAAAGAACATTGCCAATGGACTGGAGATTATCATATGTTGCATACATTAGGTACTTCTAGTGGAGAAACAAATGAGAGGGTGAGAGGTTAACATTTCCAAGAAACAAAAATGTACTCCCCAAAAAGGGCCACCCTAGTATTGGTCTGTCTGCCTAATATCTGCTAACACTTTATTTTGATGCTCCCCCAACAGACATTCTACTGACTATAAGTAACTTTGCAAGGACATGGCAACTTATTCAACTAACCTGAACCCTAACACCTAACTCTAACCTAACAGTCTACTAATACTCTAATGAAAGTTAGTTGCAAAGTTACTTATAGTTAGTGTCTAAAAGTGGAATGTCTAAAGTGGACCATCGAAATAAAGTGTAACCTCTGAGAA
The DNA here is from genome assembly GCA_039654625.1 of Rhinogobio ventralis. Classification (NCBI taxonomy): domain Eukaryota; kingdom Metazoa; phylum Chordata; class Actinopteri; order Cypriniformes; family Gobionidae; genus Rhinogobio; species Rhinogobio ventralis. The sequence goes on along the minus strand of CM077205.1, from coordinate 7,036,522 downwards.
TGCATCAAACCTTAATTATTTATAAGACATACCTTTTGATCACTGGATTGCATGTTGTAATAATCTTTGAACTACCCATCAGAATCTTTTTCCCAGAGGTTTTTCATCAGAGATGCAGTTTGCAATGTCTATCTTGATGAGTGAAAGACCATCTCATGCTGCTGACGCCAAAAGCCAGAGGAACATCTATGAATCCAGCCGATTGAAAGTGAAATACTATTGTAGATAGACAAATTACTAATATTAAGGACAGAAGCCATCGCCTTGCTGATAACAGAGACAAGGACCTATACTGGCGTGTCATACTTGCTCATCAAAGCTTACTGCCTAACTAGGTACTAGTTACTACGCAATGCAGTATATATTGATTTGCACTATTTATGTTTACATTGCAAAAGCAGCACTATTATACAGTATCATCAACAGTACTGAGTGATCTGATGGTGAGGAGGGGCATGTTTGATTACTTTAATTATGTGTTTTACTGACTTGATTAATTTGACCCGTGCTAAGTACACGATAATAACAATTAATCAATCCAAACAAACAGAAACTAATAAAGCTAATTTTACCAGCAGCGAGGCGAGCGACCGCGCCACACCGGTCTCGTCTCATGGAGGAGTGACGGGAGCATAAAAGGAGGAGCGATGACAGTGCAAGACGAGAGAGGACCAGGCCTGGATTTTATGTTGTGTTTAGTTTACGTTTTGTATGTGTGTGCGCGGCAGTCGTCCGTGAGGGGATGCCGCTTTTACTTTCAGTTTGTGTTTATTTTTATTAAAGTCTTTAAATGTTCGCCGGTTCCCGCCTCCTTCTTCCCTGAACATACGAACTCCGTTACATTGGTGCCGAAGCCCGGGAGGAAGGAGGGACATGCTGTCGAAGAGCCCTCGCTGCTGAGGGGGATCACGGTGCTGAGGAGGTCGGGCAGCGTGGATGGATGAAGACCGCAAGGGGCTGCACGAGCCGGTGGTGCTGGAGCGAGTGAAGATCCGGTGGGACAGAGAGCTTGCTGCCGTGCCCCTGGGTCGAGGTGGGGTGGCTGCCGTCCGAGAGGGAGCGGAGGAGTCTCCGGCGCCTGCTGCCGTCCGCCATTTAGGGGAGGAGCAGGGAGCGCGGGACTCACTGCCGGCTCCCTCAGTAGGAGGAGCCACCGCTGGCCGCCAGTGGGCGGAGGAGGATCGAGCCGTCCACCAAGCGTCCAGTGCCATCGCATGGCACCGCGAGGAAGAGCCTCTCGGCTGGCTGAGGACCGAGCGGCAGTGTGTCCGGGAAACGGACCAGAATTTATTTTTTTTCTTCTCTTTTCGTTTCTCCTCTCTCCCCTCTCTCGTTTTGTCGCTCCTCATGCTCCTGGCTCCGTTTGTCTTGCCTCTCTGTCCTTACTCCCAGGACCACGGCCACCATGATCGGGTGGGGGGAGTAGAGCGCAGTCTCGGGAGTGCCCCCCGGCCTGCGAAGGGCGTTGGGGGTGTGTGGCAAGCAGCGAGGCGAGGGACCGTGAGAGCGGGCCGGTGGCGACTGATAATGAGCACCAGCGGCGCGCCACACCGGTCTCGTCTCACGGAGGAGTGATGGGAGCATAAAAGGAGGAGCGATGACAGTGCAAGACGAGAGAGGACAATTAGGATTTTATGTTGTGTTTAGTTTACGTTTTGTTATGTGTGTGTGCGGCAGTCGTCCGTGAGGCGCTTTTACTTTCATTTTGTGTTTATTTTTATTAAAGTCTTTAAATGTTCGCTGGTTCCCGCCTCCTTCTTCCCTGAACATACAAACTCCGTTACAAACTCCAACATGCTTAAACTGAAAAAATAAAATGTGTTTGTGATTCAGTCTTATTTGCTGATTGATCTAAGGTAATTGGTATAATGAAGACAGATTTTAAGTCATTGCAACTTGACATTTTAAGTTCAGCCAATACATTTACTTGACATAATTACTAAAACAACTAAGAAAAACATGCCTTTTTACAGCGTATAACTGACGGCCTTGCATTTAATATTCCTCATACTAACACGACCTTCACTGACTCGCTTTGTTGAGTAATGTGTAGATGCTTTGTGACAACTGAAAATGAAAGATAGACCTCCATTCTGCTGTGGGGTTGATTTGCTCTTTATTTGTTACTTTTTCATCTGTGAAAACAGAGAGAAATAAGAAAAAGAATGAGCTAACAGAAAGAGAGAGGGTAAATGTCTGGTGGCAATTTGAAGATGTTTCCGGCCTTTATTGACCCCGCTGATCAGTTGACCTCCAGAGATCAGATGGGTTAACCTGTCCCAGCTGCCTCCATCTGCCTGGTAATGGGAAGTCTCTGCGTCCTAAAACAAGTTTCTTCCCACTAAATGCTTTCAAGGTGTGTGTGAATGCAATGAAATCCATGATTGTGCTTGAGTGGCATCTGCCTATCTATACAGCATTCTGAACACACTAGGGTACCAAAAATGCTGTTTAGGTTGGCAGCTCACTAGGTTTTGAGACACAGCCAAGCACACAGCGAAATAAAGTTTACTTTTTGAGACCTGATTATATGCTCAACATCGAATTCAACCCCAAAACAGAGCCGACACTTTGCACTAGATTTTGGTTGTAACACTTTTGGATTACAGCCCACTGTGGACCTTCAGAGATGCTGTGAAAAAGAGAGAGGAAGTGGAAAAGAACTAACAAGGGCAGCCATTTTAACGCAAGTGTCACTTTAGCGTGTATTTGCACGTAGCTCAGAAGCTTTGCAGGATGAACTGCAAATGCTCGACAAAATCAAACACGTTCCCCTGTGGAAAGAAAAAGAGGAGTATCTGTAATGCTCTACTTCGAGCTCAGTCCTTTCTTTGTCACAAATTGGTCTTATATGAATGTTTTGAGTGTGTATTTGTGCATGACAGAGAAATGGAAACAGGTCAAATCTGTACAGCTTTTTACCACATTGTAATGCCCAAAAGAGCAGCAGGACTTAAAGACATGAATCACATGTTTCTTGATCTTGTGAGATAAAAGAGTTTGATGCACTATGAAAACATACTGTAACATTCGAAACTTCCTCTCCAGCAAACAGAGCGTTTAATAAAAACAGCAGCATAAATGGTCCAACCATTTACAAGAAAGATAGAGTGAGTGGGAAACAGTTGTGAACAGTTTATTTATTTATTAAAGGGATAGGTCGCCCAAAAATGAAAATTCTGTCATCATTTACTCACCTTCAAGATGTTCCAAACCTGTCAATTTCTTTGTTCTGCTGTACACAAAGGAAGATATTTGGAAGAATGTTTGTAAGCAGATCCTGTCCCCCATTGACTACTATAGTATGTTTTTCCCTACTATGGTAGTCAATGGGGGGCGAGATTATAAACATTCTTCCAAATATCTTCCTTTGTGTACAAAATAACTTAATTTATACAGGTTTGCAACAACTTGCGGGTGAGTAGGGTGAATTCAGGGTGATTGGGACACTTTTTCCAAGATGCATTAAATTAACATTTATAATGTTATTGTTTTTATAGTAAGCTGAATAAATGCAGACTTGGTGAGCATGAGATTGTAACTGTAATGTATATTTATCCACAATTATCAAAATTTCTGCAGTAGTTAATTTACTTTTTATGTAAAGCAAACTGTAAAAATAATGCTAGGCATGTCTTGTTTCACAGTTGTTGTCTTGATTTTTTTCAGGGTCACGATGTTGAAACTTTCTGAATGTTAATAAACTGATTTCTCTCTCTCTCTATCTCTCTCTCTCTCACACACACTTCTCAAACAACACAGTGTGATGCAAAAGCTCTTGCTAATGATGGTTCCTCTCGGATCTGGTTGTACACGTTGCCTGATGGACTCAGTGTGTCCTAAAAAGCAGGAAACACTGCAGGTGATTTTACCCTGTGCTGTTAATTACCTCCCTTGACAAACTCAGCGTGTAGCCGCTGTTTAGCCTTTGTATTCTCACACACTCATGCATAAAACGCTAAACAAGAGACTTTTCCACACAGACAGAATAATGAATATGATTTGACATATCTTCTGAGAATGAACTGAAATATCCAGTAACACTTTAGTATGGGGAACACATACTTACTATTAACTATGACTTTTGCCTCAATAAACTCCTAATTTACTGCATATTAGTTGTTAGTAAGGTAGTTTTTGTAGTGTTTAAGTTTAGGTATTGAGTAGGCTTAAGGGATGTAGAATATAGTCATGCAGAATAAGGCATTAATATATTAATATCCTAGTAATATGCATGCTAATAAGCAACTAGTTAATAGTGAGAATTGAACCCTAAAATAAAGTGTTACCAAATATCGTTACCACATAGCAAAATACAATGATCCATGGACATTATTTAAACCTTTTCCTGGAAAATCTTACCTGAAAATGAAGGCTTTCTATATTATAGCAACTGTGGGGTTCCTAAAAATGATTGCATTGCCAACTCTCTTATGGCCAAAAACTGATAGACATAGTGCAATACAATGAAACAGAAAGCAGGATCCTGGGAGATCATTTTAAAAGTTGAACTATTTTGAACTCTTTTTAACTTAATACAACTTGACAAAACTCTGGACAAATGCAACACTCTTGCTGCAAAATGTAGTAAAACAAAACAAAAAAACTTGCCAAAGATGCATTCTGCATGAATATAGTGTCAGCGTTTTAAAGGAAAGATACAATTGTTTTTCTTTTTAATGGAATATTGCAGCATTGCAGTATTTATTATACATTATTTATCCATGCAGATCATAATAATCTTTAATCAAAATAACTTCACCTCCCTTTTGCAATGACATCTCTTCTCTTCTCTGATGACGTGTTTAGTGGCGAGAGGGCGGGGCAACCTGTCACTCACATGAGATCCACCAATAGCAAACCACGACCATACAATCAATTCCCTATTGAAAAAATCAAGTCCTGCCCTACATTTGTTCTTGTTTGGTTAACACTTTATTCAGATGGTCCACTTTAGACATTCTACTAACTTTGCAACTACGTCAACTAGCAGTCATTAGAGTATTAGTAGACTGTCTGCTAAATATCTGCTAACACTTTATTGCAGAGTTACTTATAGTTAGTAGAATGTCTAAAGTGAACTACTGAAATGAAGTGTAACCCCACTAATCCACTGATAAAATTACATATCAAACATTGCGACCCATTTCTATTTAGGACAGAAAAAGCTTTTCCTTATTATTATTAGCATTAGCACTTGGAATCATGGGAGGTTTTGACCAAGAGATGGTCTTGGGCCGTTTCTCAAAGAACTCAAAGAACATTCTCGCAGAGACCGGTCTTGCCATGCTACCTTGAAAGAACGAACTCGAAAGGACACAAGGACACAGATTGCATCTTTGTGAGAATTGGGATGTGCTGTGATCTTGTCACTCAACTGACCGTTCAGCTCATATTATTAGCTGCGTTTCTACCACAGGAATTTTCCCCAGGAACTAGGGACTTTGGGGTGGTACCCTCAGAAAGTCCCTGCTCGGGAAGTAGTACATTTTCAATGTTCAGAATCTTTTGGGGGTGGGACTTGGGCACTGAACATGCTGATAGGTTCAAGCAGCATTTATTTCAACCATCATTTTTAAAAGTCTGTTGCAGTGCACACAGTAAGAGTTGTTTGCTAAACAATTGAGTTTAAAAAATACAACCGATGGACTGACAATGAGGTTCAGGCTTTATTAAGCTTATATGTGGAGGACGAAATCCAGTGGGAACTGGAAAGTCGCGTGCAGTCCTAAGTCACCGGACTAATCTTCACGGCACTTTAGAAAGCGACGTAAACGCAGACAGCAACAGTTCTGGGGGGGAAAGTTCCTGGGACAAATTCAGGGGCGGTTCTAGACCCTTTTTCTGTCATGCCAGCCTTTAAAACTATCAACTATCATGTTATCAAAATTTATTGAAAGTGTAATTTTTACTTTTTAAATATAAAAATGATAATAAGAAATGCAGGGCATGTCGATTAAATAAAGACTTTGATTCAAGTTTTTTAATTATAAAATATTATAAAAAAGAGTGATAGCTTGTGCAACACTTGATAGCAACACTTGTGCTGCATGTCAGCCGGAGGCGGGAGACGATGTAAAATAAATGACTTTCATGATGTCTCGTGGCACATAGGACGTTTTTTTTTTTATTGATAAGCCTGCATTAATGCATTAAATGTATACAATGTCTATGGTAATGTGCCATCCCAAATTAGCTTTCCATAGTATGGAGCCCAGCACATGATATGCGGACAAAATATAAGTTTGCTATAGGCAAACTAGCTACTAGTTAAGAATTTGTATTGTTTTCATTTAGTTAAAGGTGCACTATGTAAAATGTTTTCAGTAAAATATCCAAAAACCACTAGGCCAGTGTTATATATTTTATTCAGTTGAGTACTTACAATATCCCAAATGTTTCCAACTATTTGTAAATCGTGAGAAAATTGCTATTTTAACGAAGGAACCGTGTGAGGGAGTCGCCTGTCAATTGCGTCATATCTGCGTTACCCTCAGTTTCTGGTTTTATTTAACAGAAATGCTTTACTCTTACTGCAGTGTGCAACAAGTGTCATAGCAGTCGCCGAGCGAACGCACAGAGTAACATCATAACATCATTTTCAACACACTCAGATGATAAACAGAGCTGCGTTACCTCATACTCATGACCGGAAAAGCGGAAATGGTGCTGGCGACTGTGGCATAATAAAAGTCCCGCTGCTCGCGAGGCGTGTGTTGCGCAATTGCTCCAGCGGTCTTACTCAGCTCCCACAACACTCGGCTCTGCTTCATGCTACAGTAACGTTAATAATCACATCCATGAACATGATTTCAAATTAAAACCAGCCCATGACTTACCCTCAAGCCTCAAGTCATGGGCTGGTTTTAATTTGAAAGTGAACTTCTCCTTTAAGAACATCTAAGTGTACTCAACTGTAGGTACACTTGAACCCATCTTTTAAACTTTTTATTTTCATACACAGGTTCAAGTGTACTACAAGTGGTAACTAAAACATTTTTTTTAATACATAGTATGTTAAAAGCACATTTTAGTTTGTCATATTCATGGTGTCTCAAAATAGCACAGTTGAGTACACTTAGATGTTCTTAAGATAATCTTAAGAAATACTAAATAATAATTTCTAGTATATTAAGTAAATTTAGTGCACGGAAATAGAGGACTTTCAGTACATTATGGAAGTGTACTTTTTTTTTTTTTTTAACCTGGGATGGTGACTAACTGTGATTATAATTCCATTTATGCATTTTAAAGGCATAATTGCTTTTTTATAGATGGATATACAACGCTTTTTTTTTTTAAATGCTGAAAGACAGGGAGAGCAAATGGGTGGAGAAAAGGTTACAGAGACTGAAGGGGTCACAGGAGACAGAGAGTTAGGGTGTTTTCACACTTGGGTCCTCTTTAAAAGAACCGAACTCAGACTCCTTTAAGTGGACCAAGAGGTGAACCAAGTGAAAAAGGACCCAGTTCTCTTTATGTTCACACTGTCCCTGTACCTGAAAGAGGACTCAGATCCTTTTTTGGTCAACTTTAGTAGGAATGTGGTCTCAGACCCCTTTGTGTTCATACTGTTGCTTTCTGGATCTAGTCCAGTTCAGTGTTTGATGGCTGACCATATGGCCTTCAACATTTGATCCCATTCACTTACAATGTTTATGCCTCAGTAACCAAGATATTTCTTTGTAAAGATTATTATTTTTTTAATGACATTGTCACAAATGCTGTTGAATTAAGTTGTTTATCTTTTTACACAAATATATATATATATATATTTGCAATACTACATATTCTTACTACATATTCTTGCACTAGCTATATCACACATCCACCTTTGTAAATAACATTTATTTTTAATTGTTTTCCTTGAATCATGTTTATTTTATTGCAGAAGGCAATGATAACATGATAATGATAATGATCAATGATAATGATAACGCTGTGACAGCTGGCTTCTGTGCATGCGCTTTAGGTGTGTGCGCTCAAAACCATTTTAAACTGGCAAGCCGCGCAGCCGTGTTTCAGTTCGGAAGCGGTTGAAATTGCAATAAACAAGTGTAAGTTGTGAACGAATAATTTGTAAAGATTTGCCAGAAGAAGCAGACATGACGAACAGCCGATTTGTACGGAGGCATCTGATGACCAAATTACATTGGAATTCGCAAACATAAAAATCAAGTAAGCCCAGAGCGGTTTGTGTTCAGATTGCGTGTTTTTAGCGAACCGTACCATACGATGAGATCGAACCGTACCCAGACCACCTCCCGAGGTGGTCTCGGCTCGGTTCGCTTTAAAGGGGTCTCAGATCGTTTGGAGTGTTCACATATGGGCCAAAAATCACGCGAACCGTGCTCAGACCCCTGAAAAGGACCAAGTGTGAAAACACCCTTAGAGCCAGGTAAGAAATAGTCAAGAATAGACTAAACATTTTCTAGTGTTTCTGTGTCCACAATTCAGCTGTATTCCAGAAAATGTTTTCTTGCTTTCTATTTCCCTAAACTATTTGATGTTTGTATGAGAGTTAAATAGTCATGATACATCCTTTAACGGGATAATTAACCCCAAATAAAAATTCTGACATTTTCTCACCATTAGGTTGTTCCAAAACATGGTATTTTCCCCAATTTGCGGAGAATGGGTAGAGAGAAGATGGGAGTAATGTTTATTTAGTAGTGTTATCAGCAGTGAGGGCTAAGCCCTCCTAAGGGTGAAATCCTAGAACAGCTCCTGGACAAATTGTTCAGGATAATTTCGGTGGAAACAGGGCTTTAGGCAGTAGGACAGCACCATCCAATGCTCAATAAAAAAATATCACAGATCTCATAACCTATTAAAATATTTACTTACATTATCGTTATTAATTGATATATTTTTATTTTACATTTGTTATGCAATGTTGATATGATAACCCAGGAATGCATCTAAGTTGGCAAAATCAAGACGTGCACATCATACCTGTCAACACCCCATCCCATATTACACACCCATCTCCCGCCCTCCTCTCATTTAGTTATTTCTCTCGGGAATCTCCCGTAATTTGTATGGCCCAAACCTCGTTATATGAATAATCACATCAATATATTATTCCAAGGTTGTTCAGTTGCCAGTTCTTGTATGAAACGCCTAGTTGTTGGCTAGTGTTACATTTACATGATCACGCTCTTATTCATGCAAATGCTTTTAAACCATTCAAAAGCGACAAGGCAAAGACAATGCGTAGTCTGTGAAACACACACAACGCAGAGAAAGACGCGCGCCAGTATCATGCGCACAGGCAGCGCAGCCAGAATCGAGTAATCTTTCGCGCTTTAACTAACAATAACACACACAATTATGCCAAAAAGCCAGTTTTGTTGAGTATCCTCATAAGAGCAGCCTTAAAAGAGTTAAATAACATCTTAAACAAAAGTAATTACTCACTGCTCTTGACTAAAGAACTTTTGTAGCTTTAATAAGGAATAATCTATATATAATTTATAATGTATGCAGTGCAAACTGTTTGATAACTTTTCAATTTCTGTATATTTCTTACTTGTTATAGAGGTAGGAAGGGCACAGGTAGCCTACATATTAAATTTATTAAGGGTTTATGTGAGGATTGTTTTTAAATTCACTTAAATTAAAAGTTGTTATATTTTTTGAAGCTTAATAAATGTTAATGTGTTATATAATGTGTTTAATGTTATTTCATAGAGACATCAGTATCACATACTGGCCTTGATTCATAAAAAGATGCCATTAAACAAGTATTTAAAATATATTGTCTTTATGTTGTTTCTACATTAATTTGGAGATTAACTGTGAAATTATTACATTATAAAATCTATTTTCTAAAAGTGTTTTTAATGGCGATTAATCATGATTAATCACAGAAAAAAATATGATTAATCTAGTTAATTATTTTAATCGATTGACAGCAATAATATTCATTTTTATTTTTATTAAAAATTATGTATTAACCCAAACTACCTCCACTCAGAAGTCTCCTGGATTTTGATACCCAAATGTTGACAGGTATGGTGCCCGTTGACAGGCGACGCAATGACACAGGCCATGCCAGTGGTTAAATTGCAGATTTCTCTGGATTTTAACATTGTTGGAATCATTTGGGATAATGTAAGTACACAAGTCAAGAATATATATGACACAGTTCTAGTGTTTTTTGGATATTCTAATGCAAAAATATTGTGCCTTTAATAAATATAACTTCATTGAACATCTATAATATGCTGTTGAAGCAGTTTTATAAAACCTTTCATAAAAAAGTTTATTATTTGCATCATGTCCACATGTTACTCACTGTAAAATGGTTTGGTTATACGTACATCTGCTTGTTTATTTTTTTATATATTTTAACATGGTATTTGCTTGCTGTTTTTCTTGATTAAAGATGCAAGTCAATATGCTGTTGCTCCAGTAACTGCTGATGGACTGTCTAATAGCATATCTCAGCAACAGATTTATAGATAGATAATATATTGATAAATAATTCAACATATTTTCCAGTTAGGGGTCTAGTGGTCCTGTGAACACGTCTTTTTTCATCCTATGAATCTGGTTATAAGAACTGTAAACATGCACATCCCAGAAGGCCGTTTGAGCAGAAATCCTCCGTTCAGGCTACGTACTGTGTTAATTAGTCCCATTAGTTACACTCAGATTTGAATTGGTGCACTGGTGTAGATTACATATTAAGGTTAAGGATTTCTGTTTATGCCTACCATAAGGCTGGATAATAATTTCATTAAACCTGTTAAGGAATAAGTGGCCTTAAGTGGGAAACAGGTAAATAGGCAATAAAGAATGTGTGAATGAGAGTAAATACGTCTATGCCCTTGTAGACAAACAACATAAAAGCCCCAGGAAAGCATGAATAAAGATCACAGGCGAGGAAAGCGAATGTTTACTGTAAATCACTCAGAAGCAAATGCATGTCATTGACACAAATCATTGTCTTTTTCAAAGCAAAGACATGTGTGAGCTCACTCTCCACTTCAGCGTAGTGCAACTAGTGCTTAATGCTGTATTTATTGATGCATTTATTTGTTGGCTGTTACTTAACACCAATGTCTGAAAGATCGGTGTATTCAAAAAAGCACACACAACAGGGAAAGGCCAAATTGATCAGCTCATTACTAAGCGCTGTTGGCAGGGTCTACCAAGAGCCTGCGGGGTCTTTGAGAGAATTTGATTCAAACAATAAAAGTAGAATCAATGCCATCCAGATCACATTCCTCACTGTCTTTAACCACTCGAAATGCCGCCATTAGCACTATCATTACTGAAAGTATTTACTAAAGCTGCAGACCTACAAAACAATGGTCAGACACACGTACGCAAATGCAGACGAGCTGAATGCACTCAAACCTCCAGGGGGCGATAAAGATAAATTCAAATGTACACTACAATTCAAAAGTTTGGGGTCAGTAAGATTTTTTTTCTCTAAGCGATTAATAGTCTTGACACATTGAATTGAATATATAAGATTTCTATTTCAAATAAATGCTGCTCTTTTGAACTTTCTATTCATTAAAGAATGCTGAAAAATGTATCCTGGTTTCCACAAAAATATTAAGCAGCACAACTTTTTTTTTCAAAATTGATAACAATAAGAAATGTTTCTTCAAATCAGCACATTGAAAAATTGCTGAAGGATCAATGATGCTGAAAAACAAACAATCTTACCGACCCCAAACTTTTGAACGGTAGTATATGTGCCATTAAACTGGAGGTTTTAATTTTCAGGTATAAGTTGCTATAAACATACTGACTTTAACTTGCTAATAGCAATATTTTCTTCAAACTGTTGCTCCCATATAGAGGTTGCTCCCAACCTCCCGTAGTTGGCCTAAATAGAAGACGTTTGATATAATTTACAATAGCATTAGAATTTGCAACAAGTATCAAGAATGTTATTGGCCTAAACCTTAAATGCATGACAACAACTCGATTGTATTTTTTTTTTGTTTACTCAATATTATTGATAACAAGTTTCTGTCAAGGCACCTGATATCTATCTATCCATCTATCAAAAGTGGTCCAAGGAAGGAACAGTGGCGAACCGGCGACAGGGTCATGAGCAGCCAAGGCTCATTGATGCACGTGGGGAGCGAAGGCTGGCCCGTGTGGTCCGATCAAACAGACGAGCTACTGTAGCTCAAATTGCTCAAGAAGTTAATACTGGTTCTGATAGAAAGGTGTCAGAATACACAGTGCATCACAGTTTGTTGCGTATGGGGCTGCATAGCCGCAGACCAGTCAGGGTGCCCATGCTGACCCCTGTCTACCGCCGAAAGCGCCAACAGTGAGCATCAGAACTGGACCACAGAGCAATGGAAGAAGGTCTGGTCACATTTTCTTTTACATCACGTGGATGGCCGGGTGCGTACCTGGGGAGCACATGGCACCAGAATGCACTATGGGAAGAAACAGGGCCGTCGCTAGTGGGGTGAAAGGTGGTGACAATTATAGGGGCCCCCACTGACCAGGGGGCCCACTAAATCCAGTAGTTATGCTATACATTTCCTTACTCTTATGAATCATTGTTGTATATACAATATTTATATGCCTGATAGTTCAATGAAAACCACAAAAACATACAATTTAGTTAAAGAAGTTTTCCAAATCTCCTCTCTCTCCCCTCCCATAAAAAATTGTTTAGTCTGATGGCTATAAATTATTTCATCTCAATCAGCGGCAAATAGCAGAGAGACCCAATAAAACCGCAATTAGCAGTTAGTAAACAGAACCAATCGTAGTTAAGGCTGCTACGAGAACAGCTGAAGTTACGCTGTCTTCACGTGCTATCGCAATTATCGTAAATACGAGTTTCCTATAAAAAAAGGACATGAACGCCCTCTCAAGTCAAAATTTGAATGCGATGAGCTCGTAATCAATTCACAAGTGGGAAGTAGGAAATTTTCGATAGCTCGTGAATGCAGCATTAGAAGTAAAGTTACAGTGGAAGTAAGACTGACTGAAAATCTCAGGGAAAAAATGTGGGTAGCAGTAACGTCATAAAAAGGAAGGGGAGGGCAGGAAAATTGCTATAAAATTCTATCAAAACGTTATTTTACTTTCTCAGGATCAGGACGCCGCCCGCGCACTCTGGTACTGTCAACATCTGCGCGGCACGCACCGCCTGAAAGACGTGCTCAAAGTCCCCGTCTTTTTGCTCTATTATGTAGTTTGTTGGTTTGTATAACATGCAGAAAAATATGCGTGTCACAAGGATTACAGACTTGCTGGCTGCTGATGTGATATTTTTAACAATAGCCTACTGTCAGGAAAACGCGAATACAACTCACTGCTGAAAATATTTATTAGCTTAATTTAATAAAATAGCACATTGTCTTTAATGTGATCAAAAATAAAGACAGTGAGAAACTTAAGTGGTTTTATTTTACATTTGATTGCATCCTTTTTCATTTCTGACTATTTATCTTAACTGTTAGACACCAGACTGACTCTAAATACATTTTATAGGCCTATTATATTGCTGGTATGCCTACTTTAAAAAAGTTTATTTTATCATTTTATCAATTTCTTGTCTTTTGTTGTTTTATTTGTTTGTCTTGCATAATTGCTTGATGACTGTCTTTCAAGTCGTTTTTAATCGCTTAAAGTCATTTTTTTATATAAAATAAGTAAAAGCAGTAACCTTTGCATTTTATTTATTTGTCTGTTTAGTGATTTTGTAAGAAATCCTTATTAGGTGCATGGCACCAGATGTGGGCCTTCATGCCCATATCTTATAGGCCTACCGTTACCGTATATGATATGAGTGGAGGGCGTTGGGGGCCCACATCGATGTTTTTTCAGGGGGCCCAGAATTCCCTAGCTACGGCCCTGGGAAGAAGGCAAGCCGGCGGAGGCAGTGTGATGCTTTGGGCAATGTTCTGCTGGGAAACCTTGGGTCCTGCCATCAATGTTTCTTAGGCTTGCTAGTATTTTTACGCACAAAAAGTGGGTTTAAGCCAGTTATTTATATCTTTTGCTGTAGTGTGTCAGTAGGAAATATCAGTTTACATTTATAAATTAATTGCCATTAATTTTAATAATCCAGTGAGATTTTTGTATGCATAAAGAGTCTGACAATAGTCTCTATGCTCCACATGGAGATCTGATCTCATCTTCATTGAGTCTGTCTGTGATTACATGAAGAAACATAACACACTGAGATGGACTAAATCCAGAAGAACTGTGGCAACGTCTCCAAGACACTTGAAGAAACCTTCCTGCAAAACTACATGAATAGGTGTAGGAATAGATGCAGGTGACAAAAGCCGCTTTAAACGCAAAGGGTGGTCACCCCAAATATCGATTTGATTTAGGTAATAGAAGGTAATTCATAAATAAAAGCTATTTATGTTATTATTTTTGACAGCATTCTCACTTTAAAGCATTCTGACAAGTGCCTAAACTTTTCACAGTACTGTAGTTTTGCAGGTAGGTTTCCTCAAGTGTCTGGGAGACGTTGCCTTAGTTTTTCTGGATTTAGTCTGTCTCAGTTTTTTCTGTTTCTTCATGTAATCACAGACAGACTCGATGATGGTGAGATCAGATCAGACCGGCTGCTATCAGACTTCTCACTGGATTATTACAATTTATTGCAAAATGAATGTTTGGAAATGTAAACTGATATTTCCTACTGACACACAACAGTAAAATATATAAATAACTGGCTTAAAAACATTTTTTGTGTGAAAATACCAACGTGTCTAAGACTTTTGCACAGTACTGTATATATATATATATATATATATATATATATATATATATATATATATATATATATATATATATGTGTGTGTGTGTGTGTGTCCCTTTAGGCTATAGTTAGGCTAAGGGATAGTTCACCCAAAAATGTAAATTCTCTCACCATTTACTCAACGCCATGTTGTTTTAAACCTGCATGACTTACTTTCTTTTATGGAATGTTTTAAAAGATATCTTAATATATATTTTTCAAATAAAAGGGCTGTCAAGCATTATATTTGAAGTCTTCTGAAGTCATGTGATAGCTTTGTGTGAGGACTAAATTTAAGTTGTATGAACTACTTAATGATACTCCCATGGTGTCAATCCATTTTAATTGCATGGAAAAGTACTAGCACATGTATCACAGCTTCTCCTTTTGTGTTCTGTGCATCAAGGAAAGGTATATGGTTTTGAAATTACTCTAAATGTTTAAAGTGGGATTCGACCTGGCAAAAAATATCCCTAAAATGTGCTTCACATCCAATAAATAAACTGACATTAGTTTACACAAATTTGCTTATTAAAATCAGTAATATTGTGAAATGTTATTATAACTGTTTTCTACTTTAACGTGCATTTTAAAATGTAATTTATTCCTGTGATGACAAAAGCATTTATATACATAACTACTTACATAACTTTGATTAATAGAAAGCACAGCATTTATTTGAAATATAAGTCTTTGGTAACATTGCAAATGTATTTACTGTGACTTTTTATTAACGTAATGCTTCTTTGCTGAATAAATGTATTAAATAAATCCCAATTTCAGAACTCTTTTATAGTGCTTTTTGCCCTTTTAAAAACTTGAAAGCCTCTTGTATTCTATCAATTTATGGAAAAGAGCAGCATGAAAATTCTGTGTCACTTCCTTTTAAATCATGTGGAAGAAAGAAATTCATATGGGGTTTGAAACTGCATGAGGCAGAATTTTTTTTTTTTTCACTGAACTACTACTTGGATTGCGTCTTTGGCCACAGTATGAATCCATACAAACCAAGGATCACATCTCTTGTTCCTGTTCCACACGAAGACCTGTACCTGCTCATTATTTTCTGCCCTACTGATGTTACACACAATTTCAAGACTGATTTGTTCAGTTTCTGTGCCCTGTCCAATGAACACTCAGGAAAATTCGGCAACTTTCTTCAACCAAATCTCAGTTGGGCCTACACGTCTGATGCTCACGGCCCAGCAGAGGCCTGGTGCACATCGGAAATTGTTCCCACAAAGCCATTTGAATAGGAAATGGGAACGTTTCTTTCACTTCTTGTGGTGTGACACTAATTTGCTTCCCCTTGCACTTCCAAGGCAATTAGCTTTGAAGCTTTTCAGAAGCTATTCTAGCCCAAGTCGATAGCTAGCGTGGAGAATAAGAATTTAAGCAGGTCCACTGGGGGAGGCTAGATAAACATATCAACAGAAGGAGGAGAAACCAGAGAGAGAGAGAGAGAGAGAGAAAAGTTGGGAGGGTGGGGGGCAAAAGAAATATAATTACTCCAACTGCTCGCCTGTATGCTTGGCCTTCATTACTGGGCATCAGTTTCATGCTAAATTCACTTCCTAGCAATTTGCCTCAGAGCCAAAGCACAAGCACCAGACAGTGTAAACAAAAACTCTATTGACGGCTTGGGCACAACGCCACCGCCGAAAACATGGTGAACGAGTGAATGAGGAGAGAAAGCTAAACGAGAACTCGGCAGTTCTTGTGATTTGTTGTATCAATAATAGTCACTGGAAGCGAAAGTCACAAAGTGTTGACAATATTTTGTTTTTTGTAATGACCAGAACTGCATGGAAAAGAACTCAGATACATCCACAGATTTCCACACCTGTCATTCACGTTCCTTGCTTGGGTCATTTCTTAAAGAGGATCTATTATACTTTTGTATATTTTGAACTTTCTCTAGTGAGTAATGTTTCTGTTTGATCATGAAAAAGGGCTGCAAAGTTACAAAGCATAAAGTAACAATTATTCTCTATATCAGTGCGCACTGTTTCTAAACTCTCTGAAATTCCTCAATTTCTTCCAGGAACGAACACGCCATAGTATTCCTCATTTAAATAATTCTGATAAAGGGGGGCAAGGCCTGGTTGAGTTAGTTAGTAGTGTGTTGAAACTCACAGTTATGGTAAGGGGCGTGACATTTACAAAACACACTCGAAGCGCTTGACCAATCACAACACACTGGTCCAGCCGGCCAATCAGAGCACATTTTGCTTTTCAGAAGGAGGGGCTTCATAGAGACATGTGCTGCATCCCATTTCGCCTACTTATACTACGCACTAAAATATGTACTCTTTTTGTGAATAAAAAGTATAGGTAACACTTTACAATACGGGTGCACTAATATGCATTAATTCATGCTTAACTAATGCACAGAAAATCATGAGTTAATGTATGACTCATGAAGAACTAAAGCATTTATTAATGATTACTGCATCAGCAACTAATGAAGATTATATATGATTAATAGATTAAGGGAATCATTAAATTGTTGTTAGTTAAATGTGTCATATTGTATTAATTCCCCAAGAACATATTATATTAACTAATAGTGTAAATGTTAATTACCACAATGGGTCAAAGCCATGCATTTCAGCTTTTTTGTTGTCTGCTTTAATTAATCATTAGCTAACGATTTGCAAAGGTATCATTATGTTATGACTTTACTTGTTGAGGCACATGACTGTTAACTAATTCAAAATTAATTCAAAACTCATAATAACCACAATGACATATTACTTAACAATTAGTTAACAGTCATGTGCCTCAACAAGTAAAGTCATAACATAATGATACCTTTGCAAATCGTTAGCTAATGATTAATTAAAGCAGACAACTGAAAGTTGAAATGCATGGCTTTGACCCATTGTGGAAATTAACATATGCATTTACACTATTAGTTAATATAAAATGTTCTTGGGGAATTAATACAATATGACACATTTAACTAACAACAATTTAATGATTCCTTAATCTATTAATCATATAGAATCTTTATTAGTTGCTGATGCAGTAATCATTAATAAATGGTTTAGTTCTTCATGAGTCATACATTAACTCATGATTATCTGTGCATTAGTTAAGCATGAATTAATGCATATTAGTGCACCCGTATTGTAAAGTGTTGCCAAAGTATATATTTATGAGTGTGTAGCAAAAGAGTACACAAGCTTTGGGACATACTATCATGTCATACAATTGCATCTTTAAAGGTTGCTCTCTGTCGCATCCTGTCACCGTAAACTGGCCTGTCAGTCATCTTGTCACAGTCAAAATCCTCCTACCGTATCAGAGAGAAATCCAGTAGCACATTGATCTGCAGTCACGGGTCTTTCATACGGAGAACTCTCCTCAAATTAATGCATAATGATGCATTTAAAAGTTAATGGCCAAACAGATCTTTATAAAAGTCCACATTGTTATTGCAGATTAAATATAACACTGATAACATTAAATAAATATTTTGTATCAGGTTAAACTGCTTAATATTCACTCAAGCCTTTATCTAAACCTCTCACCGTTGGGTGCATATCCGCCATGTTTTGTTTTGTTTTTTTACTTGTGTTTGCAGATTTGAACTGAATCCTCCTCCAAAGCGGCAATATTGTGGGCAATATTAGCCTCTATAGTGTGCACAGATCCACACTTCGAAAATCCACCCGAAATAGTAGACCATCCGCTGACTTTTGACATGCTCTATTCAACATACTTTGCTTTGGGACACGCTTATTTTAATCTCACATACGATTTAGAATGGATAGTAACTTTGCACTCGATCGCATAAGCTTTGCGTTCCACTGAGAAACTTTGCGTCCGCTGGCAAAGAACTCAAAAGGTTTGCAACAACGCAAAGTTTATTGGGGAAAGCATAACATTTGTGAGAGAACACAAAAGCATTGATTTATTATTTTTTCTCTCATATTTTTTTCTCCACCACCATGTCCTTTTAGGGGCCCCGTATATACCTACCATTAAGAGTGGGGTACTCTCTCAGCTATGTTTAACAAACATAGATTTACCATTTAGTGCATTTCTACAGAATTTCAGATCTTTTTTTCCTTTTTTTTGTGCAGAAAATGAGAAATGTGTGACTCTATCTGGGCCTGCTGTACAGTATTTGTGAGATTGTTACGAAGCTGAGTGATGTACAAAGATGCATAAAGATAAACTTATGCAATTATTGTTATGAACATGACCATTTCTACTAAATATAGTTAAACGGTCAGTGGTGCATTAGGTATTATGGGCTCGTAAATGTTTATAATGTACTTTGCAACTTGACATTACAATTACCTGTTGAGTCAATGTTATGGAATAAATAAATACATATTTGAGATTGTAGGAAAGACAAATCAATGGGATCTTCTTTTCAGATGTTTCTGCTGAGGGGGAAAAAAGACCTAGAACTTGCTAACTTAAAAGTTCAAGAATTTAATATGAACACAAACATTTAAAATCTCATCAAACGATATTTGGAGATATTTTAAAAGCCGCCATTGAATCTCCTGAGCTCTGAAAGATCAACCACTGAGCAATAAAACTGCCTGATGACCATAAATACATGGTAGAAGAAGCTATTGTTAAATATTCCCATAAAATAAATGTAGCATTTGAAGACGAGGCAATCTAGCAGGAAACAAAACAAGGCACAAACATGCACGAATTTAAAACATTTATTGCAGTAGCGGTATACCTGTAGAGCAGTAACAAGGAGTAACTGTTTAAATATCTATGATGGCAAACGTCCCCACAACCAACAAACATACTGCTGAAAGCAACTCACACCACTCTTGTCTCTTTTCATATTGTTTTTTATAGCCTTTTTTGTACTTTAAATATTGTGATCAAACATAAAGGTGCTATACAAAATGAATGACCTCACTGCGTTACAAATCAATAATCATCAACCCAATGAAAAGAAGGTGAAACTAAGTCATTTTAAAGCTATTTCGTCTCGTTAAGCATGCGGTTTCATCGTCTGAACTGGCTGCCATGCCATGTGACAAGAAGGGAAAAAAGAACGGTCCAAACATTTAACAGAAATCAAACCAAAATCTCAGTCCTTGAATTATGCACATGCTCTTTTGATCACATTCTATTCATTGTTTTTCAGTCTTTTAGTACCTTCTCCAGTTTGGACAGTGTATTTTTTATTTCTTTACTTTTCCTCTGGAATGACGGAGTATGTTGACGCCTGACAAACATTTACTGTGTTCGGCATTCGGAGACTAGGGGCTGCTGATGTTTTGCTGCCAGCGATTGTTTAGATCGGTACAACACGTAGCATATGTCATGAATTCACAGACATGAAAACTACACTCGCTTCTCTTGCATGTCAAAAAATCGTGGGCATTCACGATATATTATGAAAGAAAAAGGCTCATATACTACTCTCAATTAAAAGCACGAGTTCAATTAAACATGTACAAGAATGACATTTGAAATTAGATGTCGAGAATTTACAAATATATTGCTGTTGAATTGTAACATCGTTTTCTTTTTTTGAGGAAAAGACATCAAGCTTTCCGTTTCAGTAAGTAGAAATTGAGCATTTACATTAATAATACAAAATAGCTTTGAAAAAATAAGTTTGCAAGGTTCATCGACTCAGTAAATGCAAAAAACTGGGCAATTGTGCAATGTCATGACCGATTGACATTATCATCTAGGATTCGTTCATTAATTCTCCTCCAGAGGGGGTGTGTGCGTGCGTGTATAAGTGTGTTTGTGCATGTGTGTGTGTAACCGTGTGTATGTTTGCTTTACGGATCCAGACTGTGGTCCTCTGTTCCAGAAGACAATGACATTAATGACAAAAGGCCGATAAAAACAATGCGTCCTGTACGATGAATGATAAAAGACAGCTGTCATGTTCACTGATCTATTCCATGTGATTATTACAAGTACATAAAATCGGTTAGTATTAAGTCCTATTTACAAACACTTCAACGATGACAGACTAAACGATTTCCACTAACAGTGTTAATAAGCACAACGCTTTCTCACTTTGTAGATTCCATTTTCTCAGATGGTGTAGATTAATATAGTCCCAAAACAGCTCAAAAACAACCACATCACAATATTTGTATATATTGGTCAGCCGTTATACTTTTTTTTTTTTTTTTTATAACCGTGATACATAGAGCACAGCCCTGTTTTGTTTATCCTGAACGTTTGTTTGCAGTCTCTGTTCAAGACGAAGTATAAGATGATCCCTTTTCATGTGAATTTGCAGCAAACCATGGGAGTTTGAGGGCAGCGATGGATTTGCATGAGAAGATCTCCGCAGACGGGCCGACGGCGAGTCGGATTCGCATAGTATACTGTCCTGCATAAGCGATAAAGTCTAAGGTCTACTCCATACACGTAACTATCACACCGCATAGGCATCGATCTAAGAAAAGGAGGGGAGAAAAGAGGAATGGACTAAAGCTCTCAAAAGTTGCTGGGATGATCCGAGAGAGAGAGAGAGAAAGAGAGAGAGAGAGAGAGAGAGAGAGAGAGAGAGAGAGAGAGAGAGAGAGAGAGAGAGAGAGAGAGAAATGAACCCCAAGAACACTCTTAAAGCTGCTGTTCTTTAGGACTGTCGGGGCCAGAGGCGGGCTGGTAAGATTTCAGGCTGGCCAATGGGATGTCGGCCATGTGACCGCCGCTGCCAAAATGTCCTTCCGAGCTCCCGTAGGTCTTCCTGTCCCCAAACTGCTCCTGGCTTCCGCGCTCACCTTTCCAGCTGCGGGTCAGGGTGTGTCCATTGAGCAGTCTCTCTTTAGCCCACTCCTTTTGGTTGTTGAAAGAGGAAACGGGGGATTTGGGCGAAGGGTACGAGCTCAGGCTCGGCGGCATCCAGCAGTTGTCGGAGTGTCCCAACACCAGACACTCTTGGGTGCACATCTCTGTGGCCTCCACTAAGCCTCTCGGTCCTAGAGGTCCATCTGTGGACACAAACAGAGCAAAATTATTTAGGATTGTGTGTCGAGTTTATAACTTCCAAAGCATAGACCTAGAGTGAATTAAATTGAAGCTGTATAAGATGAAAATACAAAGACTTGCATCACATCTAATTTCTAAAACACATGCTTTATAAGATTCTGAATAAACAGATAACTAGGCTAAATATATTTGACTTACAGTGAAAAAATAACCCTGACATTCCACCCACACCAGGACGCAAAGTGCAAAGTGTGGGAATCAATGTGGTATCATCGGCTCAACTGCACTGTCAAATATAATCAAGACTATAATGAAGATAATCCTTAAGGAGTCATTTAGTGTTTGCAGCATGCCGATCTGTGTACTTATTTAATCCTGGTTGGACAAAATTAAAATAAAATGGCTAAATGATAGCTATTCTAGTCCTCAAAAACATGTTAAAAGATACTGTAACTTCAGTAAAGCATTAAAGTTTCATTAAAGATGCAGGTTATTCATGACAAGTCCTCAAGTAAATGTCTCATGTAGAGAGTCAACAGAAAAAGAAAGGAAAAATCAATCAATAAATCATATGTACAGATATTAATATAATTCATTTTAAATTAAAAGATTATTATTATCTTTTAAAATAATAATAAATTACATGTACAATACATAATAATAATAATAATAATGTACTGTTATTATTATAATGTATTATAATACATTATTATTATTGAAAAAAATGTAAACAGAAAAATACTGATATAAACATTCATTTATATAAAATAATAATCACACTTTAGATTAGGGTCCAATTCTCACTATTAACTATGACTTTTGCCTCAATAAACTCCTAATTACTGCTTATTAATGGTTAGTTTTGGTATTGGGTAGGCTTAAGGGGGATGTAGAATATGGTCATGCAGAATAAGGCATTAATATGTGCTTTATAAGTAATAAGTTATAAGTACTGATAAACAGCCAATATCCTAGCAATATGCATGCTAATAATGTGTCAATATATTGCTTGTTTTATTTCCACATGATTGAACATACTATAAGCCGATCACTGCATTTTCAGCTGGAACAGACCATTTGACTGTGTTGGGCAAAATATCTACACCTGGACACTTTAAATGGTTTTTAAATGTCCCTGTGAGTGTTAAAACCAAACGCATGCTCTTGGTTTTACAGCATGTGACTAGACTGTGCCCTGGGCTGTTACCACAGACTGCTGGCTGCACTGATCTCAGTCCAGCTTAAAAGCTTCTCTCTTCTACCAGCTGCTGAGTGATAAAAAAAAATTGGGTCTAAAGTTGATTTGAAAGCAGCCTGAATTGCTAAATATAAAGTGGTGTGAGATTAACTCGATCACCTCAACTCTTCACAGAAGAGCTCCAGTTCAACGGTGTTTAGCAACACACTGAACATCCCCTCTTTTCCTTATGTCACTCACATCTGTCACGCAAACAATCAAACAAACCAACACGTCATTATGACCCGCATTCAAGCCAAACACTTTCATACTGGCGTAATATAATACCTTTCTGTTGAAAACACACTTTCATTTTAACACCACTCTGTGAATCCCGGACACAAGGCATCTATTATTCATACACTTTGTGTAATACAATACTGTTTGGAGCACTAGGGTTTCAATTCTGCCTCTAATTTTCACCATAACAAGTAACATTTCTAACATTTCCTACAATGAACAAAGGGCTTTGAAAAATGCATTGTAGAGGGAGATCAGAGATCACTGACTTGTGTTTGCGGGAACCGTATGAACTGTATATGAAAGACAGCCACATGCTGTAGCCGGACAGAGCCGATGAATAAATGAAATGGGTAAAAGATGAGCGTCTGATGAGGGAAAAAAAAGCCAAAGCGCCATGTCTCTACATAATTGGTGTGATAAGGCATAAGTGACTGCCAGAGTTACCGCAGGAAATGGAAGAATCGCTGAAGCAAGAGATTTTTATGGCATCACTTTAAAATACATTGGGACAAAGGACAGATGACTAATACGAAGATCAACATAATCAGAACACAGCAAGACGCAACAGAAAACAATTTTTTTTTTCTTGGTTAGGGTTAGCCAAGGCTTTTTTTCTAGCATTAGAAGACATGCCAACATGTTCAATAGTTTTTGCTCTGGTACTTTAAGTATCAATCAAAGTTAGAGTCTCTTGAGTAGAGGTGGGAATTAAAAGAAATTGAGCTTAACTGCTACACCCAACCCTGATCTCACGAGAAAACGTAACTATGTTATGAGGTGGCAATTTCATATGAATTCGTACAATGTAAATTGTACAAAACTATTTTATATATATATATATATATATATATATATATATATATATATATATATATATATATATATATATATATATATATATATATATATAAATGCATGAAGGTCCACCCCTAACCAGTGTTGGGGGTAACACACTACAAGTAATCAGATTACTTTTTTCAAGTAACACATTACTTTTAAATTTACAACAAAATATCTTTTTTTTTTTTTTTTTAAATAAGTAAGAGAAGTTATTTTGTTTTCCCATTTATTGACTTACAGCTCTCCTGTCCCCACGTTGAAAGAAATTGTGAGAAAATCGAGATGCTTATTGTAGACTAAATGTGAGCATGCATTTACTCATCTCACTTGCACAAAAACAGATTCAGTATTCCTCAGAATGAATAAAAACAGTGAAATGCAAACTGCAAAAATGTTATGTTAAATAATAAAAACTTTTCTTTCTGTCCATTATTTTTAAGGTGTGAATTTGCATTTCCCTAAGTCTGAGGCTTAATAATTTCACTTTTAGTGTGAAAGGGCCTTTACTTTTGCCAAAAACTTTTCCAGCCCAGGAAAACATAACTCAAAAGTAATGTAAAAGATTACTTTCCATAAAAAGTAATTAATTAACTTTTTTAGTGAGTAACACAATATTGTAACGCGTTATAAAGTAACTTTCCCTAACACTGCCCTACCCCTAAACATACCCATCAGTGTAGCATACAAATTAGACACCAATCCACCAAAAATAGTTACGAATTGCCATGAGATCGTGTTGCTAGACCAGTAGGTGGCACCAGGTCAGTGTCTTTTGTGTGTCATTAATCATTGAAGCACCAATTCATACATAAACGATATACCACCAGTGAGGAATTTACAAATTATTTAGAATAGTTTGTGAACTGCAAATTGAAAATATCTGAATGATGTCAATATATTCAAAAAATAATGACTTACATTTCGGTCTGTTCTTTTCAAGCATATTGAAATGTCTAGGAATACATGAGTCACTTGAATAAACAGAATATTTTGATGCTCCATTCACATCTGCAGAAGAATACAGACATTCATGAACCTGTTAACAGATCCAAACACCATGAAAAACATTCAGAGCAAGTATTTAGTTATTTTTATTTTATTTTTTAAAAACAGAACCAGATTTAAAAGAGCGGTTCTCCATGATCAACCTTCCTCTGGAGTTAATCTATTCCTATGGCAGCTTCATTCCTCTCTTGTCATCAAGCTAATAACATGGGCCATTTGGTGCTTCAGTGTCCCATAAACCAGCGTTAGATTCGGCCCTCATCCCTCAAAGGGACTAAAGCTCCATACCTGCTCCTGAACGAGAGGCCAGAATCGATATTTCCATCACTCTGACATGTTTGTGTGAGTGCATGCAATGCAAAAAACGGCACAAGTCAGATTTACATCCATAATGTGTGATAAAAATGTGGAATAATGCAGTTACAATCACATCAGCAACAAATAATAATGAATCCACTATACACGCTGACAGTCAGAGATTTTTTGTCACTTTCTTCACAAGCCGTACTGTATGCGCGTGCCATTTATAGAAGCCAGTCCTATTTCCACGTGAATTTAAATATTTATCCCTGGAGGGAGACCTGTCACTCCCATCTGTTATCAAGGGAAAATAAACTAACTGAGGAAAAGAACAGCCTCCCCACATTCAGACATATGTGTTTATTACAACATGATGGCAATGTTGAAAGGAGTTTGTTATTTTTTTGAGCTGCCACTCTGTAATTTTCAGGCTCCTGCAGGCATTTAGCATTTTTAATCTACCAGATGGAGTCAAAATGGTTTAATTGCTACTGCCACTTCCTTCAAACTGATTTAGGAAACGGCCTTATGTCTTGGTTGTGGTGATGGTACCAAGTTTCTTTTGTACTATTACAGTGCCATCGTCTTATAGTCATATATATTTGTTTCTTGGCATAATGATAAAGCCTCTGCACCCTGACTCCTGGTAATTGTGGCGAGCCAGCCAATCAGATTGGAGCTTACCATTTTGGAAAAGCCAATTTTGTGCACAATATTAGACAGTGCTCTGATGGTCTGTGAGTCCTTGCCTTCCCCTTCCCCACAAACCGCCCGCACGTCACTGAGCTAGACACAGTCCATCCCTATCACTCCTCTAATGGTCTCTGAGGAGGCATAGGAGCATGGCATTATGGGACTGACATGAGGAATCATGAGGGATGAATTAGAGACTGAGTCACAGTGACAGGAAAATGAATTTCACAAATGAGATTGGAAAGAGAGAGGGCACTGAGAACGAGAGGAGAGATAGGGAGAGAGCATGTGTCTGTTTGAACTTGCCCCACATTTCCCGCTCTAGCAGTGTATTATGTGTGTGAGAGCTTTCAAACCACAGTAACTTTATGGTGAATTTGAGAGGATTTTCGGATTTTTGACAGACAACCCTTGTGCACCACAGGACATGGAGGAAGACAGAGAAAGGGAGGAAACACACTTCACAGAAGGAAACAATTTCACCCTCAAACTCCAACGATGAAATGCATTTCCTTTATTTAAAAAGATTCCCCTTTTGAATGAGTTTCCTGTTCAAAGAACTGTATGTCAAACACCTGAGGTTACTCAACTGGTCTGCATATAAAGTGCTGTGTTCAGTAACGACAATTATGAAAGAGAGAGGGAGAGAGAGAGAGAGATTTGTACATTTGCTAAAGGAAATGTGAGTAGTGCTTGCCACTGCAAAAAAATCCCCGGCAGGATGCTACTTTTTGTTGTGGATGGTTGCTAAAGTTTATTTTAGCAAGTTGCTTTGCTAGGGTGTTTTGGTTAGCTGTCCACTCTCATGTCTTAATGATATTCTGCTGCTGAGATATGGTTGGAACGTGTTGCTGAGTGGTTTCAAAGGTGTTCTGAGTGTTTTAGCATTTTGCTGAGGTGTTACTAGGTTACTACCCCGCAATGTTGCGCCGATAGACGATGATATAGTGTATTGACGATAGCCAGAGATATCTTCAAAAGCATCAGCTGTCGGCCATATCAAGAGGATTTGCCATTTTCAATTAATGTATTATATTATTATTATTATTATTACTACTACTTACATTATTAAATTAATATCACAATTAATTTGCCCTCACAATAATTTTATAGCACACTACCGCATAACCGTCAAGCTGCAAGGATAATACAAGATGTTAGTTTACTCCTCATTTAAAAAAAACAACTTGTTTAACATGAAATGCTTCTCTTCTAGTTTTTTCACTGCTTATATTTCATGGTGACTAAGTCTAACATTAAGTAAAAGCAACAGTAAGAGTAGCAAAGGAATTAGTCATTTTACAACAACGACCTTTACTAAGGAATACATCACATATTCAGTTCAACCTGGGAAATGTTAGGTCACAACATTGATATCAATTCTTCCCCAGCGTCTTCAATCAATGCGTTTCAAACCTATTTCCCAGTTTCCTCCATCTTAATGATATCATTTCAATCGCAGAGTGAGATTGATCATGTCAAATGACCCTCTGCTCTAGCCATGTTAACTAAATTACTCTTGCTCTGTTCTCTTCCCATTTTGTCCCTTCATTTGAGATTTCCATTCCGCTGACAGGGTTGCATCTTTCATTAACATGCAAATTGGTGCCACACGAGACCTGCCTCAAACAGACGTCCGATATCCACCATACATCGACCTGCCGTACGGACTGTGTTAGGCTGATCCAAGACGGTCCAGCTGAGACTAATTCAAGACAATCACTGGTCAAGTTAACATGAAATAAAAACATTATTTACTTGTGTCTTATTGTGTACATTTCATCCTTTCATATTATTAAAGAAAGAAAAAAAAAACAGCTTTCATCAAAACAGCCTTTGTGATAAGAACCAAATAACCAATTTGCAGCAAATAGAAGTGAATGAAATATAGCATATATATATACACAGGTGCTGGTCATATAATTAGAATATCATCAAAAAGTTGATTTATTTCACTAATTCCATTCAAAAAGTGAAACTTGTATATTATATTTATTCATTACACACAGACTGATGTATTTCAAATGTGTATTTCTTTTAATTTTGATGATTATAACTGACAACTAAGGAAAATCCCAAATTCAGTATCTCAGAAAATTAGAATATTGTGAAAAGGTTCAATATTCCAGACACCTGGTGCCACACTCTAATCAGCTAATTAACTCAAAACACCTGCAAAGGCCTTTAAATGGTCTCTCAGTCTAGTTCTGTAGGCTACACAATCATGGGGAAGACTGCTGACTTGACAGTTGCCCAAAAGACAACTTTTGATACCTTGCACAAGGAGGGCAAGACACAAAATGTCATTGCAAAAGAGGCTGGCTGTTCACAGAGCTCTGTGTCCAAGCACATTAATAGAGAGGCGAAGGGAAGGAAAAGATGTGGTAGAAAAAAGTGTACAAGCAATAGGGATAACCGCACCCTGGAGAGGATTGTGAAACAAAACCCATTCAAAAATGTGGGGAAGATTCACAAAGAGTGGACTGCAGCTGGAGTCAGTGCTTCAAGAACCACTACGCACAGACGTATGCAAGACATGGGTTTCAGCTGTCGCATTCCTTGTGTCAAGCCACTCTTGAACAACAGACAGCATCAGAAGCGTCTCGCCTGGGCTAAAGACAAAAAGGACTGGACTGCTGCTGAGTGGTCCAAAGTTATGTTCTCTGATGAAAGTAAATTTTGCATTTCCTTTGGAAATCAGGGTCCCAGAGTCTGGAGGAAGAGAGGAGAGGCACACAATCCACGTTGCTTGAGGTCCAGTGTAAAGTTTCCCCAGTCAGTGATGGTTTGGGGTGTCATGTCATCTGCTGGTGTTGGTCCACTGTGTTTTCTGAGGTCCAAGGTCAACTTAGCCGTATACCAAGAAGTTTTAGAGCACTTCATGCTTCCTGCTGCTGACCAACTTTATGGAGATGCAGATTTCATTTTCCAACAGGACTTGGCACCTAAGCAACCAGTGCCAAAGCAACCAGTACCTGGTTTAAGGACCATGGTATCCCTGTTCTTAATTGGCCAGCAAACTCGCCTGACCTTAACCCCATAGAAAATCTATGGGGTATTGTGAAGAGGAAGATGCGATATGCCAGACCCAACAATGCAGAAGAGCTGAAGGCCACTATCAGAGCAACCTGGGCTCTCATAACACTTGAGCAGTGCCACAGACTGATCGACTCCATGCCACGCCGCATTGCTGCAGTAATTCAGGCAAAAGGAGCCCCAACTAAGTATTGAGTGCTGTACATGCTCATACTTTTCATGTTCATACTTTTCAGTTGGCCAAGATTTCTAAAAATCCTTTCTTTGTATTGGTCTTAAGTAATATTCAAATTTTCTGAGATACTGAATTTGGAATTTTCCTTAGTTGTCAGTTATAATCATCAAAATTAAAAGAAATAAACATTTGAAATATATCATGTCTGTGTGTAATGAATGAATATAATATACAAGTTTCACTTTTGGAATGGAATTAGTGAAATAAATCAACTTTTGATGATGTTCTAATTATATGACCAGCACCTGTATATATATATGCAAAGCGTTGAATGCAGTGGTGTAAAGCTTGCTGCCACTGGACTCTAGAGCAGTGGAGACGTGTTCTCTGGAGTGACCAATCACGCTTCTCTGACTGGCAATCCGATGGACGAGTCTGGGTTTGGGGGTTGGGCTTGGCCCCTTAGTTCCAATGAAAGGAACTCTTAATGCTTCAGCATACCAAGACATTTTGGACTATTTCATGCTCCCAACTTTGTGGGAACAGTTTGGGGATGGCCCCTTCCTGTTCCAGTGCACAAAGCAAGGTCCATAAAGACATGGATGAGCGAGTTTGGTGTGGAGGAACTTGACCTTCTCGTCCAACAGTCCCTGACCTCACAAATGCACTTCTAGAAGAAGTAAACACTCCTAAATACTCCTAAACACTCCTAAACCTTGTGGAAAGCCTTCCCAGAAGAGTTTGTTATAGCTGTTATAGCTCCAAAGGGTGGGCCGACTTTACATGTGCATGTTAAGGCAGGCATCCCAAAACTTTTGGTAATATAGTGTACTATATTCCAATGTTGAAAGTGGAAATGCATGTTCTCTAGTCCAGTTGATCAACAAAAGATTTAAATGCCAACCTATATACTGAAATAATAAAATTATTTTTGCATTTGTAAAGCTTACTGTTAAGGCACCTTTACTAATTCATCATACAGTAAATGCATTCAGGATACCATTTCATGTCGTCTTCAGATAAGCACCATCAAGCACACAAATTCAAGCAATGAGAAATAAACTCTGATCCATTTAAAAGAAAATACCAACAGATTTCGTTTTCTCTATGAATCTAAAAGTAATTAGGCACTTTCGCTGATTTACCATCTGATTTATGATCTATAACTTGTGGCCTAAACATCTACCATTTAATGATATTTGAGAAGAGGGACATTTTTCTTTTTCACAGCTCCATAGACATGGATTAAAAACACTCACAATCAAAGATTCCTGGCTTAATGATCTTTTTCCACAGTGTTATTATGTTGACGTCAAGGTTAAGGCATCCAAGGTGAATACAATCAGAAGCCAGAGGAAGCAACGCTCGAGCTACACCTTGATTAAAACGGAAACATGGAAGCAGAGCTGTGTCATTAGGAAACATATTCTTTCCTTTGTTCTGGCCGTCCTCTCTAACCCCCCCACCCCAAAATATCATGTTTACAAATAAGTGCCGTGACTGATGCGTTCTTCCATGAATAATGATCACTCTCTGATGCGGAGACTTCCCGAAAGTCAACTCTATCGCCCTTGTGGAAAAAACTAAAGGAAAAAAATCCTTCGAATGCTTGTTGTTGTTCAGCAGCTAAGCTTGGGTCATTCTTCCAATTACATGACTTTTTCAGCTGATTTCCTAAATTAGCTGTACTGCATAGTCTTTTTTTGTCAAATGTGGCTGGCAACTGGGGCTGTGATACAATAGCACACGCAGGAAGCATAGGGAATATCATGCCACCTGTTTTTCATTGTGTTTGACATCTCCCTATTCATAAAGATGTGTTCTTTCACTCGCACGTCTCACATAATGAAAAGAGAAGCCAGATAAGAGCAGTTAACGTTGCAGGCTTTTTTCGTCAAGGAGTTGTTGTTGGTAAATTTGAGATCAGTTAACAGTTAATTAGATGACCCATTTACAGAAGTTTTATCTAACTTTAAAGATACTAGTACAGTAAAATGGGGCCTGTGTTTTCATTGCTTTTTGCCTTTAAAATAGGTTAAAGGGATAGTTCACCCAAAAATGAAAATCCTGTACTCACCCTTATGTCGTTCCAAACCCGTATGACTTTTGTTTATCACAAATCTGAAATCTGAGTGCTTTCTGTCCCTACATTCACAGCTACGCAACTACCGCTTTGACGCTTCAAAAAGTTCATAAAGAGATCATAAAACTAATCCATATGAATGGAGCGGTTTTAATCTGTTCATCATATAAAGTGATCGTGTCTCTTCAAAAATTTTGGACTAAAGCGCTCAATTCATATGGATTCGTTTTACGATCTCTTTATGAACTTTTTGAAGCATCAAAGTAGTAGTTGTGTAGCTGACAATGAAGGGACAGAAAGCTCTCAGATTTCATTAAAAATATCTTAATTTGTGTTCCGAAAGTCTTAAGGGTTTGGAACAACATGAGGGTGAGTAATTAATAACAGAATTAAAATTTTGGGGTGAACTATCCCTTTAAAAACCCATAGATTTGCATTGAAGGAAAAACCCAAGGCATACCACATGATTATAATATATACAAATAAATATTAGTGCTGTCAATTATAATCAATCAATTAATCGCATCCAACATATAAGTATATATAAATATATATATTCGATTTGACAGCACTAATATTTATTTGTATATGTTTTAATGTTTGCAATCAGATGTGATTAATTGTGATTAATTGATTTGACAGCACTAATAAATAAACAAATAAACTTAAACTGAATTGAAATATCTGGTGACCAGACTTTTGTGTAGGCTTTTTGGCTTTGGCTATTAAAAAAACTCCTAGCAACCATCCAGAACACCGTAGCAACTGCACACAAACACACTAAAAAAACTCAAAAACATCATAGTAACCACTGGAAACGTCTCAGCATCGTGGCGACTTTTGAACGCACAAAAAATGCTAACATGGTCCCCGAAAAACACAAAAATCTAGCTCCACTGTGCATGTTTTTACAACTCTTTGTTTGTTATTCATTGAAACTGCTCTCGTTCTCTTATCCTTGATTGTCTCTGGCCTCCATCGGCATGACACCCTGTCGTCTAGGCACTCGGTTGCCGTGACGCCCTGCCCTAGTTTGGGTTGCTTTGGCTTGCTGTTTGGCCTCTCTGTTTGACCTCCAGTCAGTCTGATGACTGCACCTGTCACACCAGCATCACCATGGCACCCCTCAACCGGCACATGTCACCTTGTGCGATAAATCAAAGGCTGGACTGCAGGATGCTGGAAAAAAATCAAAGCCTTGTGTGTGTGTACGGCCATCTTTGTAACAACAGGGAGAATAGTTGTTCTGCAACGTCTTTTTATGAGAACACACACACACAGTTCAATGACGTGACAGCATTTTACAAATACATTCAAATGTAATTAATGCAGACAATGGCTTGACAATAACATTTTAAGATGAATGTCTTCAATGTCTGAAATGAATGTATTATTTTTTGTCAATATCAAGGTGGTGTAACTCCACAGAAATTATAATTAATTATATAATTAAATGTCAAATTAAAAGAGTGAAAGTATTAAATACTTTATGAAGAAAACTGTAAAGCAGTTTTGATTATTAAATAATGAAATGTTACTGACATTTGAAAAGCTTTATAGGCCAATCAAAGTTTAGCTTAACCAACATGCAGGAAGCTGTTCCATTGCCACATGACAATCAAATAAAACAGGAAATTACATCACCGAAATGAACCATGTAGAGTCCAATGACTGTGTGTTAAAGGTGCACTATGTAACTTTTCCGTCCGCTAGAGGTCGCCTATTCAAAACAAAGGCGTAGTTTGATGACACCAAGTTTGAGTGCAGAATCTCACAGCCGGTGGAAAAGAATCGGGATAGGACTCGGACAGAAATCATGTTCATGGATGCGATTATTAAGGTTACTGTAGTATGAAGCAGAGCAGGACCAAGTGGTGTGGGAGCTGAGCAAGGCCGCTGGAGCGATTGTTAATGAGATGAATGCAACACACGCCTTGCGAGCAGCGGGACTTTTATTATGCCACAGTCGCCGGCGCCATTTCCGCTTTTCTGGTCATGATTATGAGATAACGCAGCTCTGTTTATCATATTAGATACATTTGAGCGTGTTGAAAATGATGTTATGACGTTACTCTGTGCGTTCACTCGGCGGATGCTATGACACTTGTTGCACACTGCAGTGAGAGTAAAGCGTTTCTGCTAAATAAAACTGGAAACCGAGGGTAACGCAGATATGACGCAATTGACAGGCGACTCCCTCACACGTCTCGGTTCCTTGGTTAAAATAGCTATTTTCTCACGATTTACAAATAGTTGGAAACATTTGGGATATTGTAAGTACTCAACTGAACAAAATATATAACACTGGCCTAGTGGTTTTTGGATATTTTACTGAAAAAATGTTACATAGTGCACCTTTAATGTTAACACATCTCCTAAAAATATTATAACATAATATAATATATATATTATATATATAACGTTTTATAACGTAATATAACGTATACTTAAAGAAAAAAAAAAAAAACATTTTTAAATTCAGGTTGTCAAATGGTATGACACCAACAAAACTATATGATGATTCAAAAGGGGGAAAGAAGAAAAAGAAAGTAATTATAATCATAATTTCAGACATTCTTATTTGTCACTGACCCATACACATCAAGTCTGCATGGAGAAACCATCAATGAACCTCTGTCCAGAAGACTATGGGCATGGAGTCCAGTTCACTGACTTCATCCGGCACCTGAGTCTCTCATTGTCTTTTATGATAATTATAGAGATGTCACTGACATTGTTGCAGTAATTGCTCGTGTGTGAACTGATTATTGCTTTAGTAAATGAACGGTTAGATGGATCATTTCAGCTGATGATTCCAGATGGATTATTACATGAATAACTCACTAACAAAAGATTTTCACAAGGCTACGAAAATATTAATGTGGGAGTTCATGCTGACTTTTTTTTTCTAGTTTTCGAGACATTGTCCTATTTTATATTGTGTGAAAAGGGAAAATAGGATCATTAAATACACTAAAACCAAATAAAAGAGATGGAATCCACTCTTTTGGTTACACGGTGTACATTTTAATTGTGATTCAAAGGCGTACAACACCAACACATTTAATAGAGACACAATGACTGTTAAACATTCTTCAACAACCCTTAAAGCTGGTTAAAAAGAGTGGTTATACTTTATTTTAATGGTCCACTTTAGACATTCTACTAACTGTAAGTAACTTTGCAACTACATGTCAGCTAACTCTCATCAGAGTATTAGTAGACTGTCTGCTTAATATCTGCTAACACTTTATTTTGATGCTCATCCAACAGACATTCTACTGACTATTAGTAACTTTGCAACTACATGTCATCTTATTCTACTAACCAAAACACTAACACACAACCCTAACTTAACAGTCTGCTAATACTCTTAAAGAGTTAGTTGGCATGAAGTTGCAAAGTTACTTATAGTTAGTAGAATGTCTAAAGTGGACCATCGAAATAAACCCTTAACCAGCTTTAAGGGTTGTTGAAGAAATGTTTAACAGTCAGTGTGTCTCTATTAAACATCTTGGTGTTGTACACCTTTGAATCACAATTAAAATGTACATTGTTAGGTTAGTTACCACTAAGGAGGTTGAAAATAGCTTCCCATTCAACTCAATTGTACTGGCTCAGCTGAGGTATGCAATGTGTTTTTTACGTCTGACTAGCAAAGTCATGACCTTCTAACCCATTTATAAAATAAAGCATAATCAAACGTAAATACATTCTTATGCATTCAAATCCATGCAACAATTCATGATTCATACAGAAATTCCTTCTGCTTCATGTTTTATAAGTGAGGCCTATAGAGTACAAACTATAATGCCATCTGAAATGCACAGACACGCTCACACATACGGCAGCAGATGCACACTTCACAGTTGACAGAAGGTGTTGGAGTGCTGTACAGACGGCACTGATCAGATGGTCCCTCGCTCCAGTACAACAACAATAGTACAGTCAAGCCAAGGGCAAGGTTCATTAAGTTTACTCCGATAAACGACTAATAAAGAACATGCACTGACACAGCCTCAGTCTGGAGTAACACACTGACACACATTCATATATGAAAATGCACATGAGCATCCCACTGGTGACATGTTGATCTCAGTTCAATGACTACCAACACAAAGTAGTGAATAGTGAGTCATTCTGATGAAACACACTGAGGTGTAGGACTGCTGCAACAGAAAGCACTAATGAAGAATCAACTTGTTTGTCTGCGGTTTGGACAGTCCGGTATTGGGGAAGATAATTCAGACTGTAGTTTGCCAAACCACAAGCAACTCATTATTTAAAACATTTAAACTTTAGTCAAGCTACCCATTTAAAACAGCAGTCCGGAGCTAAACTACAAGGGTCAAACAACTTTAATGCAAATGGGAGAATTTCTATCTATCTATCCATCCATCCATCCATCCATCCATCTATCATCCATTTGAAAAAAAAAAAATCTAGGAACACTATAGAGTGATTCCTCGAATGCATCGTTTACTTCTGAATGAAATTGAATTTGATTGTGATTATTGCCTCAGTTCACTTTAACACAAAATACAATCATAGCGAAGTAATGCCTTTTCATGCTACAACTCATTACAGGAGAGGCCATACTATTTAAAAAAACACTGTCACAGTACGGAAAAATGTAAAGTTAGCAGTATATTTTAGTTATGGTTAGTTATTCCCCAACATTGAGATGCACACAAGGCTAATCCAGTGTCACAGAGGGTCAGAAAAAACAAAACATACAGAAATAACGTCATTATTGTAAATGGATTTAAATTAATTCTGTGAAAGGAGATCTTTATGTCAGCACTGCCGGTCCACCTCCAGCTTTTGTTCGGAGACACAATCATTGCTTTAGTCAGAATGGAAAAATACTCAAGTGCTCATGCACCCACTGTCTCCGTCTGCCACCCAGCCCATTACCAGAGCTCTGGCTGGCACACGCCCATCCAGAGAGAACAAATGGTCCCAGCGCTCGTGCCAACATTACGTCAGGCTCTATAAATGTGATGCTCAGGGTGACCCTGCGAGGAATCAGTATCTCAAGGCCACCGGCATCGGAGAGCCGCTCGATTCAAATGTCTTTGATGAAACCACTAGTAACACACTATGGACAACAACAAATACATCAACAAAGCAACATTTATATCTCAACTTCTCCTGCAGTAGTTTATAATTTCCCCCGCATTTTGGCAGCAAACATTACAAATGACACAATATAACATATAATGTGCAGTCAGCCACCCTGAAGGGCTTTATTTGGAGATAATGACCGGCTGAATGTACATTATACTAGTTATTATGCAGCGACTTACCAAATAAATAAATATATCGACATGAAATATTGATTTAAGTTGGAATTACTCTATTATGTGAGAAGAAAGAAACCATAGAGTGATACGAGAGAAATATATACAGTATATCTCTACAGGATTATGGCTTGTGTAAATATTCATGGGGAATATGACTAATCTAAATTATTATTATTATTATTATTATTATTATTATTATTAAATTAAGTTCTGACTTATGGCCTCAACAGAAGGTGATTCTATGATTCTTGGTGAATGGTAGGTGTGTCTTGAAAGTTTTATATGTTATTGTTAAAAATCAATTTCTCTATGGATAAAGTAAATGGGATTTGAGACTCAGAGAAAAGGAGACTTACGACTTGGCCACGAGGAGCCATGACAGTTTGATGTGTCTGGGAAGTGTTTTTGGGTGATGATGCGGTGTAAAAGTCTAGTCAGAGCTCCTGTTATTACTGAGCACAGGGTTTTTGAATCTTCCTTCTGTCTGATGGGTCTGTCCTGGGTGTCCCTTTAAGGCTGGTTGTAGCTAGTGTCGCAAGGCTTGCATAGTAATATAGGGCTGCATTTGTTCCCTTTGTGGTGTCAACAAGAGAGAACCACTGGCCAACACAGATTGATTACAGATGAGTAGTGAAGTTTAAGAGTTAAGCAGAAGATAGAAAAGCATAAAAAAACAGATTTTTACATTTTCTGAAGAAAATATAAGTTGTATTTGCCTGTGCTGACAATACCTCCACGATATATGATAATGTGGGTGGTTGCCAGGGTGTTGCTATGCAGTTGCTAAGGATTTCTAATTGTTTTTAGCATGCTGTTTGGTTGGTATTACTGGTCCAAGAGAAAAGGTCCCCCCTCCAAAAAAAAAAAAAAATTATTATCCAGGAGTCTGAGTTGCTTGGAAAATAACATAAAATCTTTCCTCAACAAGCCTTACAATGTGAGGTATCACTCATATACAAAGCACAAATGCTGTAGGATTAGTTACATGGCTAAATGTAACGGTTACACTTTATTTTAAGGTGACGTAGTTACATTGTACTCACATAAGTACTGATTAATATTAATTAACTACATGTACTTACTATAAAGTTAAGTTCGAGTTTGGTAGGGTTAATTACTTGTAATTATGCATAACTTACTGTTATTAGTATAGTATAGTAACATGTAGTAACGTGTTACTACGTCACCTTAACAATGTATCAATTTACCATTGATATCCAAGTAATGTTAATTTTGTCTTATTGTAGTTAAAAACTGCAGTTGCAAATTTGGTCAAAATAATTGCAATTAGATTTTTGGACCAAATTGTACAGCCCCAGTAAAATGAATCTAGAATGATGTTGATGCTTATATGCAAACAATTTTGTCTGTGATATGAGGTAACATCACAATACTTATTCTTTTCCATCACAGTAATTGAAGTTTAAAAGTGAAGTTTACGTTTTAGGGTTCACCCCCTTGTTTATTGTTGCTCATTCAGAAAAGCATTAAAGAACAGTTTTCAGTAAAATATGACTCATAATGTCTCCACCATTCTCTCCACATATGTGGCCTTAGGGAAGAGAAAAGTGTCAACAAGTTGGAAGCTTCAAACTCACAGCAGATGGAAAAAATGAAAGAGGAGAAATGAGGGCAATAAGAACGGAAGGACACTTTCATAAAACTTACTCTTAACTCACTAGGTTGCTAATTTGTGCCTGTATACATTTGAGGTGGAGGATATTAGCGATAAATGCTAACTACAGTCAAGCCAAAATAAAGTGACATGAGGATGAAACTCATGACACATAGAAAGAGTACGACTTCAAAATGCTCAAGCGCAGTTGATCATTTCAAACGCATTAGTCCCTCCACCTCTCCAGATTCACCATGCAGCTTACAAGGAATATTTCCAAGTAAATTAAATCAAATCACCGTGGGGATTCATTTATTTTTCTCTCTCTCTTTTCCAAATCAAAGACAAGTAAAATGATGCTGAAATTCAAATGGAAGGCTGCAACTTGTTAGCTGTGCCGCTTTTCAGTCGGAAAAGGTAATTATCCATCTGGCCGAGCGTTTCGCATACAATCTGAAAAGTGAAAAACTCTGAGTGATGTGAGTGTAATAAACTCGCATGAAAACTTTACATGGAGAGTTGAAACTTTCACACGAGACCACTAACGTGCAAAGCTTAGCTTACACTATTTATACTAGTAGTCATTTAAAATGCAAAATGAAACTAGACGAGATCGATATAACAGGGTGATATAATGTCCCTGAGAAATCAATTAAACCTACGCACTCCTCTGAACATGAGGGCCAGAGCTGAAACTATTTCTCACAAGTTCATAAACCATATGGTTGGTAAACATGAACTTGTGTCACCCACAATAAATTCAGTGTTCATATATTGATGCTGTTCCTACACTCGTGTTCTGTGGTCACAAGGGTGAAAGTTTGACTGTTTCAGAGGTCCGATAATCTGAGATCAATTTCTAAGAAACTAAACAAAGTGGCGTCCTCGCTGCGAGTTACAGTCGTACAAATGTGCCTGATAAAACGGGCTTTCTCATAAAGCTGCGGGTATTGATATTTCCATAAGTACACTATAAACCCTGCCACCATTAAAAGTGATTAAGCAAGGCTTTCTCGGACCGTGGAAGTGCATCACTCCCAAGACACAGATGAAAGAAAGCCACAGTAAAATGGCTTTTATGTCAAGCAATAGAGGTCTGGAGAAAGCCTGCATTTACGCCATATGTGACCATTAGTCAAAAGTGAGAATATTACCCATAGTACATTTCAACAAGAAATACCTCCTGCTCAGTCCCTCTCCGCCTCACCTATTTTGGAGTCTGACACTACATCTCTCAGAATAACACCTGCTGGCTCTTTCTTGTTATCAGTAGCAAATCATGATTCCCCTTATGACAAATATATAAAAGGTAGGGGATCTTCAGATGTGAGTCCAAAACACACAGTTTCCTGTTGCAACCAGGCATCATGGCTGAAGCCAAGTTCCCCACGATAATATTCTCAATTTTGCAACTGAAAAGTCTGGAGGAAGGATAGAACACGGCCATCCTGCAAGGCCTTCATATCCTCCTAGGAAGTTCTTATGAGTCTGGAAATCGGAATTACGCAGTCAGAAGAATTACTCTTCTCTTTTTCTCAACAAACCTTTCAGTGGTAGTTTTTAGTGCTTTTCCGCCACTATATGAAAACCTGTTTGCAAACACACACACACACACACACACACACACACACCACGCACACACACACACACACCACACACACATACACACACACACACACGCACATGCACACACGTAAAAAACACATCCTATGCTGCTATGTTGCAACTGGTTATTGCAACATAGGAGCCTAATGGCCACAAAATGCATACACAAAACTAAAATGCACAGTCAACATTCACAGGTAAAACGTAACTATGATTCTTTAATCAAATCCAGAGCTTTCCCAATTATGCCATTATGTTGGCATTTGTGTGCGTTCATCTCTTTCTAACAGGAGAGCGTCTGACTCTTCTTCAGTGATGAAACCACATTATCAAATTTTTCAGCTTGTCTTTTTATATTCCTTTACCTGCTCATTTTACCAGAACAATCGATTAGTATTACTCTCATCAGTCGCCATCTATATAAATGCAATTAGGCTACTCAGATCACAAATGCTGTAATTATGCAAATGGATTATGCAAACAAGCAAAATACCTGGTATTATACGGATATCATTCACACAGAGCTCTGCGTGACAAACAACAAGCTCAAGCCAAGCAGATATCTTCCATCAGGATGCTACAGACAGAACGACATAAAATCAAAAGAAAAAATATTCCCTTCTTAACAATAAATGTTTCTTTGCAGCTCCAATGTATGAATGTTTCAGACATTAGAAAAAAAAGCATTCATAACACATGCATGTTTTATGACGCACTGAAGTCTTGGAGCGTGTGAATGCAGGTGGTCGCATGATAGTGTCGTCTGTCTAGCACACAGGCTGGGATCATCTGCTCATTTTCAAGAATAAACTAATTCCAGCCTTCTCTCTTCCCTCATGTGTAATCTGTGCTCCTGGCTGGGGAGCGGACTACATTACCCTGCATACAGCTGCGTCTCTCACTGCTGACACACATATTGATGAAGTGAACGGCGGGCCAGCACCTGATGCTGCTGTATGCAGATGCATCATTTCATAAAACAACTTCACCTCCTGCCTTTTATGAATGAGCCAATTATCCTCTACATCAGCGTGAGCACATAATATATAATTTACAGAAAGATTTTTTAAATGGGAGTTCATGAACCCTTAGGTTTTTTTTTTTTTTGAAGGGACTGCAGAGATTTTGATAGAAATGTCAATGCTGCATTGTCTGGCTATCACCAGACCAAGCTCAATTTAAGATTGAACATTGGTCTGCTCTGTATTTTCTACTGCACAAGAGGCGTGATAAACAAGCATAATTCAAATGACTCTGTACGCAATTAGATAGTCCTTCAACCAATCAGACCACAAGAGGCGAGGTCAACGGGCAATGAGCCATCGCTTCACTATCCGTCATTGTGTTAAACCCGCCAATAGCACGCCAGGTGGATAAGCCAGTCTGTGATTGGTTCCCGCAAAAGTGTAACAGAAGCAGGATAAATTAATGTAAAGGTTTCCAGACTGAGTTGCAGGGCGAAATCAA
This sequence comes from Rhinogobio ventralis, assembly GCA_039654625.1. Classification (NCBI taxonomy): domain Eukaryota; kingdom Metazoa; phylum Chordata; class Actinopteri; order Cypriniformes; family Gobionidae; genus Rhinogobio; species Rhinogobio ventralis. Next base: position 6,995,220 of record CM077205.1, on the reverse strand, counting down.
ATCGCCGGCAGATCAGGCTGGGTTTACCCAGTCTAAATGCTGCATTTAATCAAACATAAAAATGACAAAACATTTTTGATGAAGTTTGGATTTAAATAGGCAAGTGATTAAGAGTCTAGGATTGGATCATTATTGCAGTGATGATTATTAAGTTTATAGTATGTTAAATGTATGGCAACAGTTCTTCTAACTGTGCTGGAGTACACTTTACAGAGTGCTTGACTCTTGCATTGTCAATACAAGATCTGTGATGCACCTCTTGATGGAAATAAATGTAACAATGCAAGAGTCCAGCAGTCTGTAAAGTCTCTTCCAGCACATCCTAAAGATTTTTTAATGAATTTAAGGTCTGGAGAGGTGCCAATTAATGTGTGAAAATGATTCTTCATGCTCCCTCTCAACCATTCTTTCACAATTTGAGCCTGATGAATCTTGACATTGTCATCCTGGAATATGGCCATGATGTGTCTTCCTACATAGATGTTTAAGAAATGAAAAGCTACAGACATCTATCTATTAAGGTTTAGAAGAACTGTTGCCAAACATATAACATGCTACATAATAATCAGTGCAATAATGATCCAATCATAGACTCTTAAACATTTGCCTATTTAAATCCAAACAGCATTCATCCAATACATTATGGAAGGTTAACATAAAATTAAATACCAGGGATAATTCAAGTAAATAATTTTGACTAAAGTGGCTCAGCTGACAAAAATCATGAATATTAAAAAAAATATTGGCTGCAAAAATGGGTCACTTATGATGAACTATCAGCATACTAACATAAGACATAAGATTTTGACAACATATGACATGAATGGCTATTCAACATATATCAATTTGGGTGTTTTTGTTCTATTTCACATCAAAAAAATGCAGTAGCAAAAGCATTGCTGCGTCCGAAATCGCATACTGTCAGAGGAACTGACTTTGCAACCGTTAAAAATGTATGTTCCAGTATATATGTACAGCATGCATGTAGTATGAATGCAATCTGAACGTACCTATCGCTGCTTATAATAGCCCACAATCCTGTTTGTGCAGTTCAGAGGGTTGTGGAGAGAATAATAAATGTGTGTTTGATGGAGTAGTTGAAAAGAATTATTCTATTTTAGTCACTTCTTTATGTAAATGGAATCACATTGCTTTCAGTCATTAAATATTTGCTCGCTTATCTGTAAAGCTCACTTAATTGTGTTCTAGGTCCTTAAATGGCAAGTTTCCTAAAAAGTCACTGACCGACTGGATTTCAGACACATCAGACTATTAGCATCTAGCAACTGGATTATAAGTGGACTCCACAATAAAACGCAATAAAATGTAGAACAAGGCCCCTTTGAGTGATTCATAAAGTCCATCGCTGATTGTGTGTAATTCACGAGAGCTGTACTGCCAGAACAACTGTGCATCAGGCAGAATAGCGGGAGGCTGTGAAAGAGAAGACCGCCTGTCCTCCTTTTGTCATTTAATTAGGCTGATTTCAGCTCAGCTGACTGGGGGGCATGGATTCACTTCAAACATATGCACACATCCAAACAAATGCACGCGAACCCACTCAAACTCACACAGACAGGCTGCTTAAAAGCATTTCAGCTGGTTCACATGCATATTTGCCCATTAGATAAACAGCAATGACTGAGGAACTGCCATTATCGAGGAATGGAGAGTGTACACATCTGTGATAGAGATCGAGAGAGAGAGGAAAGAAAATGTTCCAGCCACATCATTCCCAATTTTAAGGCCCCTTAGCAGCCCTCTGGCTGCTGTCAGACACCTCCAGGGAACAGGCAAATGTGCACACGTAAATGTGTGTGTGTGTGTGTTACTGTGTGCGGGAGGATGAGATTCACGCTCACTCTAGATGTAGTGCATAATGAGCAGTGGCTCTATTTAAACAAGCTCTATGACTGCGTGTGTTTGTGTGTGCATGCTTCAAACAGAGTAAGGTAAAGGAGAGTTATTAAGTGTAACCAGACTTATTGATATATTTAGACTTTCCTTTCATTCTGGACAAGATGTCAGACTGGCTAAAGTAAAAAAAAAAAAAAGAAACTTATACCATAATAGTAGACTAATTTGAAACTAGGTTTAGGTTTGTGAACTCTGTGACTTTATTTACATCCAAAAGTAAACAAAACATAATATTTCCCTTCCCTAATATCTATCAATCTGATTGTTCTTTAAAGGTTTGGTGCAACTAACTGGCAAACTATGACAAGTCCATTGGTTAGTTCCTCAATAGAGACAATCCCAGAGGCGGACAGGGTATACAAATTAAGTACTTACTGATTACTGATCGATTAATATAAGTTTAGTGCAGACATTTAATATGTATTGATCTGCAAATAAGCAAACTTTTTATTTTATTACCAAAACTTGGTATTATACAGTATCAAACTAATTAAACTTAAATATACTAAAATACTAATTTAAGTTACTGATCATTCAAGTGTGCAAACAAGTGAAATTATATACCATATTAATTACCATTATAATAAATTTGAGTACTGTAGCTAAATATGCGGCTACAAATTCAATATAATGAGAAGACGTCACATGGGGCAAAAATGCATTAACATTTTAAGATGAATGCTATGCCAACATACTTGTTTTATATCATTTTGAAATTGCTACAGCAGCGGGGAATTCGCATTAATTCGCATGATTTTACCTAAAATCGCTGTACAGATATTGACATTTCAGTGGGCTTAAACAGCTTGCCCTTTTACAGCAGATGTACTTCACAAATAACTGACAGTCGTGACCTAAATATGATTTTTATTTACAAAAATCAATACTAAAATTCGGAATTAGTAACACATTCAAGCTAACCTATTTCTTAGCTCATTTTGACCGGATTATTGTATCAGTGAGCGCAATGTAGGCGGTCTGCGGCAGTCTAAAGTTGAGGTATCTATAGACCGTATGTGCCAGAGAAACAAGCGCACAGCCATCTTTAGAATTTTGTGTTTGAGCTCTGTATATATTATAGTTTATCGTTATTTCGAACTGAAGATGCAAGAGCCATGTCCGATTCATGAATGAGCTGATTATTTTTAATGAATCTGTTAAAACACAAATCGCACTGAACGATTAATTTGCTGAAAAGGGAGAGAATCAGAGAATCCTAAACATCTGTTTTAAACATGAATAATAAGAAGAAATTGAAGAAATCTGTTTATTGAGCAGCACATCATCATATTATAATGATTTCTGAAGGATCATTTGACACTGAAGACTGGAGTAATGATGCTGAAAATTCAATAATGGAATAAAATAAATTTTAAAATACATCCACATTGAAAATGGTTATTTTAAATTGTAATAATATTTCACAATATTACTGTTTTTACTGTATTTTGTATCAAATAAATACAGCTTTAGTGAGCATATACACTCACCTAAAGGATTATTAGGAACATCTGTTCAATTTCTTATTAATGCAATTATCTAATCAACCAATCACATGGCAGTTGCTTCAATGCATTTAGGGGTGTGGTCCTGGTCAAGACAATCTCCTGAACTCCAAACTGAATGTCAGAATGGGAAAGAAAGGTGATTTAAGCAATTTTGAGCGTGGTTGTTGGTGCCAGACGGGCCGGTCTGAGTATTTCACAATCTGCTCAGTTACTGGGATTTTCACACACAACCATTTCTAGAGTTTACAAAGAATGGTGTGAAAAGGGAAAAACATCCAGTATGCGGCAGTCCTGTGGGCGAAAAAGCCTTGTTGATGCTAGAGGTCAGAGGAGAATGGGCTGACTGATTCAAGCTGATAGAAGAGCAACTTTGACTGAAATAACCACTCGTTACAACCGAGGTATGCAGCAAAGCATTTGTGAAGCCACAACACGCACAACCTTGAGGCGGATGGGCTACAACAGCAGAAGACCCCACCGGGTACCACTCATCTCCACTACAAATAGGAAAAAGAGGCTACAATTTGCACGAGCTCACCAAAATTGGACAGTTGAAGACTGGAAAAATGTTGCCTGGTCTGATGAGTCTCGATTTCTGTTGAGACATTCAGATGGTAGAGTCAGAATTTGGCGTAAACAGAATGAGAACATGGATCCATCATGCCTTGTTACCACTGTGCAGGCTAGTGGTGGTGGTGTAATGGTGTGGGGGATGTTTTCTTGGCACACTTTAGGCCCCTTAGTGCCAATTGGGCATCATTTAAATGCCACGGCCTACTTGAGCGTTGTTTCTGACCATGTTCATCCCTTTATGACCACCATGTACCCATCCTCTGATGGCTACTTCCAGCAGGATAATGCGCTCGAATCATTTCAAATTGGTTTCTTGAACATGACAATGAGTTCACTGTACTAAAATGGCCCCCACAGTCACCAGATCTCAACCCAATAGAGCATCTTTGGGATGTGGTGGAACGGGAGCTTCGTGCCCTGGATGTGCATCCCACAAATCTCCATCAACTGCAAGATGCTATCCTATCAATATGGGCCAACATTTCTAAAGAATGCTTTCAGCACCTTGTTGAATCAATGCCACGTAGAATTAAGGCAGTTCTGAAGGCGAAAGGGGGTCAAACACAGTATTAGTATGGTGTTCCTAATAATCCTTTAGGTGAGTGTATATATTTTTTAAATCAACAAATCTTACTGACCCCAAACCTACAGCATAGCATATTAACTGTACATTGAAATAAACATTTACAAAGACAATTACATGTTCAATATGTCATGTTTTTTTTTTTTTTATGGTTCTCTGGTTTCCCTATTTGAGACATTTGCCAACACTGCACATACACAGATATTATAGTGTTGTGACATAGTGGTCAAGAACAAATTATTAGTATGAAGGCCATTTCTTTATTTTCCCCCACTCATCATTTACACTTATCACTATAGCCTAAGAATGCTTTAAAATTTCAACCAGTGTCCATTCACGTTAGCAGACAGTTTACATTTCAGAGAATGAGCTGAGGAAAGAGGCTGAGAGGAACAGATCTTTTTTCCCCCCATGTTGATCATTAGCTGCCGCCTGGAGAAATTTGGTAATAAAACCCTATCTGGTTATTTCAGCAGCGTAATTACCATGAGCTCTCCATCTTCCCTCCCCCCATACACTACATAACGATTGTAATTTCAGTTTACAGTCTACCTGCACACAGTACATCATTTAATCCGCATTACCTGAGGGAAGCAATATTTAACCATCTTTAATAACCGCTATAAAGCATATAGCAGAGATGATACTTGCCTTCAATATACTGATTGCAGTAACAAGACAGAACAGAGAGTTTGAGAAAAGAGGTCTGACTTAAAGTGCCCTAAAGTGCTTTTTCAAATATTACCTTTCATGCAGTGTGTAATTTAGCTGTTTGTGAATGTAAAAGGTCTGCAAAATTTTAAAGATCAAAGTACACGACAAATCAAGTTATTAGCTGTGTTCCAATTTGGAGGCTGCATCCTTCGAAGAATTTGGACTTCGGCCGCAAAGGTCAGATCGAGCGGTGTCAAATGGGACGGTCTAACCTACGGATGTTGAAAGTTATATTAGCTGTCTGAAAACAAAACAGGGTTCACAACCTGTCTAAATATGTTCACCTTGGTGAACGAAAGGGTATAAACTACATAATAGCATCCCAGTAAGATGTAAATCAACATTTGAACCACTTTATTTTTTTAATTTGTAGCATTAAATATTTGAGTAAGTTGAAACACAGTACTTAATACTGAATACCCAAGTGTAATTCGGCAGTTTCTCTCAAAAAAATCCTGTCGTCACTGGCACGCAATGAATTCTGGGGTAGGCTAGGCAGCGAAGGATCCATCTGTTGTATCCTTCCTTAATGGGAAATCAAGGATGCATTTCAAGGCTGTATTCGAAGGAGCCTTTGTATTGGGACAGCCTTCGCCACGCCACTATGACGCAACTGGCCTACGAATGCAGCCTTTGAAGGATGCAGCCTCTGAATTGGGATGCAGCTATTGGGGGGATTTAGCGAGACTGAATCTTTGAACAAACCGTTTTCAGACTCTGGGCCCTATCATACACCCGGCGCAATGCGATGGCAGGTGTGACGCAAGTGTTTTTTGTTAGTTTCAGCCCGACACAGTTATCATTTTCACGTCCACTGCCCACGTTGTTTAAATAGTAGATGCATTTGCAACTGAAAAAACGACTGCGTCACTGACCAACAAAAACCTGGTCTAAAGTCAATGGCGCAGTATTTTTTTGTTATTTAAAGGGAACGTTAGTAATATGCATAAGGAGCACAACACGCGTACACTCTGCTTATTACACACACAGGGACGAGCTGCAGCACACAAACATGCCAAATATTAAAAATAAAAGGATTACAATGTAAAAGAATATTTGTGTACAAAAATACGTGTCATAATGTATAGTCATTGCATGTATCAGAATTACCTATTTGTAGTAATGACAAATGAAATTGGCTAATTATTTGACCAATCGTGGCAATACACACATTATTTAAACTGATTTGTCAGGTTGAGGGTGTCTATATTCCGCCGTGTAAACAGCGAATCTGCCATGGTGCATGGAGCGAAACTGGCTTTTAAAGGGAATGGGAGATGACACTCTTTGGTCATTGATTGGTGTATTGCATGTTACGCCCAAAACACACCCATTACTCATTAAGAGAATAGGTACAACCCTTTTGGACCATGCACTTAGCGCACCGACCATTTTTTCAGTCGCTAAACTAGCAAAAGTAGATTCAGACACGCCTAAGTACACCTGCGCCATACGCTTCAGACCCTGCGCTCAGATCGTTAAAATAGGGCCCTTTGACTCAAGTGTTTTTTTGATGCAACAAAATTAGGAACCTTTAAAATAGCATAATAGGGATAGTTTACTCACATGGTAACAACAGCTGTCAAGATTCAAAAAGGACCAAAAACAGCATATAATAGTTTTCTGAAATTATACAGTAGTGCTATATTTTTACTGTGTTTTTTTTTCTCTTTTCCTTTTTGGAGTTTGACAGCAGTGGTCACTATGAATGTACTGCTGTTCTATGGATGATTTTCTGGTTTTAATTTTCACTGGGAAAAAAAAAGCATGGGTAAGTAACTAACAACAAATTTTAATTTTGTCTGAACTATCCCTTTTACGGTAACATATTCCAATTAGCGCTGCCAACTTTCTTTCACTGTGACACTCTGGCAGTGCAAATATGTTGTTAAATTAATGTAAATATATACATTCATTTTATGTCACAGAAATCACACTTGCATAAGCAAATTGGATCCACTTTAGACGCAGGTCTATATTAGCTTGCAATTTACACTTTTCAGCATGCATTGAAAGGTCACTATGTCTATTTCCCCCCAAAATATATTTCACACTAATCCTGCCTGACTTGAACAGTTCTGTCCTTCTGCACAGCGAAAGAGAATTCCTGAAAGACTGTGTTTCTCTTATATAAAAGTAAGAATTTAACCTAATTATCACTACTATTTATGGAAAGTAAAGGCTGAGCTACTTTCACGTTACTTTATTATAAAAATATTAGTTTTGCTTTAACATTGTGTCCTAACCAGACGCGACACCGGTCCACAACACATTATAATGATAATTTCAGGTACTGATTATGTGCTTTATTTAATGTTAAAAGAATTTAATGCACATTTGAATATCATTTTGTGTGAACTTTATAGCCATACTGAAAGCACCAATGGATAATTCACTTTCAAATTATATTTAGACCAGTTATGAACCCTGCTTTGTTTTCAGACAGTTGAATATAACTTTCAACATCCGTAGGTTAGACCGTCCCATTTCACTGCATGAAAGGTAATATTTGAAATTTAGTGCACTTTAAGTCAGACCTCTTTTCTCAAACTCTCTGTTCTGTCTTGTTACTGCAATCAGTATATTGAAGGCAAGTATCATCTCTGCTATATGCTTTATAGCGGTTATTAAAGATGGTTAAATATTGCTTCCCTCAGGTAATGCGGATTAAATGATGTACTGTGTGCAGGTAGACTGTAAACTGAAATTACAATCGTTATGTAGTGTATGGGGGGAGGGAAGATGGAGAGCGTTCAAATTGTCAACTCAAAGTGAACAAACAAGTGTATTCTATGACAAAGACTGCTTCAGTCACTCAGTAAGTAGTTTTAATAATGTTAAAATGATTTAATATATCTGAATTTGATTATGTACTTATCCAGGTCATTGCAAGTGCCGTGTGCTTGTAGTGAGTCTTGTAGTCATGTCACATCTGGTGTCACTTGTAACTTGTATCTTATCGCATAGCATCTGGTTAGGTTACGGTGCAAGACTCTGTCTCTAAAAATCTATTTCAAATCCACTTCAATCCACAATTGTGTGAGGATCTTCATGTCAGAAATATGACAGACCATCACTGAACTACGGTAACATCTACATGTGACAACGTACAACAAGCCAGACAACTGCTAGTAGCTCTTAGCTGTTCAATAAAACACCACAGAAAATCCTTTCCTCTGAATGTCTTCGAAGCAGAAAAGCCTCATTTTGTAGATTTATACAGAAAGCATTTTGTTCCCTTCAAGGACAAAATAACAATGCATGATTCTTTTTCATTGCAGACATTCTGAAGCAGAAAACTGCAGTTTGTATGAAACATCGTTCTCCATCTCCAGGCAATAGGCGGCATGAATTTATGCATCGAAACTCCAAATTATGCACCAGTATGGTAATATCTCAGACCTTTTATTTGAGTAAAAACTAGACAATTCATGTAGTAAGATTATACAGGAGGTTGTGTTTGACTGTCTTTAGTCTTTACTATTCTCTATTTTTTTTTTCTTTTAACCATGATGTTCAGTTGAAAATGACTTTAATGTATTTAGTGTTGGATAGTGTTGTAGTCAAGACCACCTAATCCGAGCCGAGTCGAGACCAAGACCAATGTGTGTTGAGACCAAGTCAAGACCAAGACCTGACCAGCACTCCTTAAATTCATAAAGATCCACATTACTGCCTGAGAAATTACTTATTTTTAATCCGTAAACATAATTAGAATAAGACACTATATAGAGAGCTGTTATACCAATCAAATGAAATCATTAACAACAAAATTCATCTTTGCACTGGTGGTGGTACAGAAGATGCATCTGAATTGGTATATTACAAATGCATAAATAATGTTGAGAATAATGTTTTAATTTTTTTATTTAATGTTTGTATAAAAGCAATATAATGTTTGCAGTCATGCTCAAATTTGTGAAAACAGCTCTCTTGTTCTTGTGATATTGCTTAATTATATCACGTTATAATATAAAAGTCCAGATCTCATTTTGCAGCATTTGTATTCATTTTGGTGTCATTTTTGACACAATCCCTCATTTCTGAACCAGCACAATAAATAAATCAAAGTAGAAATATGTTATTGATTGCATCTGAAGCAGTAAGTTTTACACCCAATCACATTAATGATGTTAATAATTAAATCAGACAATGCACCGGCAATTTAGTAATATCCCATCAGTTGTGGTCTTGACCGGTCTTAAACCCCAGTCCTCTAAGGCCCTGTCCCAAATGGCACCCTAAACCCTCACGGTCTTCCTCTTAGTCCACACTTTCACGACGTAATGCCGCTTTGACTGCCAAGTAGAAGTCCTCTACGTACCTCGCGAACTTGCGCATCGAGGGCGCATAGCAGCCGCAAAAGGGGCGCTCACGAGCACCCTTCTTTAAGCTTAAATGACGAATGGGAAACCCTACGGTCTTGTGGACTTAACGGACACGCGCACGCAGTGGCCATTGTAAGTCCACAAGACTGAAAGTGCACATGAAAGTGTGCCATTTGGGACAGGGCCTAAGTCTGAGACCGAGACCGAGACAAGAGCGAGTACAAATGTGGTCGAGACGAGAGCGTCAAAAAATGGTCTTAAGACCGGTCTCAAGACCAAGACCGGTCTTGAGTACTACAACACTAGCGTTGGATTCCATAAAGTTATTGGTCAAAATAATAGTAATTAAAAAGAATTTTCCTCTTATTTTCTCTTAAAACTTTAATTATGTTCCCCTGATCTGATTAAAACCCATTTTACAGATATCATTGACACTTTAACACTCTGTTTAATAAAAAATAAAAAAATTACATAGCCTTCTATCTGACTTACACCCATGTAAGTACTGATGCAGCTTCTGTTTGGGAATAATTGGCAACAAAACATCAGAAGAAACATAGAAAACTGTCCAATAATCATAGCATGTGAAAAAATTAATTACATTTATTCATGTTTTATATAAACAACAACAACAATTTAAAATTCATATTATATATGACATTTTATATTACATTTCTACTTAAAGAAATTAATTCTCAAAAGACTAGGAAAAGTTAATTACTTTCAAACTAATATGTCAACGCTAATTATGTGTTTTCAGCTATTAACTCTTTCCCCGCCAGCATTTTTTTTTTGTAAAAGTTGCCAGTCAGCGGTAGCATTTTTGATCATTTTCACAAAACTTTCATGACGCCCAAAAAAAACTAAACTAAAAAAAAAAAAATATATATATATATATATATATATATATATTTGTATGAATATCTAAACACAATAAAAATTAAAAACAGAGACTTTGCTTTATTGTAGCTTCATGTATTCCTTTTCATCAACACTTGAATGAAAAAAGTTACATTTTGAACAAAAAGCTGAGAAAATCGTGTTTTTGTCAAAGACTTCTTCCAGATGGGATTCAGAATGATGATCAAATCATGGATGGAGTAGATGGAGTCCACCATCATCCCCACAATCATATACATGGTCCTGGGACAACATTTCCTTCAGTAACGTTAGGCAGTTTTGATTTTTATGCCGTTTAATGTTTGATGATGATTGCGCTATTTTACGTTATTGTGCAAAGCTTCTAATGCTTTTTTTCTGCTTCTTATTTTCCTGTGTTTTGATCCGAAGACTCTGTATACTCTTTCAGAAGATGCGAAATAGCGTCCCTATCATATAAGAGTGAAAACATGGATTTCCGGGATTAAGGTGTCATAAATGACGGAAAATTTCATCAATGGCGGGTAACGAGTTAAAAGGGTCTTGTGGTCTCTCGAATCCCTAGCAGAACACTAGCATTAAATCTATCATTAAAACAGAAACAAAAGAAAAAATGCAAGGGAACATTTTGCACCTGACAACATTCCCCTCGCTGAATGCTGGAAATGTCATCATGCTTTAAACAGAACAAAAGATCCCTGCATAGTCATCATCAGTGTCATGTTCTTTGCCACAGAGCTGCCAGCTTGTTAGGCAGCCGAATGTGTCTCAACTTAGAGGGCAGTCAAGCGTTAAATTGTCTGTGATGAATCGAGCTGATGATCTGTCTGCTGCACAACCAAATTTTGCAATGATGTCGTATGAGGGGGTCTCTAAACTACAGAGTGTCAAGGCAACATAAAGGCAAGGCAATACTGACCCTATTTACCTTCCAAAATACAAGTTAGCAAGTCTTAGCAAGATACAAGTCTTATTGTGAGTGATGATCAGTGTGGTGTTATGAAATCAATCATAACTTTCCTTTCTGACTGATGCCTCTCCTCTCTAATAATAGATTTTCTTGTTTCAAAATGTCAGATTACTAAAGAGAAGTTAGTTGTAAGCACTTTCATGTTGGCTCTAAACCTCAGAGAGTGTTTAAAATTGCTTTAACAAATGCTGTGACCTTTTTTTATTGTCATTTAACCGTTGTATCTTAAGAAACAATCCTCGAGTCTTGGTTTGATATCTGCTCTCAGTCGCAAATAACCCTGCCCTCATTTGGACGCGACGAAATTACACGTTAAGAGCTAATGCGTTGTTGTGAAGAAAGCATAATCAATCTTTTCCAGCGGCTGGTCTTCCTCAAAATGAGATGAACAGAAGAAGGAGGGGTGCAAATGTGAGTATTCCTTAATCTCAGGCTGATAAAAGTTTATGAGATGACCTCACAGCTATGATTTATAGATTATCAGCAACTGCAATTACTGCAGGAGCCCGGTTTGAAAATTTCCAACCTAGGGGAATTAACGCCAGTCTAATATGTAGGCGAGTTGATCTTAGTAAGGACAGAGAAGAGTGTGTAAATTTGGTACGGCTCAAAGTTCCAAGAAACTTTTTATGAAACAATTGTTATGCAGAAAGTAGTCTCAACCTCAGACGTCCCGCCCACGGACCATTCACGAATCATCTGACACATATTGCACACAGAAATAGCAATAGTTTTCTCAAAATCACAAGCTCTAATCATATTGTCTGGTTTTATGCAATTTCAAGAGTTGGGTTTACAGGTTTTTATCTGTCTGAACAATAAACAAAGCTCTTTTTACGCGTTTTAAGGCTGCTACTACAACTGATTTTGATTTAAAATAAACAAAATCCAATTCAATCCAATCAAATCTTGAACTTGCTTAAAAAGAGTCAGGTCCCTGCTTGAAGTTTCAAACAACATTAGTTTGAAAGAAAGTGGCCACATTTCAGCCCCAAAGTATGTGTTTGAATGCACACATGCACCGAAACCTGATGAAAGCTGATGGAATTACCTGTGTTAAAGGGTTCTTCTCTGGTCATGCGGACTAGATATGTAATCTGGACTAAAATCCAGGGAATCGTATTATGAGCTAAACCCCATTTATTCTAGTCCCACAGCTCTAATCTATCGCACGCTGACACACCTGACACAGAACGAGTGTGCGAGAGAGAGGAAAAGAGCGGAATATTGGATTGCTCTGAGCGCTGTTATGATTAAATATTATTAGGCTGAGTTTGTCTTTGCGACGCAAAGCAGCCGTGCCTCTGACAGCCAGGAGTAGAGACACAGCTCACGTTCCCCACAGAACGCACATTTCAGCATCTGCTTGAACACTCATTCGCCGCTCAGATCCCTTAATTCTGACTTTCTCTCAAACTAATGTTGTTTGAAACTTTAAGCAGGTACCTGACAAATAAGGCATGTTTGGAAATGCTAATGTGAAATGAAGTGTTACAAAATACACACTCATACAGTAGATAAAATACTCATAAATTAAAATGTATAATAATAATAACATTTAACATTCAACACTATTCCGAGAGTCTCTTTTGCCTCCATTGAGCTTACCATGACCTCACAGAAGTCTTGCTAATAAAGATTTAACTGTTCAAAAGTTTCGGGCCTTTAAGATTTTTTTTTTCTTTTTTCAGCAGACACATTAAATTGATAGAAAGAGACAGTAAAGACAATTATAATGTTTCAAAATGTATCATGATTTCCACAAAAATATGAAAAAGCTCAACTGTTTTCAACATTGACAATATAAGTGTTTATTGAGAAGCAAATCATGTGAAGGATCATGTGACATTGAATGCTGGAGCAATGATGCTGAAAATTCAGCTTTTTCATCACGCAAATAAATTACATTTAAAATGTATTCAAATAGAAAACTGCTATTTTAAATTGTAAAAAAAATCATAATATTAGGAGAGCCCAAGGATGGTTTTAACATTTTTGACATTTCTGTCTGTATCTTGGAGTTCTTTTAAAGGTGCACGGTGTAAATTTTAGCGCCATCTAGCGGTGAGGTTGTGAATTGCAACTGTCTACCGCTCACCCCTCTTTCGAAGCACAGAGAAGCTACGGTGGCCGATACAGGACAAAAATATCATCGTCTGAGACGAGTAGCTAGCGCTCTGTAGAGAAGTTTGTCCATTTAGGGTTACTGTAGAAACATGGCAGTGCAAAATGACGATTTTACTGTAAGGGGACCCGCGGTGTATGTAGACAGAAATTGCTCATTCTAAGGTAATACAAACATCACTGGAAACATAGTTATGTATATTATATAGCATTTCTGTCAATAGATCCTCATAAATACTACACAGTGCACCTTTAATGCAAACACGGAATTTTCCATTATTTGTAAGAAAACGCTTTCCCGCCAAACACAGAATTTTCAGTGTTTCCGTGTTTTCACTGTTATACACTAGGGGGTGCTATTACGCATCTTCTAAATGAGGACAATCTCCTGATCAAAACACAGGAAAGGATGACGCGAAGAAACAAGCGATCGTATGTAAGCAGATGCATATGTGAAATAACGTAATCATCAACATTAAACATCATATAAATCAAAACTGCCTAATGTTACTGAATGAAATGTCGACCCAGAACGAGCTATAGGACTGTGAAGCAGTAGGGGTGTTGATGGACTCGATCTACTCCATCTGTGTTTGATCATCGCTCTGAATCTGATCTGGATGTAGTCTTTGACAAAAACGTGATTTTCTCAGCTTTTTGTTCAAAATGTTGCTTTTTATGAAACTTACCCATATTTAAGTGTTGATAAAAAAGGAAAGCATGAAGCTAGAATAAAAAGGGTTCTTTTGATATACTGCATGCTCAGATATTCATACAACAAAATATTCTATGGGCCATTACATTTTTGTGAAAATTTGCGAAGGATTATGACAAAAAAATGCTAATTTTAGATCCCTCAATTTGTCTTTCTCTTCCAAGACCTAAGCCAGGGGTGTCCAATCCTGCTCCTGGAGGGGCACAATCCTGAGGGTCACCCCCACTACACACCTGAACCAGCTAATCATGGGCCCTGTACCAAATGGCACCCTAAACCCTCACGGTCTTCCTCGGAGTCCGCACTTTCACGACGTAATGCCACTTTGACTGCCGTGAAGAAGTCCTCTGCGTACCTCGCGAATACCTCAGCTGAAGTGCGCATCGAGGGCGCATAGCAGCCGCAAAGGGGGCGCTCACGAGCACCCTTCTTTAAGCTTAAATTACGAATGGGACACCCTACGGTCTTGTGGACTTAACGGACACGCAGCGGCCACTGTAAGTCCACAAGACCGAAAATGCACATGAAGTGTGCCATTTGGGACAGGGCCATGGTCTACCCTAGAAACATCCAGGCAGCTGTGTTGAGGCAAATTGGAGCTAAACTCAAGTTCAGTGACCCTCCAGGACTGAGTTTGGACACCCCTGACCTAGGCATACTGAAAAAAACCTCTAATGAAAAATACAACTAAAAATGTACTTTGTGTACGCTGTAACATGCTTCATTTATGTTACAACTAACTCAGTCTTGCTGTTACAACTAACCCAGAGTCTTGCTGCTACAACTAAGTCTTGTAGCCATGAACTAGCTCACAGCTAAATATCTACACAGACACACAATGAACATTATTTAACTTTGATGAGTTTAACTACAAAGCAGAAATTGCCAAAATAAAAAAAAGGAGGTAAAAAAGTTACTTTCTTACATCAAAATAGTTTTTTCTGCTCTAAAATTTGATGTGTCTGCCACAGGGCTCTAATTTCTCATATAAGGACTAAATAAGGACTAAACAGAGCATGTGTGAAGTTTGTAACTTGTTTCTGATTCCTTGTTCCACAAATCGGAAGTATTACAATTAACCCATGTTATAACAATCTTTGGTCTCCCCTACACAAAAAAAAATTGGGTTCTATAGCACTTAAAGTGCTTCCCCTATGATTACAAGCCAATGAACCACTTTTAGTGCTATTTAGCACCATTTTTGTTTAGTGTGTACTGTTTTTACTATATACAAATAAATGCAGCCTTGGTGAGCATAAAACTTCAGATACTAAAAAACATTAAAAACAAAACAAAATCTTACCAACCCTAAACATTTAAAGTGTATGTTGGTTGCATTACATTTCATTTGTCAGAATACAGTCATTATGAACGGCTGACAACAGAGATGCTTTTTAGAACCAGACGGTGTAGTTACAGCATCTACCAGCAGGGGTTAATGAGGCCATGCTAACCAGGCAAACTTATTTCTTAGCCCTGGTTTAATTCCTTTGTGTTTTCTTAATTAGCTCAATCTGCCATGATACACTCTTCTAGACTAGGGATGTCAAAGATACAGCCCTTGAAGGAGTTCAATCAAGCCCACGGAATGATCTCAGCTACAAATTAAAAGTAAAATACGCTACATAAACATTCCCTTCCATTTCCATGTTCATACCGTTTTATTTTTAGCTACAGCAGGACAGACACAAAAACCTCTGCTCTCATCTTAAAGCGCTTGCACTCTCTTTTAATTACGTGCAGCATTCGGTTCTTGGCATATCTGTGATATCATGCTGAAACTGGATCTGTGGTCCCATTTCCAACCCCACTTTGAAGTTTGTGCAAATCACTTAAGTCAATAATAAAAGGTAATATGCACAATACAAGAAATAACATTATAAAAGTCAACTTAATTACTGTTACCAAGTCTCCACATATGATACATAAATACTGATTCAGTGCTGTTGGAGCCTGAAAAGCAGGTCTGTAATTAAACTTGCAGAGCACTTTTAGGTCGTACTTTGTGTTAATATTCAACTTAGATGATTTATTAAAGTTAAAGTCATCCAGCCAAGAGCAGTGAGTGGTTTTCTTTGAAGAACATTATTCTTTGATTAATAGTTCCTAATTAGCACATTCATATGTATATGTATCTAAAGGCCTCAGGTGAAGTAAATCAGTAAATTCTTTATGTCCTCTTCTCATTTACCCCAATATTGGTTATTAAATGGGTGGTTGATTAGGCCATGTTGAGAAGAGGAAGATTTGCTGTAGTAGAGCACATTTGGGAGTCTGCTCAAGCTGTCGCATCCATCTTTCACATGTATTGCAATACAGTACGTAACACAAATGCAATAGCATGTCATAAAATACCTGTATACCTGAATAACTATACTGTTCTATCTTCATGCAGCATATATTCTCTGGCTCTGAAGGCATCTTACGCTGTTGTAAGGCATCTTACAACAGCGATTTATAGATTATCTGAAGGCATCCCACATGAGCGATTTATAGATTATCATGAAAGAATATGATAATCAATGACTTGAAGATAGTTAACTCCACATCAGCTACATAATCTCATCAACTAACCATTCAGAAACGTGTCTCATTCTACATGTTGTCAC
The DNA here is from genome assembly GCA_039654625.1 of Rhinogobio ventralis. Classification (NCBI taxonomy): domain Eukaryota; kingdom Metazoa; phylum Chordata; class Actinopteri; order Cypriniformes; family Gobionidae; genus Rhinogobio; species Rhinogobio ventralis. Next base: position 6,978,300 of record CM077205.1, on the reverse strand, counting down.
TTCTTCTTGAGTCTCTCCATCATTGTCCAACTCCGGTTTGAACATAAAAGACTGAACAGTTTCTGACATTTTCAGTGTGTTTCTGTGTGAGGAAATCGGAGCTGCTAACACAAGCTCTTGAAGCTCCGCCCTCCTCTTGAAAGGGGGTCAGGAGCAGCAGCTCATTTGCATTTAAAGGGACACACAAAAACGGTGCGTTTTAGCTCACCGTCAAAAAGTGACAAATTTAAAATGCTATAAAAATTATTTGTGGTGTATTTTGAGCTAAAACTTCACATACACACCCTGGGGACATCAGAGACTTATTTTAATTCTAGAGCTCTAGTAGAGCAAATAATAATAATAATAATAAAAAAAAAACATAAGGTAACATTTTGTCTGATCCGACCCTGGACCTTAAACAAGTTAGACACTGTTCTAGCCTGACCTGTTATCTCTTCTTGATTATAGGCAAGAGCCAGTAGAAAGTGTGATCCACTACATCGTGCTATTAGTGCCCAGGGGCGGCAGGTCACTGGAATATTCACATCAGCATCACGCATGCTTTTTACTGCCTACAATGAAAGCACACAGGGGGCTAAAGGTCCTTCCAGGAACACGGTGTTGGATTTTCAGTCGATGGTCACGCAGTGTAAAAGCACGGCCCGGTCTATATGCGTTCTCGTCAAATGCCCACCTCTGCGTGAAACGTCCACACATCCGAGCGATGCGTCTATTTTGGTGTCAGCGCAGCGCTCATGATGTGCTGGAGAGAAGAAAACACCGTGCAGCGAGTTGAATTGCAAGAACAGCTCTTTGCAATCGTCCTCCGTCTCTCCCCTCGATAATCCCTGTCAGCGCTGCGCTGAACGTGCAAACAACCTGCTATCCTCTATCGCAGCAGGCCCAGAGCAAAGAGAGAAGTCGGCTTCCATCATTGTCACACTTTGTCAAACCGTTTCCCAACACGGCATTCTTCTGCCCTCCTTCCATTTCTCTCTGTGTGGAAAATTATACATCATGTCAGCGTGGCTCGATACATCCACAATTAGTCTGAGTGAACTCACAGTTGTCATGTTCCTGTCATAAGTTAGAGATGTCACCAGTTTAGCGAGACCCCTGTGCGATTAGAGATCAGGGATTAGCGCAAACAAGAACTTACAGTGTTGATCATTAATTCAGAAGCTCTGAATTTAGCGTTAAAAGTTAGCACCCGTCCTCACTGCTGAGGTGATGTGACTATTCAGCAGCCTTCTGCAAAAACCAGCCTTAAGTTTACCGGACTGGTTTCCACTATAGTTAGGCTGGTCTAGTTAAATTCTGATACTGAAAGTAATCAGATTCTCTATGTAGTGCAGTGTAGTTCTGTTGTATACAGAAAATGTAGTAGGTTATCCAAGAATGTGACACTCCCTGCATAGTGCATACTTCAAATGTGCATACTGTGCAAAGTATACAGCACTAGCACAATACTACATAGGCAAATATAAATTGCGGGCAAAATATTTGTATTGACAAAAAAAAAAAAAAAAAAAAAGATTTATATATAATAAATATTTTTTTTTTTTTCAGGATTCTTTGATGAATAGAAAGATCAAAAGAATATTATTTATTTGAAATAGAGCATTAATAAATGTCTTTACTGTCACTTTTGATCATTTAGTGCACCCTTGCAGAATAAAAACATTATTTAAAAAAAAAGAATAATAATGAAAACCCAACCATTTGAACTTTTGACTGTAGAAAGCTTTCTATAGTATATATTGTATGTTATAACCAACAAGTTGTCAGTCAACTTCTTAAACAAAAAAAGCCTATGCTGCTGAAATCATTTTTCTCAACACCATTCCGATGCTGGTGCTAGATTAGAACCAGCTCGGACCAGCATGAAAATGCACACTTGTCTCAGGTTGTCCTTTCTGACTGTCTTTGTCCTATCTTTCAATAAATCAAGTGACAAAAAGGGCAAAAAAAACTAGCACACTCCAATCTTAATTTTTACTAACAGCTGTCTGAAAAAGTAAGATAGCTTTTGATAGTCTTATCGCAGATTGAGGAGGAGCCAATTCAGGGACGCTAACACATCAAATACTTACAACTTATAACTTATTGGTTAGGCTCCTGCTTTTGCTTCGGGGTTTAGGGCTTTACCCTGTACTTTCAGCTGTGTCTACATAAAAGAGCACTTCAGGTACGGCTTGTCTCCTCAAAGAAAAGCTCTCGACAGCATACAAAATTGACCAAGGCTGCTAGTAGCAGCTCAGGGACTGCTAATAAGCACCAAAATGCTCACGGGGTGTTTGATCATTCTTTCTTCAGAATGATATCAGCAAAAACACAAAGACAAAACTGCCTGAGTAAGTAAATAAACAACCAATCAACAGCAGCGAGGCTGGCCTTATTTCCCCCCATATTATTTCTTAATCAATATCAATCCAGAGGTAAATCAAGGAGAATAAACCCAAAGCCACAGAGCAAACCTTTGATTTGCAATCGTTAACCTTCAGATGAGTTTAAAGTCAACATGAAACTGTATTAGCAACCAATTTTACATCCGTAATGTGAAGCGAGATATTCATTGAGACAAACATATGGGGTTGGGTTGGGGGTAGTCTCAGCCTCAGATGTCACCCACGGACCGTTGGCTGAATGTCTGATGTATATGGCACACTTTTCTGAAAACACTTCAGGAGTTTCAAAGTGATCATCTGATTGGTTGAATTCTACAGGATGTCTGTGAGACGTGTGTTGCGTTGCAATCCAAACTCCCATCGTGTTTACAACTGTGACAATGAGCGCTTATACCAGGATCGACTAAATGCTGAATTTTCAAAAGTATGTGAAGTTCACAGGTCCATTGTTGCAGTAAACCTGAACAATGTTCTTGAATGAATCATTTATAGATGCAAGGTGGTCTGTTATTGTAAGGACATCGACTTTACATTTTCATGACCCTAAACATGACGCGGAAAAAAACGAACTGTGATTGGTTGCGTTACATGTCAGTCAAACATCCTCTTGGTCGATCCTTGACCAATTAAAGCTGCAACAGAGTCCAGACCTTCTGCCATCAGTCTGAAGGTCTGGCTACGTGAGACCAGGTTAGGGGGGGATTGTAAAAAGTGCATGTTTCATAATACACTCAGAAAATATTTAGGCAGAAATTTAAGATTTACATATTTGAATTGCATGTAAAATGTGCATCTATTTGATTTTATTGAAAGATGTAGCTTCATTTATGTATGACTGCATCACATTAATTTTATTAGTTGATGTTAAAATGGTGTAATTCAAATGAATGGAAGATTTATATGCAATACAAATACATAAATCTTAAATTTAAGCCTAAACTTTTGCAATGAATGTACCAGAATAAAGCCAGATTGTTAAACTTAAAGAGGGTTTCATGACACATTTGAAAAGCTCATTCTGAAAGTCATTTTGAAAGATTACAAAGAAAACCTTTTTCTTACAGTGCAACAGAAACATGTGTTAAGGATTGAAATTGGGTATATTTTGTTTTCACATTGATCGTCATCTACTTTTGTGGAGGTGCTTCAAAATAAGTGTCTGCTTGATCAAGTTTATGTCCTAAACAATTGCACCTTCCAGCAAAGGTGCCCATTATCTAATGCTACAGTATCAAATCACATGTGAGAGGATGTGTACATCTAAGTGTGAAGCCAAACTCTCCCCATCACAGAATCATTACGGAGGTGAGAAGCAATGGCGTATCCTCACTGACACACCAGCAGGGCTGTTAGTGTACACTTTGGGCCATTCCCACTCATCCAGCTGATCAATGCTGACAGCAAACACCAGTCTGTATCTCTGAGATGTGTGCAGTTCCAAGTGCTGGCAGCCTTTCACGGACATCAGTCCACCTGAATATTTTACAGCAAACAAAAATGGGATGTAACATCACAGCCTTTTCCACAATTCCAGTCTAACCGGATCACGAACAAACCTTGAACCTTGTGCATCTTGATCTGTCACTAGACAAGATAGAAACAATGGCATCAAGTTTGGTGCACCGGGTCAAGTGTGCGCAAAGACAAATGATATTTGAGAGCTACTTTAGAGGGGGAGATTTTAAGTGAATAATGAGTTAAAGGGATAATTCACCCAAAATTCTGTCATAATTTACACACCCACACACAAGCTTTTGTGTTCCATAGAAGAAGATCATACAGGTTTACTTTAGTCAGGGTTGGATCACTTTTAGAAAAGATCTTGTGCCCAAATTGTGCCCTTAGGGGTACAACAGCTCATCAATAGGGCAGTAACCTTAATGTGATCTACCTTATTTGTCTATAAGGTTTAATGATGACAGGGTTTTCATTTTTGAAGTATCTCTTTAAATCACAAAGATATCAGATGACTTCAAAAGACTTCAAAAAGAGCAGCAAGAAGTTTTCGAAACAACATGAGAATCAGTAAATGATGACAAAATGTGTTTTTATTTTACTTTTTACTTTACGCTTATACACTGTATAATAATTATTAAAAAATTAATTAAAAAGGCTATCAATATAAATTATGGCTTTGTTTTCTTTTAGATAAAATGATTACAATATATTTTGATTATCAAAACATTATTCTAGCAGAGACTATAATATTAATCATGGCTATACATATTGTTTTCTGTTATTGCTGCATTGCTGCATGAATTATGTGTGACAAATTAAAAACAAACTCTATATCATGAGATCAAAAAATAAAAGCTAACAATTCAAACTCAATGGGAAAATGACATCTGTTTCATGATAAATTATGTGAGTCTGTGTGACAGTATGGAACATATGGTGTGATTCAAATCTCAGGGGATGCAGGGAATTGTGGGTATGTACAGTGATGAGTGGCACTGTTAGCTGGTGCAAAACGCACATACATACCGTACCAGTCAAAAAGTTTACTTTAAATTAGTGCATCTACCTGTCCATCTATGCACATCTGGAGAAAACAAAGTCCCACCAACACAATTCATATCTACACTCACCTAAAGAATTATTAGGAACACCTGTTCAATTTCTCATTAATGCAATTATCTAATCAACCAATCACATGGCAGTTGCTTCAATGCATTTAGGGGTGTGATCCTGGTCAAGACAATCTCCTGAACTCCAAACTGAATGTCAGAATGGGAAAGAAAGGTGATTTAAGCAATTTTGAGCGTGGCATGGTTGTTGGTGCCAGACGGGCCGGTCTGAGTATTTCACAATCTGCTCAGTTACTGGGATTTTCACGCACAACCATTTCTAGAGTTTACAAAGAATGGTGTGAAAAGGGAAAAACATCCAGTATGCGGCAGTCCTGTGGGCGAAAATGCCTTGTTGATGCTAGAGGTCAGAGGAGAATGGGCCGACTGATTCAAGCTGATAGAAGAGCAACTTTGACTGAAATAACCACTCGTTACAACCGAGGTATGCAGCAAAGCATTTGTGAAGCCACAACACGCACAACCTTGAGGCGGATGGGCTACAACAGCAGAAGACCCCACCAGGTACCACTCACCTCCACTACAAATAGGAAAAAGAGGCTACAATTTGCACGAGCTCACCAAAATTGGACAGTTGAAGACTGGAAAAATGTTGCCTGGTCTGATGAGTCTCGATTTCTGTTGAGACATTCAGATGGTAGAGTCAGAATTTGGCGTAAACAGAATGAGAACATGGATCCATCATGCCTTGTTACCACTGTGCAGGCTGGTGGTGGTGGTGTAATGGTGTGGGGGATGTTTTCTTGGCACACTTTAGGCCCCTTAGTGCCAATTTTGCATCGTTTAAATGCCACGGCCTACCTGAGCATTGTTTCTGACCATGTCCATCCCTTTATGACCACCATGTACCCATCCTCTGATGGCTACTTCCAGCAGGATAATGCACCGTCACAAAGCTCGAATCATTTCAAATTGGTTTCTTGAACATGACAATGAGTTCACTGTACTAAAATGGCCCCCACAGTCACCAGATCTCAACCCAATAGAGCATCTTTGGGATGTGGTGGAACGGGAGCTTCGTGCCCTGGATGTGCATCCCACAAATCTCCATCAACTGCAAGATGCTATCCTATCAATATGGGCCAGCATTTCTAAAGAATGCTTTCAGCACCTTGTTGAATCAATGCCACGTAGAATTAAGGCAGTTCTGAAGGCGAAAGGGGGTCAAACACAGTATTAGTATGGTGTTCCTAATAATCCTTTAGGTGAGTGTAATTTGCCAGGCCCTCTAACAGCTGAGACTCAAAAAAACAGCTTCTTTGCTTTCTTGTCCCTGACTACCTGCTAGTTTTGATAGGGGCTGGAGCAGTGACAAAATTAGATTATAAAGGCAAAGAGCCTTCATTCTGGCTCTTCAGAACATATGCCCCTAGTTTGTGCCAAAATGGCCCCCATGAGCCATATGTATCTAACCTCTCTGAAGCACCTTTCTGGGCGCACATCTTGAACTCAATGGTCCACATTTGTGAAACATAAGCAAAACATATTAATGAGTCAATTTTTTGTAAAAGCTCAGGAGACAATAACAATAACATGTACGCCCTGTTTACACCTGGTATTAAGATGTGTTTTGGTCGATGGGATCACAAGTGGACGACACTAAACAGGGTCTAAAATGCTTTGAGCTTGTCCACTTTCGACCACTTCCGAGGTTTACCAGATTGCTTTCTAACGTTCGCGTGGTTGAATGCGTTCAAACAGCTGCAAAAGACCACCTACTCTCTGCCTATTGACTTAATGCATAAACATTATGGGAAGTGCACCAGCCAGACGGGATTTAAACTTTGCGCTTGGTATGTTTTTCATCTTCCAACCAAACTTGGGTCTTCAGTCGACAAAGTTCTCTCACCATTCTTGATTTACAACACACACTCACAGCGTTCGCTGAGGTCTTGATTTAGTTTTCTATGGGATGCAACAATTACGTAGAGTTTTTTTTTAAAGAATGAGGCCAATTGAGAATCAGAAACATTCAGAGCCTTGTTTTTTTAAGGCATTGTAATTGTTTTTTATATATATATATATATATATATATATATATATAAAGCTTCCAGGATCCATCAGAGTGAGAGAGAGAGAGAGATAAGAACCATAAGAGACAAAGAGAAACAGGAGATGCGAGTGAAGAAGGCCTGTTACTTAACTCAAGGTTAGGTTCAGCAGTGGTGCTTAACCACATCGACGTGATGGGCAAACACAGTGTTAACAAGTTTCGTCAGTGTAGCAACATGGTCTCCCCTGGCAACCAAGGAACCGGTGATAACAGGGCCAATGGTTTTACAGCTGACAAGAGCATCAGAGAGGCTGGAACAGTGGGTCCTGAGGGGCCATTGCTCTCTCCCTCTCCCTCTCCCTCTCCCTCCAGACACAAACACTTGTTCTTTTGTAATATGTCCATCCTGTAGAACTATACATTATATTGCCCTCATTGCAAGAGTGATACTGCGAAACTAAGACACAAGGAAAATCTGCACTTGAGAAATAGTTTTTATTGACAAATCTGATTTTTTGCACTGAGAAGAGCAGAACTGCAGTTTCTTGTAAAGATCTGCCTTCACTGCGCCTGAGGATGTGAATTAACTAGATCTGATGGATGTCTGTATGTTGCTTTGATTTCTGAATGTCTCCCTATTAGTCTTCCTGTTAGCTGTAAAAGTATAAATGTTAGTTTTAATTCTTAGAGTGTGTCAATTACTGTATTTATCTGACAGGCCTAATTTTGTGTCTGTACATAAATCTTGAGAAAATATGTGAGAGAAGAGAATAAGCAGATGAAAACATGAGACTGTCTAAATCAATGTTACTATTTTACTACTGCTAATTGTAATTTTTTCTAGTTTACTTTTGCTATTTTATTTTTAAATCATTATTTTTTTCATTTATATTTTTCTTTTTGTAACAGTTATATATAATAATTATGATTATTTTTATTTTATTTTATCACTTTTATTTAAATATTTTGTATGCCAATAAAAGCACACTAAAATTGAAATTAGACCCTGCCATAAGATACAAAAAAAAAAATTTCTCAAGTATTTCTCTTAGACATACAATGAGATTAAAGTCAAAGCAAATAGAGAGATTAGATAACAAGAAATATATCTGAGACTTGCATGAAATATATCTAAAAGCTCTAAGGTCTCCTGAGCTATGGAAATGCAAACTGAGCAATTAAGTTAAGAGATTAAATAGCAACAATAGTCACAATACAGCGGCCTTCTTGTCTAGTGTAAGTCATGCAAGCAGCAAGAGTCCATTAATAGAGCTGAAAATTATGTAGTTTTCTTCATCTGTCTAATTATTGTAGTCCAACTAGTGCCACTCAAAATATTGTGACAGTTTTTAGAATGCCTGGAGATGCTTTGGGATAACAAAAACAAGCAGAGAATCTGCTAGAGAAGCAGAGTGGTGACTAGGCATTAAAGGATCTGTTGAGAAAAATGGTAAAGACAATCATGAACAAATCATAAAATGATGAGATGAAAATACCCACAACGTCACACGTTCCCAAAGCATTTTCATCTATCTTTCATGCCTGAATAAAGAAACATCAACTGCATGTGTTTGGGAAATCTTACTGAGGGACACAGTCCAGTATGCTCTACTCTCTTCACTGCCCAATCAGCTTTTTGAAGGCTCCTGTACGTGGGCGTCTGTCTGTTGGGACATCTCCTGATATGGTCTGATTGGTAGGTACAGGCCGTCTTTGCATCTACATCAGCCCATCTCTCATCAGTTTGGCAGGAGTGCTGATGTAGCATCCGTAAGCAGAAAGCACTGAGGTTCTCTCGTCCTTTACACAAAACAAACGTAGCGGCCAGGAACAACAACGACTACTACTGCAATCAAACAAGGGCTATCTTAATTACTGTAAATCAAAACAAGTTGATTGGTTTTGTTTCATTTTCAATTTTTGGTTCATTTTAAACAAGTTTCATAAATATTATCGATTAAAAAAAGAACTTTACTTGAGCATCTGCACGTTTTATATAAACTAAGAGTTTTATGTAATACGACAAACCATATGAATTTATAAATCAAAGAGTATACTGTTATTGTAGACAGAAGCTTTTATCTGTCATTCTTCCCATTTTCTGGCCATTGAACTCAGAGGCATGCTGGGAAAGACACAATGTATTGCATAAAATGCCACTGCGACCAATTATCCCTAAAAAAAAAAAAAAGTTAGAAAGAAATGTTAAAACACCATTATTCTGTTCTTATGATGGATTATTGTTTTTGCTTCCGATTACTCAGCTACTGATGCCAACTTTAAGTTTCTGTGAATCAATGCATCATTGTTGGTACAGTACAGAAAGAAATCAGCTGGAGTGTCTGAAGCAGTCTGTGAATGTAGAATATGAAGAATAAATTCAGAAAAATGAGTCCAGCACAAGTGTTATATTGTGTCTCATCGTAGCCAGTTGAAAAAAGAAAAAAAACACAACTTTGACAGAGGAAAAACAAGACAAATATATATGGCAAATCCTGAGAGACAAGGACATCAAAACATATCCCACCCTATTTTCTTCATCTCTCTGTCAGCTGTACAATGAATCAGTCCATTCTCTTTCTCTTCCTGTTTCAGAGCACCACCAGGGAACCATGACACACACATGAGGCCGAGCCCTCATGCTCCGAGAGAGCTGGGTTAGAAACAATGAGTTTCACACATACACACACACACTAACTCAGAGAATATCAAGCTCGCACCACCTTTCATCCAACTGGAAATAGCCACAGGAGAGCAGACATATGTTATAGGATGGGGGGCTTAGAACGGGGGTGTACAGGTTATCTTGACCCCCATGGAAAAAATAAACCAGATCCACAGAGAGACAGCCAGAAATGACTGTCATCCCACTCATCTGGATGCAGAGAAATGTGTGTAACCTGCGCAGTGTGTCCAGTCTGCATTGCCCCCGTGGGCACAAAGTGTATTGGGAAAGTGTTCTGTATATGCTTATGTAGTGTGTAGGTTTGTGTTTAGGTTTGGGCATTATTATAAATATTCATTGAATATACCTGCAATGATGTCAGTAGCAAAAATGCAGATGGAGTAAGTTTCGTAAGTTTGATTCATTCCTGTGAGTCAGTTTAAACTGTCAGCTTAAATGAATCTATTCATTTTCAATTTGCATTTTCGGGTTTTTTTCTTTCTTTCATGTATTAACATGTTTTATATTACTGAACATAAATAAAAATGAATCAGTGTTATTCTTCCTTGTGTTAGTTTAGTGAAAAACAATGTTTAAAATATCCCTTGATTATTTTAACAAGATGTTCACTGAATTAATCATTTCTCATAAAAACTATTTTAATAAATGTCAGAGCCTAAACAAACATTTAATGTCTATTAGTGTAAGAAAGATGAAAAATATGAATTATTATGTAACATTAGATGTTATAGATAGATAGATAGATAGATTTTTTTAAAAATATATATATTGCCCATCACTAGTTGGTTTTCTCGTTCCCTCTACAGACTGACACTGACAGGTACTGTGATTTTGTTTGTATGTTATTTCCTCATTTATTCCCAACAGTGTCAAAACAAAAAAGAAATCCACCTCAACGACAGAGAAATTCAGAGAATCAGAGGTATCACAGGCACTAGATTTTTTCCCTTCTTTAGCCGACTATAAATGGCTTGCATTTTAATCCTTTTAATTATGGATTCCTGCTACAATTACCTCAAATTGAATTACTGCACAAACCTCAGAAGAATACATTACAGAAATCAAGAGAATGAATCTTCAGCCTAACAGAGAACTACTTTGCCAAGGATTTAAACTCCCTATCCCAATCTGTCCTGTTCTAAGTTGTGGTCCAAACACAAGTGGTCCTGAAATATTTAGACAGACTAAAAGCTTGTACGAAGTCTCCGTAGCCAAACAGGACCACACACGCTCGTATTCGCACACACAGTTCCTCTTATCCTCTGAAACGCTGCTCTTCCACAGGGGGTGACAGATTCGACTTGCCCGGCAGGCATGCGACTTGTTAAATAAAGGGGGGTAAAATCGTGAAGGGGCTCAGGGAGGAACTCTGAGGCACTCCCCTCGCAAAAGGCCACATTTGCGTGCGGGGAACCAGGGGGAAGTCTCTGGTGCATGTTAGCAGCTGGCTGCCAAGGTCAAAATGGCATCCCACTTCCTCCGCTGCATTTCCCATGTTCTCTGGAGAGAATCCATCGAGCCATGAGAGACAGTGAGAGTCTTGTGCTAATCTCCTCAAACCGCCGCTGACCTATCTCTCCCGTCCTCCCCATCTCAGCTGCTCTGTGCCGCGCTAAATGAGGTGCGTTTTAACATGAAAAATGAAGTAATTACTTGACGTATCAAAGTGGTTAATTGCGTTGCTGGATGTGGGTCGCTCGCCTAAAAGGATGAGGTTGGGGGGTGAATGTAAAGGGATGACAGACAAAGACAGAGAGAGGAACTCAGAGGGAGAGAGAGAAGTGCAGATGTCAGGGGACAAAGTGGCATTATGACAGGATTAGACCGGGTCTCCAATTCGGCCACAGCCTCTGGATGTGAAAACGAACACATGCTCGTTCCTCGCAAATACATCCTAAAATCGCTAACAAATTTTGTCAACATTGCGGGTCTTAATCAACACCCTTTTGTGTGCAAAAGCCTCAATAATTTGAATCTTTTTTGAAGCTGAAACTGAAACTAGTTATTAATTAATCACTCATAAACAGAATCTGCACTGGCAGATTTCCAAAAAATTTAAACTAGACTACACATTCATTTATTAAATATATTGGCTAATTGTATTATGTTTCCAGGTAGGGTTGGAAAATAGTCAAGTCAACAGGTCAATTCAGACCCAGTTCTGTTTTTAAAATCAATTTGAACAAATTTCAGTTCGGAAGATCTGCATTCTCCCAGAAATGCAGATGAAATAGAGTACAAAAATATTAAATATTAAATATATTAATATTAAATAAATAAATAAACATGTTCAAAATAGTTGTTTCATTTAGTATTTTATTTAATGCTTCCTGTAAAGTATTAAGAACTGTAAGTGGAATTGTAATTAGAGCATTTCTTGTGGTGTTCCACTAAATACACTGTAAAGTTAGAAGTTAATAAAACAGAGACTACTGGAGTACATTTTATAAGAAAATACTACTTCAGTTATTCTTCCTTGTGTTAGTTTAGTGAAAAACAATGTTTAAAATATCCCTTGATTATTTTAACAAGATGTTCACTGAATTAATAATTTCTCAGTAAATTTGGATATTCAGTGAGAGAAGAAATGTAGGTCAAGACTTGGTTCTATCAATTTTTGTTTAAAGAAGGTTCATAAGAACTATTTTAATAAATGTCAGAGCCTAAACAAAAATTTAGATGTCTATTAGTGTAAGAAAGAATTATTATGTAAGATTAGATAGATTAATTAAAACCAAATAAAATGATTTTGTCCACTAGCATGGCATCATTGTTGGCTTTATGTGATGGAGAGGGTTGAGAAAGCGTTTAACAAGACAGTAGAGAGGCCACGATCTGCGTGTGCACAGTACATATCAAACTATGGTTAAAAACACGCTAGTAATTAGTGGTAAATGGATGAGCGTTAACGAGAGCCGGTGCTTTGACACTTCTAATTGTGTTTGTTTAAAGACCTGCACTCAAGGTCCCTGGGAAATTTATTAGATAAAGAAGACAACCCCACTATCCTACGAGTGTCAAGAGTTTGTACAAAGAACTCAAAACTCTACAGAGAAAAGGGCTGCGCTAGTTAATTAGCAAGAGTCTTGTCTAATTCTCCCCTTCATCTAATGTCCACTGCTACAAGAGTCTGGAGATTAAACCACCGCGAGCAGATCGTAAAGAAACGAAGCCGATTCCACCTCCCATCTGCACACCTGCTTTAATTCCCGTCATATGGAAAATGACAAGCCCTGTGTGCAATGATTGACAGCTTATTGATCTCCTCTCCCGTCCACTGTGTCAAGCGTTACCGGAGACAAAAAGGCACGGAAAACCTTTTCTTTGCCGATGACAGATTATACTCTCTACGATGGAGTTGCTGAATACCCTGTGGAGGCGACATCGGGGAAAATATCAAGTAGCTTTTTAATTCAGTGAGAGAAATGTTAAACAGGACGTGTAGCGGATGGCCAATCAAACCTGACACGTCTAAAGCCCAGGATGTAAACAACAGAAATCACAAATTCCCCTCCTGACAGCTGATGCCAGACACCTTTCATCATGGAAAACACCAACGTACATATTAACAACTCATCTGTTAAGAGGGACGACAGCGTTTCCTGCACTGATATTCAGGAGTTTTTGAGTTGTTGTCACTGACTGTACACAGAAACGAACACACAACACAACCAGTTGAACATTTGCAAATGAATCACTCGATTCATGTGTTTTTTTATTCATGAATTAGTCAAACCAATCGTCAAATCTGAATGAATCAATCACAGGAGTCCTCGATCTGAATCAGGGACTGCATTGGCTCGGATTCAACTCGCTTGCTCTGAGAACCGCAAGTTATTAAGTCCATCTCAGAATGATCGAGAACCACTACTGTGTTTTATATAGTAACACAATGCAAATTTATACGATTAGTGAACTTAACCCTCTGGGGTCAACAGATGTGCTGGCGCATCCTGCTGGACTCTTTCCTCATAGTAGCGGAAACAACTTCAAATACTCCATCATTTTTGGTCATACAGATAAGTGTAAGACTATTTTAAAGGGTTAACTGTTCTGGTTAAGACCTGAATTTAAATGAATTCATAATTCATGAATGCATGCTTTGGAATACAGACCTAAGGTAAAAAATACACAAGTGGAAAAAAGTTCAGTTTAAGTTTACGATAAAGCAAATGTACTGAACTTAACATTTATATTTTATGCAAAATATATATTTTACAAAATAATTTGGACTCTGAAATTGATATATAATCAAAGTCATATATCTAACCAAGTTTTGTTTCAAATTTGAAGTAAATAAATAAAAATCCTTTTTTTTCCCCATCAGACTAAATTCAGAATCCTCTCTGAAATACTGTAGGATGACTGTGATGACATTTGGGGTGTGAAGCTGCTGAATAAAAAGAAAAAAATGGTGAACACAAGGAAAATATCTTCTTACCTGTTGATGCAGTCACAGAAGATACGGCACATGTAAGAGAACACAAACAGGAAATTGCATTAATTTTAAGGCATTTTCTTTTTTACACTGTGTTCCTCTCAACCTCACTCAGATGAGAGTTCCGCTGGCATGTAATTTCTGCCACTTTTCATTGTCTGCAACATTAGTCAGCAGTCGACTGATCAGGTGATACCTCTCAAACATCTCGTACTGTGTGTGTTACCACCTCAACCCTTGGCATTAGCATGTGCTAAACATATTTCTGGAGCCTGCTGCTTGGCTCATGCAATAATTAGGTGTGGCGCTCATCCGTAGCTGAAAGGCGTAAATTAATTTGTCTGTTTGTGTTGGGTAAACCTGGCAACATCTGCATGCATGTGTTATGACAGACACCTCATATGCTTCGCAGAGGTCTGCCGCTAACAGATTAGCAGGATGTTATTACAGGACGTTACCTCAGAATAATTGTAAGAATGAGAGATAGCCATAAGCTAGCCAGAGGAAAATTATACTGCTCAAAGCTTGCTCTTTCAATGCTCGAGAGATGTAAGGGAGCAATGTACAGTAAGTATTAACTGTGCCAGATGTTTCACCCAAAATTTCTTAGAAAACACAATAATAGACACAATAGTACATAATTTATATTTAGCAGACACTTTTATCTAAAACATCTTACAAATGAGGAACATCACAAACAATTTATTATACAAGAGTCACAATAATCACAGTACAGCAAGAACATATTTTGACTCTCATTAGAGTATTACTAGACTGCTAGGTTATGTTTGGGTTAGCAGAATAAGTTGACATGTAGTTTCACAGTTACTTATAGTCAGTAGAAAGTCTGTTGGGGAGCATGTCTGCAATCAAAAGTCAGAGATCTCAATATAAACTCTTTAATATGAAGATTTCTCATTACATTTTTCCAGAATCAAATGGTCTGACTTACAGTATCCACATTCATTGTACTGCACTATACACAAATGAAGAGAAACATAAAGATTATGTTGATACAAACGACCAACTTGGTTTTCTCCACTGTTTCTTCAAGACAGCAATGGGATTACATGGAGAACACTGAGACTTTAGTTAGATTTTTTGGTAGTTCCAATCTCCTCCAATGTCTTAAATTGTGCTCAGATTTGACAACACATGAACGCCTGCAATCAAATGTCAAATATCTCAAAAACATGTTTCTAGTTAATGTCAAATTGTTTATTTGTCATTTGCACAGCTTGCACAGGTATCACTTGCATTGAGATGCTTATAATGAGGCTCATAAAACATGGCAGTACAGATGCAAAGTACAGTACATAAACAAAAGGGGACTAAAAATAAGCATATATTACAGACATACTGTATAGTAGTGGTCGGCAACAGGCGGCCGGTGGGCCAAAACTGGCCCACCAGCAATAATATCTGGTCCACGCCGGCAGCCAGAATATTTTGATAGCGTCCGGTTCTGAAATAGATCTGTCATGACAGGAGGGCTACACGATATTGGAAAAAAATTACATTGCGATATTTAGTTTTTCTGCGATATATATTGCGATATAAAAACAATTTCACCAGATGATTTGAATAGCTCTATTTGAAAAGAATGAATCATTCTAGAATAATAGGGGTGATTTTGTAGGGGAGTGAATCTGCATAGATAATAATAAACAAATTACAAGCATAGATAAATACAATAGAAGAAAGATAAGATAAAATAAGCAGTGCTTTATGTTTTTCAGGTAAATCTAACGGTATTTAGTACAGAAATGCAATAATAAAATGTAAAATAGCAGTCTTCACTAGCCTATATAAATGAATAATAACTAATATAATTAATTAACACATTTTATCATTGTTGAAAAAGTACAAAAGTCATTTTCTCTCTCTTTTGTTGTTTGGTCAACATTGGCGACACAAATAGCTGCGGGTACACAAGGCTGCTGTCCCTTTAAACCGACTGTAACACACACATTAACCATCAAAGTTGTTGTTTTTTTCTTGGATGGTTAATGTGTGTGTTATGCTAGTCAGCAGCACTGGTTGACACTGAGCAGTTCTTATTCATGAGCTTGTAGTATAGGAAGTAATTCTTCTTTTAAAGGAGGCAACACTGATTTACATTTACACTGATTTCTCACTGACGTCAGACGTTTGTTTGAGATGTGCATCAAAGCGCCTGATTCATTTTCATTCCCTTGCCAGCAGTTTCCTGTGCTTCTGCATGCTGTGCGTATGTGAGAGGTTAGGCTGTTTGTGTGAAAGAGTCATCAGAACACGCTGGTGTGCGCACCATGCAGGGCGCCGTGGGGTGGAAGTTTAATAAAGATCAGACTCATTTACATCCTCAGAAGAAAGCTGAGAGATCACAGCACACACAACAGTTCCGACTGAAACACAACCACCAGAACTCACCGCTAAATATGCAACCAGCATGTCCACTTTCACAGGTTACTCTGCATTATGTATATCAGACACTTTAGGTGTTGGCACTGTAGTGCATGGGTTGAAGATCATGGGCTGGACACTGTAAGGTTGTAAGCTTGAGTTATCACAATTGTCTCCTTGAGCAACCCAGAGGAAGGTTGAAATTTCATAGCTAAGATAGATATTTAATGCAGTGTTGTTTTGAGTATCAACTTTGTATCAGATGTTTCTCCTAAAAGGAAGATAATTAAAACACACCCATGAGAATGAAGGTGAATAGCATTTTAAATTTGGACTTGAATATGATGAGAAATGTTTGAGTTCATATTGAGATATCTTTAGATTGCAGACTTTGGTATCTTGGTAAATTTGAGCACAGTTTGAGACTGAATCTGGAATGAGATATTACTGGGGTGGAGAAACGTCTGATAAGCAGGAGACAAATGTCTCAAATCTTTCTCCATTCAATCTTATTTCAGTCTAGGAGAAACAGTTAAAGACAACTTAAGTGTGGTTTTCCTCAAAAGACATTTAATCCTAGGATGTTCCTAGGGGGTTTGTCCCTGTACAATAAATAACATATTGTGAATAAAAGTGTTGGTTAAATGACTACTCACTTAGGGACAATTTAACCATTGTGCTTTTACTGTTTAGCGACTCAAACTAGTCTGCACATCAATTTTGGTCTTCTTCAGAACAAATACACTATCTCCCAAATATTTCTTATTTTAGTAATTTGTCCCCTTATACCAATGGTCTCAAACTCAGCTCCTGGAGGTTCACTGCCCTGCAGAGTTTAGCTCCAACCCTAATTAAACACACCTGATCCAGTTAATAAAGTTCTTCAGGATTACTAGAAACTTCTAGGCAGGTAAGTTGGAGCAGGTAAATGGGCAGGTAAATATGGGCTTTTTCAGAACTTTCGATCTAATGGACGACGCAAAACGCTGTGAGTGCGTGTTAGAAATCAGGAATGCTGAGAGAAAGATGTGCTTGCTACGTTTTTCGTCTTCAACCAACAAAATTACTACACATTAGGTCTGTGGGCAGTCTTTTGTGGGTGTTTGAACGCATTCAACCACATGAGCGTTTACACTACGAAAGCACCTGTATTTAGCGCTATAAGATGGCAGGAGTATATGGAGATTCTTATGTGCATTGGTACATCCCAAAACACAACACTTGTAATGTCTCTTTGGCACATACATTGTACAACTCCAGCTTCTACAGCGTGAATACAGAAATTGCGGACTCTGAAAACCCGTTTACACTACGAACGCAATATGAATGCATTTTTCGACTCTGGAAGCTACCGAAAGTGGACAAGCTCAAAATGTTTTAGACCCCGTTTACACCCTTAATTAGCATCATCCACTTGATCCAATTGATCAAGTGCTTTTCAAACACAGGTCTACGCAGAAGAACTCTATGGTAGATAACATGGCTCATGTGACACAATGGACTAAGACATTTTAGATATTTTACACAAGACGGGCCTAGCTTGTGCGGATACCATCAACAACCTACCTTTTCTCTCTCTTCAATCTCCAAAAAACACAATGGATAGCCTCATGGGCTACATTAAGCCCTCTATAGACAAAGTAGTATAGCTAGAGAAGAAATGTCTAAGATTTGAATTGTCATTCACTGAAAATGAATGAACGTTTTTCACTTTTTTCTGTTTTATACAGAAGGTGAGGGTGAATGAAAACTTTGTTAACTACTATTTTTTATTTTAGTTTATTAATGTAGGCAGTTGAGCATAAACCAAATACACAAACATTTATATAATTTAATTGTTAAATGACCATATTATATTAAGTACATTTAGTTCACAATAGCACAGAATACGGATCAATCTCAAATTGGATTTCAAACCAGTCAAATCATT
Source organism: Rhinogobio ventralis (assembly GCA_039654625.1). NCBI lineage: Eukaryota > Metazoa > Chordata > Actinopteri > Cypriniformes > Gobionidae > Rhinogobio > Rhinogobio ventralis. Next base: position 6,959,890 of record CM077205.1, on the reverse strand, counting down.
CTCTCCTTTTTATTCTTATCGTTCACATTTGCCAATGAACCATCTTGCAGTGCAGTTTTATTAAATTCAGTTAGGAATCCAGAGCGATTCCATCCCTGAATATAAATGTTATTTTCAATTAACTTCCCTGCTAAAAGACAAGGCAACTAGCCAGAGCTTATTATCTGAGACCCTGGGCACAGACTGAAACATTACCATGCTGGGTCTGTACGCTGGTGACCTCAGACTCAGGTACACTGTATATTATTCCAAAACGAAGGGAAAATGAATTATCCTGTTGAATGAATTATCTGTCTGCTCAAGTCAGATGTTTTGGAGAAATGCCAAAAAGCAAGTGAAATAAAACACAGTGGGCTATAATTATCAAAAAAAGGAAAACAAAAGAAAAAGAAAAAAAAGACCTGAAATTTAGTCAAGTCATAATGGAGGACGGAAAGGTTGTGCCGTGACACTGAAGAGTTTTGCCTGACAGTGAATTTTCAATGCCAGACGGTGACATGGGCAGTAAACGTATAAATGTCAGATCTTGCCATTTAGCTGCCGGTCACTTTAGTATCGAATTCTCTGGGCTGAATATTTAAAAAAAAAAAAAAAAAAAGCAGTCTAAAAAAATAATTATAATTGCAATACAATAGTTGCCGGGATCCATCTGATTTCTCATTGAGTTCACAGAGTAAGAAGACTTAACCTAGTAAGCTGCCTACCTAGGCAGCATTGTAGTATATGCCCTTATTATGCTTCGTAGAAAAAGCAATCCCACAATACATTGCGATATGCAAATTAATTGAGAGAAATGTACTAATAGGTACAAAAAGCTTAGCTTAACAACACACTAATGGCTCAATGTCTAGACCTTTTGAAACCACTCACTTATGAGGTTTCATTCTCCAATGCTTAAGAAGAAAAGTGTATGTGTAGGCAGCTCAATAGGATTTGTTTTCCCATCAGGAAATAAATAAACCTTAAAATAAAAGATATAAAAGTAATCGCATGAAGATAGTAGTATATTCATTTACATGATAAATTCAAAAAGCATCACACATATGAGCTCAGAGCCCACCCATGGCTTTAAGTAATCCATCCTGAAGAATATCTCACCCTCACAAACGGCTTCATTCATTCTTTTATCTTTCACAGAGATTAAGAGTCTCCTATTACTTGCACATTAGGACAGAACAGTTTTGCTAAATGGACTACTATTTAAAACACTGCTCCCAGCCCATCTCTCTTCCCCCCACCCCCCCACCTTCATCAGAGCCGGCTGCTGCTCAACCCTGTACAAGATTAAATAAAAATAAAAATTCATAGCCTTTGATTAATCCGTATCTTTATCCACAAAGGAACATAAGTCCCAGAGGGCGTAGTTTTATGTAGATCCACATCCACAAAGCCAAATATCAATATTACTTCCCTAAAAGTGGAACAGAAGTTCAGACGCACATAATCCTGCCTTCTTGATCTTTAAACATGTTCATACAACAAATGCACACTGAATCCTTCTTATGTGATTAATTAGTGTACACCGTGTTTGTCTGGCTTGGAATGTCACGGTAATAATAGTGCAATCGATAGTACAGTAAATAAGAATAAAGCACTCATTTAATAATGCACGGGAAGTAGTACACTCACTCACACGCTACATGGGATTTATTGACGAGAGAAGTCATTTAATTAAACCACCTCCGTATAGCAGCTCATGGTGGTTTTGGGTTAATGGATGTGATTTCAAGGTTTCTACGCTGATTTCACATCAGAAACTCTGAAGAAAATGCCTCAAAGACTAAAAGCTATTCCTCCAACTTGGACTGTTTAGGACCCTATGATTTCTATGATGCAGAAAACGCAAATGGAATTGCAGAATCCAGTCATAAAAATGTACGGTATAACACGAAATGTCACATAATTTGGCTAAGTTTGGATGAATTAATCAAAAGTAGGGCTGTACACTTAAGCAAATCACACCATGGACAAGTGTCTGTGAATATTAAACCACGAAAACACTGCTATTTAAATATGAAGTCTGCATGTTCTGCATGTCCCTGTGTGAATGAGATTCATATATTACACATGTTCAAAGGGGACCTATTATTCCCCTTTTTACAAGATGTAAAACAAGTATGTGAAGTTTTAGCTCAAAATACTCCACAGATCATTTGTATAGCATGTTAAAATTGCCACTTTTGGGGGGTGAGCAAAAACAAGCCGTTTTTGTGTGTGTCCCTTTAAATACAATGAGCTGGTGCTCCCGGCCCCCTTTCAAGAAGAGCTCATGCTCCGGCATACAAGCAACAACAAAACAGGACAATCTCACACACTGAAAATATCAGAAACTGTAATTTAGCCTTATAAGTTTAGTCATCTGTCATCAGACTGTACTGTATATAATAAATGCACGTTTATGAATTACGCAGAGGTGAGCATGGCAGGATAAAAATAACAACATAGCTCTGGTCTCCTGGTGCCTTAACGTGCTAAAAGAAATTTAATAATTCCCACTTCTGAAGTCATGATAACAAGATCATCACATTCAAGTGGGCAACTTCAAATGGTGTTCATGTGCATTTCTATCTAGGAAACTCGTATTTACGATAATTCTGATAGCACGTGAGGGCAGAATCAGTGAAAACAAGCAGAGACAATAGTAGCTTTAGCAACATTAGCCATATAGATTGCCAACAAGCTCTTTAAGAAAGACAATTTGGAAGGTCTCACAACATATGACGTGTGTTACTTTGTCAGGATATGAGGTCTGCGCACAAGGTGTTGGTATTGACCCATCTTTTAGAATCAACCTTTTTGAAAAAAAAGCCCCCCCGAAAAGCCACTCGTTTGTGAAGCAGTCTGGCACAAAATAATTGCAGCAAACGTATAAGACTCTAGCGATTTTCTTCAGGACATTTCCTTTGAAAATGAAATTAAACCACAATGTCCTCAGTGACTCAGATGGCGGGAGTCTATGGAGACGCTTATGAGACATTGTACTACTTCAGTTGTACAGACATTGTTGGATACAGATATGCCAGACTCTTACCCAGGGCTGTGTCTATGCTAATAGGGCAGATTGTCACCGGCTGGGGGCTGGGCTTCATGACGTCATTGTAGGGAGGAATCTGAATCAGCCTGTTTAAAGAGACTGCATTTGTTTTATGGGAATTATGAAAAAAAAAAGTGAGTGAACTTACCATTATAGGCTGGTTGTTCTCACACAATGCGGACACACATTTCATCATCTGCCCCTATATGAGGACATGAACTTCATCTCCAGAGCTGCTCTGAGAGTTCACTTTATGAGTATCCAAAAGAGTTCCAAAAGATCCCTCCAAAAATTCATTTTAACCTGAATACATTTTTAATTCAAATTGATTAGATGACATTTTTGATAAACCATACAAACAGAATCCAGGAAAAAAAGAATAAAACAGAATTTGATTCATATCCCTTTTAATGCCCTTTTTAGCATGAAAAGTATGCAAAAGAAACTGATTTATGTCAAGAAATCAGCTGCGGTGGTTTGCTGCTCACCCAGCTGGTTTATCTGATCAGCTAGATGGTCTCCTAGCTTGACAAGTTCCCTGTAAAACCACCAAACCAGACCAGCCTGACCAGCTAAAACCAGCTAACAGCCTTGGGCTGGTTTCAGTAGAGTATTTACAGTTCTTTTGATTTGGTTTGCGCCGCATCTTCAATTTAATTTGACAGAAAAGGTCAAATAAATGCTGAAATATTTGCTGACAAGTCTTTATCACCAGCACAGTGACTCCATAAGTGTGTCCTTTGGCTCTTTGACACTAGTGACAATGTCATCGCATGCCACGTTTTCAGTATTTCCGCATGAAGAGATGATAGACGCTTCAACTCAAGGGCAAATCCAAAGCGCTACAGATGTTTTACTCTCAAAACACCAGCCCAGCTGAAAGGAAGAGGTCAAAACCTACTAGTGCAGCCACGTCTAGCACTATTCATCACAGATCTGAGTGGTCGGTGGCTCTCGCCAGCACCTGTCACATGGCGAGATGTGTCGACTCTACAGACATATCAGAGCAGCAACGTGCCGGAGCCTCCAGCCGTCCACACACCGGGACACGAGCCCAAGCGAGCAATCTGCGGCGGGAAATGAAGCTTGATTCCTTTATACAGTTTGACTGATTAGAATCATTCATATATACGCCAACGCGTCACAAAGACTTTGAGTAAAAATCTAACCAGCCACTGAAAAGCGCAAGATGAAGACAAAAACCAAGCGCTGTGGAAAGGCACGAGTGATTAAGAACAATGGAACAAAGAACAAAACAAAAGAGACTAAGTGGAGTCATCAAGAAACGGTGCATATGTCAATGCCAGATGGCTGCATGTGCAGTGGGCGACGGTCTTGACACAGATTCTTTTTGGAGTAAACAGCTGGGCTATTTCTGCGTCAGGAGTCATGGTAGTCTTTGCGTTGTATTTACACAGCCACAGAAGGCCCCTAAGGATTGTGGGTTTTGTAGCGAACCCCAGCTGTTGCTCTCTAGCGTCTCTTTACAGCGTATGTGTCTGTGTACACATTGTATAGTGCTGCCAAGTATGTTCTCTTTATCGTAAGTAAGCACAGAATGAGATAAGTCATATTTTAGAGCAGGCTTATCGAGGCGCACGCAGCACATCCTTTGGCTTCGTATCATTCAGAAATTGCAAACAGAAGCATGAGTATGTGTGCTGTGTAGAAATGTGCTTAAACTGGCCACATTTTACACTACTGTACCACCCTTTTGTGTGTTTTCTGTACATTTAAGACTTCAATATGTACTGTAAATCTACTAACCTCTTCAATTAGGTTTAAAATGTACAGTATTTCATTTAAATACCAAAACAAAGTTCAAGCAACGCTGAGTTTTTGCTTTTTAGCATTTATAATATAGTGATTTAAACTGTCCTGTTGCATAAAAATTGTGGCCAAACAGTTCATTTTTGGTTTCAAATGTTTTGGGTTGGTAAGATTTTTTTGATCAACAAAACAATACAATAAAAAACAGCAATATTTTGAAATATTATTTCAATTTAAAATAACTGTTTTCAACTTGAATATATTTTAAAATGTAATTTATTCCTGTGATCAAAGCTGAATTTTCAGCATCATTACTCCAGTCTTCAGTGTCACATGATCCTTCAGAAATCATTCTAATGTGCTGATTTGCTGCTCAAGAAAGATGTATTATTATATTATCAATTATAATTACCATCAGTGTTGAAAACGGTTGTGTTTTTTAGAAACAGTGATACATTATTTCAGGATTCTTTGGATGACTAGAAAGTAGAATAGAAAATAAAAAGTGGCTTTCTATTCCATTAATCAAAGAAATAATCAACAGAATAATCAATTACCAAGATAATAGTTAGCTGCACACTTAAAAACCATGCTTAATTGCAGCCCCATCCTTCAACAACAGCCTCGTGGTATTCCATATACGGTCTGTGTGCACTAGGAAGGGAGCTTTGCAAGACAGCAGCACTGAAGTGGCATTTCATTTACACAGAACCAAAGCTTAAACCCAAAACTAACATAAAACTTGAACATTACTCTCCCGCTGCCTTTGAAACGCTGCTGTCTCCTTCAGAAATGCAAATCTAGCTGAGGTGTTATGTTAACATCTGTTTAGCGCTAACGGTGTGCTGTGGAATTTAGTTAAGCGAAGACAGCGAAGGATGTCAGTTGGGCGTGCTAGACTTCCGGAATGCATTAACCCTACTTTCTGCATTCCAGAGTGTGCCCGCTCCTTGCATACCAGCAGGTTGAATCTGACAATTTTGACAGGCAGGGGAGGCTCACGGTGCCTGGAAATCTGTAGTAGGGAGGGCCGGAAAGAGACAGCCGAGGGAGTGGCGATGCATCTTGCTAAGAACACTAATTACCACAACTGCTTCAGTGCACGCTTTCCTCTTTCAGGTTCCCCGTCACTCTGCTTTTCTGGAGAGCAAAAAAAAGCCTTGTGAGATTGTTTAATTTACAATAAGGGCTATTGAGAGAGAATGTCACTGCATATGTAGAAGGCACTGTAAACATGAAAACAACCGCAAATCGTAAAGCAACAAACATGAACTCTTTCAGTCTGTACCTGTCACTTATCTCCTGCACCATTGTTGAATATGTTATTTGGAAGCATATCCACAGGCTCTCTTTCACTCTGACTGCACGCACGTTTGTCTTCCACAGGAGTGTATTCATCTCCCTCTCCGCAAGAGAAGCGGGGCCGATGCAAAGCTCCGCAGTCCAAATCATCATCATTTCATAAATGCCTGAAGGCAGCGTTTGAGGCACTGGACAAACATGAATATTAATTATCACACTAGGGACCAAAAGTGATGTGCTGGAAAACACTGTAGCTTGCTCATAAGAGGGAGGGAGACAGAGGGGGGGAGAGAGAGAACTCTGGTCAAAACCTATAATGTGGTTAATGACATGCAAATGAAAGATCAAACGTCAAACTGAAAAGGCTGAAGAAAGGTCTGCTGGATAGAAGTAATGTGCAGGCCTGAATAACATGTTATAGTGTCAATATATCTACTCCAAACAGAAGCTGATGGTGATTATAAAATTAACAAGAAATCCCTTACATGTTCTTGGCCTTGTTGTGCACAATGTGAATTTATTGGAAGAGATGTGAAGAATTTGAGATGTTATAAGTGTGTATAAGTGTGACGTGGATCATACAAATAAATACTTCCCCAGGACCATCTATCCATCTATCCTTCCTTGTATTCATCCATCTATCTATCCCACCCTTCCTTCCTTCCTTCCATCCATCCATCCATCCATCCTTCCTTCTTCCCTTCCTTCCATCATCCATCCATCCTTCCTGCCTTGCATTCATCCATCCATCATCCATCCTTCCTTGCATCCATTCATCCACCCATCCATCCTTCCTTGCATCAATCCATCCATCCTTCCATCATCCATCCTTCCTTCCTTGCATCCATCCATCCATCCATCCTACCTTCCTTGCATTCATCCACCCATCCATCCTTCCTTCCTTGCATCAATCCATCCATCCTTCCATCATCCATCCTTCCTTCCTTGCATCCATCCATCCTTCCTTCCTTGCATCCATCCATCCTTCCTTCCTTGCATCATCCATCCATATATCCTTCCTTCCTTGCATCCATCCATCTATCCCACCCATCCTTCCTTCCATCCATCTATCATTCCTTCCTTGCTTCCTTCCTTGCATCCATCCATCCATCCTTCCTTCCTTGCATCATCCAACACATTTACCGAATAAATTCCATGATGCGCGATGGAACAGCATAACTGGACAAACCAGCTGAACGGTCATGTTGCGCAGCATCTGAAATACTGTTTTGGTCATTCTGAAATGTCTGAGCAAAGTCTGTCGTCAAATTGGTTTGGTATAATTACCTTCCAGAACTGTCTTGCACGACTGCGTTCCCAAACAGCAGGCATCTGCCTCCGAAAGCAAGATAACATGACCATATTTATTGCATTTATTGTCTGCTCACTCTGAGGTGCAAGTAATTTATTATATACAAAAATTATTATATACAGTGGCTTCTCCTATAGTGATATTTAGCGGCAGTTTATCAGGAAGTGACGATTTTGTTCTCTTTGACTGACTGGATGGAAACAGTGCTTTATTCGCAAATGTTTTATCCGATATTCCAATTTTGCACATAAATTAAATTCACAACTTTGGATGGAAACATAGCTAATGACACTTTTTGTGTCCCTCATTTCATGCCGATAGCATCTCCATTTCTAGTCGTAAACAGTCCATCCGTCTTAATCGCACTACAGGAAGTAGATCAGCATCTGTGGAGGTGAATGAATCCAGCGCTGTAGGACATTAGTGGCAGATAAACAATCTCTCTTCTTCTCTGTATATTCATCTCCTGCAGATCTCCTCTAAAGTAAATGGCAAATAAACTGTTTTTAGCTATGTGATGGTGCAGACAAATCTTTAGACTGAAGCGACTGTTTGTGTAAATAGTGTAATTAGATCACTGTGTCTTCCAGCAGCTCTACATCACACATCTCTCGTAACTCCTCCGGGTCTGTTACTCACACAAATGTCAAAGTCAGTCCAGCACACTGTGGCCCAACATGCCACAGAGAAGCTTTTCACTCCTTCCCTCTGTGTCTGTAACTGACCTGATGCACGCAGTTATTCACACAAACTATAGTATACATGTGCAAGATTAAACCTAAATATATACATGGGGTACAATGGGGGTCAATGGGGTACAAAACAACTCATTCATCGTGAGACATTTTCAAAATATCTTTTTTGTTTTCTGCAGAAGTCATACATGATGTTTGGAATAGTGAAATTTAATTTTTGCATGAACTACCCCTTTAATGTTATCATATGGCTTTGAATATGGCATATAACTCATATGGACTACTTTATGATACTTTTATGGTGTGTCTGTCCCTATTCACTTTTCATTCTAATGAAAAGAGCCCCTGGGACAAATTCTCGTTTTGTGTTCCTCAGTAGAAAATAGCACAATTCCCTCTGTATATTCCCTCTGATACAGTATACAAAGATATAGTTCAACATCTGAATATGACGTGCATGGCTGGGAATCTCTGAAAAATAAACATATTGAGCCAAAACAAATTCAAACATAAAACAGTGCTCACCAATTATTTTATTTTCCTAATAGTTCACTGAACGAATTTCAGTTCTAGGGGTGTAGAGGATTTGATGATGTCAGCCAAAAAAGAAGAGGTAAATAAAATATGAAATTTTGATGAAAGATTAAGAAGACAATTTTTGGAATAGCATGCATTAAAAAGTCAGTAGGGTCAATTACATGTGTTATGTTGTCTGTTTTAAGGCCTGTTTCAGACTGAATGCACATGCAGTACATGAATAAAGCAACTTCTCACTGACAGCATTTCTGCAGCTCCATACAGAAAATACAGGGATTTCTGGGCAATAATTTGAGCATTTAGTTTACAATTTATATTGTCCACTCTGGACATTCTACTAACTGTAAGTAACTTTGCAACTACATGTCAGCTAACTCTCATTATGGTTAGGTTAGTAGAACAAGTTGACTACTTGCAAAGTTACTTATAGACGGTATAATGTCTGTTGGGGAGCATCAAAATAAAGTGTTAGCAGATATTAAGCAGACAGTCTATGAATACTCAATGAGAGTTAGTTGACATGTAGTTGTAAAGTTACTTATAGTTAGTAGAATGTCTAGAGTGGACCACTGAAATAAAGGGTTACCAGCATTTATTTTACTAACATAAACTAAAAAGTGATAGAGAAAGTGGTTACAATGTGTCTGTGTTACAGTGAGATTTATGGAAGCTTGTTTCCGCCACAGAATAAAAAAAAAAAAAGGTAATTGCGACTTTTTATCTCACAATTCTGACTTTTTTTCTCGCAATTCAGACTTTTTTTCTCACAATTGCGAGTTTATATCGCGCAATTCTGACTATATCTCGCAATTGCTAGATATAGTCAGAATTGTGAGATATACGTAAACTTGCAATTCTGAGAAAAGAAGTCAGAATTGCGAGTTATGAAGTCAGAATTGCGTGATATAAAGTCAGAATTGCGAGTTATGAAGTCAGAATTGCGTGATATAAAGTCAGAATTGCGAGTTATAAAGTCAGAATTGCGTGATATAAAGTCAGAATTACGAGTTATAAAGTCAGAATTACGAGTTATAAAGTCAGAATTGCGAGTTATAAAGTTAGAATTGTGTGATATAAAGTCAGAATTGCAAGTTATAAAGTCAGAATTGCGTGATATAAAATCAGAATTACGAGTTATAAAGTCAGAATTACGAGTTATAAAGTTAGAATTGTGTGATATAGTCAGAATTGCAAGTCATAAAATCAGAATTGTGTGATATAAAGTCAGAATTGCGTGATATAAAGTCAGAATTGCGTGATATAAAGTCAGAATTGCGTGATATAAAGTCAGAATTGTGTGATATAAAGTCAGAATTACGAGTTATAAAGTCAGAATTGCGTGATATAAAGTCAGAATTACGAGTTATAAAGTCAGAATTACGAGTTATAAAGTCAGAATTGCGAGTTATAAAATTAGAATTGTGTGATATAGTCAGAATTGCAAATTATAAAATCAGAATTGTGGGATATAAAGTCAGAATTGCAAGTTATAAAGTCAGAATTGCGTGATATAAAGTCAGAATTGGGTGATATAAAGTCAGAATTGGGTGATATAAAGTCAGAATTGCGAGTTATAAAGTCAGAATTACGAGTTATAAAGTCAGAATTGTGTGATATAAAGTCAGAATTGCGAGTTATAAAGTCAGAATTACGAGTTATAAAGACAGAATTGCGAGTTATAAAGTCAGAATTACGAGTTATAAAGTCAGAATTACGAGTTATAAAGTCAGAATTACGAGTTATAAAGTCAGAATTGCGAGTTACAAAATTAGAATTGTGTGATATAGTCAGAATTGCAAGTTATAAAGTCAGAATTGCGTGATATAAAGTCAGAATTGCGAGTTATAAAGTCAGAATTGCGTGATATAAAGTCAGAATTACGAGTTATAAAGTCAGAATTACGAGTTATAAAGTCAGAATTACGAGTTATAAAGTCAGAATTGTGTGATATAAAGTCAGAATTACGAGTTATAAAGTTAGAATTGTGTGATATAAAGTCAGAATTGCGAGTTATAAAGTCAGAATTACGAGTTATAAAGACAGAATTGCGAGTTATAAAGTCAGAATTACGAGTTATAAAGTCAGAATTGCGAGTTATAAAGTTAGAATTGTGTGATATAAAGTCAGAATTGCAAGTTATAAAGTCAGAATTGCGTGATATAAAGTCAGAATTACGAGTTATAAAGTCAGAATTGCGAGTTATAAAGTCAGAATTGCGAGTTATAAAGTCAGAATTACGAGTTATAAATTCAGAATTGCGTGATATAAAGTCAGAATTGCGTGATATAAAGTCAGAATTACGAGTTATAAAGTCAGAATTGCGAGTTATAAAGTCAGAATTGCAAGTTATAAAGTCAGAATTGCGTGATATAAAGTCAGAATTGCGTGATATAAAGTCAGAATTACGAGTTATAAAGTCAGAATTACGAGTTATAAAGTCAGAATTGCGCGATATAAAGTCAGAATTACGAGTTATAAAGTCAGAATTACGTGATATAAAGTTAGAATTGCAAGTTATAAAGTCAGAATTGCAAGTTATAAAGTTAGAATTGCGTGATATAAAGTCAGAATTGCAAGTTATAAAGTCAGAATTACGTGATATAAAGTTAGAATTGCAAGTTATAAAGTCAGAATTGCAAGTTATAAAGTCAGAATTGCGTGATATAAAGTCAGAATTGCAAGTTATAAAGTCAGAATTGCGAGTTATAAAGTCAGAATTACGAGTTATAAAGTCAGAATTGCGAGTTATAAAGTCAGAATTGCGAGTTATAAAGTCAGAATTGCGAGTTATAAAGTCAGAATTGCGTGATATAAAGTCAGAATTACGAGTTATAAAGTCAGAATTGCGAGTTATAAAGTCAGAATTGCGAGTTATAAAGTCAGAATTACGAGTTATAAATTCAGAATTGCGTGATATAAAGTCAGAATTGCGTGATATAAAGTCAGAATTACGAGTTATAAAGTCAGAATTGCGAGTTATAAAGTCAGAATTGCAAGTTATAAAGTCAGAATTGCGTGATATAAAGTCAGAATTGCGTGATATAAAGTCAGAATTACGAGTTATAAAGTCAGAATTACGAGTTATAAAGTCAGAATTGCGCGATATAAAGTCAGAATTACGAGTTATAAAGTCAGAATTACGTGATATAAAGTTAGAATTGCAAGTTATAAAGTCAGAATTGCGTGATATAAAGTCAGAATTATGAGTTATAAAGTCAGAATTGCAAGTTATAAAGTTAGAATTGTGTGATATAAAGTCAGAATTACGAGTTATAAAGTCAGAATTGCGTGATATAAAGTCAGAATTGCAAGTTATAAAGTCAGAATTGCGTGATATAAAGTCAGAATTATGAGTTATAAAGTCAGAATTGCGTGATATAAAGTCAGAATTACGAGTTATAAAGTCAGAATTATGAGTTACAAAGTCAGAATTGCGTGAAATAAAGTCAGAATTGCGAGTTATAAAGTTAGAATTGTGTGATAAAGTCAGAATTGCGTGATATAAAGTCAGAATTACAAGTTATAAAGTCAGAATTGTGTGATATAAAGTCAGAATTACGAGTTATAAAGTCAGAATTACGAGTTATAAAGTCAGAATTACGGGTTATAAAGTCAGAATTGCGTGATATAAAGTCAGAATTGCGAGATACAAAGTCAGACGCAGGGTTAAGATAAGGGTTTGGTTTAGGGTTAGCGTGTAATTATGCATAATGTATAGTTATTACTACATTAACTACATGTAACGTGGAATAAGGACACTGTAAAATAAAGTGTTACAGAGAAATATAATTTACATGAGCAAAAATAGTGTTGAATCACTTCTGTAACTTCTGTGAATGATCAGTGTGAAACCTGATCATATGTGCACCAAAATAAATATGATGTGAAACAGGCCTAAGGCTTCAACTGTATTAGATTTTCTCAGAAAATACTTTTACATATATAAACCAAGAATATATCTACTTATTTATTATAGGCTGCAAATGTAATATGACATGATGAAATGATTCAACATCCAGAGAATCAGCCCAACAGCCGTCTTCTCCCCAAGCGTCCACTCCTTTCTGAATCTAAACCGTAAACTCCACATCTGATTGAGCAACTCCGCTGGGAGTGGTAGGTGGGCTGCATAAGTGTTTTGCTGTGTTCTCATGTTTGTTGCACAAAAAAAGTGGGAACAATGAGAGGAAAATATGAGGTAGAACAAGAAAGAGACCTTGTGCTCCGTTGTGTAGTAGAAAGCTGGATGACTGAACACAAGTTTTTTTTTTTCATTCTCATTCTTTCTTTTTTCTCTAACTTTAGATTTTCAGATGCTCTCATGCATTAGTGTCAAACGCTGTCTTCAGGCCTATTGTGCTCAGAACAGAAAGAAAGCAGCAAAAGCAAGTATATAGGAGGAAAAGCGCTAACGCTGCCTACCCAACATCCATGACCTCATTGGATTCTCATTAAAAGCAGGTGCTTTATTGAGCATTTTGACTGCTAACAGCACAAGACAGAGGCCAGGAAAATCTCTAAACCTCCAAAGGTGCTGAATCAGATGGTTATTGGATAAATGGTTAAACTGGATTTGGTTTAAGGGCAGTGATGTTTACTAAAACGAAACACGTGCTTATCATCTCACAAGCTCTGAACCATTACACCGTGTCCTAACCAGACGTGACACGACGCCGCAGCGCTCGATAAAAGGTATCTTTTCCATCTTATTCAGAGATTTTGTCCTAACCAGCCGTGACGGCAATATGCGACAATTATATTTTAGAAACGGTTTCTATTTCTGCGATGCCGTGGCTGGAACAACAGCACATAAAGTATGACAAAGATGATCCCAGGTACTGTTTATATGCTTTATGTATTGTTAAAAGCATCAAATGTGAGTTTGAATATAATTTTGCATACATTTTATAGCAATTTTATATCGAAAGCGACAATGGATAATTCTCTTCAGATCTTGAAGATAAATGAAAGGAAACAAACTGTCAACTTAAATAGGTCCTATTATGCCCTTTTACGAAGTCTTGATTTTGTTTTTGGGGTGTGAATATGCTTTCATGCTTATTTTTCATATATTTTACATAATTACAGCACCTCTCTCCCCAGTCTGGCCTTAACGTGCCATTTATTTCCTGTTTCAATAAAGCCCCTCTTTTCAAAATTAGAAAAATTAGCTGTGATTGGTTATCTGGCCCAATGTGTTGTGATTGGCACCTCGTGTTCTGGAAATGTAACTCCCCTTACCATAATCGCAAGCTCTAGTATTTAGATGTAAATATTAATAATGCCGTCAATTTCAAACCAATTCAAGCCTGATTCAGACTTAAGAATGTTAACAAACTAGACGATCGTGCAGAACGGATTTCATGCACGGACTTCGCAGTATTTCACAAGACGTTTCAAAGTAGTATGTTTTTTTGAGTAATTTTCTTATACATTTTAGATATGAAGTTATACACCTATGGTAATACAAACAGTAATCGATCATAAAACCATGGCTAATTTTCCTTCAGTTTCAGGAGAAGCTTTTGTACGTAGCCTGCAATGTACTCTCTTATTTTCTGGAAGCTGTTTTTCATTTTAACAAACGTTGGGGTTATAATGTGCAGGAACAGTGTTTATAATAAATTTTAAGCACTCTAAGGTCTTAGGAAGGAGTTTTGGAAACAAGGTGGAAAAAACGTCTCGGTTACGTATGCAACCTTAGTTGCCTGAATAGGGAATGAGAGGTTGCGTCACCGCAGAGGCGTTCCCGCAGCGGTGACACAGAGCGAGTTCCCTTGACAGGGAACGTCTCGGTTACGTATGTAACCTTAGTTCCCTGAATAGGGAACGGGAGGTTGCGTCACCTCTGTGGGAACGCCTCTTCGGTGACACAGTGTGAGTTCCCTTGAAAGGGAACTGTCTCTTTCACATAGCACCAACACTATCTTCTCTAATGCAGCTCCAGGCCTCATCCTTTTTTTTGTGTATTTCGTGAGCAGAGATTATATAAAAGAGTAACAATGTGACTTCATAAGAAACTTGTTGTAGTCCAAATGAGTCATTTGGTGTAGTTCGTTCTTAGAAAGTATTGTCTGTGACGACTTAAATTACAGTATAACAGTAATGAGAATTGAAAAAAAATATATCTAAATCTTATATAAAAAGGTTCAACTGTTCTTGGAAAGTGGATTCTATTGAATAAAATATCTCCCTTTGGACTGGAGCTTTGTAACCTTGCAGATCTTTTTTATGCTCAAACTGCAACATTACAGACTAACTGAAGTTGAAAAAGTGAAAAAAGTGAAAAAGTATAATAGGACATCTTTGATCTATTCTATGACAAAGACTGTTTCAGTCACTCAGTAAGTATTTGTAATAATGTTAAAATTGTGATATATTTTTGAATTTAATTAAGTACTTATACATTTTGTTGCAAGTGCTGTGTGCTTGCCAAACTAAATATTGTGATGTATACATTAACCCTGATATAAATGACTCATTTTGGAGTCCGTGATACAACATTTTGGTCTCTAGATCTCAATTATTGAAGAAAATTGCAAGATGTCAAATGCAGGCACTGCCATTCCAAAAATAAAACTGCTCTTAATTGACCTGGTTCTGGTGTCATCAGATCAGTGATTTATCACTTTATTCAGGTCTCCTCATTTTCTCACCTAACAAACTGCGAGCCGTTAGACATTACTCAGCCGTCTAAAAACCACAGAATGACCCCATTACATGAGGACACGAGATATAGCATTCAACAAAGCAATTACAGATAGGCTTTTAAGGCACTATGTCATGCGTTGTTTTTTTTAGCCGCTTTAGATTTAGATTGGCTTTCTTTTGATGCACGGCAGTCATTTTTCACCTCTGATGTTTTCGTTGACCTGTGTGTGGAGGTGGGATGCACCACACGGCGACTAAAGGCTATTTATTTTAGACAAATTAAAGAAAACCGGCTCACTAGCAAAAGCAATCACGGGAAGGAACGCAACTTGTTTAATTTGACATGTTCATGTAAGAGTAAATCACGTACAAGGCAGCGTGTGTCACTCCGAACAGAAGAGTGTGATTCATGGAGGAGATTTCGTTCGTTTAACAAGATACCAGGATCAACTCTGTCAAAACTTGAAAGAGGTAAAGTGCCTCTGGTGGGAAATGTTAGTGCAGGTACATGCAGCACTTAGGTAGCATGAAAGAATTAGTGCTTCTGCAGTCTGTGGCTTACAGCTTAAACACACACGCCTCCAGTGATGACAGAACACTGACTCATCATTCGCAGACTTTTTCCATTATGCAAGTACATCTGACCACTATCTTCAGGCCATGAACACAACACTTACTGCTGGGGTCATGTGTTTGCTAACATGACAAGCAGGGTTAACAGCTCTTGTGCTCCACAAATGTAAATATTATCAGCATCGCTCTATAAATGGGTGAATCTCAAAAAGACAGATCACATTTCAAAGCAAAGTCAAAAGAAATAAGAAATATTTTGCATCAAATAATTGTTGGCCCTGAAGGGGCATTAAAGGAACACGCCGACTTTTTGGGACTTTAGCTTATTCACCGTATCCCCCAGAGTTAGATACGTTTATACATACCATTTTTATCTCTGTGCGCGCCATAACTCTGTCTGACGCACCCACGCTAGCCTAGCTTAGCACAAAGACTGGAGGTAACCGGCTCCATCTAGCCTACTGCTCAATAAGTGACAAAATAACGCCAACATTTTCCTATTTACATGTTGTGATGTGTATAGTTACATCGTGTACTAAGACCGACGGAAAATGAAAAGTTGCAATTTTCTAGACCGATATGGCTAGGGACTATACTCTCATTCCTGCGGAATAATCCAGGAACTGTGCTGCCGTATCATGGGTGCAGCGGCGCAATGATATTACGCAGCGCCGGAAAATAGGCTAACTTCCATCAACATAACCAACGTGACAACCTGCTTGCACAGAGAGCATGCTGGGGACTATTTTCAGGCGCTGCGTAGTATCATTGCGCAGGAATGAGAGTATAGTACCTAGCCATATCGGTCCAGAAAATTGCAACTTTTCATTTTCCGTCGGTCTTAGTACACGATGTAACTATACACATCACAACATGTAAATAGGAAAATATTGCCATTATTTTGTCACTTATTGAGCAGTAGGCTAGCTGGAGGCGTTTACCTCCAGTCTTTGTGCTAAGCTAGGCTAGCGGTAGGTGCGTCAGACAGAGTTATGGCACGCACGGAGATAAAAAATGGTATGTATAAACTTATCTAACTCTGGGGGATACGGTGAATAAGCTAAAGTCCCAAAAAGTAGGCGTGTTCCTTTAAGTAACATTATTATTATTATTTTTTAGGACAGTTAAGGCCCTTTCACACCGGACGCGTAACGAAAAAGCAAAGCGAGAAAGCGAATATTTCACATGCGAATAGTTCGCGTCAAAACCATTCACATCAGCGGCGACACGAATTTGTAACGTCTGTGACGTTTCAGAGCTCCAACATTCTAAAACATTTGAGGCGACAGCTGAGAAAACATGGACACTTCATCATCCAGTGAAGACGAACTTTTCATTTTCTTTAAAAGACCGAAAAGAAGGTTTTGGGAGCACCCAGTCTTAAAAGAAGAGTCTGATGGGGAGTATGCTAATCTTGTAAAGGAGCTAAAACTTTATCATGGCCAGTTCCGCACTTACTTTCGAATGTCCGTGGGACAATTTGAGGAGCTCCTCCAGAGACAGTAACGTTAGCACCGCATCTGACGAGACAAACCACATACTTCAGGGAACCAATCGATTTGGATCAGCTATGTTTCCAGTTGAGTCACAATGTAAACATTTAAGTGCCACAGTCGTACTGCCGAAACACATTCACTTTCCATAGTCGCGGACACAAGGTTTAGAAAAAAAATCAACAAGTTTTAACTCAAAAGGTTATGTTATCGTTGTCTGTAGCCTACAGTGGGCAAACACAGCTGCAGCTGTACAGCTGTAACTACAACTACAGCTGTAATCTCGTGAGAAATGCGATACCTGGCAAAGGTTAATGTTGAGTGAATAGCTAGTGACATCAACTGGACATTTCGTCACCTTTGTTTCCTTGTGTGTGATTGGTTGAAGCCTTTTCTGTCGCCGCTAGAGTAAAAAAAAAAATGTACATAGAAGCAGAAAAAATAAACGTTGTTTTTTTGCCGCAGCACATTCGCGTTCGGTGTGGAAGCACTCATTACACAAACAGCTGATCAAAAAATAAAACCATCGCGCCAATTATTCGCGTGTCAAAATCGTGTCCAGTGTGAAACGACCTTTAGGCTGTGTGTCCACTGAAGCGTTTTTGGTCAGCTGCAAACGGCAGACGCTTAGCGATTTTTTTTTCAGTTGAGACGCTTTGCTTGCAATGATACGGAATATCCGCGGAAGTGTTACTAGTATCTCATTTTACAGATAGTTTGTTTCTGTATTGTTTCTACGTAAAAATGTCAACACAATGTAAAGTATTTGTTGTTGTCTGTTGCTGTATTATAAGCAGAATGTGGCGGTTGGTCGGTGTTGTATTTTTCCCAGCCTCCTCCACTGGGATTGGACAACTGGGTAAAAAGTGACAATGATGAGCACTGTGTTTTACCCAAAGTTGAACATTCTCTGTGACAGGTAAAAACCAAGTGTGCCACACGTGTCCTGAAAATAGAAGCCAAAGCTTCTCGATCGCCCCCAGGTGGCTGGATGCAGTATAGGTATAAACCCCGCCCTCTCCATGAAATGTAATGGGACATAGACAAAATAAACAATCAAATTACACTTCAAATACATTATATCCAAAGTTTTTTATCACGCTGATGTTAGTGTTCGTTCTTTAAATAAGTTTGGTTTTAGTTAGTTATTTGATGCTATATAAACGGGGGTGTGACGTTATGATTGACAGCTGAGATTGAAGCTTCTCTGAGTGAAGTAGGCACTAACGGACATTTTTCGGGAACTTCGGGAGGAGATTGGAGCTTTAACTTTAATTTCTACATTTCCATAAGTGTTTATTTCACAAAAATTTGTTGATTCAGCGGGAGTGTGGGCGGGACCTAAATATAGTGGCTCCACTTGGACTCGAGACCCAGGATGTCAGCGCCATATTTGGACACTGGTGGCTTCACTTACGTCAACGGAAGAGAGTGAAGGCGCGTCGTCCATCTTTTTTTTATGGTCTATGGTATAAAGGCAGAGCGCTCAGTGTGAAATAGATACTCAACTCTTTTTTAAATACGCGACAATCCTATTGAAAATAATTGGAAAAATATGCCTCAGGAAAAAGCGCTTTGGTGGACACACGGCCTTAGCATATCCCCTGCTTTTTTTCTTATCAGTGTGAAAGAGACTCAAAATACTCTGTCGATTTTGGTCATACAGGCAAGTGTTATACATCATTATAATCTGTCCGTATTTACAAAATAAAGAAAATGTACTTATTTATTATTAAAATTGGTAAATATTTCCTGTTACATTTGTAAAGTTTTAGATACCATCGCAGTATTGTCTGTGATGACTTAAATTACAGTATAACAGATTTATAAATCTAAATCTTATATAAAAAAGATTATAAACAAAACATAATTTAGGTATTGAGTGAAATATGACAGATGTTCTTGACAGAACACACACAATAAAACAGTTAAATCAACAATATTTTAGTGTGAACTGCACAGCCACATGCAATTACTTCCTTAATACAAGACTATGTAACTCGATCCACCTTTAAATCAACTTTCATTTTAACTGATGTCACCAGGCCTCTTATTTTCAACCCCTTAGCTTTAAGTCATAAAAAAACCACAACTTGCTTCACTAATAAATAAATAAATAATAATTCACATTACAGAAATCAGTTCAAATAAAGCTTCATTTTGACCCCAAGCACAAAAGTGAAACTCTACCTATTATGACTTTACACAAATCCAAAGTTTCTCAAAGAAAGCCAAAGATTCTTCAAGGTTCGTTCCATGTTCACTTCACATTTTTCTTAACAAATGTCATTCATTCTGCTTTTATACTACAAAAAACATAAGCACATCTTTCATTCAGCAGTCTTGGCTGATTATCGATTGATGACATGTGAACTAGTGACAGTTTCATCTTGAGACAACTCGCTAAATCAAATGCAATATGCCTGCAGCTTACAAACTAAATAATATTGACAAGTTATTTATTTAGTAGTTAAGTACTGCAATAATAAAATTCCCTCCTCAGCTGAATTGAGTCAAACACAAAGTATTTATCATTCTCAAAATCAAGAATCTCAAAACTCCCATTGTGAGTTTTTAACTGCGTTATAGTGAAAATACAACAGCTCAAGGCCATGCAACTTCTGTTCAGGATTCTTCATTGTATAAAGAGAATGCATGAGCATACACACCATGTACACACACTGATAAACTCCTACACTAAACACCCACACACACACTTTTCTCAGAAGACAAACAAACACACATCAGCATAATGCAGGAGTACTTGCACAGATACACCAAAAAACACACACACACACACATCCGTTCAGGGAAAACAAGAGCAGCCGGTTGCAAAAGGGCCTTGATACAACCTTGTGAGTTAATTTCAACTTGTGAAATGCTGTCCAATAATTTAATTCCTCTGGGCGCTGCACTAAAGGAGAAATTATTTCCTTTTGTCATCAAGTGCATCTGAAAAATCGACAATCTACCGGGCTTCACACTTGAGACTTGCGTACGAGCTGCAGACGTTAGTCTGAGAAGTGTAATAGAAAACGAACAACGTGCGTCAACGAGATCATGCCATATATGGTGCGTATAATGACACGAAACGTCTACATTAAGGAAAATTTAGCATTGGCCCTTTAAACAGAAATCAAGGCAGAAATGTTTTAATTATTTATTAGATCTGCGAGGAAGCAAAAACTGCTGTTTGTCAGATTAGCAAGGGGACGTCTTCGGAGAACGCTTACACAGCTCTGGAAAAGGAGTTTAACACATCTTTTAAAAAGGCTCTCTACAGTTTGTCAACTGAAATTTCATTTACGCTGCGTTTAAGTACACGCTCCGGCTTTAAATGTTATTGCCGTGCAGAATCGCGACTGGTTAGCTGGGCAGATTCAATTGAATTTTCATCTCAAGCCGCTAGAAGTAGCTGTGCGAAGCATCTTGTAGGTTTGTCAGCGGACTAAAGCCGGTAAAGACGTGACTCAAAGGTTTCTGCACAGAAGCTTCTGCTCTCCGTCGATGCCCTCAGGACAGAAATCAAAATGTATGGGTTATCTAACCTCAGCCCGACTAATCTTTAATAATCACAGATGAGCATGTTAACAACTCAGAAGGGTAATATTACCTCTTTACATAAATCCCAGTCATATTCTATGCATTTTGTGCATCTGATTTTTGTCCATTTATAAAGTTGGTAAAAAAATTTTTTTTCCCCATTGTAAATTGTCAAGAACTAATTCATGTCACTATTCGTGCAAATTTGCATGAGAACATAATTTCAGGTCGCAGCTACACTCAGAGAAGAAATATAGTGTGTGCAATTGTCTTTTAAACCAGATGTGCAGTTAGGTAGCTAGTTCATTAGACCAATCTTGTTTAGGTTACTCAGTGACGTGCATAGGTCACTGAGTTTAGAATTATACAGGATGTTTTCACTACTGTGCCATTAAGCATATATGTAAATTACCTCACTTACGATTGGCTAACATATGCAGACCAATGCTGTTTACACTAGTATCGTCAGTGAGGAAAATATGTAAATGCGGACTGTAATATGCTGTATGTAATATGTGCTCATGGTTGTGGGATTGAAACTATGGCAATTCTTGTTTAGCAGCTTAGTTTCTTTTTCAAAAGAAAAAGATTTTCATGATATGACCCATTTAATAATCACAGATATGCAGAAACGAGCTAAACCTGACAAAACCTCCCAAAATCTCCTTTTTGGGATGTCCTCATTTGTAAAATCAGTATAAAAAGGTAAAATAAAATAACAATATATTATTTTAATATATTATTTTATATAGTAACACAAATTCAATAAAAAAGGGACTAAAAATAAGGTAATACTAAGGTATATATATACAGAAAAACTTACACAAACACACACACACACACACACACACACACACACACACATATATATATATATATATATATATATATATATAGCTAAGCATGTGTTTGTTGGTGTGTGTGTGTGTGTTTGTGTACGTTTTTCTATCCCGGTGGGGACTTCAACCTGAATGCACACAGAATTGAGGTCCCCATGAGGAAACAAGCTGTGTGATGTGATGTGTAGGTTTAGTGGTAGGGTTAGTGTAAGGGGATAGAATATACAGTTTGTACAGTATAAAAACCATTACGTATATGGAGAGTCCCCACAAAGATAGTGAACCAGACGTGTGTGTGTGTGTGTGTGTGTGTGTGTGTGAGGCTTGTGTGCTGCTTTAAATTTAAAATCAGGTACACAAACTACTATTTAGTCTGGATAATTTCCTGAACTATGGCCTCTGCACTGCATTAAAGAGTGGAAAATCCAACCTTACAGTCATTACAGGAATTCCTGCACAAAAAAAAAACAAAAACAAAAAAAAACATTTATGAATATAAAGCATCTGTACACTGGGTTTGAAAAACTGCAAATGACATTTAAACAGTGGCTGCTGAATTAAATTTCCTCGAGACGGCACAAGCCATGGCTCTTGGCCTTACAGCAGGATATACGTGTCTGTCTCCACAGATACCAGAACTATGTAACACACCGGCAGGGCAGGAGAGAACGGCTGAGCTCAAACCGCTCTCACACCGCACGTCTCGTACATGTGTGAGATAGCTGACATTCATCTGAGACCTGCTGAATACTGAAGTTTCTTATTACTGGTGTAAAAGTGAAGTTTGTTCTAGTCAACGTTCATAAAGGTTGAGTTCTGTCATCCTGACTCACAGCGTTCACACATAATCTTCCATTCTCTCCTTCTCTCTTTCGTTCGCAGACACGCTGCAAAAATGATCAGTATTCTTGTCTTGCTGTTTAGTAAAAATGTCGAAACATTTTTAAAACATCTTAGAATCGTTTACTTGAGCAGCAAATTCAAAATGTATTATTTTCTGTTATCTGCAATAATATAATATAATCAATATAATATAATATTATAATATAACTAATAATATAATTTATACAATATAATATAATATAATATTTATTATAATATAATAATATATTTTAAAATGTAATTTTAAGCATCATTACTCAAATCTTCAGTGTCACATGATTCTTCAAAAATCATTCTAATATGCTGATTTGCTGCTCAAGAAAAAAATTATATGGAAGTAAAATAATGCCAAATGTTTTTGAAACAAAAAAGCTTGTTGAATTGCACTACTTGAAAAAATATGCAATGCATTAACCATGCTTGCATTTTAATGGGCAGAAATTCAACATGGTTGTATATTTAAGATGTGAATATTTCAATTCAAAACATTTCACACACATTTTCATTATTAAAAATTCAATAATCCATTCACCTCTCAGATTTCACTTCCAAAATATTCATTCTGTTTAAAAATACAACCTAAAATATTCGACAGGCAATTTTCGGTCCATTTTATTTTGCTTTACAAATTCGCTTCCAAAAATTCAGTGGTTCAAATTCAACAGTTCACATCCGGGAACTGCAGGGAATAGCAGTAGATTACCGAGCATAATCTTCATCTGCTGTTTGTCGACCCCACCAGCAGGTGGTGCAAGCGGCTGTTGACGAAGACCAGAGCAACGTGTAGAGGGAGTCATTCATTCATTAAATGGATTTACAGAAATGGAGCAAGGGCCAGTATACATATGGAAAAGCTGATAAAGACACAAAAGCAGTGTTTACATTTAAGTCTTCACGGTTACTTTTGTACAATACCATTATTTTTACAGTCACATATAGCGATTAAATGTCATTTATGAAAACATACAGAACCATGGCACACATCAAAGTACCATGATATTACCATTTTAAAGACCACAAAACACTTAATACTCTATATGGTTTATACAGTATCAAAGTACCATAGGATTATTATGTGATACATCGCTATACTCTGGTTCTGCATTCTTTCTTTAATTTTAAGTATAATAGTTTCTTTTAACAGTACTTAATACCGTGACTATGAGACAGCACAATGATGGTATTCTCTCTCTTTTTCTCGTGTTTATACCTGCTCTTCTCAGCTGTGAGTTGTGGGCTCAGTTTGATTACTTCTCACCTCTTGCTCTCCCTCTGTCTTCACCTATCATCCCTCCATCTGTCCCCATCCCTCTGTTCTCACCGCACCCCTCCACGCCTCCAGTTAATGGGCTCTTCCAGGTGCAGCTCACCCCCGCGACGCCAGTGGACCGACCCATCCCTGCCACTAGACTTCACGATTATTTTTACTCTGTTCCTCAAGTGCCATGATGGATTACCCTTATAAAGTGATACCTGGACATTTTTAGCTGTACATCTATCTTTCTAAAGCCACATCCCAAATGCATGTGCCTCTTTGTCATCAAAGTGTCTCATATCCTGTTATTTTCTGGCATGAAATATTATTACCTGACTACACTGCAACAAAAAGCACATTAAGCAGGACACAGGACTAATACAACATTATGGCAGTGAGAGATGTGGGACCGGGAACATATGATGAGAAAATCCACTGTCTACACGCCGAAGCTTCCTAAAGCTGAACATACACACTCTCACACACACACTCAGGAGCTCCAAACACACAAGTGGATGCAATTACCAGGGTGGCAAGAGCTGTGAGCCTTGGTAGAAAAGTGAACTGCAAACCATATGGTAGAGCACACATATTCACACTTCCAAACAGATATGGATACAAATGCAGCGGCATAAGTATTGGGAAACTTCAGCTGCACTTCAAAAATGTCACTGCATTAAATAACAACATATCAGACTAAACAGCTTGACACATTTAGTTAAATATTATTCAAAAATATCATTTATTTCTGGGTAAAAAAAAAAAAAGAAAAGAAAAAGAAGAAGAAAAAAGCTCCTGAATGTGCAACTGGCAAAATTGGTAAATGATGAAATGTTGAAAACATATTTGAATGATTTCTGAAGGATAATGTGACCAGGGTTCCCACACCTTGGTTAACTTCAAATTCAAGGACCTTTCAAGGACTTTCCAGGTCCAATACCCTCAAATTCAAGGACTTAATGTGGGGACACATTTCAAGTGAGAGCAAGGTTACATCATGTTACCTTATAAGATACATTGTTACAGTTTTCATTTGTCAAACAGAACTATGTAAAAAACATTTTTTTTTTTGCATTTATTTTTGGCCATATGACAGAGATCTGATATTCTATTTGTCGTATTTCTGTTTTGCATAAAATTGAAGAATATTCGGTACATCCTATACTGTATTCTAAAATGATCTGATATTAACTTTTGCATGGATTTTATGGAAAAGAGCTTAGGCTAATGTAACCAGAATTTTTAAGATATATGAATATGCTTTTAAGTTTTTCTTGCCTCATGGGTTTACATTATCTTAACAAGCAAAGCGATTCAACCATCATAGGAATAAAACACATTTTAAAATAAATGGCAAAATAGGCAAATAGGCAAAGCAGTTGCTTTCACTTTTCCTATATATCGAGTGAATATTCAGAATAAACCATTTACATAACAGAAAACTAATATAAGGCATTTGCCGACTAATTTCTAGAAACCAAAGCATTGGTTTAATTTGATTATTGCAATCAGGTAAACTTGTTTATAGGACCCATACTAATCAGAACCAATCATATACTGAGATACTAATTAATTTTGTGTGTATGTCTGTTAGTCTGTTAGTGTGTGTGTGTGTGTGTGTGTGTGTGTGTGTGTAATTGACTCAATTAAGCCTGTCAAATAGTTTCTTCTAGTTCAGGGTGAAAATGTGAGATCTATACATAAACGTACGTCTCTTTCTCTTTGAGCAGTGTGTATGTGTGGACTAAGCCCCATCACACCCTGTGAAGCCGAGATCAGCTTACTGGTGTTAAGGTGAGCCTCTTCAAAAGAGACTGACTAAGCAGGCCCACACACACTCTCTCAGTGACTTAACACAGAGTGCCAATGCTAAGATAACTGCTTTAAGTTGCCTACATGAATGAGAAACCAACGCAGAAGAATAAGAAAGAGAGAAAATGAGGAGTTCGGTGAGTCAGACAAAGCCCAGGGGGTGAAATATTTAACATCACCTTATTTAAAGACACAGGCTGTTGGTAGGGATTTTTTGGCAGTTGCACAATTAGCTTGGCCTCTGCTCAGACCTCCTGTCATCATTTTGTTATCTATGTATTGGGGTTGATAATATTTCGGAAATACAATCGTAACCATTAGGCAGTTGAGTCAAACTTGTAACCCGAAGGTTGTAGGTTTGATTCTCAATACCGGCAGAAAATGACTGAGGTGCCCTTGAGCCTCACACAAGTGTGTGTGTCCACAGTTTGCACTGTGTGTGTGTGTGTTCACTACTCACTACTTCTAGTGTGTGTGCACTAACTTGGATGGGTTAAATGCAGAGGACAAATTCCGAGTATGGGTTACCATCCTTGGCCTTCACGACATGCCACTGTCAATGCGGTAAAGTGCCAGAGGTGCGTTCACAAACAGCTGAATGATCCAGTTAAATTTACCCTGGAAGTGCAAACAAGACATTTTTACAGGAAGGAAAGAGGTTTTCTCTGAGGCAGGTATATGTAGCATGTTGTGATGTTCTCACCTTCTTGCATCTGCAGTACAAAGTACAAGAACGGTTTGTCCCCTCCAGCAATGGTTTTCATCAAAACTGAACAATTCCACTTCTAAACGCTCTTCTATTGCTTTTGGTTTGACAATAAAAGCCTATTACTAGCGTTCAACACTTTAAACACACTGCCTAACACTTAAAATATGGGCTCCAATTACACCTAAAAGTTTACCAAAAAATAATCATTCTATCATTATGTACTCATCCTTATACCAATCCAAATGGATTTGATTCTTAAAATGCCCCTATTATGCTATTTAAAAATTTCCTAACTTAGTTTTGGAGGTCTCCAACAACAGGTTTACATGCATCAAAGGTAAAAAAAAAAAAAAAAACAGTTTAATTTTCTCATAATATACATTGCACATAACCACAGTGTTCAACGATTCTCAAACGACATGATGGAGGATCCCTCTAAATCCCTCCTTTCCATGAGCCTGCTCTGCTCTGATTGGTCAGATGGCCCAGTCTGTTGTGATTGGTCTACCACGTACAGCACGTATTTAGGAAACAAAGCCCCTTTACCATAACTGAATTCCAGCTCTGTCAAGCTCTCACTGTAAAGCCAGTAACGATGGAGTTGATTTTACACCAATCCCAGCGTGAGTCTGAATCGATGATGAAACATTGGAAGAACTAGTTCAACCCGAACCTTGAGCAGGACGTTTCTCAGTGATGCTACTCAGTTTGAGGTACATTATGAGATGTTTCAATGTAATTCCTCACCATCAGTGTTAACAACTGTGCATCCATTAACAAACCTGTGTGTGTGTGTTTCTAATTTATTGCGGTGCACATGCGGTTACTGTATCAACAACAGCGCATACGCTAGCTGAGCTCTAACGTGAATGACTGATGTAAAGTTTGCAAAACAAATCTTCCTCCATCCTTTATCTTTACTCAAAGAAGTAAGAATACTGCATTAACTCTTTCGCCGCCAAACACTGAATTTTCGGTGTTTCGGTGTTTTCACTGTTATACGCTAGGGGGCGCTATTACGCATCTTCTGAATGAGTACAGAATCTCCTGATCAAAACACAGGGAAAGAAGAAGCAAAGAAACAAGCGATCGTATGTAAGCAGATGCATATGTAAAATAACGTGATCATCAACATTAAACATCATATAAATCAAAACTGCCTAATGTTACTGAATGAAATGTCGACCCAGAACGAGCTATAAGACTGTGAAGCAGTAGGGGTGTTGATGGACTCGATCTACTCAATCTGTGTTTGATCATCGCTCTGAATCTGATCTGAATGTAGTCTTTGACAAAAACGTGATTTTCTCAGCTTTTTGTTCAAAATGTTGCTTTTTTTATGAAACTTACCCATATTTAAGTGTTGATAAAACAGGAATGCATGATGCTATCCAGTATCCACAGGAATCAGCTGCAGTGTTTGAGGTGGTTCAAGTGTTACAATAAGTGGACGGGCAATATGCTAATGTTTCGTCTTGACGTCACAACAAAACGGCTTGTTTTCTTTTTAAAAATTATTTGTTTAATTGACTCAGAGTCGACTCTTACTTTTGAGAGACAACAACTTTTATATATGGTGCACTTTCAGATTTAAAACTCTGCAGGATGTTTTCATTCACTTAGAACTGTTACACACCACATGAAAGGTCATTTTCAAAAATCCATAATAGGGGCACTTTAATGACAGAATATGATTTTTTGGGCGAACAACTGTATCTGTGTACTGCTGTAATATGACGCAATAGAACAGAATCTTTGAGAAACAAATTTTTTTTTTTTTTATATAATATAATTTGTATTCAGAACTACTACCGTGATGAATACTTACAATTAAAATAACTTTTTTTGTTTCTTTGTTTTGAATTAAAAGGTAAAACATAGGGTTACATGTGTTTATGCAAAATATATGCTTTTCTTTTGACTTTGAAGATACATATGACCCAGGCATTTCTTGAAAGTTTTCATATGATTCATGCATACAAAGCAAAGAAATGTTTTTCTGATTAAATTAAAAAGCCAATGTCAATACTCTGTTCAAGCTGTACTGTCTACATATTTTCACATAAGCCAAGGCGAGGCAAGTTTATTTATGTAGCACATTTTATACACAATGGCAATTCAAAGTGCTTTACACAGAAATGGAATTAAAATATTCACAAGAGAATAAAATAATTAAAAAATAAATAAATAAATAAAATAATATATATATATATATATATATATGCCATATAGTACAACCTGAATCACCCCTATCTGGAGTGGAAGAAAATGGAGAGTCAGGTTTACGATTTTACTATTTATATTTGACAGGTAACTGTGCGTTTAAACAGTACCCTTACAGACAAATATTCTTGGAATCACCAGGGCTACACATATCTATCCGTCAGAGCAGATCTAAATGGATCGTCCTCGCATCGGAGGGATTTCAGTATAAAAATATTTGTCAGGTAACTGTGTTTAAACAGCACACTTGCAGACAAATCTTCCTGGCCTAACTCCAGGGCTAACTTTAAACATA
The DNA here is from genome assembly GCA_039654625.1 of Rhinogobio ventralis. NCBI lineage: Eukaryota > Metazoa > Chordata > Actinopteri > Cypriniformes > Gobionidae > Rhinogobio > Rhinogobio ventralis. The sequence goes on along the minus strand of CM077205.1, from coordinate 6,930,965 downwards.
TTTGTCAGGTAACTGTGCGTTTAAACAGTACCCTTGTAGACAAATCTTCCTGGCCTAACTCCAGGGCTAACTTTAAACATATTTGTCAGGTAACTGTGCGTTTAAACAGTACCCTTGTAGACAAATCTTCCTGGCCTAACTCCAGGGCTAACTTTAAAAATATTTGTCAGGTAACTGTGCGTTTAAACAGTACCCTTGTAGACAAATCTTCCTGGCCTAACTCCAGGGCTAACTTTAAAAATATTTGTCAGGTAACTGTGTTTAAACAGCACACTTGCAGACATATCTTCCTGGCCTAACTCCAGGGCTAACTTTAAAAATATTTGTCAGGTAACGGTGTTTAAACAGTACCCTTGCAGACAAATCTTCCTGGCCTAACTCCAGGGCTAACTTTAAAAATATTTTTCAGGTAACTGTGTTTAAACAGTACCCTTGTAGACAAATCATCCTGGCCTAACTCCAGGGCTAACTTTAAAAATATTTGTCAGGTAACTGTGTTTAAACAGTACTCTTGCAGACATATCTTCCTGGCCTAACTCCAGGGCTAACTTTAAAAATATTTGTCAGGTAACTGTGCGTTTAAACAGTACCCTTGCAGACAAATCTTCCTGGAACCAACCACCAAGGCTATACAGATCTATCTGTAAGAGCAGATCTAAACGGATCGTCACAATGCATATTCATACTGTATTTTATTATTTCTGTCTTGAACAATTGAATAATAGTAGTCTTTTCACACTATATGTATGTTTATTGTATATGTTCACTATTACAATGGCAGCAACGCACAAACTCCAATTCATCAAGTACAAACTTGGTGAATAAACAAAATTCTGAGCTTTTGGGTAAGGAAAAGAATACACCAGTCTGAATATGTTAGCTGTGAAGAAGAGCAGAAGCGCTAAGAATTTGCCTGGAAGAGCGTCCAAAGATACTGATAGAGAGATACAATAACCCTCCCTCCACTGTCTCTGTCGGCATCCTTCTTTCTCTCCGCTCGATGGAGTGTGCATTTTCCACCCCCATTCCTCTGTAACTCATTTTCAAAATGCTCTATCTGCGACAGCATTTGCACACTTCAAAGCAGTTCGGTGCAAGAGCAACAACCTTAACAAGATTCCAGCGACACAAGTTTCCCAGTCAAAGTAGAACAAGCCAATTCTCTGTGATTACTTTTCTGATATTTATAGTGATTAACTTCCTGTGGTGATTTTCTGATAACGTGTTTCTTCAACTTTTTTTATGTCCCGGGGCTGAATTTCATTATACAGATTTCAATTTTTTTGTATTATTATTTTTTTTTATATGAAGGCCAACTGTGAAATGTAAATAATATATACACTGATCGGGCATAACATTATGACCACTGACAGGTGATTATCTCTTCATCACGGCATCTGTTAGCCACTACCACTAACAGGTATACAGGTATACTAGTATACTAGTCAGCAAGTGAACATTTTTTCCTCAAAGTTGATATGTTAGAAGCAGGAAAAATCAGCAAGCATAAGGATTTGAGTGAGTCTGACAAGGGTCAAATTGTGAAGGCTAGGCGACTGGGTCAGAGCATCTCCAAAACTGCAGCTCTTGTGGGGTGTTCCCCGTCTGCAGTGGTCAGTATCTATCAAAAATGGTCCAAGAAAGGCACAGTGGTGAACCGGCGACAGGGTCATTGGTGGCCAAGGCTCATTGATGCACGTGGGGAGCAAAGGCTAGCCCGTGTGGCCAATCAAACAGACGAGCTACTGTAGCTTAAATTGCTCAATAAGTCAATGCTGGTTCTGATAGAAAGGTGTCAGAATACACACAGGTGTTAATGGGTCAGGGCTGTTATGGCAGCAAAAGGGGACCATCACAATATTAGGAAGGTGGTCATAATGTTATGCCTGATCGGTGTATCACTTGTGAACAGAAATGTGCAAATTCCAATCATGATTTTGGTTACACTTTATTTTAATGGTCCACTTAAGACATTCTACTAACTATAAGTAACTTTTCAACTACATGTCAACTAAATCTACTCACCCGAATCCTAACCTAATAGTCTGCTACATTCTATTAATACTCTAATGAGATTTAATTTAGTTGACATGTAGTTGAAAAGTTACTTATAGTTAATAGAATTGTCTAAAGTGGACCATTAAAATAAAGTGTTACAACATATTTTGTCCAGTTTTGTCAAATTATGCAAATTACATTCTAAGGTGTGCAATTATTTTCAGGGAAACGCACTGCAAAAGTAGTTCAAGGCAGGTCTTGACCGCATTACAGTTCCATATCACTTTGCCAAATGATTTCAGTTGTTTCAAAAGTCTTTACAGCCTACAACAGCAAAACAACCAAAACCCACAGCGACACTGACCAACCAAAGAAATATAGTAAACAATAGGATACAAAACAACAAATTATTTTCATGTTTTTCCCACAAAATTACGTTTAATTATGTACGAAACGCACTTACTCTCTTTCTCCTGCTCTCACACACACACAGTACGGACACACACTCGCACAGAAACGTGTCGTCATCGCTGCTCCAATGATTTTATCAGTAAAATAGTTTAGCAACTTAAAAGCTACATGATATTTCTCACTAGCAAGGTAATAAAGGCACTGTTCTTACAGTTCTGTATTAGTAGACGTTGCTGCCGAACACTGTTGAAAGTGACGCAAAGACTGAGCCTGGGGTAATTCACATACGCTCTCTCTCTATCTAATAACTCACTGCATTAATAACTGCATTAGTCTGCTATCAGTGGCTCAAGCCTCCGTTACTAGCTCTAAAATGAGGTTTTGGAATTAGCAACGGAGGCTTGGGTTTAGATGCGTAAGAAATTAGTCCTGCACACAAGAGCGTTTTAAAGACAAAACCTGACAAATGTCTTGAAATAAATAATCTCAACAATGTTTTGAGGTTTGGTAACTGTAGTATAAGAGTAACTGACTCAGGGTCATTGAATTATTAAAAAAAGAATGCACATTTGAGGTGGTAATGCAGTCCCGATGTGAAGCGGAGTGGCCGTTACACCTCGGGTGTGCATTATTTTTCGAATAATTCAATAGCCCGGAGTCAATTATTTCTTAATTAAGGTACAAAAAAATACTAGCTAGGAAATTAGCCAAAATGGCAGAATTATCCTGTGATGAAATTAAATAAATTAGAGAAAATGTGTGTTTTTTTAAAGGGTTTATTTTATGTTTAAGAAACACAATTTGTGTTGTGACTCTTTGCTAAGTGTGAAGGCCAAAACAATGCCCTATATTTAAATGTGCAAACATGCGCATTACCTTAAACACGTCTAAATCTGTATAAAATTAAGAGCCAGTTAATGTGCGGATCTAATTAACTTCAACCTTGACCTTGTTACATTGAGAAATCATTATACCTACTAATGCATCAAAATTAATTTCCTAATTTAAATCATGGACTATTTGTCTTTCTAATTTCAAAGGGACTGGAGCTAATGTACTTGAAATGAGACACAACATGAGTAGCTCTTCTTTTTTAGCGTTGATTGAAGAGAACAGGGTTCCACAGACAGTTTTAATCAGCTTAATTTCATACTCACCGATTGGAGAGGTCTACCTGAGCTCTGCGTCCAGATTATTTGTAATCAAGAGGCTTTGATGGTTGAGAGCTGTTGTTATTATAATTTCATTCCAAAATAATGGGCGAGCTCCTAATGGCATCCATAAACTCAAATAAACGCTGATTGTATTTAAGTGGTTTTGGACGCTAATGCAAAGGATGCGGGTTCAGTCCGAGGGAAGCTGGTGATCATATCCTTAAGCACTTTCAGACTCATATTATTATTTTCTTGTGCATGTTAACATGGCCAGAGTGCTCCTTATGAGAGAAACTTTGAAAAAGATTACAACTTCTTATAAAAATAGCTGAGTTAAATGTCCTCACTATGCCTTCAAACAGACAGCCATATCTCTGGAAAAAAGTCACTGACAAGTTTGTCAATAGCTATGTTTCCATCCAAAGTTGCGAATTTAACTTATGTGCAAAACTGAAAATATCCCATAAAACATTTGCAAATAAAGTATAAAGTAGTTAAATATTCTCCTCCCATAAATGTTGTGGCTGAAAGGGAAACTCCTGCAAATGCATATGCAATAAGGTCAGCCACAAAAATAATTCCCTTTCGAGGGAACTCGAGCTGCGTCACCGCTTTGGGAACGCCTCTGCGTGATTGCGTCGTGAAGCACATGTGTAATCAGTCCAATGGAGAGACGGAACGTCATAGGCGGGTGACGTCATCGACCCGGAAGGTATAAAGCATACCGGCAAACAAACGCCGCTAGCTTCTGTTGCTTTCAGCAAGCGCTCTGTGTATTGTCATTGTCAGATTTGTGTTTTGTGTCTGAGTTCAGACTTCTCTTGTTTCTATTTTCTACAAGTTTGCATACACACTGACATTTAAAGAGACATTATGGCGAGCGAACAGCGTTACAGAAAGTGTGTTCCTCCCTGCTCTCGTCACATCACGAGCGGGGATACACACTTGATGTGCGTTGTTTGTTTGGGTGAACAGCACGCTCAGTCGGCTCTCGAGGGGGCCGGCTGTGAGCATTGTGAGGCTTTGCCTATGAGAGTGCTGCGATCCCGCCGGGCACTTTTTGAGGAGGGTGTCCCGGTTCGCGTTCCCCGCGGCACAGGCCCCGCTGTTGCTGAGGCACAGCGGCAGCTTATGTCGTGGGGTTCGCAAATGGATCTGTCAGAGGGGTTAGAGACGGGCCCAGCCCTTTCTCTGCCCTCACCTGGCAGATCCAGTGCTGCCTCTCTGGGTTCGGGAGCCCGCCCTGCGGTTTCTCCCACCCAGGGGGCAGCCTCAGCGCTGCTTTTATCAAGCTCTGACGAGATCGATATTTGCAGCGTTGACGCGGGGGTTGAAGACTCGCCACTTCAATCCCCTGCTGGTGAGGAGCTTTTGGAGGTCCTGTGCAGAGCTGTGGCCAAACTAAACATTGACTGGCCACAAGAGAATCAAGAGAGCGTCTCGTCCAAGAGCCGTTTGGACGAGCGCTTTCTCCCCTCCCGCTCTGCCCAGCCTCCACGTCGGAGTCCGATGCCGAAGGTGGAGGAGACGCTTGCGAGCCATCTCTCTCCTCAGTCGGCATCGGCCATTAAAACTCCGACCTTGCCCACCAAACCATTAAGAACCACATCCTCTTTGGTGGGCAAGGCGGCCTCGTCTGCTGCTGTGCGGGAGCAGCAGACACCGAGTACAAGCTCCGTACACCGGGCGCAACAGAAACAAAGTGTTGCCACTCGTACTCCCCCTCAGAAAGGGTGGGGCGGTGGGCGACACCCCCAGACGCAGCCCTCTAGGGGTAGAGCAGATCTGCGGACTGTTCTTATCTCTAGGAAGGCTGCGTCTAAGAGGCCCTGACGCCAGTGGGCCCAGGGCAGTGAGGGTTTCCCCCTTCGGGAACAGGCGGTGTTCACCTCAGCATACGGTGCCCGTCCTTTTCCGGTACCCTCACAGGGTCTCTCCACTAACCCCGCCCGAGTGCCGGGGCGTGGAAGGCCCTCGCGAGTCATCCGAGGATGGCCCGCGTCCTCCAGACAAGGAGGTGGCGCTGTCGAGTCAGCCGTTCCCTGCCGGTCATCCGTTTCAGGGCGCTGTGCTCCCAGCACTCAGTATACCAGAGGCCAGTCTCGAGGGACTGGTACCCCTAGTAGATTTTTTGCCAGAATGGGAAAAACTGCCAAATATATCTCGTTGGGTCCTGCAGATAATAAGATCAGGGTACGCCATCCAGTTCAGGTGTCGTCCACCCGGTTTCAAGGGGGTCCTACCTACCTTGGTGGGCCCCGAGCAGGCTCTGGTTATGACTCAAGAAGTCCAGACCCTCCTACGGAAGGGGGCCATAGAGAAGGTTCCTCTCTCCGACAGGGAGTCGGGTTTCTACAGTCGCTATTTTATAGTGCCAAAGAAGGATGGGGGGTTGCGCCCCATTTTGGACCTGCGCTCGCTGAATCGCGCAGTGGCAAAGTTCAGGTTCAAGATGCTTACACTCAAACATATCGTGTCCCAAATCAGGTCCGAGGACTGGTTTGTCACGATAGATCTCAAAGATGCTTACTTCCACATCTCCATCCTTCCGCAGCACAGGAAGTACCTGAGGTTCGCTTTTGGGGGACAAGCGTACCAATATCGGGTGCTTCCCTTCGGTCTAGCCCTATCACCCCGCACCTTCACCAAGTGTGTAGACGCGGCATTAGCCCCCTTGCGTATGCAGGGGATCCGCATTCTCAATTATATCGACGACTGGCTGATTTTGGCTCAGTCAGCACGTCTGGCGGTTCAACATCGAGATGTTGTTCTCGCGCACATGAAGAGGTTAGGGCTGAGGCTCAACCTCAAGAAGAGCGTTCTTTCTCCAGTACAGAAAATAACGTATCTGGGTGTGTGTTGCAATTCGATCCTAATGCAGGCCCGTCTATCAGAGCCTCGCGTAGGATCGATTCTCTCAGCTGTGAAAGGGGTGAAACTAGACCAGCCACTCACTGTCAAACAGTATCAGAGACTGTTAGGCCTGATGGCAGCAGCGTCCAACGTCATTCCTCGTGGCCTGTTGTACATGAGACCTTTACAGTGGTGGCTCAAGACCAAGGGTTTTTCCCCGAGGGGAAATCCCTTTCGCGTGATCAAGGTAACGCGGCGATGCCTCCGCGCCTTAGTCATGTGGAAGGACCCTCGGTTTCTAGCCCAAGGCCCGTTACTGGGGGTACTGTGCCAGCGGGTCACTCTGACCACGGATGCCTCCCTTACGGGTTGGGGGGCGACCATGAGTGGTCGCTCGGCCCAGGGCCTATGGCAGGACTCTCATCGTGCGTTGCACATAAATTGCCTGGAAATGCTTGCTGTGTTCCAGGCTCTGAGACATTTCCTGCCGTATCTCAGGGGCCATCATGTTCTAGTTCGCACAGACAACACATCGGTGGTCTCCTATATAAATCACCAGGGGGGTTTGAGGTCTCGCCCTTTGTACAAGCTGACTCGTCAAATCCTCCTGTGGGCCCTGGGGAAATTGCTCTCAATCAGGGCAATCTACATCCCAGGGCGCCTGAATACGGAAGCAGACATCCTGTCGAGGCAGGGGCCGAGGCCCGGGGAGTGGAGACTCCACACCGAGGTGGTGGAGCTCCTCTGGCAAGAATTCGGCAGAGCAGAAGTAGACCTGTTCGCCACTCAAGACAACACTCATTGTCGTCTATGGTTTGCTCTAACTCCTCCAGCTCCCTTGGGACTGGACGCCATGGTACAGGAGTGGCCGAGGCTGCCCCTGTACGCTTTCCCCCCGATCGCTCTGCTTCCGGGAGTTCTAGAGAGAGTTCGTCGGGACGGTGCCCATCTGCTCTTAGTGGCTCCGTTCTGGCCAGCCCGGGTTTGGTTCTCGGACATTGTGTCGCTCCTCAACGGCTCTCCCCTGGAGATTCCGTGCAGGAGGGACCTGCTCTCTCAGTCGGGCGGTGCCTTCCTGCACCCACGCCCAGAGCTGTGGAATCTGTGGGCTTGGCCTCTGAGGGGGCCCAGCTCCTAAGCTCCGGTCTCTCAACCGAGGTTGTGGAGACCATCCTACACTCTAGAGCTCCCTCCACGAGGAAACTGTACGCATTGAAATGGAGACTCTTCACCTTATGGTGTAGAGATCGCCTGTGGGATCCAGTAAACTGCCCTGCGAGCGCGGTGCTGGAGTTCCTGCAGGAGAAATTCTCCGCTGGGTTAGCTCCCTCCACTTTGAAGGTGTACGTGGCGGCCTTAGCAGCTTACCACTCTCCTTTCGATGGTGTTACCCTCGGGCGACACCCCCTAGTTACTCGTTTCCTCCGTGGCACTATCAGACTGAGGCCCGCAGTACGCACCAGGGTGCCGGCCTGGGACTTAGCTATTGTCCTTCAGGGCCTTTCTCAGGCTCCCTTCGAGCCCATTGAAGAAATTTCTGAGAAACTCCTCACCTTAAGACCATCTTTCTGCTGGCTATCTCTTCTTTAAAAAGAATAGGGGACTTACAAGCCCTCTCTGTGGCACCCTCGTGCTTGGAATTTGCTCCCGGTATGGCTAAAGCTTTTCTGCACCCCAGACCGGGGTACGTTCCTAATGTTCCCACTAATACTGTGAGACCCATAGTACTTATGGCCTTTTGTCCACCTCCCTTTCTGACGTCTGACCAGGAAAGATCCAATCTGCTTTGCCCTGTTCGCGCACTAGACGCTTATGTCCACAGAGCTGCCCTGTGGAGAAAATCGGAACAGTTGTTTGTGTGTTACGGTCCACCCTCGAGAGGGGGTCCGGTCTCTAAGCAGAGGATGAGCAAGTGGATAGTTGAGGCTATTTCACTTGCTTATGAGGTGGTCGGGCAGCCTTTCCCTTTGGCTGTCCGGGCACACTCGACTAGGGGTATGGCTGCCTCTCGGGCATTCCTAGCAGGGGCCTCCCTGCAAGACATTTGTGATGCGGCGGGGTGGTCCTCGCCGCTCACTTTCGTGAGGTTCTACGAACTTGACATTACTCCAGGGGCTCGGGTGCTCGCCTTTTAGACAATGCACAGGCGGGCATCCGGCTCCTATGGGGACGTGGGTATTCTCGTTCCCAAAGCGGTGACGCAGCTCGAGTTCCCTCGAAAGGGAACGTCTCGGTTACGACTGTAACCTTAGTTCCCTGAGTAGGGAACGAGACGCTGCGTCACCCTGCCATACTCCCCGCATGCCCGCAAAAGCGTCTTGCTTCACTCTACCACAGAAGCTAGCGGCGTTTGTTTGCCGGTATGCTTTATACCTTCCGGGTCGATGACGTCACCCGCCTATGACGTTCCGTCTCTCCATTGGACTGATTACACATGTGCTTCACGACGCAATCACGCAGAGGCGTTCCCAAAGCGGTGACGCAGCGTCTCGTTCCCTACTCAGGGAACTAAGGTTACAGTCGTAACCGAGACGTTTTTCAGCACTAATTTGTGTCATTAGTGAATCCTGACAGTAGTTTTTTAACACCAAAAGATGGTTTGCGTTGGCGCAAGCTGTTAGTAAATCTGGCCCACTGTTGATAATTTTACCTAAAGTAATATAATTAATATAATATAATATAATATGTCAATTGGACAAACAATTTAAATATTTCCTGGTTCAATTCCCAGGTTTTAGGTAATTTCTTTTCCTGAAAAGAAAATTAAGCATCATTTTTGATAAAGCATCTGCAAGATCACTACTTAATAATTCAAAGAGATATCCTTCAAATTATTCTTTTTAGATCAGTACTTAAATAAAATACAATATACTGGCACTATGAGCTATTTTGTCTAAGCACATTGTCTAATACTGTTTCATTGTACAGCGTAAATAATACATCCTTGAATAACACCAGCAATATCACTTAGATTTCCAGTGGTGCATTCAAGTTGCACACTCAAAACACAATGCATGTGCTAACAATTTCATTTTAATATCAAATTCAGACAGGGCGCTTGGCTGTGCTCAGTAAGTTCGACTCGGTTAGCCACAGTGAGAGCGGATTAGTGCTCTTTCCAGAGAAACCTGGGCTAACATCTGCCACTCTGCCCCCCTGCCAGCTTCTTCCTTATCACACCTCTCAACACTGCACCATGTGCTTACCAACAGGGGGGATGAAATCTACAGGCCTCTTTCATACTGCATAGCAATGAGCCACTTTTAGACTATATTTAAAAAACGGCTCACCTAAATAAAGTAAACGGCAGCTGCTCTTACGCAAAGGCCTCGCTAAAACAAGGATTTTACGACGGAGTTTATGTGCTGCTTCTTCATTTGATGCGGAAGCAACAAGCAGACAATAAGAGTCGAGAGATGAGTTCGAGCATTTAGTAGATGCTCCTCCTGACCAGAGCTAGATATAAATTCATGGTGCTCATCATTGTGATCTGCCAGTATAAACCAATGAGACGTCTATTCTGTGCTGCAATAAAGAGCGCCTTAATGTATGTGCTTAAATAGTAACATGTTGTCATATATCTGTAATATTATCAGTATATGCTATCAGTGTATGCCCTGTAGTAAAAGGCTTCAACAGGCACACACACACACAACACATAACTCTTTAAATAAAAGAGCAAACAGCAAAGGTGTGGAACCATTAAAAAGGTTATGAGGTTATGAGTTGTGTAAAAAAAAGACAGTATATTTACATAAGATTGTATACATAAAAATAATTCTGGATCACAAGGCATTCACAGACCCCTGGTTGAGAAACAGTGAAAACTGTGCATCTGTACACACACATACACACACCATCCACTGTCCACAAGCTTGTTCACATTACAAGACAAATATGTGGAAACTGATTGCCTTAAATTTCTCAAGCACGTTTTACTCAAAGTTGTTAATATAACCATGCATTTATTAGTATTTATTAAACTGCAAATACTGTTCAAATACTTTGTGTATATCTGAAATGTAATAAAAGTTAAAAGAGTTAATAAAAAAAAAGAATAACAAAATTACTAAACATCACTGCAATACAGTTACTATTAAATAAAGCAACATGCAGCATATTACCAATGTTTCATGGTCTACCACACACACTTTGCGACTTCTCAGCTCCTCACATTGCTCTCTGGAGGCCAAAATCTATTAAAGGCCTTTATGTCCCAGAGCCCTCAAACACTAAGAACCTGAGAGAAAACACGGCTGCCATATTAACCAACATTACACCAGACATACATTCGAAATCAGGTTAACCATCTGTACAACTGGCTGCGAACCGCATCACACATGCGTGCGTCCAGGTCGTGCACCATATGTTCTCTATACAGTATTTATGAAATGCAGCAGTTGGTTAGAGGCTCAATAATCATGTGCAAGTCACCCGTGTGTCAAAGGGAAGATCCCACAGCTCTGGTAAAAATTAAGAGACCACTTAACATTGAGAAATAGTATATAGTAGGGGTGTAATGGTGTTTGTATGGAGCATTTTTGCTATGTGTCTTGTGGTTCGGTACACATGTACCGACAAATAGAGAGTTGTAGTCCATTAACCACTTTTAACCATCATTAACTACCAATAAACTCAATAAGCTCTGTGTTTTGATACTTTCTAAAAGAAACAAAGTCTCATCTCTCACAATTTGTACAATTTCTTCAGTAAACTATTGTTTAATAAAAAAGAAACTGAGAAACCGTCAGTTTTGTGTTCCGTTACACCCCTATTATATATATAGCAGCTTTTTTGATCAGGCAAGTTTTACCACAAAAGCCATGTCGGTCAACCAACTTCGAGTTTAGATGGTTAAATGCATAGCTTTGCAGGTTAAATTAACCGACTGACCACCAAAACAGAACAAACCAATAAAAATCCTGCTAAAAAATCCACCTTAAACCAGTGGTTATATGGTCTTGGCTGGCCACCAAGTTGGTTTCTACTGGTCTGGCTGGTCTCGTTTGAATGCTTTAGATTTCAGCATTCGCCATTTGCATTTAGACAAAATTATTAAAAAAATAACTGCATCTCTACATATCAAGGTCTACATTTTATCAATTCAGAAATCAAACATATGACCTTGTCATTGCATATCACTACAGTTTGAGCTGCACGTTCAAGTCAGTTGATCAAACTGGGAGACCAGCTGGCAAACCAGCTATATAAACTTAACCAGGCCAAGAGTTCAGTTACACCAATTTAAACCAGGTAAAACCAGCAAGCTGGTTTAAGCTATATGTTTTTCAGCAGGTAACCATTATATGAATTTGTGCTGGGTTTAAAGTAGTCTTTGCGGCAACAGGTAAATAATCAGTGCTGGCACCACACTGTTCTTGCTAATGTTAGCAGGCCGTAGACTAAGGAATAATTTTATATTTCCCATAATATTCAACAGAAATTAAATTTTTTTCCTATGCTATTTGTTTAGCAGCTCAAAGTCATCCATTCACCACCAGTAAACAGACATTAGGAGTTAATCTCAAGTGTGCAGTTTATATTACTAAATGGATCTGAATGCCACTGGCAGGACATCCCTCCACTAATTCAATAAACAATGGGCTATTGTTGAGATGGACTGTCAACATAATGCCTTCAAACGGGGCTTTTGTGCTGCTTGCGACTAGTGGCAGATGGGCAGAATATGATGGCAGAACCTGTCCTGTCGAGTGGCAGGCACTGAGCCTGAGGGGCCAATCAAACGGCAGGAAGGGGCCAACATCCTACAGGAGCCCTTGGACATGAGGGCCAAGTGCTTCATTCTGTTCCTGGAAGGACATACAATTTAATGTTTCAGGGTCATTTTTCATTTTGTATTTCTGTCCGCTACAGCCAGATGTGCATAGGGAAGTTCAAAACATATCCGGATATGTAATAATTTAGACACCTTTAAGCCTGGACACTTTAAGACCGAGTAGAGACCTTTGCCAACCGGTAGTGTCAGAATTTGATGCAGGAAGATGTTCCCTTTGAGAAATGAATGCATTTACTACTACCTTTGTAGCATTTTAAAAGATGAGTTTCGCATATACAGGATGATTAGCTAAATAGCTATACATTTTGCAGAATATATCAAATAAATTTTTTTTTGTGTGTAAAATGCAATGTAAAATACACAATTCCATATTCTATGAAAATAACAGAGGTACAAAAGACTAAGAATCTTCCAGTAAGAATTCAGCAAGGATGTATTAAATTAATCAAAAGTTACAGTAAAGACCATTGCAATGTTACAAAAGATTCTGTCAAAAAAAAATGCTGATATTTCTAACCTTCCATTCATCAAAAATCCTGAAAAAATAAACTGCATCAGGGTTTCCACAAAAATTAAGCAATTCAATTATTTTGAACATTGAAAATAAGAAATGTTTCTTGAGCAAATCAGCACATTAGAATGACTCCTGAAGGATCATGTGACACTGGAGGAAGACTGGAGTAATGATGCTGAAAATTCAGTTTTTCATCACAGGAATAAATTACATTTTAAACTGTATTAAAATAGAACACTGTTATTTGAAATGGTAATAATATTTCACAACATTAGTGTTTTTACTGTATTTTTTGATCAAATAAATAAATGCATCCATTTGTATATGTATTTCTTGAAGAGTTGCTGGTGCAAACATGAACTGAAGAACAGTTTGTATGAGTTAAGAGCAGGTTTTTACAGTCTTAAGTCACTGACGCACTGCGCATCCAGATGAATGTTATGTGTTGGTGTGTGTGTGTGTGTCGATCCAGTGAGCCATACCGGGCTCCAAAGCATGGCGAGGGAATTACCCATCTTCTCAAACTCATCAATGATGGATGGTAAAAGTGCTTCCGTTTTCATGCTAGAAAACATAACAATCTCTCCTCTCTGTATTTAGCATCAACACCCTTGCCCCCCCCCCGAGTGCTCAGTCAGACATCCCGCCATCAGAAAGAACCAATGGCCCAGTATGAACACACACACTCACAAAGCGACCAGTTCATGGCCCAAAGCCATCACATCCTGACAGCCTATGACTTTCACCTGCACGCTTCCTGCTCCGACATCAATAAACATCTTCCCTTGTTACTCTTTGATGCTCCCACTAAATGCTTTGAATCATGTGTTAAAAGGGTTGAAAATAGCTCACCGACACTTTATTCACCACAGGGATGGGAGATTTAAATATAAATTAATGCACAGTCTTTCAAAGCCGCAGCAGACGCCTAACACCTTGCTTTGGTGGGTATCAGAGAAAAACGCACTCTGAACCGCGACTTTCACATAGCGTAGAGGCTCAAGAAATGACACTGCAACAGCATGATTCCTCATAAGAGCTTAAATCATCTCGCACACTCCCGCACACGCCCACACGCGCACACAATCGCACTTCTGCCTTTGTTTGTTTTCTTTGTGAGCTCGTATGAAATCTTGACAAAGCAGAAGTGCTTGTTTGTGTTTCGTTTTACAAATGGTATCAAGGCCGAGACGCTTCACATCTGGACTGCCGATCAGATGTGGTTGGCACATGCGGGCCGAACAAACATGCGTTAGTATAGTTTGTGAATTGAGTACGTCCAAAAGTCTGTTTGATTTGTAGGCGTGGGCGGACGCAGACGGTATTCCAGCACCTTACAGCAACAAAATGTGTCTCCATTACTGTTTAAAATGAATAAATCAGTGAATTAATAGAGAAACTACTTGCTTTGAGCAGTGGCGACTCCACCTGCTCTTTTTTTCACTCTTACCTCTCATTGAGAGTGAATTGTGACCTTGCAAGTGACTTTTTCCGAGCAGTTCCCTTTGCTTTACTTCACCGCCTCCTCTCACTTCAGCTGGTATCTGTCTGAATCATGAACACGCTCATGAAATCTTTACCTGCTAGAAGCCAAAAATGTGGGAGGGATGATAATAGCATCATACAGATCAGATCAAGTTCATAAACTCGTCAAATAAAATGCGCTCCCACACCTGGTAAACATCCACTAGCATACAACACAGCGCTAGTTTACTACAGTAGGTTTCAGGTTTTACATTTTTTTCAGGATGCACACATTTCTCATCTAATTAGCAACATTTAGCACACTTTAATAACAGACAGGTCAAACGTTTAATAATCTTATGAATTATATTTTAATTTGAAAGATGCTCTATTTATATTAAGCTTTGTTGCTTATTGGCACAATATGTAAGATTTTTGGATTAAAATATCCAAAGACCACTAAAACAATGTTATATATTTTGTTGACTTGTGTACTTACATTATCCAAAATGTTTCCAAGAATGTTTAAATCTAGAGAAATAACAAGGACATGGACCGTGTCCGTGCGTCGCCTATCAATGACATCATACTCGCATTACCCTCGATTTTCGAACACACAGAGTAGCATTATAACATAACTTTCAACACACTTAAATAATGTATCTAATATGATAAAACAGCCCTGTGTTACCCCACAGACCCTACGTTTTGAATAAGCGACCTCTAGCTGCGAAAAATTACATATTGTGGCTTTAAGTTACAGTTGATCATTTCATTTATACCATGGTCTGTCTAAATACTCGATTCTGATTGGCTGGAAGGTGTGCAATAAAACAGTTTAATGCACAGGTCAGTATAATCACTGTTCCACTGTATATTAATGCATATTATTAAAGCATTGATGTTTTCATTAAAGCACACACACATATACGTCACACAGAGAGTGGAGATCGCGCTGTGCACACAGAAACATTCAAGAGCACAGAAACTTATCAACACTGCCCGTGACTTTTAGTAATAAAATAGCTTCACTATACATAATGCTACATTATATTTCTCAGCAACGAAGGGGTTGCATCGCTATTTGGAAATAATAGTTTTGTTGTTAATGGAGAGAAAGCGATTCAAAGCGGGCAGAATGCTAGATCTAACGAGCCATAACTGACGAAAATAACGTACATTTTACCCTTCTCTAACGTGCTCCTTCTCCATGTTAATTAGCTGATTATTAATAATTCATTATTGATAATTAATTATCTGAACATACTCCTCCTGAACTTTCATAAAACATCATATGAATTTCCAAACCTCCGCACACCCTGCTTGCGCAGACATCACACGTCATCAGAGCGTTCCATAAAGCTATGCAAAGTTGTAGACAGACAGTCACCGAGCACCGTATACAAACAGCAGCTGCCTTTTACATTTCCTGAACTAAATCAACGAGCTTATGCTGCGTTCACGCCATGTCATAACCATAATTATGAGATGGCAACCCGTGACATTCACATCCTCAGACACGGATTTATGTGTTTCTGTGTAAGCACTATCAATGCTGAAATAAATCTGCAGCAGTCAGGTGGTACAACTAGAGCTCTGTAAGTTGTTTACGTTCATTATAATGTTATGTGCTATGAGACATGAGGTAATTTAACGCCATCTCTCGTCTCATCTCTCGCTTTGCAGACTCTGCTGTGTTCTTGTGTTTTGAAGGAGGTGTGGTTTTGGAGATGCTCTGACGAGAGGGTGGGATCTCATTCTTTCAAAGCTAGCTATTGCTAGCCTCCCCGAAATTGCCTACCCTACCTTTAATCCGTTAAATCTGATTTAAAAAAGCATTACACTAGAGAGCTTACAGTAGTCTGCTCTCTTTATAGAAGAATGTTTAGCATTTGAAGCTCCATTTTGAGCACGGTCAGTGTTGAAATCTTAGTAAACAACCTGAAGTGGGAAGAAAATCATTATATCATTATACGGGAACAAGTAGACATTTTGTGGGAGCAAACACAGACTAGAATGCAACTTAGAGCTATCTTAAATGGGTCCAATTATTCTTTTTACAATTTCAACCTTCTTTAGTGTGCAATGTTTGAGTATGAAAAAGTCATGCCAGCGGGAGATATTCTCTATATCAGTGTCACTGTTTCTGAACTCCCTGAAACACCTCCATTGTAGTCTTGAGTTTTCTTCCAGGAACGAAAACATCACAGTATTCCTCATTTAAATAATTCTCGCCCAAGGTATACACACACACAAAAAAGGGTTGGGCGAGGCCTGGTTGAGTTAGTTAGTAGTGTGTTGAAACTCGCGGTTATGGTAAGGAGCTTAACTTTGCAGAAACACACTCGAAGCGCTTGACCAATCACAACACATTGGTTCAGCTGACCAATCAGAGCACATTGCGTTTTTCGGAAGGAGGGGCTCCATAGAGACCAGAACTAAACTGAGAGACTGTGAAGAAAGGAGCTGCAATCATGTCAACTAGTCAAGTAGAACCCAAAAACAAAATCAAGAAAAAAAGCAAAATAGGTTCCCTTTAAAGCTTAACTACATAAATGTGCTTTACTAAAGCAGCTTTTTAAGCATCATTTTCTCAAAGCATCATTAACAAATCAAACTGAAACAATCAAGGCAAAAAGCAGTTGATTGAATCTGATTTGCCTCGTGTAATCAGACCCTGTTGACACAACGTGAACAGAAGCTCTGGCTGCAGTTCCTGATAGTTTGTGCGGCAGTGGCACATCCACGCTGTAGGTGGGATCGCAATGAAATCTTTTTAATTACACAATTAATTATGAACTTGGTAATTAGATTAATTAGTTAATTGTATAAAAGGGCCCTTCCCCTTGCCATGGTACTGCATAAAATTAAAGTTTAGCGCTTGGATGCTGCCAGCTACTCTGAAGGAAAAAGGAAAAAAAAGGAAACGCATGAAAAAAATACATGTGTTGGTAAATACATGCATATATACACCATAAACAAATACAGCTATTGCAAGGCAGGTGGTCCATTTGACAACAACAAACTGCAAATACTTTTAAAACTACATTACAAAGGCTACGGAAGTGATATTTTACATTTCTATGAATATGCATTACACAATATCTATAATATTCAGTTAGCTGTTTACAAAATTAATCTGATAATGTCCAGCTAATCTCATGTTATCATCCCTCTTATAACCTGACTACTTACCAAATACATAACTGGATATGAAATATTAAATTGCATTGAAATTACTGTATTATGTGAAAAGAAAGAGCTATTAAACACATTAGCATTTACCATTATTATATCAAAAATATTTGACTCTGAAGGCTGTGAAGTTTGACATGTGGGAGTGTTATTCAACAATACTTCACTATACTACAATACTCTACCACACCCACCATTCTCTTTTTGCCACATTAAACAGAAATTCATCAGTCAAAAAATTCATAATCGCTCTCCTGCCTGCGATCACTCATTCATCTCACTCCTGGCCCGTTGTCAGCGCTACCAGTCATGCACAGCAAACATGGCATCCTGCCAACGTGGGGTAATTAATTTTAGTATTTCCACAAAGGCAAATGATTGACAGAGTCGTATTTGCCTTGAATCCTCATTACTCCACGAATGTCCCTTTTTTCAGGCACCTCCCTCTTCCTGTCCTCCTTGATATTCATGAGTTCTTCATCTTTCCCACACTCTTCTTTGAGTACAGTGTCGCCTGTCGCTGTGTGAATATTCTCCCACAGAGGCAGTGTGAACACGCTTAGCTTCCATATCTCAGTGCTTCGGTTATTATTGAATTATTTAGGTATTGTTATTGATTCTGTTTAGAAACACAATGGGAAAGATGGAGACCTAGTATAACAGCTGCTCTTAACTTTACCAGTATTGTTTATTGTACAAACATATCAATATGTCCATAAATTGAAACATCAAAAGTATTAATATGTAAAAAATAATGATAAAATGAATGTCATGATATGCTACACAATTGATTAAATGAATCGGAACCATATATTAACAGAAACCCCCCAAAATAAAGATAATTTAAGAGGTTATTGCAATAACAAAAAATCCAATGTTATTATTGTTATTATTATTATTATTATCTGCAGAAGTTTGATTTACAAGCATATGCACTAAATCAAATACATTTTTACATTATTATTATTATTATTAACTGCATAAGCCGAAACAATATATGCAAACTTTTGTACATGCATAAAAATAAAATAATTAAATAAAAATACAATAATAAAATAAAATAATATAACAATAAAATAAAATAAATAAAACATTTATTTTGCCATCTTAACTATGCACAATTATATATTTAGTTTGATGTTTTGCTAAAGTCTAAATACATTTAAAAAAAAAAAATATTAAATTAAATTATAAATAAAATATATAAAATGTATTATAAAAAATAAAATACAATTGCATATTATTATTATTATTATTATTATTATTAACTGCACACGCCAAAACAATATATGCAAACGTTTGTACATGCATACAAATAAAATAATATAATAATACAAATAAAATAAATTAAACTAAATACATTTATTTTTTCCATCTTAACTACGCACAATTATATATTTAGTTTGATGTTTTGCTAAAGTTTAAATAAATAAATAAATACAATAAAAAAATATTTTGCCATCTTAACTATGCACAATTATATATATATATATATATATATATATATATATATATATATATATATATATATATAGTTAGATGTTTTGCTAAAGTTAAAGAGAACATATTCACCCACATTATTCCATCCATCTGTGACTGTGACATCAGATCGTTTTGTTCTACTTTTATCTATCATTGTATTATTTAACAATCCTTTGCGTTGTATCACCTCGTTTCAAGTCAGTGTTTCCACCTAAGCTCGTCTCTATATGGCCTGCTGCTGTGACGTCTGAGGATGGCGGTTCACGAACAGCATTCGGTTCCATCCTGTAGTCTTCAAAAACACGGTTACAAAACGCGCCACATCTTTCCGTAAGACTCCACCATTGACTTCACTGTGAACGGAAGCTGTGCTCGTGAATAATATGAGTGGATTTTCACTCTCATGGGGTCTTGTAGCACACAAACCGTACATGATTTATTTAAAGGCACTTTATAAAACTAAACTCTCAAGAACAGGAGCAAAACTAAAAGAATGAATGAAGTGGTACGACTCGCAATCCAAACGGACTCGCTAGAAGAAAGTTAACTTTGGATGGGTTTTTAACCAATTCCAATGCAACAAATAGCATAATGTATGCCACAATTCAAGGACAAATGAGTTATACGTGGTTTAACATTTACAATGTAGGTGAACCCCTTGCAGAATCTGTGAAAATGTGAATAATTTTAACAAAACAAGGGAGATCATACAGAATGCATGTAATTTTTTATTTAGTACCGTCCTGAATAAGATATTTTACATAAACATTTTTTACATATAGTCCACAAGACAAAAAATAGCTGAATATATTAAAATGACCCCATTGAAAAGTTTATGAACCTTAATACCGGGTGTCATTCCCATGGATGATCCACGGCTGTTTTTTTTTGTGATGGTTGTTCTTTAGCCTGGATGCCAGCCGAACTTAGCCCTGCCCACAACATTTAAGGTCGGGCATTTCGGTCTGGATTTGATCCGTTGTGGAGCAGAAGCTGTCCGGACCAATCAAATTGTCAGGGCGGGCTTTATACGATGATTGACAGATGATCAACAGTAACGTAAGCATTCACGTCACGAAAGAGCG
The DNA here is from genome assembly GCA_039654625.1 of Rhinogobio ventralis. NCBI lineage: Eukaryota > Metazoa > Chordata > Actinopteri > Cypriniformes > Gobionidae > Rhinogobio > Rhinogobio ventralis. Next base: position 6,911,012 of record CM077205.1, on the reverse strand, counting down.
CTTGGGTTGAATTCGTTCTAATCCTGAACGGAGAACTTGTTCGTATATGCATTCACCTATACTATTTCTCTCAAAAATGATGATCGTGCTGGTAAATAATCTGTGTGTCCTTAAATTCTTTTTACAACACCGGCAAAGATCGTTTACACTCATCTTCTTCTACTTCTTCCAGCGTGTGTGCAGTTGAGTTCTGTTGACAACTATGCGTTAGTGATGTGTCGTTCATGAACGATTCATTCTTTATGAACTAATCTTAAATATGACTCGGGAACAACGAGTTGTCTCAGAGAGCGATTCGTTCATTTTGTGTTGACCGCGCATCGGTTCTGTACAGGATCTTCTGCATTCAGCCTATGGGGCTGTGAGTTGGTGAACGAATAACTCGAACCCGAAGACTCGAGAGGTGAACTAATCAATTCTGTTTTCGGGACTGCAAGCATTGCATATGGTGCTGTCATGGCCCAGATCAGACACTGATGACGGAACCAACAACTCGAACCCGAAGGCACGAGAGCTGTACTAATCTTTCCAGGGAACAGACGTGATTAAATGTGAAGTGACAAAAGAAAGAACGACTCGGATTCGGAGGTGAGGTGAACTAACAGGCTACATAGCCTGAAGACCCAGCTAAGCAATTAATGAATCATTTCTTTCTTAAAGTTTGGCCTTAGCTGCATTAGCTTATAATTTATTTTTTATTCTAAATGTGATCAACGTTTGCATAAGTACTATGTGTTGGGGAATTTAACATGTGACATTTTAATTATATACTGCTGAAATGAACGAAATGACTTGAAAAAAGATTTGTTCATTTTGCTGAACGAGATTCAAAGATCTGAGTCCGTAAAATGATCCGAACTTCCCACTACTACCATGCGTCGCTCAACATACGTCACTTACTCCGTTGCTCTGATTGGTTGTAGGTCTATCCAGTTAAGTGCAGAGGCATTTTCTTTCCTGGTTCGGTTTAAACATTTTCGTTGGGATTTTTTAAGGTTTTCTGCTACACATGCTTTACTAAAGATACCGATCGTTTACCCAGGAACTACCTAAAAGAGAATACCGCTTCAGCCGATTGAATCTTTAATGATCTGAACTGAACTATAAACCCAAGGCATTGAATCATGAATCAATAAATAAACAGCTATGGGTTATTGTATGTGTACCTGCTGTATTTAAATAGTCACCAGCATCTCAACCACCAATTATAACCCAGAGTTATTAGATTCCAAATTAAACTGTACATCTGCAGTGCAGCAACCTGAGAATGAATGTGGGTAATTATTCCAGGGGACGTTGAAATTGCAAAGCATTTAAAACGTTTTTGCAAATGCCCATAAGATTAGAATTAGCCTTTCGAGCTTTTAAATTACACACATGAAGTCATGTCAAAAAATCTTGTGCACACTTGCGTCTTGATAAACAAGTTATTTTTTAAATGTCAGAATGAAGTAGCGGCACATGAAACGCTGACCTACAATTAGCAAACGCTATCTTAATACCTTTTGATTGAAAGCATAAAAATAATTAGTCAATCTGCATAATTGCTAATTAGATACTAATGCATATGTACTCGCAATTTACAACAGCTGCACGGAAAAATGGTAGAATAAATTCGCCTCTGAATGCCAAAGGAAGTATAACTCACATATTGACTCACAAACACAACTGCTGCAGCTTGTACATTAGCTCGCGGTCGCTTTCTTACAAATGCTGAAAGTTTTTTTTTTTTTTTTTTTTTTTTTTTCAAACCCTTGAATTGTAGAGCTTAACCGTATCCCGTAATTATCATCTCAGAGGGTTGCTTTTGTTCACATGTTTTTTGTGGTGAAGGAAAAGCTTTCTGAAGCCTACACATGTCGGGATCTCCCGTCGAGTCCAAATGGAACCCACTCAGATACATGTTTCCCTGTGTTCTTAAGTTGTTGCCAGGAATTGACGCTGAAACTCCTGTCAGCAGCATTCAAAAACCCAAAGCTTGTGGTTCTACGTGACGATTGCAAGAGGTAACAAAGAACTTTAATGCTCGAGCAGGGGTAAACACTGAAGAAAGGAAATGAAAGAGAAATGCTCGCAACTTCAGAGATTAATTCAATCTGCACAACAACCTGAAACTCTCAGTTCCCCTGTGGTTGGTACAGATCATCAGAAGTTGACAAATTAATCCTCACAGCCAGTTTTTACAGAAGACTGCTTCCTGAACTCACAGAGCATGCAGGCATAGAGAGATTTGTGCGCGGCACACAATGGCTCCACATACTAGAAATCACCGTACCATGGCAGGCGACCCACAGAGGCGTCTGTTTTCACTGCTATTGTTAACTGCGCTTCAGAAAGAGCATTGTGTGACGTTTCTGGATTTAGGTGGATGTAAAGCTCATGTTTTCACATAATCTGTGACCTTAAATAAGGCCCTATATATTATTAAGATTACTGGATTCTGATTGGTTAAATCGCAGCATTCCGTGGCCTCACATTTTTGTATAATGATTCTAAACTATAACTGACCTTTTGATTTCCTACAGACACTACCGTTCAAAAGCTTAATATTTTTGTGGAAACTGTGATGCATTTTTTTTTCAGGATTCTTTGATGAATGTTCAAACATCATCAACATCAGCTTTTACTGTCACTTTTGATTAATGTAATATGTCTTTGCTCAATAAACTTTTTTTTTTTTTCCAAAAACATTTAAAAATCTTACCAACCCCAAACTCTTAAACAGCCATTTATAAACACTTAACATATTTATACATAAACATGTGTACATACTTGCATCCCATCTGCAATACACACACACACACGTTGGGTTTTCATGTTTTATGGGGACATTTCATAGACATAATGATTGTTATACTGTACATACTCTATATTATCTGCCCTAACCCTAAACCTACCAATCACAGAAAACTTTCTGCATTTTTACATTTTCAAAAATCATTAGTACCGATTTATAAGCTGTTTTCCTCATGGGGACCAAACATGTCCCCACAAGGACAAGGATTTTGGAGATCTTTGTGGGGAAATTTTATCCCCATAACATAGGGTTTATCTGAACCACACACACACATACACAGTTGAGAGCCATTTCATAAGTTGAGAGAAATAAACCAGTTCATAAGTTGAGAGAAATAAACTTTTTGCTGCACTGCAGTACTCTCACAGACTGTGCAGCAGGAGTCTAGATGAACTTTTCATATGCTTAATTAATGAAACTGGGGTGTGTATGAACATTTCTTCAGACTTTATCAGTGCACACCAATCCATACTGGGGCCAATGGACAAGGCTTGATATTACAGCCCGCTTTCATTTAACACTGATACACACAGGCTTTATTCGCTCAGGGTAATCTGTGTGTCAGAAACTAGTTGTCCATCTTTCAGCCAGGTTGTCTGAAATGACTAATCTTTAAGTTTTGACTGGTAGGAACATACATCTACACCCATGCATTGAAATTAGAAAGTTGCCAAAGTTTTGAAATGTAGAGTTTTATATTCCTTGTGCTACTGAAATCTCTGTGACGTAAAAGAAACTCAGTTGGATTTGTTCATCTCATCTCTTACTGACCTCTAATTGATGTTGCCATCCGAGCCTGGTGATGCTCCCAATATAGCCCCTGTGTGTGTCCAATATTTGATTATGTGCCGGTCTCTATGGCACCGCGGCCATTTGTGTGCTAATTAATTACCAGGCTTAAGAGCTTGTAGATAATTGGTGTGTACACCACCATCAATTCCATTAAAAAGAGCAATTATCACCTACCTTATGCAAATGATTGTTTCTGAGCTCCCCCCCATCCTCAAATTAAAAGGAGACACTTGAGTCTTTCCGCCCTGCACTAGATCACACTTCCACTTCCACACTTAATAGCAAGAAAAGACGTGGAGTCTCACAGATAACATGCATGTCGTTTATAATGGATCTTTAGAGACCAATAAAAGGTGCATGAAAAATCTGAGAATATCCTGCCGCAAAAAAAGTGTCCAAACTCTCACTATACAGTACAAAAACTTGTTCACATGAATGGTAAGGCGCAAACGTGCACGTGTTAACTCTCTCTGACCTTGGGCGACACAGGTGCTCAAGCAGATCTATGGCTCTCTGTGATGGGAAAAGTAGGTCATGGAGCGCTATCGCTGGAAATATAAAAACTGAACATCTTTGCTGCATGAGACCCCAACAGGGAAATCATCGCTAAATAAATCAAGTACGTACAAGCTACGCTCTCTCAGCCCAGAGAGACATGACTGACCATTAGCGTATAAATACACATACTTCCATCACGGCTCTTTTCACGCAGGAAGTGACCTCAAACCCTACGGTGACATATTAAGGACAAAAACATATAAATCAATTGTTTTCTTTTGACCGACCTTTCCTAGTTTTCCTCAAGGTAAGAATGAAGGTTCTTGTGGTTCATAATGCTTAGATGAGTAATGCTACAAACAGTATTTTCCCTTCAATTCAACTTTCTTTCTTTCACACATGCACACACTACTGCTTTTATTTCTTTTCTGTAATCGTTTTGCATTGAGCTCAATCAAAGATTTTTGGGGCATTTTCTGAGCAATATTCAGGCCATATCCCCCCAAATCAAAAGAAATTATATTTTCCTGAACAAATAAAAAGACCATTTTAGATAACCTTTTGGTTGTTGTTGTTGTTGTAATATTATTTTTATGACAATTTAGTACTTTCAACAGAAAAAACGCAAAACACATTATAATTGAAGATATTTAAATTGCAAAATATTTTATATTATGGTAGCATTTATTGTATTTGGTTGTTTTTAATTCTAAATTAAACATTTTTATTTATTCTATTTTTTATTAGAGTATTTATTATTTTACTCTATTATAATGTGAGAATGTTGTGCCACAAAAATAATAACAAATACACAAAATACACAAGTCTTAATAGTAACCTTCATTTTCTTTATGCCAAATATTTAGTGTATTTCCTTTTTGATTTTGGGGTGAAATATGACCTGGGCATGTGACCAACCGGATTTATTTTGCAATCTAAAAGTCCTAACCAGACATAAGAAGTGGCAAAACTTCTTGTCAGTCGCTTGCTTTCTTTTTCCTGCCTCCATCTATAGTGAATCCCACTGATCATCATACATTAAACAACAAATATATTCTGATTAATTGACATTCTGGTATTCACTATACACATTATCAGAGTTCAGCATGGACAGAAAAGAAAAATAATATGAGGTGTAAAGCACAACACAGTAAAATAAACTTTACTGAGAAGAGCTTATTTACAGCATTACACATTACTTCTGAATCTCTTAATGTGCGTACTGCATTTCTGCACAAATATGCATAATTATGCAATTTTGCCTCTACCCATCTCTTATTTATTACAACTATATTCACTTGTGCAAACTTCATTCAGTGTATCGCGAGCACTATTTACATTATGAACTGTTATTGCAGAACATTAAATTGTTGTACATATTGAGTGGGAAGGCGTATAATGAAAACTATCATCTGTGATATTCATCTTCCTTTCTGGCTAAGCTCCTCCTGCTCGGTTCAGTTAAGAGAAGAGGAACGAGGAGTGTAACTACAGACAGATTCAAAGATTTGCCATCTTTCAGCACACTCACCAGAGTTGGGGTCCGAGTTGCCGTCTGCTTCGGTCCTTTTGTCCGGAGAGGCCTGCTCGTAGAAGTCATCCTGCGCCTGCACCAGAGGGAGAGGGTGTGAGAGGAGCGGCCCACTGCCCACAGGCTCATGGTCCCCCAGCCCACTGTCACTGCAGCTTTCCTGAGACCCATCCGGCAGGTGAAACGTGACGCGCCGCTGCGACTATAAGACCAGAGAGACAGAGCCACATGTTAATGCTTGTCTCATTGTTTCTCAATCAACCAGCGACTTCAGTCAATATTGCGGATTGATACTTAATTGCAAATTGAATGGGGATTTGTTCACTTTTATAGAAATGAACAAATAGGATATTTTGGATTTTATTTGGTCAAAATTGTCCCTGAGCACAGCAAATACAAGTCACGTTTCACATTACAAAGCTCTCTTCACTAAAGAACATGCGTGTGACATCATGTGCACAGTGATATGATCTGAATGCAGCGTAAAGCGCTAATGGTATGATGTGTTAATAATCGCTAAAAAATGACTTTTATGTGACATAACAGCATTTAATGTGAGAAGATGAGAAATTATACCCGGCCAAAAAAAAAAAAAAATGCTATTTGGATTTAAATAGGCAAATGCTTAAGAGTAAATAACATCACAACATTTATTTCCATCAAGAGGTGCAGACATTTTTGGTCAACATCTTGTATTGACAATGCAAGAGTCGGGCACTCTGTATATATTAGTGCTGGGGAAAAATTTATCATGATTAATCACATGCAAAATAAAAGTTTGTGTTTACATAATATGTGTGTGTACTGTGTATAATTATTATGTATATATATATATATATATATATATATATAAATACACACACACATGCATGTATATATTTAAGAAATATTTGAATGTATATACTGTATATATAATTTATCTTATATATATAAATATAATTTTTTATAAAATTATAACATATTTTTCTTAAATATATACATACATGTGTGTGTATTTATATATACATAATAATTATACACAGTACACACACATATATTATGTAAACACAAACTTTTATTTTGGATGCGATTAATCACGATTCATTTTTCCCCAGCACTATACACAATTATACAGACATATATGTATACTGTATATATACACTGTTTAAATGTTTTTAAGTCAAAGTCATTAAGATTATTTAATGTTTCTGAAAGAAGTCTCTTTTGCTTTCCAAGGTTGCATTTATTTGATAATACCATAAAAACTTCTATTATTTTAGATATGTCAAAGCAACATTTTAATTTAGTTTAACTTGAAGTAGTAAAACAGCTAAAACTACAACTGAAATAAAAATTAAAAACTATACAGACATATTTATTAATAATAATAATAATAATAATAATATCAAAAGTTCAAAATTAAAAACTAACTAAAATAATAATGACAACAGAGAATAAAAAAACAAATGCAAAATGCTAATAAAAACTATAATAGTATTTCAATGGCATTAAATTAATACTGCTATGATTAAATTATTCTAATTTGTAAGTCACTTTGGATAAAAAACATTTAGCATGATAAAAAGCAAATATATTTTTCTGATTTATTGATCAACATGACCATTTCCAGAAAATACTTAATCTATGGATGTTTACAACATACTGTATAAATAACAATATTTTATCTATATTACTATTTTTACAACTAAAAATGAATTGCTTTCTATTTGAATATAATTTTAAAATGCAATTTATTCCAGTGATCAAATCAAATCATTACTCCAGTCTTCAGTGTCACATGATCCTTCAGAAACCTTTCTAATATGATGATTTGCTGCTTAAGAAGCATTTCTGATTATTATCAATGTTGAACAGCATTTATTTGTAATTTCTGTAATATCATGCTTTTACATAAATGACCCCAAACTTGAACGGTATGAGTTGCTGTAATGTAGGTAATGATCTGTGCTTTTGTTGACGGCTGGTCAGCACAGGCTCTGCCCACAGCGCTGGTAGGCGTCGGCGGAACACCACTGCTGGGTTGGCACGGCCCGGCCAGATCGTCCTAGTTCATATGCCATGTGCTCACACTAGGCACAGAGGCTCAAAGCCGTGTGAAGGTTCCGGCATCACCATCGAAAGGGTTTGACAATGCAGCATGCGTGAACCCTCCCTGCATCTGCAAGCTTTCGGTTGTTTGTATATGCAATAATTTAAGCATAATCCAACATGCCTGTCTGCATAACCTCTCCCACACAATTACTAAGAAATGATTGCACACATGCATCTTTTAACCAAGCAATAGTTCTCGTTGCTTTTAAGAAAAATATTTCTGCATTGCTGATCTCAGACACTTGCTAATTTTGAGCATACTCCAAGAAATTCTAATGACATTTCGCAAAGTCCAGCACCGAGCTCTCCGCTAACCTTTCTGAGCGGGAAGTTGTCTTTTTTTGCACCATCTCTGTCGACTGTCTTAGACGACTCTGCTGTAATTATTGGCAAAAGCAAAGGTCAGCCAATCTCAGCGCTATGCAAATGACCTCATTATATAATTTGGAGCATTTCAGAAAGCAAGTGACATTCAATTAGAGGTAAAAAAGAGGCGAACAGTAGCTTCAGCACGACAGCCTGAGCTACGGACCACTTAAGCTGGACAAACCACAGCAGCTCTGTTCTCAGATCTCTGGGCTCAGAACTATTTCACTGACCTTTTCACCTTTTGACCACTCGCATCACAAATTCATCATGCAAGAAAGCACAGGAAATATTTGCTTATAGTAATTAATGGGGGGAAAGTTTCAGGCTAAGAGACAAACTGTCAATTTATCCATCATTCGTTGCTTGAAATAGCATGACATAACAAGATATGCTGGGAAAAGTGATAAAATAAGTACACCAAAAGCGAGTGTGAAATAAACTCAATCATGAACAAATAAAATGTGAGTTGGTGGCACAGCCTGCTTGAAGTGTTAAATTGTGTCTTTATCAAAGAGACGAGTTTTTGTGCACATACTGTATTACGGGTGTTAGTTCATTGATAAACTATATCACACCAACCTAGTTTAATGTGACCAATATTCCATTTGATTTACTGCCCAGAGTCTGACACCACTACAACTAGTCTCACACACCATTTAGTAATAGATATGAAGGATATTATGTGCTCTATAAACCGCAAGTCCTGTGTAATATTTTATTCATATGATATGCTTGGGTTCTGCCAAAACCACACAGTATATTAATCTCTCATATCACAATACAATATCATCAAAGCAATATTGTGTGTAGATCACCTTGCAGAGTGAAATACTAACCTGATTCTAACCTGAACGATGGCCCAGTGCGATATGCAAAAATGCACTGGTGTGCAAACCAGCATGAAATGAACACACAGGTATGTGATCACACTTCAGTTCTATTATAAACAGCTGTAAAGCAGGTGTAGATAATGAATCATGTGCATACAATGTTTTAAATATCAGTTGATGCATGAATGCATGCGTGTACACTATATTGCCAAAAGTTGTGGGATGCCTGCCTTTACATGCACATGAACTTTAATGACACCCCATTCTTAATCCGTAGGGTGTAATATGGAGTTGACCCCCCCCCCCCCCCCCCTTTGCAGCTATAACAGCTTCAACTCTTCTGGGAAGGCCTTCCACAAGATTTAGGAGTGTGTTTATGGGAATTTTTGACCATTCTTCTAGAAGCGCATTTGTGTGATGAGAAGGCCTGGCTCACAGTCTCTGCTCTAATTCATCCCAAAGGTGTTCTATCGGGTTGAGGTCAGGACTCTGTGCAGGCCAGTCAAGTTCCTCCACACCACGTCACACCACTGCATCCGACGCTGTGCATTGCACTTGGTGATGTAAGGCTTGGATGCAGCTGCTTGGCCATGGAAACCCATTCGAGAGATGAAGCTCTCGACGCACTGTTCATGAGCTAATCTGAAGGCCACTGGAGGTCTGTAGCTATTAACTCTGCAGAAAGTTGGCGATTTCTGTGCACTGTGTGCCTCAGCATGCGCCGACCCCACTCTGTGATTTTACGTTGCCTACCACTTTGTGGCTGAGTTGCTGTTGTTCCCAATTGCTTCCACTTTGTTATAATACCACTAACAGTTGAATGTGGAATATTTAGTAGTGAGAAAATTTCATGAATGGACTTATTGCCCAGGTGGCAACCTATCACAGTACCACGCTTGAATTCACTGAGCTCCTGAGAGAGACCCATTCTTTCACAAATGTTTGTAGAAGCAGTCTGCATGCCTAAGTGCTTGATTTGACACACCTGTGGCCATGGAAGTGAGGGGTGTCCCAATACTTTTGGCAATATAGTGTAAATGTGCACAATGCACCCAACATTAACCACCAAATGCCAGTAAAAATCAGCAAGGAAATAAAACAGAAAGACTTCCTAACTGTTTGGCAATTTAAAAGGTCATGAAACCCTAAACCACATTTTCTGATTTTAAGAGAGTTATGTGTGTTGAACATCCTAGAAGTCAGTGTTATCAAACGTTAGTTCTGGATGTAGGAAAAAAACTGGTTAGTTTTAAACCTTTTTGCACTATTTTCAGCTTCCGTGTCAGTGTCACAGAATATAATGTTTTCTTGTACTATAGTAGATCAATGACTCAACAGCGTGTTCATATATATTTTTGATGAGGGGAAAAAAATGCGAATGGCTGTGCATTTATTTGTGCATTAAATTATAGTTGTCACAGGATATGTACTGTATGTATTTGTGTAATTTACGGTGAGCTTACAAAACTGTGTGTATATTGTGTTGCGTGTAATGGTATTTTGCAGAGAACATTTGTGGAAAATTTGATGCTTTTAATGAGAGTGATATAAAACTGTCTGAATTAGAAGCCGTTGCTGTGTTGTCAGGCTCTCAGGCTCAAGCTTAACGACACCGACTTCTGTAGCATTTTTCAAAACCGACTGCTGCTCAAACAGGGGGTTTCATGACCCTTTAAAGGAATAGTTCACCCTAATATGAAAATTTTGTCATTATTTACTCACCCTACTGTTTTTCTAATGCAGTATGTCGTTCTTTCTTTTTCGGACCACAAAAAGAGAATAAAAAAAAAAATGCCCTCCATATAATAGCAGTGCATAGCTATGCAAAGCTATCACAGAACACGTGTTGTATATAAGTGTTCTGAGGGTATATGATAGGGTTTAGTGAAAAACAAACTGAATTGGGTAAAACGCAGTACATGTCACTGTCACTTTTTACCTAACCATCCAATCACAGTGGAGGAGGGGTGGGACAAATTCAGTAATATTCTTCAATATGAATTACTGCCTGGCATATTCTGTGTCAGCAACCAAAGTGTCTCAGCTGGACAAAGCTGTGTCTCCAAAGTGCTCTCAAACGCCACCAGCTGGCCGTTCTCAGAAGAGTAAAAATGCTAAAAATGCTTTGGCGGACACAAGTTAATTAAATATTTATTGTTAGGCATATGGCCAATTAGTCTCTTTAGCATATGTAATATGCTGGAGCCAAACCTGAGAAGGGAGTCCAGAAGATTCCACAGTGTTTCTGTACACTTGATTTGTGCAGTTGTAAATTATGGGCAGGGATTAATACTAATTGTGGATGAGCGTGAATGCTAGTGTTGTCAAAAAAGTACCAACTTCGGTACCAAGTCAGTACTGAAATTTAAAAAATGTGACGATATCAGCATTTCCCTCTAGCATTTTGAGTGCTGTTGAATGGATTCATAAACACCTCTGATTGGCCGGGAGTGTTTGAACCCAGGCGTCTATCAATGGATCCATCTATCAGCAGATATATTAGGGATCTGCTGATAGACGCCTGCGTTCAAGCGCTCCCATGTGTATCTATGTAAGAGCTCAGTGAAAGATGTCTATTTACAACATGTTTTTGAAGCGTTAATCATTGTAGCCAATCACAGACATACATGTTGAGCGTGTGAACACAACGGCCATCAATCTTTTGACAACACTAGTTCATGCGTGCCCTTTTTACGAATGATTGGAATGAATTAAAATGCACAAGTTTAACTATAAACTCAAATGTTTACGAAGCGTTCGTGAATCCGGAGGAGAGTTTTCAGGAAGGTCCGTATTACGCGAGTTTCCACCAGTATTGCCTACTCTAGCTTTAAATCTAACACAAAACTGTGTGGTTTATGCAATTTTCCTTCTCATATAAGTGTACAGTATCTTATTTTAGGAATATTGTAACTGGAAAAAGGACAAATAGGTTTATCTATGTATATATTCCTCGTATTAAGCCACCAAAACATGAGGAATAAAATAAAATTTTTGTTTTTGTGACAACTCGACATACTGGCTGATCTCGAGGGACACATTGACCTGCGCTGTTTATCTAAAATATGCAAAGAAAAACAGCTAAATAATCCCATTTTCAATGGTACAAAAATATATTTTTAATAAAAGGGTGCAAAATACAGTGCTATGGCCAGTAAGAAATATTTATGGTACAAGTTAATACAGGACCCCATGTGCATGCGCCTCACACTGAAAGTCAATGTGGGCATATCGTTATGTGTGTGTATTTGTGCGTTTGCCCAGCAGTCACTCACTGCTGTATTAGCATAAGACCAGCTTAAACCTTCGCCACTGCCAATTTACACGCAATCATGGCTTATCATGCTTGTCAGCCCATATTAGCGGCGTGTTTTTATATTGTAACGGGCCAAACACGCTGGCGACGGCACTGGTGCTAAGCAAACATAGCCGCTTTCAGCTAAGATGTTTGCCCTCGTCAAAGTACACAGAATCAGTGTCACAGAAGTTTTCTACTCAAAGACGCGATCATGCCGCCCGATTGCCTCACTCGGGGCTCAGTAGAGAAGAAAGAAAAGAGAAGAAAGTGGATGCCTCTAAAGCACTTTTTAGAAAAAGGAGACATCTTTGGCTGCGAGTAAATAGGCAATTATGGCATGCATAAACAAATCTGCGAACATGCAGATCTTTAATGAATTACATTTCCTACGTTTCAGGCTTATGTCAGTTTTTCTAAGGAGGAATTTCAGGGCTTGCTTATGAGTGCTTCACATCCAACAGAGTAGCGCTTAATGGATTTGCGTTAAGTCTGGGTTTAACCTAGCCTCCTGCTCGGCAAAAAGTCATCGCCGTCTGAGGACTGTTATCGCGGTTTAGCGGCAGATCAGGTCTCTGTGTAGAGATTAGCACCAGAGTTTGCTGGAACTTTCCAGCGAATGTCACAAAACCTCAGAGCATCTTCCGTAATTCTCTCGGAGGCACAACAAATCTGGCTAGAGTTCATTCCCTGCCGTATCTGTTCTTAACGTGGCGATTTTAAGTCCGAATCGAAAACATTTCCCATCCAGGGTCAGTATCCTTTTTCCTCAGTATAAATAAGGAGATTTTTGCAGTCGTCTGAGAAATAATAGACTGCTGTTTCTGTATGGATCTCATGGGACGATTCATTGGCAAGCACACCTTCCACTTCCTCCATCCCTCAGTGTTTGTCCCAAGGGGTGGAGATGCTAACAACCCCCTCGATTTCCACCACGGGAAGCATGCTGTCACAAAACTGCGCTCTCTTTCACACCTGAATCCAGCCTTGCAGCATGTCATAAACAGGTGTAAAATTTATAGGGATAATTTGTCCGTCCGCAATGAAAATGTGCAACAACAAAAAAACAGCCAATGAGAACATATCTCAAGCATAACATACAGTCGTCCTGTCACGAGCGCTACTTGAGCAATAACTTAAAATCGATAACCGAGTTGGATGTTGCATGATATAAGATAGACGTGAAAGTATATTTTAGTCTTCAGTGTCACATGGTCCTTCAGAAATCATTCTAATATGCTGATTTGCTGCTCAAGAAACATTTCTATTATCATCAATGTTGAAAACAGTTGTGCTGTTTTATATTGCTGTGAAAACTTTTTCTTCAGGATTCTTGGATGAACATTTATTTGGAATAGAAATCTTTTGTAACATTAGTGGCCCTATTTTAATGATCTGAACGCATGGTCTGAAACGGATGGTGCAGGTGTACTTAGGGCGTGTCCGAATCCACATTCGCTAGTTTAACAATGAAAAAAACGGTTGGCGCATGGTCCAAAAGGGTTATACCTAGTCTCTTAATGAGTCATGTGTGTGTTTTGGGCGTAACGTGCAATAAACCATTCAGAACCTCATCTCCCATTCCCTTTAAAAGCCAGTTGCGCCAGTTACCATGGTGGATTCGCTATTTACATAGCAGAATTTGTGAGAGGAAAGACTCAACGCTTCTCCAGAGAGGAGTCCTTTTATTTTTAACATTTAAAAATATTTGTGTGCTGCTGCCCTGTGTGTGTAATAAGCAGATTGTATGCACATTGTGCACCCGCCTATAGGAGCATATTACTAATGTGCCCTTTAAATAACACAAAAAATACTGTGCTATTGACTTTAGACCAAAAAACCTGTTCTATGGCACAGTCATTTTCAGTTGCCTCAAAATAGCAACGCGCCAACAATGCGCCTGAACACACCTCGTTTTTTGACCAGCATGGCCATGGGCGAACAGATGGGCACGAGTGCATTTGCTATTTAAATAACGTGATGCTGGACGTGAAAATGATAACTGCATCGGGCTGAAACTAGCAAAAAACACGTCGTGCCTGCCGTTGCATTGCGCCGGGTGTATGGTAGGGCCCTATAAATGCATTTATTGTCACTTTTGGTCAATTTATTGCATTCTTGCTAAATAAAACTATTTCTTCTTATTGCCCCTAAACATTTGAATGGTGAAGGGGCTAACCAACCAAACTATGAACCCCTGATTTAGACAGAAAAATCAGCTTTTTTGCCCCGCATCCAGTATGACACGCTGCTTATTTTAGCCATAGGTGTCATTGTGGAGTGTGTGCTTGCTAAAAAAGAAAAGAAAAGAAATCTGCAATAGCGCAATCAGCAAATCACTCAAACACGGTGATTAATATAGCCCCACAATGACTCACAAGTGTAGGTAGACGCACACATGAAAAGAAAAAGGCAAGACTTTGACAGGAAATTGAGGTTCTGGTCTCAGCATGGATATTTCCATAGCAGCCCTGGTGTGCTTTTCATTTGCAAGCGATTGTGCAGATTCTACAAGGAAGGAGAGGGAACATCTACCACCTCACTGCTGCTCCCAACCTCACACACTTGAAAAAATAATCCAATCCAGCAACGCCTCACCACCTGCTGAAAGAAGCACTGAACGCGGCTCGTGTTGCAGTTTATCAGAACCATCAACCTCTACACAACAACAACACGAGACAACACACCCAAGCATTCATCACAGCAGCACGCAAGATGTTCATACACCTCACAACTGTGATTAGAAATAAAGAAATGTTCTTACTGAAAGCGCTGAAGACGTGTGATGTCTGTGCGAGCAGGTGCGCTGAGGTATGGAAATACATATGTTTCATACGAATGCAATGACTGGACGAACATTTTTGTTCCTGAGACTTCCACAGAAGATATATGTACATGTTTTAATATTTAGACCACTTATGTTATTTATTGCTATCAGGATGTGAAAAGAGTTTCAACCAATATAACAAAAAGTGTTTATGAAACAATTTGCCTACCCTACCTTTAAACTGTTAAACAGAAGAAGAAAAAAATAGAGAGACATACAGACAGACAGACAGAGATAGATAGATAGATAGATAGATAGACAGACAGACAGACAGACAGACAGACAGACAGACAGACAGACAGATAGATAGATAGATAGATAGATAGATTTAGCAATTATATAATACATTTAGCTATTTATATTTATTGTATGAATATTATTTATTATTGCTATTTATATTTATTGAATATTTTGCAATAAACTTTGTGAAGTTGTTTTATATGAAGTTGAAATAATTCTCCATCCTTGTTTGTGGATTTTCTCTGGGAAAAAAAGAGACTTAAACCTGACTGCAAAAATGACTTGGGAGAACGGCCAAGAGTGATTGTGAAATACTAGATATATAGATATATACAGTACACACACAGGCACTTTTTTTGAAAGCATCATTGTTGCTGAAGCTCTAGTACACGAGAGATATATATCCTGCTTTATGGAGGTGTTTTTATGGAGTGAAACAGAGCACCGACACAGGAGATGTAGAGCCCGTCTGGTGTCATAATAAAAGGCTGTCTGCCCTCTGTTGGAGTGAGCGCGCTACTGCAGCAGATAAGGACGGACGCTGCACAGTTTGCCTTTTGTAGCCCTCTTTCTTTTCACTGTCATTTCTTTTTATCTACTTAAATCGCATCATTTTCCCTCCCCCTTTTCCATTATCTAGTCTCTGCCTCTCTCTCTCTCACCACATTTCTGTCTCACAGCAGAGAAGTAGGGTTTTGCGTGCAGCGCCGAAGGCCTCGTTCGGCTAGGCTCTCTGTAGTGTGGCTCTCAGCGCATGTGTTCTCTCGTAATGATCCCCTTGCTCCTCATTACAGGCAGAACGCTTTGACCTCCCTCGCATCGTACGGGCCCTTTCATTGGCCTTGACGGCTCAAACGCCGGCCCGGGCCAATCGGCAGTCATCTGCAGACACTGAAAACATCTTTAGGATTTTTGTCGTCTGTCATAACAAGCTACTGCACAGATGAGGGGGACCGATACACCCCTACAGGACAGAATGAGCTCAAAACCTCTTTCATGACACAAACACACACACACACTGGACAACGTATTCATGATACAGCCTCCTCTCCCATTATCCCAAGAACAGACCCTCCAAGCCCCAAAACTGCTCTAACATGCTGAAAAAAGGTGAATAAAACATGCGCTGTGCTTGCATTGTGTTTCCATTGTTAAATCCTGAGTGTGCTGCTAAGAGCGCCTCTGGACACTTGGACTTCTAGCATGAAAGCATGTGTAGACTCATCCTGGTGGAAATAGTAGAAATCTCCTGCCTGTGGTGGTGTGCGTGTGTGTGTAAGTGAAGAGAGATTTCTGAAGCCTCACAGTTTAGTGCAACAAAATGTGCAGATATACGGTATAAAATATAGACAAGTTATTGAGATTAACTCACTAACACAATATGAATGTATGGTAGAACTAAATATAAGAATTCACTCAAGTGAATTATACTTAAAGAAATGTACCATAGTAAGTAACCATAGTTTCTGCCACAATACCAGTAAAATAAATAATCTACTATTTATTTAATAATAATTTATTAATTATTATTTATTATAAAATAGATAAAAAATAAAATAAATCAAAACAAGAAAGGGTTCCAAGGGTTGGAAAGAAATCAATATTTTTTTTCAGCATAAAACTGATCAAAAGTGTCAGTAAAGAGATTTATAAATGTTAAACAAGATTTCTATTTAAGGTTTCCAGAAAAATATGAAGTAGCACAACTGTTTGCACCATTGATAATAATCAGAAATGTTTCTTGAGCAGCAAATCAGCATTAGAATGATTTCTGAAGTTCATGTGACACTGAAGACTGGAGTAATGATGCTGAAAATTCAGCTTTACATCACAAGAATAAATTACATTTTCAAATATATTAAAATAGAAAACAGTTCTTTTAAATAGCAATAATAGTTCACAATGTTGAATATGAAAAACCTTACTGACCCATGACCTATGGGATATTTTGCCCATTTTATTGTCAACAAGTCACATAATTTGAGGTATAATTTACCTCTGAAGCAGAAACAGTGCAGAAAGTGTAACACGCCACTAACTCAAACCCTAAGAATAGTAAGAGTGATAATAACAGTGGTGTTGGTCAGGCAAGTACCACTAATAGCTGAAGCAAGTGTGGTATTTTAGCAGAAACTATGGTTACCATGATACACAGGGAAGTGATTAGCGTCGTTCCCTCTGGGCTAATTGTACTTTGCCACATTCTTGAACCTGAATATCACTACGTTCCTTCGCCAACAAGCTCTCTTTATCTTTGTTCTTGCTATACTCTTTTTCCTCTCTGGCGCTGAGCCCAGCTGTGAGCGTCCGACGCTGAGAGTCAGCGAGTCCTCCACACTGCGGTGTAAAGGCTCCCTCTGAAACCCTCTTCTGATCTGCCTCAAAGCATTAGCTACACGCTAACAGCTCCTCACTCAGGCAGAGAGACTGTGTGCTTCACTGTGTGTGTGCGTGCACACTCTCAGTATAGAGTGACTGTAACAACCTGATTCTATCTCCAGCCGTGGAGCCAAAAAAATGAAAGAGTTTGAAGCTGCTAGAGCGTCTTTCCAGCATCTTTTCATAAACCATACTCATAGAAGCTTCCTATTCCGAATGCTAAACGGTTATTATGTTGTTCCAGCTGTAGTAAACAATGAACATTCAATGTATTAACCATCAAAACTACGGTGGCCGTGAGAGCATAACGCGCTGCAAATGAAGAAAACACATGCAATTAGAAAAAACACCAGCAAATAAAGAAAACATGCACTGCAAAAGTTCACAACACAGGCAAATACAGAAAGCGCTGCAAATACTCACAACGCATGCAAATACAGAAACGCACTGCAAATACTCACAACACATGCAAATACAGAAACGCGCTGCAAAAGTCCACAACACAGGCAAATACAGAAACGCGCTGCAAATACTCACAACACATGCATGTATTTGCATGCGTTGTGTGTATTTGCAGCGCATTTCTGTATTTGCATGTGTTGTGGACTTTTGCAGCACATTTCTGTATTTGCATGTGTTGTGAGTATTTGCAGCGCGTTTCTGTATTTACATGCGTTGTGAGTATTTGCAGCGTGTTTCAGTATTTGCATGTGTTGTGGACTTTTGCAGCGCGTTTCTGTATTTGCATGTGTTGTGAGTATTTGCAGCGCATTTCTGTATTTGCATGTGTTGTGGACTTTTGCAGCGCATTTCTGTATTTGCATGTGTTGTGGACTTTTGCAGCATGTTTCTGTATTTGCATGTTTTGTGAGTATTTGCAGCACATTTCTGTATTTGCATGTGTTGTGAGTATTTGCAGCGCGTTTCTGTATTTACATGCGTTGTGAGTATTTGCAGCGTGTTTCAGTATTTGCATGTGTTGTGGACTTTTGCAGAGCGTTTCTGTATTTGCATGTGTTGTGAACTTTTGCAGCGCGTTTCCGTATTTGCATGTGTTGTGAGTATTTGCAGCGCGTTTCTGTATTTGCATGTGTTGTGGACTTTTGCAGCGCGTTTCTGTATTTGCATGTGTTGTGAACTTTTGCAGCGCATTTCCGTATTTGCATGTGTTGTGAGTATTTGCAGCATGTTTCTGTATTTGCATGTGTTGTGGACTGTTGCAGCGCGTTTCTGTATTTGCATGTGTTGTGGACTTTTGCAGCATGTTTCTGTATTTGCATGTGTTGTGAGTATTTGCAGTGTGTTGTGGACTTTTGCAGCGCGTTTCTGTATTTGCATGTTTTGTGAGTATTTGCAGCACATTTCTGTATTTGCCTGTGTTGTGGACTTTTGCAGCTCGTTTCCGTATTTGCATGTGTTGTGGACTTTTGCAGCGTGTTTCTGTATTTGCATGTGTTGTGAGTATTTGCAGCGCATTTCTGTATTTGCATGTGTTGTGGACTTTTGCAGCGCATTTCTGTATTTGCATGTGTTGTGGACTTTTGCAGCATGTTTCTGTATTTGCATGTTTTGTGAGTATTTGCAGCACATTTCTGTATTTACATGCGTTGTGAGTATTTGCAGCGTGTTTCAGTATTTGCATGTGTTGTGGACTTTTGCAGCGCGTTTCTGTATTTGCATGTGTTGTGAGTATTTGCAGCACGTTTCTGTATTTGCATGTGTTGTGAACTTTTGCAGCGCGTTTCCGTATTTGCATGTGTTGTGAGTGCAGCGCGTTTCTGTATTTGCATGTGTTGTGGACTTTTGCAGCGCGTTTCTGTATTTGCATGTGTTGTGAACTTTTGCAGCGCATTTCCGTATTTGCATGTGTTGTGAGTATTTGCAGCATGTTTCTGTATTTGCATGTGTTGTGGACTGTTGCAGCGCGTTTCTGTATTTGCATGTGTTGTGAGTATTTGCAGCGCATTTCTGTATTTGCATGTGTTGTGGACTTTTGCAGCATGTTTCTGTATTTGCATGTGTTGTGAGTATTTGCAGTGTGTTGTGGACTTTTGCAGCGCGTTTCTGTATTTGCATGTTTTGTGAGTATTTGCAGCACATTTCTGTATTTGCCTGTGTTGTGGACTTTTGCAGCTTGTTTCCGTATTTGCATGTGTTGTGGACTTTTGCAGCGCGTTTCTGTATTTGCATGTGTTGTGGACTTTTGCAGCACATTTCTGTATTTGCATGTGTTGTGGACTTTTGCAGCGCGTTTCTGTATTTGCATGTTTTGTGAGTATTTGCAGCCCATTTCTGTATTTGCATGTGTTGTGGACTTTTGCAGCGCATTTCTGTATTTGCATGTGTTGTGGACTTTTGCAGCATGTTTCTGTATTTGCATGTTTTGTGAGTATTTGCAGCACATTTCTGTATTTGCATGTGTTGTGAGTATTTGCAGCGCGTTTCTGTATTTACATGCGTTGTGAGTATTTGCAGCGTGTTTCAGTATTTGCATGTGTTGTGGACTTTTGCAGAGCGTTTCTGTATTTGCATGTGTTGTGAACTTTTGCAGCGCGTTTCCGTATTTGCATGTGTTGTGAGTATTTGCAGCGCGTTTCTGTATTTGCATGTGTTGTGGACTTTTGCAGCGCGTTTCTGTATTTGCATGTGTTGTGAACTTTTGCAGCGCATTTCCGTATTTGCATGTGTTGTGAGTATTTGCAGCATGTTTCTGTATTTGCATGTGTTGTGGACTGTTGCAGCGCGTTTCTGTATTTGCATGTGTTGTGGACTTTTGCAGCATGTTTCTGTATTTGCATGTGTTGTGAGTATTTGCAGTGTGTTGTGGACTTTTGCAGCGCGTTTCTGTATTTGCATGTTTTGTGAGTATTTGCAGCACATTTCTGTATTTGCCTGTGTTGTGGACTTTTGCAGCGCATTTCTGTATTTGCATGTGTTGTGGACTTTTGCAGCATGTTTCTGTATTTGCATGTTTTGTGAGTATTTGCAGCACATTTCTGTATTTGCATGTGTTGTGAGTATTTGCAGCGCGTTTCTGTATTTACATGCGTTGTGAGTATTTGCAGCGTGTTTCAGTATTTGCATGTGTTGTGGACTTTTGCAGAGCGTTTCTGTATTTGCATGTGTTGTGAACTTTTGCAGCGCGTTTCCGTATTTGCATGTGTTGTGAGTATTTGCAGCGCGTTTCTGTATTTGCATGTGTTGTGGACTTTTGCAGCGCGTTTCTGTATTTGCATGTGTTGTGAACTTTTGCAGCGCATTTCCGTATTTGCATGTGTTGTGAGTATTTGCAGCATGTTTCTGTATTTGCATGTGTTGTGGACTGTTGCAGCGCGTTTCTGTATTTGCATGTGTTGTGGACTTTTGCAGCATGTTTCTGTATTTGCATGTGTTGTGAGTATTTGCAGTGTGTTGTGGACTTTTGCAGCGCGTTTCTGTATTTGCATGTTTTGTGAGTATTTGCAGCACATTTCTGTATTTGCCTGTGTTGTGGACTTTTGCAGCTCGTTTCCGTATTTGCATGTGTTGTGGACTTTTGCAGCGTGTTTCTGTATTTGCATGTGTTGTGAGTATTTGCAGCGCATTTCTGTATTTGCATGTGTTGTGGACTTTTGCAGCGCATTTCTGTATTTGCATGTGTTGTGGACTTTTGCAGCATGTTTCTGTATTTGCATGTTTTGTGAGTATTTGCAGCACATTTCTGTATTTACATGCGTTGTGAGTATTTGCAGCGTGTTTCAGTATTTGCATGTGTTGTGGACTTTTGCAGCGCGTTTCTGTATTTGCATGTGTTGTGAGTATTTGCAGCACGTTTCTGTATTTGCATGTGTTGTGAACTTTTGCAGCGCGTTTCCGTATTTGCATGTGTTGTGAGTGCAGCGCGTTTCTGTATTTGCATGTGTTGTGGACTTTTGCAGCGCGTTTCTGTATTTGCATGTGTTGTGAACTTTTGCAGCGCATTTCCGTATTTGCATGTGTTGTGAGTATTTGCAGCATGTTTCTGTATTTGCATGTGTTGTGGACTGTTGCAGCGCGTTTCTGTATTTGCATGTGTTGTGAGTATTTGCAGCGCATTTCTGTATTTGCATGTGTTGTGGACTTTTGCAGCATGTTTCTGTATTTGCATGTGTTGTGAGTATTTGCAGTGTGTTGTGGACTTTTGCAGCGCGTTTCTGTATTTGCATGTTTTGTGAGTATTTGCAGCACATTTCTGTATTTGCCTGTGTTGTGGACTTTTGCAGCTTGTTTCCGTATTTGCATGTGTTGTGGACTTTTGCAGCGCGTTTCTGTATTTGCATGTGTTGTGGACTTTTGCAGCACATTTCTGTATTTGCATGTGTTGTGGACTTTTGCAGCGCGTTTCTGTATTTGCATGTTTTGTGAGTATTTGCAGCCCATTTCTGTATTTGCATGTGTTGTGGACTTTTGCAGCGCATTTCTGTATTTGCATGTGTTGTGGACTTTTGCAGCATGTTTCTGTATTTGCATGTTTTGTGAGTATTTGCAGCACATTTCTGTATTTGCATGTGTTGTGAGTATTTGCAGCGCGTTTCTGTATTTACATGCGTTGTGAGTATTTGCAGCGTGTTTCAGTATTTGCATGTGTTGTGGACTTTTGCAGAGCGTTTCTGTATTTGCATGTGTTGTGAACTTTTGCAGCGCGTTTCCGTATTTGCATGTGTTGTGAGTATTTGCAGCGCGTTTCTGTATTTGCATGTGTTGTGGACTTTTGCAGCGCGTTTCTGTATTTGCATGTGTTGTGAACTTTTGCAGCGCATTTCCGTATTTGCATGTGTTGTGAGTATTTGCAGCATGTTTCTGTATTTGCATGTGTTGTGGACTGTTGCAGCGCGTTTCTGTATTTGCATGTGTTGTGGACTTTTGCAGCATGTTTCTGTATTTGCATGTGTTGTGAGTATTTGCAGTGTGTTGTGGACTTTTGCAGCGCGTTTCTGTATTTGCATGTTTTGTGAGTATTTGCAGCACATTTCTGTATTTGCCTGTGTTGTGGACTTTTGCAGCTCGTTTCCGTATTTGCATGTGTTGTGGACTTTTGCAGCGTGTTTCTGTATTTGCATGTGTTGTGAGTATTTGCAGCGCATTTCTGTATTTGCATGTGTTGTGGACTTTTGCAGCGCATTTCTGTATTTGCATGTGTTGTGGACTTTTGCAGCATGTTTCTGTATTTGCATGTTTTGTGAGTATTTGCAGCACATTTCTGTATTTGCATGTGTTGTGAGTATTTGCAGCGCGTTTCTGTATTTACATGCGTTGTGAGTATTTGCAGCGTGTTTCAGTATTTGCATGTGTTGTGGACTTTTGCAGCGCGTTTCTGTATTTGCATGTGTTGTGAGTATTTGCAGCACGTTTCTGTATTTGCATGTGTTGTGAACTTTTGCAGCGCATTTCCGTAT
This sequence comes from Rhinogobio ventralis, assembly GCA_039654625.1. Taxonomy (NCBI): domain Eukaryota; kingdom Metazoa; phylum Chordata; class Actinopteri; order Cypriniformes; family Gobionidae; genus Rhinogobio; species Rhinogobio ventralis. Next base: position 6,887,949 of record CM077205.1, on the reverse strand, counting down.
TTGCATGTGTTGTGAGTATTTGCAGCATGTTTCTGTATTTGCATGTGTTGTGGACTGTTGCAGCGCGTTTCTGTATTTGCATGTGTTTTGAGTATTTGCAGCACATTTCTGTATTTGCATGTGTTGTGGACTTTTGCAGCATGTTTCTGTATTTGCATGTGTTGTGAGTATTTGCAGTGTGTTGTGGACTTTTGCAGCGCGTTTCTGTATTTGCATGTTTTGTGAGTATTTGCAGCACATTTCTGTATTTGCCTGTGTTGTGGACTTTTGCAGCTCGTTTCCGTATTTGCATGTGTTGTGGACTTTTGCAGTGTGTTTCTGTATTTGCATGTGTTGTGGACTTTTGCAGCACATTTCTGTATTTGCATGTGTTGTGGACTTTTGCAGCTCATTTCTGTATTTGCATGTTTTGTGAGTATTTGCAGCGCGTTTCTGTATTTGCATGTGTTGTGAGTATTTGCTGCGCGTTTCTGTATTTGCATGTGTTGTGAACTTTTGCAGCACGTTTCTGTATTTGCATGTGTTGTGAACTTTTGCAGCGCGTTTCTGTATTTGCATGTGTTGGGGACTTTTGCAGCGCGTTTCTGATTTGCATGTGTTGTGAACTTTTGCAGCACGTTTCTGTATTTGCATGTTTTGTAAGTATTTGCAGCACGTTTCTGTATTTGCATGTGTTGTGAGTATTTGCAGCGCGTTTCTGTTTTTGCATGTGTTGTGGACTTTTGCAGCGCGTTTCTGTATTTGCATGTGTTGTGGACTTTTGCAGCGCGTTTCTGCATTTGCATGTGTTGTGGACTTTTGCAGCGCGTTTCTGTATTTGCATGTGTTGTGGACTTTTGCAGCGCGTTTCTGTATTTGCATGTGTTGTGAGTATTTGCTGCGCGTTTCTGTATTTGCATGTGTTGTGAACTTTTGCAGCACATTTCTGTATTTGCATGTGTTGTGAACTTTTGCAGCGCGTTTCTGTATTTGCATGTGTTGTGGACTTTTGCAGCGCGTTTCTGTATTTGCATGTGTTGTGGACTTTTGCAGCGCGTTTCTGTATTTGCATGTGTTTGCATGTTTCTGAAGGATCATGTGACACTGAAGACTGGAGTAATGATGCTAAAAATTCAGCTTTGATCACAGGAATATTTTAAAATATGCTCAAATAGAAAAGAGTTATTTAAAAAAAAAAAACATTCTGTATTTTTTATCAAATAAATGCAGCCCTGATGAGCATAAGAGCATGGTGAGCAGCCTAACCTTGACTACTAACAGTATTATATCACGCTGCATTTGAGATAGGGTCTTAACCTAAAACCATCAAAACAGACAGGCCTAACCAGGCTGGGTGACCGTCTAACCACATTAGTGTGGTATAAGATGCTGTTTTCAGCAGGCTAGCGGCTCTATATGCAGTATAGATCAATGTGAGAACAGTCACGTGTGAGCACCACATCATGTCATTTAATATTTACACAAAAGGTTTTGACTGCAAACCACCACGTGCACTATGGTAACGTGAGTTTCACACACCGAGTAAAGATAGCCCTTATTGATTGCGAGCACACTTCATACAGCGTTAAGTCCATGCAGCGCGATTCGAGAGGTAAAAACTGTAGACCCGCTGAAATAACGCTTATTTGCTCAATGAGAACGTGTTTTAGAGATGAGATGTAAATCGATGCAGTGCCACTTGACTCATTTCTCTCAGCAAGCCGACAGGCCACACAATGGCTCAGCTCTTTTGTTCTATCTCTCCTTCTCTCTCATTCACCACTATGGTTCCTGTAAGTGCCTCTTTACCTTAAGCTATTATCGCCTGTGAATTTACTCATAATGCTTCTGCATGCACTCTGTTGAAATATACCAACTGTACTACTGTAGATACACCGAAGATGGCCGCGGTGCTCTGTACTGCTGACGGACTGATTTGTTCCTCTTACCCTTCCTCTTACTTCTGCATTCCCTCCTTCTGTTTTAGCACCACCATCTGTCTTGTTTCCCTCAGAGAGAGTGAAAAGGTTTAAAGATCTGGAAGAGCTTCTGCACCCTCGAATCTGCAGCACCGAGGCACATTAGCATAACACGGTGTCAATAGCGGACGTATGTGGCACAACACGACAAAAAAAATCACATTGTTTCAATTGTAGTCAATGAAGCTGCAAGCAGCTGATGTGGAACACTTCTTGTTTTTTATGCTACAGCAGCAACTTTTTTTCTTTATGTCTAAACTATGATTTTACTTGCAAAAATGTGTGATTTTTTCCCCTATAAATTTTACATTAAATATTTAGAGGTGAAATGTCATTTTTTCCAATTAAAAATGTATATATATATATATATATATATATATATATATATATATATATACACAGTACTGTGCAAAAGTGTTAGGCACGTTGGTATTTTCACACGAAATTTTTTTTTAAGCCAGTTATTTATATCTTCCAAACATTCATTTTGCAATTAATTGTAATAATCCAGTGAGATTTTTTTTTTTTTTATGCACAAGAAGTCTGATAGCAGCCGGTCTGATCTCACCATCATCGAGTCTGTCTGTGATTACATGAAGAAACAGAAAAAACTGAGACAACGTCTCCCAGACACTTGAGGAAACCTACCTGCAAAACTACAGTACTGTGAAAAGTTTAGGCACTTGTCAGAATGCTTTAAAGTGAGAATGCTGTCAAAAATAATTACATAAATAGCTTTTATTTATGAATTACCTTCTATTACCTAAATCAAATCGATATTTGGGGTGACCACCCTTTGCGTTTAAAGCGGCTTTTGTCACCTGCATCTATTCCTACACCTATTCATGTAGTTTTGCAGGAAGGTTTCTTCAAGTGTCTTGGAGACGTTGCCACAGTTCTTCTGGATTTAGTTCATCTCAGTTTTTTATGTTTCTTTATGTAATCACAGACAGACTCAATGAAGATGAGATCAGATCTCCATGTGGAGCATAGAGACTATTGTCAGACTCTTTATGCATACAAAAATCTCACTGGATTTTTAAAATTAATGGCAATTAATTTATAAATGTAAACTGATATTTCCTACTGACACACTACAGCAAAAGATATAAATAACTGGCTTAAACCCACTTTTTGTGTGTAAAAATACTAGCGAGCATAAGACTTTTGCACAGTACTGTATATATATATATATATATATATATATATATATATATATATATAGTTTTTTAATGGATATTATTAACATATAATATTATTATCGTATTACTTTTGCGAATTTTAGCTTAGAGCTGATTGGTTTCTTTATTAGTGGGCATCATGCAAAATATGATTTTGCTCCTTACAGTATAGGAACTGGACGACTGTATGGACAAAAACAACATCTCCCTTAAACAGTGGGGACAATACCCTCACACAAACAACTTTCCCCAGCCTCTGACTTATTAAAGGTAAACAAACTGTGGGTGCAGGTGTGCTGAGAAATCAACCTATCATGGAAAAAATAACCCCATCAGAGCACAACAACAAACATCCATCCTATTCCATACCTCAGCGATGAAAAGGCCAGAGTCTTCGAAAAAGGTCTGTGCTTCTGTCTATTTCCACTTATTTATTTTTTTTACAAGCAGAGACCTGGGGCATGAGGCAATTTCATAACGGCCTGAAATATTGCAAAGGCCTCTTTACTGAGGTTAAACGGCGTACAATGGGCGCTCCCGTGCTACACAAATACCGCTCGACATGCTGAGGTTCCCTCTCTCTCGCTCTGAGGAGACTGAAGCGCAGGCTCTGCTGCAAAAGAGATGCAGATAGGATGTGTCAGGAGTTCCTTGAATGACATGCCATCATCTGAAACCGGCCATGACATGGGGTGAAGCAGCAGTGCTCTTGGAGAGAGGAGCTGCACCCTACGCTGCTTTGCTCTTAACCGCCCTACAAAGAGATGTGGTCAGAGAACTGATGCATCAGAATGATCGAGATCCGTTTAGACACGTTCCGAACTTTTACACTGGATGCCCTCGGAGTCTGAGCTGAGGGGATTCAGGGTTCTGTTTCTGTTCCAGACAACCATATAACATTCTGGATTTGCAAGGGCTTTGACTCTCTCTAGCCTTGTCTTGAATGCAAAGGACTCCTTCCAGAGGAGCTGGAGAGAGCAGTGTGGGACATGAGATCTGGAAGTGTTTTCTTATTCATTTTCTCCATTGATATTGGTTGGTTGGATGGATGAATGGATGGATGGATGGATGGATGGAATGACAGACAGACATATAGACAGATACTGTGGATGGATGGATGGATGGATGGAATGACAGACAGATAGACAGATACTGTGGATGGATGGATGGAGGGATGGATGGAATGACAGACAGACAGATAGACAGATACTGTGGATGGATGGATGGATGGATGGACAGCAGGAAGGAAGGAAGGAAGGACAGACAGGCAGACCAATAGATACTGTGGATGGATGGATGGATGGATGGATGGAAGGAAGGAAGGAAGGAAGGTAGGAAGGACAAACTGATAGACGGATAGATGGATGGATGGAATGACATACAGACAGATAGACAGATACTGTGGATGGATGGATGGAAGGAAGGAAGGACAGAAAGGCAGACCGATAGATACTGTGGATGGATGGATGGATAGAATGACAGACAGATAGACAGATACTGTGGATGGATGGATGGATGGATGGATGGATGGAGGGATGGATGGAGGGATGGATGGAATGACAGACAGACAGATAGACAGATACTGTGGATGGATGGATGGATGGATGGATGAACGGCAGGAAGGAAGGAAGGAAGGACAGACAGACAGGCAGACCAGTAGATACTGTGGATGGATGGATGGATGGATGGAAGGAAGGAAGGAAGGAAGGAAGGAAGGACAAACTGATAGACGGATAGATGGATGGATGGAATGACAGACAGACAGATAGACAGATACTGTGGATGGATGGATGGATGGACAGCAGGAAGGAAGGAAGGAAGGACAGACAGGCAGACCAATAGATACTGTGGATGGATGGATGGATGGATGGAAGGAAGGAAGGAAGGAAGGTAGGAAGGACAAACTGATAGACGGATAGATGGATGGATGGAATGACATACAGACAGATAGACAGATACTGTGGATGGATGGATGGATGGAAGGAAGGAAGGACAGAAAGGCAGACCGATAGATACTGTGGATGGATGGATGGATGGAATGACAGACAGATAGACAGATACTGTGGATGGATGGATGGATGGATGGATGGATGGATGGATGGATGGAGGGATGGATGGAGGGATGGATGGAATGACAGACAGACAGATAGACAGATACTGTGGATGGATGGATGGATGGACGGCAGGAAGGAAGGAAGGAAGGACAGACAGACAGGCAGACCAGTAGATACTGTGGATGGATGGATGGACGGAAGGAAGGAAGGAAGGAAGGACAAACTGATAGACGGATAGATGGATGGATGGAATGACAGACAGACAGATAGACAGATACTGTGGATGGATGGATGGATGGACGGCAGGAAGGAAGGAAGGAAGGACAGACAGGCAGACCAATAGATACTGTGGATGGATGGATGGATGGATGGATGGATGGATGGAAGGAAGGAAGGACAAACTGATAGACGGATAGATGGATGGATGGAATGACAGACAGACAGATAGACAGATACTGTGGATGGATGGATGGATGGATGATGATTTAGGTAGATAATATTTATTTATTACATCAATTTTAATATTTAGCAATAAACTTCATGAAGATGAACTCACGAATGTGTGATTTCTAAATTATATCACTATCAATTCATCTTAGAGCTGGTAGGTCTGCCTTAAAAGGTTTAAATATTATTGCTAACTTCTGTTTGAAAAAAAATAAAAAAGGGATTTTTACTTCCAGAACCTGACAGTTGCGCTCTATGGGCTGAACAGTGATGCGCCCCATGCTTAACTGTGGAGCAGACCCTCAGTTAGGCCCTTTATGAGAACATGCCCTGACCTGGCTGTTCCCACCCCTCCAAAACAGCAGCACCTGAAAAGGGCAGGCAGATGGCTGTCTAATGGAAATGGATTGAATTTGCGAAGAGGTTGAGAGAGCGAGAGGGAGATGCACAGGAAGGAAAAGAAAGCCAACAAGAGGAAAATGGATCCTGACACTGGGGATGACACTTCCACCAAATGTCACTGCACTTGCTCCGGCCAGTGTCCCGAAAAAGGAGCGCACAGCAGACCCAGACAGCCTGAGATTATGAGAGAAAAAAAGCGTCCGAGGAAAGGAGAGAATAACAAAAATACGTGTTGCAAACAGATACAAGAGAAGGCAAGGAGAGACAGAGAGGCGCATTTTCACGCTAAAGCGCTTGTCTCCCCTAGCAATGAAGGGATAATGTCGTGTTCAGTGTTGCCAGGTAATAAACCTATTTGCTTACAGAAAAACAGGATTGTGTCTCCCACCCTAATTCTTCAGCTCGCACACAGGCCTGATGGCGACGTGGGGAACCCGAGCAGCCGTGGCAACCTGACGAGCCTGAGATTGAAAGAAAGCTCAATTATATTGCTATTGGCAGTCGAACATTTGCAACCCGTCACATGGAGCGTTGTATAGGATTAGCATTGACAAACTGCTGCTTTTCCTGGCCATCTACCCAGTTTCCTCCTCGCTTCCAGCATCAGATAGGGTAGGGAGGGGGCCATTCGGCACATCTGCCAGCCTATTAGGGAGGTAAAACGGAACGAGTCATTTGTATGGATGGATCGTGTTCGCACAGCTCCCTGCAAATCGGCACATACGAACATGTTAGCTTGCCCGCGGACATCCCTTCGCACGTATAATAAGTGTAATCTGCATCTTTCCACAGGCAAGTACACCTTTCCAGAACTATAATCACAAGGACTAAACATAATCCAGTTTAGACAGTCACAGCAAACGTTAGTTACTCGCTCATGTCCCTTTTCCCTACATTTATCTGACCTTATGGGTGAGTGGCACCACCAAGAACTTCACCTCAAGTAATGTTATATCAAAATACTTCCTCTCATATGATTATTTTCTCGTTAGGCCACATTTATAAAACACAAAGCAGAATAAATTTCCCATTTATGCACAAACATGTCTATTTTCTATAAAACATGTATAACGAAATCCATGCAACAATATGCATTCTTTTAAAACTAATTAGCACCTGTGAGCAGTCCCAAATTGCGTTCAAGAGCTCTATCTCTGAATGGAGTACCAGGAAAAAGTGTTTGGTTTCCACAACAATTTTAACTTTTTTCAACATTGATAATAATAAGAGATGTTTCTTAAGCAGCAAATCAGCATATTAGAATGATTTCTGATGGATCATATGACACTGAAGATTGGATTAATGATGCGGATAAATTCAGCTTTGCATCACAGGAATATATTTTATTTTAAAATATATTAAAATAAAAAACAGTTATTTTAAAACATAAAAATATTTCACAGTTTTATTGTTTTTACTGTATTTTTGATCAAATATATACAGCCTTGGTGAGCATAAGAGACTTCTTTTGAAAATAAAATTCTTATCAACCATAAACTTTTAAATGGTAGTTTTAGTACATATCCATGTCCATGTCAAAAAGCCATGTTTATGCAGTTAATTTCATGTTGCTTTTGAAATGCAATATAACAAAATGCAACCTGCATTCAAAACTAATTTGCACCTGTAAACATTCCAAATCTTTAATCCAAAATTGTATTTAAGAACAGGTCTCTGAATGCAGTACCATCAATTATTCTTAAGCGTCGCAACCCATCATATGGGTGTGCTTTACAGGAGCAGGTGGAGGAAAAAAAAAATAACATCACTTATGCAGGCAGTGGAGTTCATGCGCAGACGGCCATCCCCGGGAGCCACAATGATAAAGTGGAAATTCGTCACAGGGCTGCCAAAGCAGGCATGTGCCGTGAAGAGACCCTGTGTGCAGGCAACGATAGATGCATATGTATGCAAGCGGCCTGTACAGCAACGATGCATTCACGCAAAACAAGCCAATCCGTTGAGATGCGGCGAGGGGAACTGCGCTTCGCTTTGGAAGTCAGGGGAAGCAGAGGACTTCATGCTCAGATGATTATTATGTGGGTTGACAACTGGGAAACACTGTAAGAACACATGCAATATATGCAGTGTAGTTGATTCTACTAACCTATGCATGTCAGACTATATTCATGTTATTATGGCTATACAGATTCTAATGCACCGATATTTTGACAGTCCGTTTAAATTTATTTCTGGCTCAAATATGTTTTATATAGACACACATTACTCATAATGAAATCAAAATCGACAATTATTATTGTTTTAATGAAATTTTGCAGTGATTTATCTGTGCACACTTTAATTTTGTGTAAACTTTAATCAAAATAACTTCCCCTCCCTCTTGCAGCGACATCTCTTCTCTGATGACGTATTTTCTGGCGCGAGAGCGGGGTAACCTGTCAATCACATGACACAACCATCCACAATTCCCCATGGACAAAATCAAGTCCCACCTTACATTTTTTCTTATTCGAGCCGTTTCACTGGGATATATGTCACAACAGGGAAGAAAAGACTATTGCAACATTTCAGGCAGAATTTAAATATAATAAAATTGAAATGGTGCTAGAGTCTAATCAACTTAGCTGAATTATTTTATGAACAAATCCACAAGGAGCATGGGAATTTAATGAATGACAATAAACAAACAAAACAAATTAAATGAAAATTCTCCAATGAATATTACTTGATTCAAATACATGAATTCCCATGCTTTCAGTACTTTACCAGTCTGTCACATAACAGTGAGAGAAAACACAATAGACAATTATTTTATAAATCAATTATTAAATACTCATTGCATTTAGACCCACATTTGACCCACATCTCAGTGTTTTCGCTGCTTAGACGCATTCTACAAGATCCAATCAGTGGCAGATATCTATGAAAACATCTGAACCGGATGGTGGTGTAAAAGCGGGTGATGACTCAGCAGACGTTATCACTTATGTGTGGGTCAGGTCTGCAGCCCACTGCCACGTCTCCAAGGACAACGAGCTACTATCTTCAAGGACAAGGTAAATACCCACTTGCTTTACTATTATCTCTGAAACAGCACATGAGTGTTATTACCCCGGCCTGAGCCAAATGACACGGTTTGACCTGCCTTTCGCTGATTGCTCGGGAAGCAAGCGGACTTCCCATGGTGACAGATTGTGTCCTCCTTGATGTGAATGAGCTCCTGAACCTCAAATAAATAACAGACAGATTACAGGTCATAAACGGCTCCTCACCTCTAGCGTCAGGTAATGAGAAACAAACTCCTAAAAATGGATTCATTTTGCAGCATAAGAAATACAATTGATTCCTGTCTTAATAATTAATTTTATGGTCAATGATCTTAGCAACCATAATTTCTGTTGGACCTAATCATCTGGAAAATAAAAATTGCCCAGACCATTTTCTCCATTTGTTTGGTTGCCAAGCAGCCAGCAAATTTCCCTCAAACCCTCAGTGTGTGACATGATCCCACCGCCTGCGTGTTGCCATGTGTCTGTGCTGCGTGTTTTGGAGAGAGAGACTCAGCATATTGGTCTATGCATTGCAATTATACTCATTTTCAAGCACTGAAGGGCAAGAAAACAAACAGGAAATAGATGATGTAGAAACACCGTCATTCTGTTGTCTCTGAAGCACACAAACACTAGTTCCATATGAATTAATAGAGAATTCTGAACAATTGTTTCCTATGTTTTCAACACCTCCAGAACCAAAATCCATTTCCCCCCCCCCCCAACATATCATTATTACTAATGCAAAATTATTCTGAACCTTTGTTGTAGATGTGTATCTTTAACTACACTAGGGATGTCAATGTACACAAATTCCCATGACCGATCGTCATTTAAATTAACAATCAATGAATCGATTAATCATTAGCCTTAAAGGTGCTGTATGTAAGTTTTTGACTGTACTAAAACTTATATCAGAAATATTAAATATTAATCTGCACCCTGCCTGATTTATTTAGCTGTGCAGAGTTAGCCTAAATATGTGTGGTGAAGCTGCGCTATACAGCGAATTGCGGGTGTGAAGCACAGACCAATAAATGTTCAGTCAAGTGTAAATACACAGCAGTCATAACTTTTCTTTACAATACGCTCAGTTTTGGACAAAGGATGGTCATTGCAAATACTGTAATGCATATCGCCTGAGGGTGGGTAGCGATGATGGTGAATTAAAATTTTACTGTAACTGTAATCATAGCCGCGAGCGAGAGTGACTAGCGAGATGATTTACAGGACGATAGCGGAGGCAAGCGCAAAATAACTTTTGTTAATAAAAAATATTTATTTGTTTAATATAAGAGTCTGTCTTTGTTTTATTATTCTTGTTGTTTTCAATCAAACAATAGTGAACCACAAACTGAGCATTCGTTTTAAAGGGGAATTTCCAAAGATCTATTATTTATTTATAATGTGAGTAGGCCTATTGTATGTCATCTGTAAGCTATTATTCGTTTTTTAATAAAAGTTGAATAAATGCAAGTTATTTTTATTGTTGTTGAGTTTTCATTAAAAATAATAATGAACAAAAAACGAAGCATTCGTGTTTGAAAGTAGGCTAAAGGGGAAATTCTTGGTCTTTCATTTAAGCCTATTTGTGTCACAACGCGGGTATATGTTATTTGCTTATTTGTTTTGTTAATAACGAATAGGCCTACTGTTAATAATAATTTTTGTTCAAAGAGTGGAGGAAGATATAAACAGTCAAACAGTAACGATCAAAGTAAGCACTACAGATGCTGAACGTCATTGACAAATACACCGATCAGGCATAACATTATGACAGGTGAAGTGAATAACACTGATCTCTTCATCACGGCACCTGTTAGTGGGTGGGATATATTAGGCAGCAAGTGAACATTTTGTCCTCAAAGTTGATGTGTTAGAAGTAGGAAAAATGGGCAAGCGTAAGGATTTGAGCGAGTTTGACAAGGGCCAAATTGTTGATGGGTCAGAGCATCTCCAAAACAGCAGCTCTTGTGGGGTGTTCTCGGTCTACAGTGGTCAGGTATAGGAACAGTGGTGAACCGGTGACACGGTCATGATCAGCCAAGGCTCATTGATGGGGAGCGAAGGCTGGCCCGTGTGGCTCTATCAAACAGACGACTGTAGCTCAAATTGCTCAAGAAGTTAATGCTGGTTCTGATAGAAAGGTGTCAGAATACACAGTGCATCGCAGTTTGTTGCGTATGGGGCTGCCTAGCCACAGACCACTCAGGGTGCCCATGCTGACCCCTGTCCACCGCCAAAAGCACCAACAGTGGGCATGTGAGCATCAGAACTGGACCACGGAGCAATGGAAGAAGGTGGCCTGGTCTGATGAATTATGTTTTCTTTTATATCACGTGGATGGCCGGGTGCGTGTGCGTCGCTTACCTGGGGAACAGATGGCACCAGGATGCACTATGGGAAGAAGGCAAGCCGGCGGAGGCAGTGTGATGCTTTGGGCAATGTTCTGCTGGGAAACCTTGGGTCCTGCCATCCATGTGGATGACACGTTCCACCTACCTAAGCATTGTTGCAGACCATGTACACTCTTTCATGGAAACGGTATTCCCTGGTGGCTGTGGCCTCTTTCAGCAGGATAATGTGTCCTGCCACAAAGCAAAAATGATTCAGGAATAGTTTGAGGAGCACAACAACGAGTTTGAGATGTTGACTTGGCCTCCAAAGTCCCCAGATCTCAATCCAATCGAGCATCTGTGGGATGTGCTGAACAAACAAGTCTGATCCATGGAGGCCCCACCTCGCAATTTACAGGACTTAAAGGATCTGCTGCTAACATCTTGGTACCAGATACCACAGCACACTTTCAGGGGTCTAGTAGAGTCCATGCCGGGTCAGGGCTGTTTTGGCAGCAAAGGGGGGACCAACACAATATTAGGGAGGTGGTCATAATGTTATGCCTGATCAGTCTATCTTTTCTTGATAAATGTACAGGATTAATGGATAACACTGTCACAAGTTAATTATTTCATTTGAAATGTCCTCATTGGCACATCCCTATTCTTGACCCTCTATGGAATGCATTATGTTCTAACCATGACATATTTTATGATAGTAGCATAAATAATATGATTTTATTTATTTATTTTAAGTGTTAATTGTAGTTAAGTTGTATTTATGTGTAAATATAAATTATATAAATTATGTATTCTTTTCAGAAAATTAATACGTTAATACATTTACGGAAAGGGCAATATAGAGTTAGCTCTTCCATGTGATGAGAGTGAGGATGAGTTTGCCATTTTAAGGATCTACTTCTTTTTGGTTTGCATGACTTCCAAGTATATAAATCTATCAATTTCTAAAAGGAATGTGCATTTAAATAGAAGACAAAATCATAATTTTATAGATGCCATATAGCAACTTTTCACCCCCCCCCCCTCCCCCACAATTCTTTTTTTGTTTGTATGATTGAAGCTATTTCATGTAATAAAAACAAAATGTAAAAATATTTAATGGTTAGCACGTAATGCGTACCATAGAGGGTTAAGAATAGGGATGTGCTGGTGAGGAAATACTCACCTAAAGGATTATTAGGAACACCTGTTCAATTTCTCATTAATGCAATTATCTAATCAACCAATCACATGGCAGTTGCTTCAATGCATTTAGGGGTGTGGTCCTGGTCAAGACAATCTCCTGAACTCCAAACTGAATGTCAGAATGGGAAAGAAAGGTGATTTAAGCAATTTTGAGCGCGGCATGGTTGTTGGTGCCAGACGGGCCGGTCTGAGTATTTCACAATCTGCTCAGTTACTGGGATTTTCACGCACAACCATTTCTAGAGTTTACAAAGAATGGTGTGAAAAGGGAAAAACATCCAGTATGCGGCAGTCCTGTGGGCGAAAATGCCTTGTTGATGCTAGAGGTCAGAGGAGAATGGGCCGACTGATTCAAGCTGATAGAAGAGCAACTTTGACTGAAATAACCACTCGTTACAACCGAGGTATGCAGCAAAGCATTTGTGAAGCCACAACACGCACAACCTTGAGGCGGATGGGCTACAACAGCAGAAGACTCCACCGGGTACCACTCATCTCCACTACAAATAGGAAAAAGAGGCTACAATTTGCACGAGCTCACCAAAATTGGACAGTTGAAGACTGGAAAAATGTTGCCTGGTCTGATGAGTCTCGATTTCTGTTGAGACATTCAGATGGTAGAGTCAGAATTTGGCGTAAACAGAATGAGAACATGGATCCATCATGCCTTGTTACCACTGTGCAGGCTGGTGGTGGTGGTGTAATGGTGTGGGGGATGTTTTCTTGGCACACTTTAGGCCCCTTAGTGCCAATTGGGCATTGTTTAAATGCCACGGCCTACCTGAGCATTGTTTCTGACCATGTCCATCCCTTTATGACCACCATGTACCCATCCTCTGATGGCTACTTCCAGCAGGATAATGCACCATGTCACAAAGCTCCAATCATTTCAAATTGGTTTCTTGAACATGACAATGAGTTCACTGTACTAAAATGGCCCCTACAGTCACCAGATCTCAACCCAATAGAGCATCTTTGGGATGTGGTGGAACGGGAGCTTCGTGCCCTGGATGTGCATCCCACAAATCTCCATCAACTGCAAGATGCTATCCTATCAATATGGGCCAACATTTCTAAAGAATGCTTTCAGCACCTTGTTGAATCAATGCGACGTAGAATTAAGGCAGTTCTGAAGGCGAAAGGGGGTCAAACACAGTATTAGTATGGTGTTCCTAATAATCCTTTTGGTGAGTGTTTATAGGCTAACAAATAAATAATAGATCTTTGGAAATTCCCCTTTAAAACGAATGCTCAGTTTGTGGTTCACTATTGTTTGATTGAAAACAACAAGAATAATAAAACAAAGACAGACTCTTATATTAAACAAATAAATATTTTTTATTAACAAAAGTTATTTTGCGCTTGCCTCCGCTATCGTCCTGTAAATCATCTCACTAGTCACTCTCGCTCGTGGCTATGATTACAGTTACAGTAAAATTTAAATTCACCATCATCGCTACCCACCCTCAGGCGATATGCATTACAGTATTTGCAATGACCATCCCTTGCCCAAAACTGAGCGTATTGTAAAGAAAAGTTATGACTGCTGTGTATTTACACTTGACTGAACATTTATTGGTCTGTGCTTCACACCCGCAATTCGCTGTCTAGCGCAGCTTCACCACACATATTTAACTCTGCACAGCTAAATAAATCAGGCTGGGTGCAGATTAATATTTAATATTTCTGATATAAGTTTTTCTGTGAAACGCGTTAATTTGTACAGAAGAAAGCCCAATCTAGGACCTGCCCTGTACAGTTTAAGAAGACTATTGTTTTGTTGAACAGACCTGGGGAAGGGATTTGCTTGACCAATCGGAGGAAAGGGGCGTCTCCTGACCGCCCACATGTGGAAAACGAATTTTGAAGTCATTTATCCGTTTTTTACCCGTGAACCAAAAAACAAAAAAATGAATAAAGGGGCCATTTTCTCGTTTCGGTTTATTTCATTTCAAATTGGAAAACAAACTATCAAAACGTACATGGACCATACTCGTTTCTCCGAAAAACAATGCTACAACCAGTTGTTTTACTTTTAAATGTGTGTGCCGTGTCGGAATGTAGGTTTTTGTTTTGGTCTGTGCGATAATGCACGCTGCCAATGTACCCAATAGTATTTCATCACCACAGGTTGCCAGTTGGTGGAAAACACAGCGTATTGCAGCCATAACAACTGGGTCAGAGATTGCAGATTCTACCCGACCTAAAAAGCCTCGGCATCCATCTAATAATCTCTATGAACGGAAGCACATTAAAACGTGAATAAATCAACTCCAACTTATAGTGTGCAAGTCTCCTCACCTTCCATTGTCAATTGCGCTCGTTCCTGTTGCGTCCTCAAACTGGCAACCTGCGTGAGCATCGAGTCTGAGGGGGCGAGGCAAAAAATATTTTGAATTTGGATTGCAGTACCCATTTCAACCATTAGCTGTCATTCTTACATACAGCACCTTTAACACTGCAATATGCATCTACTGCAGTGGCATATAGCCAACAACATGACAGGGTGTGCAAGGTAAAGGGATTTTAGTATAAAGGGCTAGTAGGATTGTAAAATGAGTAGATGTGATTGATCATTTAACTTAATTACTTTTTTAATAATCAAATATAACGACTAATACAACGTGTCACCAATGCCGCCTCAGATGCGTGCTAGTCAGAATGTGTAACTCCTGTAGTAGATGCACTCTTCCTGGAACAATACGGCAACCAAAACCAATGAATTCACAATGTTTTATTAGAATAGTGTTCTCTTTATAGTGTTATTAGGGGTGGGAATCACAGGGTACCTCATGATACGGTACGATACACGATACATGACTCACGATACTATAATATCACGATACAGCAATTGTACGATAATCAATATATTGCTAGACAATCCTAAAATGATACATCACGATATCTGTCTAACTATGAAAATAAAATGATTTTACTGTATTTTGATCAAATAAAGTGTGAGAGTAAGGCCTAGGACACTAGATGCTTTTAGCATTATAATCCTCTGAACGCACACACTAGAAGATTCAGCAAGACCGCGAGACCACACACTTGTTGACTGTAGGAACGATTTTTCAGTGACATGAGATCTCATGGAGACTTGCGAGATCAAACGTGACTTGGAGGACAATCAACGTTATCAGCTGGTTCTCCTGGAACGTGTAGACAAAGTAGGAAAAGAAAGAATATGGGTGAGTTTCCTTGTCAATACTCCACTTTCGTGCCATGTTTATGGCTGCCAAGTTTCAGCTATAGAAGCAAGCAACATCCGGTAAGTGAGCGTTTAATATTTGCGATTTGGGATCGCGGGGGGCTCCGACGCAATTGGGAGCAGTAAAATAATCGTAATGACACCACACAATTGAGGATTTTTTGGAATTTTTTTTAAATTCTGGACATTTCTTATTTCGTATTGTTTTAATGGAATTTTGCAAACCTCAAATTTTGCAAACTATAAAAAATCATGTTACATAGAAGTTATGTTTATACGGTTCATATATGTTGCCGTCAAAATGCAATATACTGCAGACAGAAGTGGCACATATTACATGTGCACATACTGCATTCACTCCGTTGAAACGCTTGACTCCAACATCAACACACAAATACCTCTAATGGACTCCTTCCCAAAATTAGAGGCTGTCAACCATTTAATGGCCATCATTTTTCTTGCATCAGTGACTTTGAAAGCCAATCATGACTGGGAGAAGGGAAAAATAAATAAAAAAATAATAATAACTAGAAGCATGTCAGGAAAGCAGGAATGGACATTTATGTGCAAAAATCTCGAAATACTAATTGCAGGGGCCAAATGGACTCTGGCGCTCAACTGAAGTCAGTTTATTTCCCTGTATTCAGCAGGTGAGGTTTTCTAACGTGATAAAATATTAAAATATTTTATGTCAGAAGCCTTACGCTGGGTACCATTTAAAAAAAATTCTAAATATAATCGATAAGTAAATAAATGTTTCTTTTTTAATTCTTACTGTGGTTTGATTCAAATGATCTTCTGGTTAAAAAAAGCCATCTAAGCCATTGCAGAGAACATGCATACATTGAATGTAATCAAAAGGATGAAAAGTATAAACAAAACTGTAAGAATACAGCCGTATGCTCAACTGAGCTATGTTCATGCGAATTTCTCACACTTCAGATGTAATCTAGTCTTTAACATACTGTAATCATTGTCGTGTTTGCTACTGGTTTGTATGTTTATGGAAAAAAGGAATCAAAAAACGAAGGATCATTAAAAGTTGTGAACAACTACAAACCAGAGGAGTTTTTAAGGGGTCACGTACATTTTTTAAATTTATTTCTGTGTTCTCTCTGCGGTCCACTTATAATGATAGTAAAGTTTTGTTTGTTTGTTTTTTGTGCCAAAAACCCATAATTTAGTTTTCCATGGCCGCTCCTCTCTAACCCTTTGAGTCAAATGGGCTGTTTTCATGCTGTGCCTTTAAGATCCCTATGTAAATTGCCTCTCTGTATGTAAACTGAGCAAGAGAACTTATCAGCATTCTGCCGTTGGATCCAAGTTGCTGTTAGTCCATTACTTCAGGTTTCTGATCAGTAATTACAGTACTGTATATCAGAACGAGCTGTTTTTGCAGCTTTTGGTTGATCTTTTGGACTGGGGAAGATTGTATTTTTGTTATTAAGATTTGATTTATCTGATTCCTCCTTTCTCTCTGGTTGGCTTATTACTGATTATACAGAATCCAGCAGATCTTGCCAAAACATCCTGTAACAGCAATAATGCTTTGATTCTGCCAAATCAAATCAGTTGAATATGCAATAACAAGTCATCTGAAATGTGTGCAATGCCATTTTTCACACACACACACACACGTTTGTTTTTGTGAATTGTGGGGACATTCCATAGACGTAATGGTTTTTATACTGTACAAACCGTATTTTCTATCCCCCTACACTACCCCTATCCCTAAACCTACCCATCACAGGAAACTGCACATTTTTACTTTCTCAAAAAAAAAAAACTAATTCTGTATATTATAAGCCTTTTGAAAAATGGGAACATGGGGTAATGTCCTCATAAGTCACCCTCTCCTTGTAATACCTGTGTCATACCCATGTCATTATACAAATTTGTGTCCTGATGTGTTACAAAAACACGCACACACACACACACACACATATATATATTTCATATATATATAATTCATAAATTATAATTGCATGCAGCATGCCTCTGCCTTTGATAATTGTCCCCAATTAAAATCAAGCTTTGTAGCTCATTATGGGTCCAATTTTCAGAGACCTAATGAAAGGCTGACCGACTCAACACATCAGGTAACCATTGAGCAGGCACCTACACCAATAATAATATCATGATCAAAAGGAATGATCTCAAAATCACATGCTATGTCATGCAGTTAATCCAGCCCCCCTTGCAAACATCTTAGCGTCTAATGCAGCGGCGTATATACAATTCTGCCTCAGGCCTTGCATCCAAGCCAAAACAACTTAATGGATTAATTGGGGAACCAACAGAGTTAATTAGGCCTTGGGGGTTATGATTCCACCCTATGTCAACCCTTGCTTCAGTCTCAACAGCCCTGCTGAGCAACCGCCACAATTAGCAGAGATGTTGTGTCAGTGTCCAAGAATTAGCAGGAGGAGGAGAGATCTTGGCCACGGGAAGACGAATAGAAGGAGGTAGAGGGAAAAGAAGAGGAAGCCCGTTTCGTTTCGAGTAGCCACTTCAAGAAATAATTTGGAATTTAAAAGGCATTTTCAACTCTGAGATTGCTTTGAATTGAGGTTTCATACAGGATAAGGAAGTAGAAATTGTAGAAACTGCCTCAACTACTGTTTTAAAATAATAAATATTAAATATTATATCATCATATCGCTAAAAAATTCACTCACAAATTGAAAGGGAGTTTGAGATTCTGAAATTTTCTCAACTCTGAGAGCAGATCATTACTGGATAAGCAGGAAGGAGCGCTCGGAGAGCACCTCCTCTTTCTGGGCAAAAAAAAAGAAGCTTTGATCTTAGCAGATGTTTGCATCCCGCTCAAACGATGACTTAGCACTTTCTGTGAATCTTTTTTGGAGGAAGCGCTCGTGTTTATAACCACCTACGCAGACGCTCTGTTGAATTCCAATACTGGATAAGCTAGCAGTCTTTTTCTGGCTGTGTTTGTGTGTACGTGCATGTTTTGTGAAGATTGCTAGCGTCTCCTCCGCCTGGTGTCTGCTGTTTACCATCCCCAGACCCCCCTCAGCCACCCCCAGTTAACGGATGCTCCCACACCCCCCCCACACACACACACACACACACACAACCGTCGAAGAGCGCCTGGCAGGGGCCAAATTGATTGGTGTGCGCTCTCCCTTCAAAAGGACCTGAACTCAATTTGCTTGCAATGGCTTCAATTTCCTGGCCAGCCAAAATCTGCCCTAGTTTTTTTTTTCAGAGTTTTTTTTTTTTTTTTTTGCTTACTCTTCCTGGAGGACCGTCATTTCATTTCATTACCTTGTGCGAATCCACCTGCCCTCTCCGCCTACTATTCATCCTGCGACAGAGATCAGCGTGTGTCTTTGTGAATACATGTGTGTGTGTCTGTGTGCATATGTGTGTGTCTTGAGAGGGCAGAAATCTGTTTGCCAAAAATGTCACCTGTTCCTTCCACTGTACCTCTGCAAGGAAAAATGCATACGTTTATGCAAACACCTACCATCATCGTTTCAAGGTATGTGCATTACAGTGACATCCAAAAGATATAAAAAAATTTTATAATACCTGGAATTACAAAAGGCTGAAATTGGCATAATTGATGCAAGTGATGAGGTAAAAATGTAAAATAATTAGCATAAGTCGAAATCAAGATATGTCACACTAGAGTTGACTTCCTCATCTAATGATATCCAATCATTTACTTAATTGTATACTATTAAGTCGCAATGATCGGCTTTAGTACTGCACGGATGATTAATGTTTTAGCAGACAAAAGCCTGTATACAACAAAATCAAAATCACCTCATCTGAATGCAGGAAACTAAAGGATACGACTGACCACTTGTAATTAGCTATTGAGCAGAAGTGGTAGAAATACCGCATTGCTGTTGGTCAGGTAAGTTTGTATCACTTCAGATGTAAATCTCCTCCTGTTATACAGTACATCAGTCTCAGGTCAAATGACTGGAGGAAATGGACAGACAAATGACAATATAGACAACTCATCCACTTAGACAATTTTGTCATATCTGAAAGAAAAAAAATAAATATATATATATGTAAGAGACATGGGTTTGAGAAACCACACAGATCTAGAACTAACTAGAAATAACAAATAATACAAAAAAAATACTCTTATTACAGTTACAATTTTATATAATTATGTGTGTGTTTACATGTGTACATACTGGTTGCTTGATAGTGAATGGTTTACCATAAGCCTTAAAACTGAAAATCCGGTCTCTCTCTCTCTCTCTCTCTCTCTCTCTCTCTCTCTCTCTCTCTCTCTCTCTCTCTCTCTCTCTCTCTCTCTCTCTCTCTCTCTCTCTCTCTCTCTCTCTCTCTCTCTCTCTCTCTCTCTCTCTCTCTCTCTCACAATTGGCCCTTGTCAAACTCGCTCAAATCCTTACGCTTGCCCATTTTTTTCTGCTTCTAACACAAGTTCAGTGTTATTCACTTTACCTGTCATAATGATTTGTTTAAATTTTACCTGGTCAGTCTGTTGTTCTTTTTAGAAGCTCTGAGAACTATTAAACATGAACACATATTATACAAAGAAGACAGTTTTCCTTCTCATTTCCTTTTATCCTTGTCAATAGACTATACATTTTCAAATTTTTATTTTCTTCTAGAGCTGCTGTAAATAGCACAACATTAATGAAATGGCCAAACTCTGAGAGCGCTGAAATTTTTCATTACATGACAGCAGCCATTTGTCATTCTGAGATTTGTAATTAATGCAGTTTATCTGCATTAACTCTTTTGAACCATCACGCTCCTGTCTGCCGTGAAGCATATTTTTTGGGCTGAATACTGCAAATAAATGGCACTAGAAATGCATGAAAACAAACAGCTGAAATGTGCGCTTCAATCAGCGTGATGGTCTGGGTTATAACCTCACAAAAAAGCCCTGACGATCAGCCAAATATCTGCCAAACACGCATACAAATTTGTTTAAACACTGACATGATGTCGAACGGTCAGACCTTTGAGTGTGTTCTCAGCCTCAAGAATTTGTCTGCATCTCCAAGTTGTTCAAATCCAATGATTTCCCTGTCATTGCTGATGATCAAGAAAGCACATGAAATTAGGGTTTGAAAAAAACAAATTAGTCAGGTAACTTCCCAGACACCTCAGCAGAAGCAGATCCCTCTATCTCAGTGTCTGTGTTCGTCCGACTGTAACGTAATTGCCACACCAGACCTGATGAGCGGCAGAGATGGTGTCTGCAGTGGCCCGAGGAAGTCGTCCCATGGCTGGGCATGAGAGATTGGAAAAGCCAGCCTCTGGTTCGCCTGTGCTCCTGGGAAATTAAGTCAGCATGTATTGAGGTATTGAAATGAAGTATTGAACACGCCTCCCCTGACTCAGTTACTGGTCCAAACAGATCGAGGAAGAGGCAGACAATTCCCTTTATGAAAGGAACAAGAATTAAGCCCATCCCATGAGACTTCCAGGCCATCTATAATCTTACAATACCACCGTACAGTCAAGTAACACCTCACTGTGAATAGACCAAAAATCATTTTGGATGTCTCCCTTATCAGACACATCTAATTCAGGTCTTAGAGTATCAAATGAGCTGAATCAGGTGTGTTAGATGAGGAAGATATCCAAAACGTTTAGTCACCAATTGTAAAAGTGAAATGTGACATGACCAGCAGAGGCATCTACAATCGGGTTTGGACAAAGTAATCAAAACAGCTGTAAAAGTTTATTTTGTTCCCTATTGATGATGAGGTATATTGAATTTCCACTCATCAGCTGAGGGTGAGAGCAAAGGTTATGTACAGTGCTTTTGTAGTACTCCATCCTACACATAAAGGAAGTATCTGATGTAATTTGCTGGTTTTCCATTGCTGAACCTACACAGCAGGTGGGTTTGCCCACCAGCTAATAGCATGATACATATACTGCTGTTTACTCTAGTTCTACTCATGACAGATGGACGTCAGGTTGCTTTCAGGTTTTATCCAATTCTATAACATGATTGTTTCCAGCCCCCATTTGCAGTTCAGGCCGAATGTGTTTGATTGACAGTTTTAGGAAAGTGGTTGAGTGACAAGCAGTGGATTTATTAACCCAAAAGTGACCTTAAAGCCACCAGGGAGGGCTTGCGCCGAACACAGCATTCCGAGGATAAAAGAGAAGGTGAAAGAAAGTAACACTCCTTTCAACTGAATTCCAAAAGTGAATTTCCCATAAAGGACTCTATTGTTGCATCTTTTCGGAACATTCAAAAGGCCGTCTGGCATAGTTTCCAGCTCACCTCCGTGCGTAAAGTGTCCATTCTCTACCTGACATGCAGCCATAACAGAGGTAATAGGCATCTGTGCTCACAGCAGGACAGCGAGGGACTTCCTCTCTGACAGGAAGCTGATGATATACCTGTCCTGTTGAAAAGCCATCTCCCTTCCCCTGCCAATCACCATATTACATTTAGCATTTGAGGGAGAGAAAAAAATGCCTCGCTTTCACAGTCACTGAAAAGAGAATATATTATGGAAATA
The DNA here is from genome assembly GCA_039654625.1 of Rhinogobio ventralis. NCBI lineage: Eukaryota > Metazoa > Chordata > Actinopteri > Cypriniformes > Gobionidae > Rhinogobio > Rhinogobio ventralis. Next base: position 6,865,643 of record CM077205.1, on the reverse strand, counting down.
TATTATATTATAATTAGTTAATATATATATATATATATATATATATATATATATATATATATATATATATATATATAATATTTAATTATGAATTAATTAAACAATATATAATATGATAATTATATTATATTATTATTAATGGCTTTACTATTAATATTATAAATAACAAATATTTTATTTATTTATTTATTATTTATACTGCAAACTACAACTACTACTACTACTTATTATTATTATTATTATATAAAATCTATTATTTTTAATTATCAATGATGGTGGAAGTTATAATAATTACACAAAAGTAAGACAGTAGCTATGTTTCCATCGAAAGTTGCGAATTTAACCTATGTGCAAAATTGGAATATTGCAACATTTGTGAATAAAGCCATCCCATGTGTTCAAGAGAACAAAATTGTCACTTCCTGGGAAATTGGAGCAAAATATCTTTAATAAAAATGGAAGTTGCTGTAATCAGGGAAGCCGCTGTGGATCTTTTTTTCTCCCATTATAGATGACTTGCGTCTCAGAGCAAACGCCGTCATGTTATCTTTCATTTGGATGCTGGTGGGAACACAATCATGTGCAACGCTTCTGGGAGGTCATTATTTCAAAACATTCTGATGACAGACTTTGGCTCAGGCATTTCAGAATGATCAAACCAACATTTGAGATGTGATGTGATGCGATTGGTCCGCTGGTTAGTTCAGTTATCAATCACATCCACTGTTGAGGCAAAGTCACGTGAGTTTTTTCCACGCATCAAGGGATTTATTCAATGTGTCTCCTTCATAGTTTATGTGGTTGTCTTCTTATCAGATAATACATGTATCTACCTCAATGGAGCGCATACATTTTTTTATGTGGATGGGAACAGCTAATAAGAGAATCAGCTACTTGTTTGCATCTTCTGAAGAAAGTGTGTGTTGCGTTTGTCGCCATTATGATAGGGAGTAGTGGGTGGGGTATTCTGGTCTCAAGATATGGCTTCAATGTAACTATCTGGGCGGAAACAGTGGGTGGGGCTTTGGGGCAGTTGTGGCCTAATGATTAGAGAGTCGGATTTGTAACCCAAAGGTCACTGGTTTGAGTCTTAGTACCGACAGGAAATGTAGGTGGAGAGAGTGAATGAATAGCACTCTCTTCCACTCTCATTACCCACAACTGAGGTGCCCATGAGCACCTAACCCCCAATCTCTCCCCGGGAGCCACACCAAAAATGGATGCCCACTGCTAGGAGTGTGTATTCATGGTGTGTGTGTGTGTTCAATGTGTGTGCACTTGGATGGGTGAAATGCAGAGTACAAATTCCAAGTATAGGACACCATACTTGGCTACACGTCACGTCACTTTTTTTAAGTCTATGGGATTGTTTCGCTCGTTTTATTGCCCACCAGATGAAATTCAATTAAGCACACCTTACAATTTAAGGTATAATCCATGTCTGTGGCACAAACAGTGCAGCTTACGCACCAAATCTCTAATACTACATACTATGTAAGCACCACTAATAAACAGAACAACGTCACATTATGCTCATATGTTTCGCTCCAATCTGACTCATTACGGAGGAGTGTGTGTTTGAACACGGCCCTGGCGCTGTAATTCTGTCCGGTTCTGATACTAAATCTTATATCTGATATCTCTTTCACTCAGTTTCTCTTTCTCAGCTTTCTCTGGCTCTATAATTCCTGTGGGCTTAAGTAAAGAGATAAGGCATACAGTGTAAGTAATGGTGTGCACCCACACAATCCTAACTAACTGCGCTCCAGTCCACACGGACCACTGCCAGTCCATGGGAAACCCCACTTCATAGTGTGTGTGTGTGTGTGTGCAAAATTCCTGTTAGTTAATGCCTTGCTTTACAGCCAATGGAGTACACTTTGAAGAACATTGAAAAATACCCCCAATCATTCCGCTTGTAGAAATAATCGTCCTTCCTACTGAAAATCAAAGTCAAGTGTATATTGGCATCAGGCTTGCACAGAATCTGCACCCACAGAAAGCCTCACAAAATCTCTATCTATCTATCTATCTATCTATCTATCTATCTATCTATCTATCTATCTATCTATCTATCTAACTAACTAACTATCTATTTATCTATCTATAGTACATAGAGGCTATATAACCTTCAAACCTCTTTCAAAGGCTTTTTGTACGTTTGTAATGTTTGACAGGCTAACATTCAACATTACCATTATTTTTTCTTGATAAATTAGTGTGATATTGTAACAAAAAAAGACTTAAATTCCACATTTAAATCTATTCTACATAACTGTACACTGTATATATGTATGTGTGTCTGTATATATAGTGTATATATAAATTTTCTTTCAGTGTGTGGTGATGCAATAAGTAAAGTTGCAGCTCAAAGCAAGACAGATAGAGCTGGCTGTGAGTATGTGTATGCTGCAGATAAATCAATTAAAATGAGTGCGCATGACAAGCGTTTGTATCGTGCAGTGCTGGTTGAGGTGGATAGCGATGGTCTCTCACATTTACTGTGACACCAGAAGATCTAGCTGCTGTACCGACCGGGAATATTCAAAGTCAACAACTCACACCTTCATATGAGCACCATGGTTTAATCTTACACGTATAGAGAATCTTGAGAAAATGAGAAAGGAAGGTGTTTTTAAAGGGGCCAATCACAGAAAACAGATTTTCCTTCACAGCACAAAGCTCTCTCCACCCATATTATTTATGAAGGCTGACCTTGTTGGGGCATTTTTACTTTTTCCATTCCAATGTTACATTTCACAAGTGAAAATGTGAGCCAATCAAGTCATTTACATATAGAGACCTTAAAAGTACAGCAGCAGAAGGCCTGTTTAATTCCAAGGGTCAGAGAGAAGGTGGAAAAGGGTCATGAAAGCTAAATTATGACTGCAAGAAACCTTGAATAATATTATAAATTAACTTCAGGGGAAATGCAAAAGTTTTTGCACTTCTTCTAGCATGTATATTTTATTTAGTGAATGAAATGTATGCCCGCTCAAGTGGAATTTGAGTGATAAACAACTCAACTTCCATATCTATGCATTATGGGTTCATTCTGCATTCTAGAAACGAAAACCCAGGGTTCTCATACATCAAAATCATTCCAACAAACTCCTCTGAAACGCACGACAGCACCAAAACACATCCGTATGCAGCGTGTGCCTGAAATATTCCCTGACACGCACGCTGAATTGAATGTTAACGTATGAACTATTCGTGATTCAACTGAAATGCGGCGGCTGTTTGTTATTCATCTACTCCTGTCCTTCTGTATCATCTTTGCTCATATCTCAATGGACTGCACCTATTGTCTCAGCGTGCATCAATGCAATGTCCTCCATTACTTGTGTGACACTGAGGTCGTCCACCTCCAACATCAAAGGAATGATAAGCAGCCGTGATTCAGAGAGATGCATGTGAAAGGCGTCCCCTCCATCCAACGCGGCCATTTTCTGTGCATCACAATATCTCAGGGTCATTACACTGGGCAAGGATCAATACAAGAAAAATCACAAGTGATTGGGCCTGCCACTCAAGACGAAATGCGGGCCCGATCTTCTCTTGTACCATGTGGCGCACTCCAGGCCCTGAGAGCGCATTCATCAATCCTGATTTAATGTGCTTAACCTAACGAGCGCTGTTTAGAACGAGCGGGGGAGACTGTTTTGTTGCAAAGTTATTCAGGCCAACTCTTCCCTTTGTAATGGATCGGGATGACTAAGTCAGATTATGTCTGCTTTATCTTGTAGAGAAGAGGCTGACAAGTGTGTAAGAAGAAGATGATGTAGGTGACGTGCCAACATGAGCTCTGTAACAAAACCTAGTGAGACGCTTTGCAGTCTTCATAGGCAGCTGCCATCCTAACTAAACCTCAGTAGTGACTATTTTGGAATGCTCTATATTGGCAACAACGTATGTGATGCACAGTGGAGACTAGACTGATTAGAATGATTTCTGAAGGATCATAGGACACTAAAGACTGGAGTTATGATGCTGAAAATTCAGCTTTGCATCACAAGAATAAATTGCATTTTAAAAATATTCAAATTAAAAAACTGCATTTTAAAGTGTAATAATATTTCACAAATTTTATTATATTTTTAAATCAATATTTTTACGTGAACATAACAGACAAAAAAAAGAAATTCTTACTGACCCCAAACTTTTGAACGCTAGTGTATAATATAATACATAATATAATATTATAATATAATGTATAATATAATATTACACCGTATACAGGGCTCGACATTAACCTGTCGATTTTGTTCAGAGCACACTCTCACTCACTGAAATCTGCACACTCATCATAAACAACAAAGCAGAAATGTACGTGCAATGTACGTAGGAGATTCATTCATCATACAGTTATCGACTGTTTTTGCTCTATTTCAGCAGCAAAAATAGTTTTAAACAAAGATCACAGCAGAACCACAGCGCATCTGATGTGACTTGGCATAAAGTTGGCTTGGTGTTGGACGTTCGATATTTACAAATTTAGGGACCGTCTCTAAAGTTACATACGACATTGGTATACACATTTGTCATAGCTGATAGAACACTGTTTAGAATAAATTATTTTATTTTATTTACACCATTTTCAGACATGAAACTGTTAGTGTTTCTCTGTCTAGATTAAGGAGCTTCACAACCTTATCAGAGCTAAATAGGTCTATTTGATGACCTCTCATGTTATACATTTCATGTTGACTTGATTTGGGTGTGTACAGTGGTCATTTACATATAGCCAGTGAAAATGTTGAGTGGCAAGTAAATGAGAAATGGAAAACCACTAGCCACAGTGGTTGGTGAGCCAAAAAGTTAATGTCAAGCCCTGACTGTATATGTAAAATATATCCATCTTATATGGATTTTTTCACAAAGCTTGATGCAAGATTCTTTGATTGTCAAATACTGAGTAAAATATTAACATTTATATTTACAAAATTAATTATGCACTGTATATTATAAATATAATTTACAATAGTAAATACTATAAAAAATGCATCAGGCTCTTCCCTCAGCCTGATGCAATGCATTCTTGGACTGGTTTATCTATGAAGGATATATGCATTGATGACTTTGGCCAAAATAATACTCCTTGCCTTGTGGAACAGTCTTTGAGTCTTAAAACGCCTCCTCCATAAACAGCTCACTAGGTTTTGGACCAGAGCCACAGTCTCCCTGGAGGTCTTGTTCAGGCATTAAAAGAGACAAAAAGGATCAAACTTTGGTGGTCAAGGTACAAACACCCTTACAGTCACCTCTAGTATGTTCCTCTATAGTCTATGTCCACAATGCCAATAATTTTTGACCTTAAAGACACAAGCACACGCTTTGTCCAAACCATAATTACTGAACACGGACAAATTTGTCTCAGGCTAATTTCACACCAAATGTGCCAAGTTCAAGTTTGACTTGTTTAAAATATGCAAATGTGCAAAGTTGGGAAGGGCTTATTATCTGGAAGAAGTAAAAATGTACAAATGTCCTAACTGTAGACAGAATATCACTTTATGTGTATTTGGAACAGCAAGTGTCAATGTTTAAGTGAATCTCATGAAACCATGAAATACACATAACCATGAAACACACACACACACACACACACACACACACAATACAATACAAACCAACAAAAAAGCTTTGTCACTCAGTCACTCAAAAATAAGAAGGTCAAGTTGAACATATCAACTCAATTGGTTTATATCTTCTTGGTTAATCAGAGGAATAATACTTTTTTTAGCTGACCTTATCCACAATTTCCCTAAACGCTACTTTAAGTCTGAAAAAAAGAAAAACCTAATTAAACTCCAAGGCCTTTCAAGGCAAAGATGTTTTACATTTACAAGTACCTTTTTCCCCACTGTAACTTAAGTTATCAGATTTTATTCCTGATCTAAAATATGCTCTCGAAACATAATTTTTCACTAACGGTAAAGTAGATGTTGGTCTTTTTAGACATGACATAATCATGTACAGCTGGAATTAGCTGCCCAGTATCCGTCAAATATGACCGCAGTGAGTTTACTTGTTCTTTCACAAAACTAAACCAATGAAAACAATTCACTCTCTTTATTATATTAAAGTGAGGGGAAGAAGAGAGGAGAAAGGAAAATAATGTGCATAGCCATAAAGGAATCTTTTTGTTTCTCTAATTAAAAGACATATGTACACAGTATGAAACATTTACACTGAGTTACACACTTAGTATTGATTAAAAAAGGGTGAAATGTGTTGAATAATAAAACATAATACTTCTCTTATTCAAAAGATACCACATTTTTAAGTGGAACTGTGAATTGCTTATAGTTTGGTACGGTGGTCTCTTGAAGTGAATAAATTCACATCAAACCGCTTTGGTGAGAGAGCATTTGCAATGAAAATAAATGCATTTAAATGCAAATTCAAGCAAGTCACACTAGGCAAGGTGTAGTACAGTACAGCAGGACACGTGTAAGCCGCTGTCGGTATGTTCGAGAGAATCCTATGCAACTTAATGAGTGCACATCCACGGACGTCTCCCATTAGTGCTTTCATCTTCAGCATCTTGCCTTGACTTTTATTAAAAGACTGGTAGAGGAGCGCAGGGAGCTAAAGGAATGTTTGCCTTAGAGATTTCAAAAAGCTAAAAGGGCTACTGTACAGTAGCCTACTTCATTCACAAAAAAAAAAAATTGTGCAGTAAAAGAGTGCGAGGAGATGAATAGGAGAGTTAGCTACAGATGAAAGACTAAGACAGCATACTAAGCCCAAAGATACCTAAACCCAGACAGCAACATAGGGCCCTATCATACACCTGGTGCAATGCGACACCAGGCGCGATGCAAGTGTTTTTTGCTATTTTTTTTATCATTTTCACGTCCAGCGTCATGTTGTTTAAATAGCAAATGCACTCATGCCCATCTGTTCACCTATGGGTGTGCTGGTCTGAAAACGAGGTGTGTTCAGGCAGATTGTTGGTGCGTTGCTATTTTGAGGCAACTGAAAACGTCTGCGCCATTGACCAACAAAAACCTGGTCAATAGTGTGAGTAAAAAAAGTCAATAGTGCCATATTTTTTGTGTTTAAAGGGCGCGTTAGTAATATGCGCCTTTAGGCGGGTGCACAACGCACGTACACTCTGCCTATTACACACACAGGGGCGCGCAGCAGCACACAAACGTGCTAAATATTAAAAATAAAAGGATTCCTCTCTGGAGAAGCGTTCAGTCTTTCCACCCGCAAATATAGCGAATCCGCCATGGTGCAAGCGCAATGGGAGATGAGATTCTGATTGGTGTATTGCATGTTACGCCCAAAACACACCCATGACTCATTAAGGGACTACCCTTTTGGACCATTGGCCTGGCACACAGACTGTTTTTTCTGTCATCAAACAAGCTAAAGTGGATTCGGACACACCTAAGTGCACCTGCGCCATGCGCTTCGGATCATGCGCTCAGAATGTTAAAATAGGGCCCATAGTGTCTGCCTGGTACATGTGGAATCCACGTGTACCAGATGTGTGCCGGATCTGGGCCGACACTATGTTGCTGTCTGGGAAGTGACTTGTGATGCTCCTCATGGGCAGAAACTTTTGAAAAAAAAGCATAGTGTCTAGTAGGATAATGTGTGCCTTGTGATCATTAAAACGTTTTCTGAATTTTACGACAGTCAGTAAACACTGTTGAAGACTATAAAGACAATGTCATAAATGTATCCCAACTGTCGTCTGTTAGTTACTACAGCTCTCCAAAATGAATGTCACCCCAAATAAATACACTGACAATTTACAAGCTTTCTGTTGTCTGAAAAAAAATTGCAAAAAAAAAAAAATTTGTATTTAGTGTACTCAGACATTTCCCTACTGAATCCTGTTTCAGCCTCAGGGTTTTAAATAAATAAATGCACAAAATAGGTAATTGCGGCAATTTGTTTTTTTAACTGGAACTTAATTTCTTGTAACTGTGATTTCATTTCTAAAAATCAACTTACTCCACCTTCTTTATTTTTTCACTCTTCCACATCTTCTATTCTAACAAAACCGCCTCTGGTCTCCAGCAACGTTATGCATTTTTGAGCAGAGATTGAAGGTTCACCCCAGGGGTAAGTGCTCTGTTTTTGAGTTTGTTGCAATGAGTTATAGGATACATGTGATGCTGTCTTAGATTGAGGCATCTTATAAAGCAGCATAACTGTTCAGAACAACCTTTGCAGAGTGCAGCAGAGGTGTTATAAATTGCTCCTTTGGTTGATCACTCCGGTTTATATATAGATAGAGAGGAGAGAAGGAGAAAAGATACAGATGAGTTTCATTTGAGGAGTACTAGACGTGTTTGTTTTCATAGTCGTCTATCTAAACTCTGCTCTGCATGTTTTCATAGTCGTCACTGCTCTGCATGTCACTATCAGCACATAATCTCCTCAAAATCGGTGAGAACTTATTATCCCGAGCAGCTGACGACGCTAAAATAAAAGCCCTGTGATGAAATTTGGCTTTTCAAGACTCTCAAAGAGACCCAAAGCCGGGGTCAGAACGTGAACATCGTCTGGATATGAGAATCAGGGAAAGGTGCTCTGTAATGAGGTGGCCACTGCTGCAGGCACTCCCCCTCATGGCACCGCTAATGCTGTAATTGGATTATTATGGTCATAATTAAGGACGGAACACACAGCGAAGAGCCACAGAGTCTACAGCTCATTACTGTTGTTCAAATGCAAACAAACATACGCAGCAAACAAGATTTATAAGACACAAAGGGGCGTCTCTTCTCAAATATCAACTCCGTGTGTGCTGTGACAGATGGCTGAGGGCAGACTGTGTTTTCATGCCAGTGTGCATGTCTGACCCACAATATATGGCTAATCTTTAGTTTTGCTGTGAAACGATTAATTTCCTTAATCTCATGAGGCATCACAATTTCCTTCATCTTTTGAAATAAAAGACTTCAATGTATTATGAAAAATACTGAAAACAAAGAACACATAACTAACCTGAAAAAAGCATCATACTGATGGAATTTCTGACATCTGATGACACCTAAAAGAAACACCAAATCATAACACTAGGGATGTCATGATACCAAAATTCCTGTAGTCCATAAAAATGTTACAGTTCTCAGTGCCAGTTTCGGTACCACAGCAAAATGATTTTTTATTTTATTTAACTATTTAAATTAAATGAGTTTATTATTTATGATGATAATCATTATAAGTAAATAATACATAAACATTTAAAGGCTGTATGCTGTTTAAAAGTAAACTTTGTTTATAAAAAAGATCAAGTGAAAAATAAGCAACCATCTAGGCATAATTATTATTAGTAGTAGTAGCAGGGATGCACCGATACCATTTTTTCAGAACTGATCCAATCCGATATTAAAAATTCGGAGTATCGGCCGATACCGATACCAATCCGAAACCAATGCAGTTTTGTTTAAAAATTCTATGTAGAATTTCTGTATCTCAGTGTGTTGAACTGACAATCACTCTTTTGTGAATTGAACACAATCTACTAAATACAGACAACTTCATTATAAAGAAAAACAACAAAAAGAATCACAATCTATGACACAAATACTATTATAAACTAGATGGTGGATAATTCAGCAGCAAAAGTTACTCTAGAAAAATCATGAGTGCACAATAATTGTTTAAAATCTAAACATTTAGTGGGGGGAAAATAAAGAAAACAATAAAAGTGTAGCTCTAAATCTGGTAAAAATGTTACACCTTGATGGAAAATACATTCATGAAAAACAGGTAAATATATTTCTAAAAATAGGGCCTATATACTAAGAAATTACAGTTATTTTAAATGTATAGTGCAGCTTTTTAATGAGGCAGCAACATATTATAGATAGGGCAGAACAAGAAAGGCTATTAATAATCTTTCATAGCGCAAAAGTAATATATTACGAACGGCTCCAATACAGCGCGGCACAAAGCGAGTATGCGCATCCCGTGCACAGGATGAAGCGCTTGAAGCAACATGGAGTCACAGCGCAGCGCTCCGTCCGCATTGAAAAGTTCAAAACACAAAGGGAAGAGATATCGACACGTAATGTATCTATCTATGCAATATTTGATTGAGCCGTTTCTTTTAACAGTTTAACATTTCAGTTACCGTGTGTGAAGAACAATACAATCTCTAGTCCAGTGTTGTGATCTAACAGACAGCCGGTAGAAAGTAACACGATTTACAGCAATAAACTCCAGCAAGATAAAGTCATTTTATGCGAAACCATAGACCGTTATCTACAGATGAAGCATAATAACAGGAACATTGAATCATCTTTGAGAGTTTCATCGTGTTGACTGTCGTAACCGAACGCGACACGTTTGAAAGCTGAATGGAGAATGACTGACAGACACAGCGGAGGAAAGCATTCACGGGAACTTTAATTTAATGACTTAAATATTCATCTGTACCTCACATTAAACTATGGAATGGCTTCAGAACACTTAACAATAACACAGAATATTATACGCACAGTATCGGATTTGGATCGGTCCTGTCTGACCGATACCCGATCCGGCAAATAATGGCGGATCGGAGCCGATACCGATACTGAGTATCGGATCGTTGCATTCCTAATTAGTAGTGAGTGTCTGTGTTCATGATATGACAGTTTTCTCAAATGAAATATTAAATTCTCATGAAGTGACGGTTTATGCGTTCATGTCCTCATATAGTGACACGGCAGAGGCTAAAAAGACAGCGAATGTCACGCGAGCTGCAAATGAAACCGCGCATCTGTGCCGGTCATTCACACAAAGACGCAGAACATGCAGGAGTAATATTTAAATAGTATTTTGCAGTTTAATATTCACAGACACTAGTATATATTTGGCTACAGTCTAGAGCCCTGCGCTTAGATAAACACGGAAGCGACTGAACGCAGTACTGGTACTTGTGATCAGTACCTTAAGAAGGAACTAAGACACATGTATATAATATTATTGAAAGAAAGGATAAGACTAAAGTGATCAGAAGTATGTCCGACTTTGTGCTGTTTCTCACTGTGTGTAGCACCTACAGCTCTGCAGTTGAAGAACTGTATTAGACTAGACAGTAAACCAAGGGCCCTCTAGTAAGTGCACTAAAAAATAATAAGATATGGCCCCTGTCCCAAATGGCACACTTCATGTGCACTTGCGGTCTTGTGGACTTACAATGGCCTTCATGTACACATGTCCGTTAAGTCCGTTAAGTCACGAGTCTGTACATTGTCCCATTTGTCATTTTAGGTCTCAGAAGGATGCTCGCTAGTGCCACATTTGCACACTTTTGCTGAGGCCACAAGCCAGCGATCTCAACAGCAGCGGTCAAAGCGGCACTACGTCATGAAAGTGTGGACTCGGAGGAAGATTGCGAGGGCTTAGTTCCATTTGGGTCAGTGCCAAGGATGTTTACATAGTCTTAAAGGGGATTGTTCACCCTAAAAAAAAGACTTAACTCACATTCGCTGTTCCAAACTTGTACTTTGTGGAACACAAAATATGATATTTTTAAAAATGTGATCATTTGAAATATGATTATATGTGATGCGATCTGGGAAAACCCATGAAATGTTGCACTGGGACGAATGTACGTCGAATGTCAGTTTTTTTGTCAAAATTGGGTTTTCATTAAATGATTATTCTATAACATCTTGTCTATCATCTCTAAAAAATCTTGGCCAAATTCACTTGTTTAGTGCAGAAAAATAGCGATTTATAGTGGCAATCTGAAAAGACTGTCTTTCTCTAATGTTTAAGAACACACCAGGCGGAGGTGCAAAAATCGGCCATAGCTTTCCGTCTCTTAACACAGTTCACCCATCAAAATAAACTACATACCATGTAGAATGAAAGTGCATCAATGCACATTTCCCGCCAGTCCTGTGTAAACTACGGCGCGCAGTTTTACAACGTTAACGTATCGCGAGATGGTGGAGCACAATAGAACAACGGAATCTGAAGTAGCTGCTCGCATAAATTATCTTTTTTTTTTTTTTTTCAAAATTCCATTTCTGAAAATCATAGCGATCAGCTGACTTCAGATAACCATCACTTCTGTTACGGACAAGCTATGACAAAAACAAAAACAGATTTAGAAAGGGTTTGAAACCAATATGTAATGTAAGTTGTAATGTGATGGGTTTTCGTAGATCACATCACATATTATATAATGAATTATAAAAATAAATAAATTAACAAATTATGAATATTAAAACAAATGTCATTATTTGGACAGTTTTTTGTTGGAGGAAAGTCAAAAAAGTTTGTAATGGCATGAAGGTGAATACATCGCTATGTCTCACTTTTGAAGGTTACGACCTCTGGACGCCGCATTACATCATTAAAGCGGTCTCATTTCAGAAAATCAACCATTACATTCCAAAGTAAAAAACAAATAGCAGTACTTAATGTCTCACAAGAAAGAACAGTCCTAAAACTGCTAGTTTTATAATAGTGACTTTTCTGAAAGCCTCAATGACGTATGCGGCCAACAAATGCGACCTCCGGAGAGCGCAGCCTTCAAAATGAGACAACTAATGATGACAATTTTACGTTTTAGGTAAACTACCCATCCCTTTAGAGGCACAGGAATATAAACAGCCTGTCTGATTATAAGGATCAGAAAGAGTGGTTATTTTTGGTGCAAAAAAAACTAACAAAAAAAAAATCATGCAAAGCTCAAGGGGGAAAAACATATATTATCTGACCCTCTAAGGACACAAAACACATTAAATATCCACACCCTGAGGATATCCATACATAAGAAAGCACAGATTATTATAACTGCACATCTAAGTAAGATATCTAAGATATAGGCCTCTCTCTTATTCCCTAGCTTTCACTCGAGCTCTCATTTTCCACGAAGATCAGAGCGCTGTCAATCTTAACCTGGTCATTGCATCAGGGATGAAAGAGAAGACATGTTTCACTTGCGTCAGAACAGTCATGGAAAGAAAAGGGCCACAAACTGATGTGTTTTGCACCCACTTCAGTCTCTCTCTCTCTCTCTCTCTGACAGCTAATTATGAAGTTTACATCTGCCTGTGCTATGAAAGTAGCTGCTTTATAAAAGACGGAAGAGTTACAGAACCCCATTACTCCAATGCTCGAAATAAATGGCGGTTTGAGTAGCAGGATTGCTCTCTTCCAAATGTGCAAATCAAATGCAGTCGTTTCATCCAACTCTCCAGAGAAGAGAGAGCTCATGCAGACTTTGATGTAGGCCCGCAGAGGATACTGCACAGACTGTCACATCAGTTGAAAACATAGTTTTAGGGCTTTTTTTGGTATTATTTTAAGCTTTGGTATAAAATAGAGATAAAGACAATAGATTGTTGGCTCCTTTTGTAAGTGGCCCTCTGAACCCGAGTATCCAGTTTGTATGTTTATGATTTTACTGTAGAAAAATTAACAAACAAATATATGAACAACTTTTCTTGTCAGGCGAAACAAAACAATTCTAGTTGTGGTAAACAGTAAACACAACTAATATAATATTCAGAATTGGGGGGAAAAAAGCTAGGAAAGCATTAATATTAATAGGTTTATTCCTCAGTTTGAATGCCTAATACATTGTGCATTCAGGCTACCTGTCATGAGACACCAACATAACAAGGAAGGCGATTTATCCAGCAGAACAGCAGAATTGAGTCCCACACAGGCTACGAAGATGATAAAGATCCATTTGTCATTTAAATTAAAGACTATAATTCTTTACATTTATATAGCGCTTTTCTGGGTACTCAAAGCGCTTTACATGAAAGGGGGGAATCTCCTCAACCACCACCAATGTGAAGCATCCACTTGGATGATGCGACGGCAGCCATATTGTGCCAGAACGCCCACCACACACCAGCTGATTGGTGGAGAGGAGACCGAGTGATGAAGCCAATCAGTATATGGGGATGATTAGGAGGCTATGATGGACAGAGGCCAATAGGCAAATTTGGCCAGGATGCCGGGGTTACACCCCTACTCTTTTTCCGAAGCCTTGTATGTTGTTGTTTATTTTTTCCTTTTTTAAATCATTTAACCCCCACTGACTTCAAAATGGCTTCCAAAAAAAAAAAGTTACATTTTTTTAAAGTCACAGGGGTTTTTTGAAATTACATGAGAGTGAGAAAATGATGACTTTTTTATTTTAATTTTGGGGTAAATAATTCCTTTAACAAGGTGAATAAAAGAGACTGTGAGTATCTTTGTCACGTTGAAGTGAGATCAGTCGGAGGTTCTATAGATCAGGGTTTTACTGGTACCAAAGCAATGCCTGAAGCGTGACAGAGCAAGTGTGACAATCACCCTCGGCAGGGTCACGGTGCAAGATGGTTCCATGCTGAACAGACACAGCTCACCCCTCTTTCCACACTGAATGCACGACCATGCCTGTGACCTTGAGAGTCACCGAGCGCTCTCTGAAGAGCCATTCCATTAGCGTTAAACAGGTGAGAGCTGCTCGTAATATTCCGCAGCACTTTAAATCACTGAGATATTCTTTACAGATTTTCCTTTCAACATCCCATGTTAGTCAATGACAAATGAGAATTATTAAACCTTTATAATTCAGCTGTACTGATGGCTATAACCCATGATATCAGAATGAACTATTTATTTTACATGTAGTGTTTATGGATTAATAATTCATTACATTTGTTTATTAAAAAAATAATACAAAATAAACCTTTTATCTCCAAAAACGGTACTTTTCAGGAAATGGAAAAAACTGTATTTTTTTTAATTAAACACCACGTTGCCAAAGTTGATAATGTGGCTTTATATACTTGCATGTGTCATTATATTATAACTAATATATATATATATATATATATATATATATATATATATATATATATATATATATATATATATATAATACCAACATTTGACCAAAATAAAGTTGAGTTACAAGGTTTTTGACCAGCATATTTTGGAGAATTTTGTGTTTTTTGTTTTTTTTTCTGTAATTTGGTCAAAATCTCATGTTACAAAAAGATGAAGTGCTACACAGAGGTTATTTAACACAATACTGCTATGACTTGACGAGAAAAGCTAGAAAAAGGGTGTACTCACACTAGGCACGGTTGTCTTGTACCGTGCCCGAGCGCAAAAGAAGCGCTTTCGCTAATAAACTGCCTAATAGATTTATCATTTATGCCACGCAGCGATTTTCACTTGATTGCACTGCACGTATTAGAAGATTATTACGGAGGCAGCTGAGTTTGATGGATGAATTTGCAGCTTTACTCTCAAAATACAATTCATATTCATCAATAAGGTGAGAACCATGACCGTTTTAAACCTAAATATACTTGAATTAATTGAAAAGTGTATCCAAGTGGTAATAGTTTGGCATTTGCTGTCGTAATAATGACAGTAGCACAGAGCTGTTTCACTTTTTGAGGGTGAGCAAAGACGTGCCGTTTTTGTGTGTGTCCCTTTAAATGCAAATGAGATTGTGTTCCCAGCACCCTTTCAGGAAGAGGGTGGAGCTTCAACAATGATAGAGAGACTCAAGAAGAAGTGACAACATGTGGAATGCAACAGGACGTTTCTGAATGGTTAGTTGATGAGATTATGTAGCTGATGTGGAGTTAACTATCTTCAAGTCATTCATTAGCATATTCTGTTATGATAATCTATAAATCGCTCGTGTGGGACCTGTTGTAAGATGCCCACAGATATATGCTGCATGAAGATAGAACAGTATAGTTTAGTTTAATTACAGTATTTACTGTATTGCAACGTGAAAAGATGGATGTGACAGCAGACTTCCAAATGTGCTCTACTACAGCAAATCTTCCTCTTCTCAACATGGCCTCACCCCTTTTGTTGCGTGTTCCCGGGGGCAGGGTTTATGTACATTTTAGGGTTAGTGACGTCAC
This sequence comes from Rhinogobio ventralis, assembly GCA_039654625.1. Taxonomy (NCBI): domain Eukaryota; kingdom Metazoa; phylum Chordata; class Actinopteri; order Cypriniformes; family Gobionidae; genus Rhinogobio; species Rhinogobio ventralis. Next base: position 6,849,780 of record CM077205.1, on the reverse strand, counting down.
TAACCCCTGAAGAAGCTCATTGTAGTCCCTACCAGCCATTTGTTGTTGTCCTTAAAAAGTGATTTCTGTTAAAGTAAATATCTCCCTTTGCATTGAACTTTGAGCGTCGTAACTTTGCAGATGTTGTTTATGCTCAAACAGCAACATTACACACTAACTAAAGTTAAAAATGACAAAATATGGAGATATGAAGTTGGGATATGAAGCCCAATAGCAACAATTTATATATACACATATACTTTTTATACAAAATATTACTTCATAAGCATTAACTATCAGACAAAATAGTCCTGATGATGGGTTATAGCCAATCAGTAAGTCTGTAGAGAGTAATCACGTTTCTTTGAAATAGATTTCCAAGTTTCTCCAAATCAGTTTTTAGACTAATCTCACACAAGAACATTCAAGCATAAAACAAGCCAAACATGAAAGTAATCTTCAATAGTGATGAGCTCCTTTGAAACAGTTGCCCGATCATTTTGTGTCTGTCCCCTTCACAAGGAATTTCATCAGTGCAACCGTACTCTTGAGCTGCCATGAAATAACCACATTCGTCACCTTCGATTTAGCAATTAAGTCATTCACATTGCCGTGTGACACCACCCACCATGCTTGAGGAAGGCAAAAATAGCTTTGGGATCTGGTTCATCTTCTATTTCAAGTCAGCTGGTGACCTAGCATGCTACTTAAAGACTCTGCATTGGGTGACCTCCAAAGCTTCAAAACACTCATGAGGTTTACCAGTCTATTCTTGAGCTGCAACAGGAAATGTGACTCTTTTCATGTTTTCTTCTTTGCGCCACACTCTTTTACTGCAGCCTCTCTCCAGCCATTTAGCCACCTGAACTGATGCTAAAGGTCTAGTTGAGCTCTCATCTCCATAGCGTCTACTAATTATTCTCTCAAGTGCCTTTAGATTCTTGAAGCACGTTTTCGAAGAGCTCTCTGAGGCATTTCTGAGAGGTCTCAATGAACATCCGCAACTTCTCCAATCGCCCTGCTTTTCTGCAGTCCAAACAGAGGTCATGGATCGAAATCAACACTACAGCAAACTTCTGGATCATTAGAATGAACTTGACTCACATTTGCCCAAGTTCTATGCATCTGTGTCAATATTTGATAGATCTCAGCGAGCATGTTAGGGGCAGAAGGCACAGATGGTCTCAGAGAAGTTAAGTTATAGAGTTGTCTCATCAATATTTTAGTAAACCAACCTCATGTTCCATTCATGAGTGCCCATGGCCTTGTGGGCAACCCCAAGCACCTCTCTGACTCATCTTCTTTCCCAGAAAAGTAATGCTTTATACACTGCTAAGTGGCCAACTCTGTCCAAACCTGATGCCCTTTTCTACACTGGATGTGGGTGAAGCAATTGATCCATTGGCAGGAGAAACCAGCTTCTCAATGATGAATCAGAACATACTGAGAATTCCTGGTCTCTTTCAGTTTTTTTTTTCCAAATGCTAGTCAAGACCTGCTCTGCCATTAAAGAGCTGCTGACTCAGTAAAATGCCTAATATACTGTAGCTCTCACAGACAAAAACACAATCATCCTTATTCCGATGTGTTTGCATATCTGCAAAGTGCATATCATTGCATTTAAATTAAAACATCAAATATAAATAACAATCTGTACATGTACGTGTGGGTTTACTTAATCTGAATTAATTTGAATAATAAAAAAATAAATGATTTGAATGATTTGATTCAATACCTTACTCATAAATACTTCACTAGTTTTAATTACCGGATGAATCAGCATTTTTAAACTAATTTATTGAATGAATGATTCAATGACACAGTTTTTACTAGTAACTTGTCACCACCTGGTGGCATAACAATGTGATTGATAGAAATCCTTATTTGAAGTGCCAAGTTACTTTCAAAAGGTGATCAGTGTTTATATTCGAACTATAAACTTTTACCTGTGAAGCTGTTTCGTACCTATACTGTATGTTATAGCTGCTCTTTCTGGGTCAGTGGCAGACTTGAATGTTCCGGTCCTTGTCAAAGGTTTAATAGACATAGACGAATCGTTGTTATTTAGGAATGAGATTGCGTGGGTGTTTGCAGGGCTAAAGTTGGTGACGCTTCTAAGTGCCGCCAGCCTATGTATAACATTATCTATGTGAAAATTAACTTTTTTACATTTTCTTAAGATTAATGTTTCTTTTTGATTCATTGTGATTTATAAAAAAAAAATACATTTCTACAGTACCACAAAGTTATAAACCCAATAATCATCAGTTAATAACAAACACATTTGCTTTAATGTGACATAAATGTCAATCATATATCCTTGTCATTATTACACTCAAAGGCACACAGCAGGATTAAGTACTTTATTTCAACAGAGATACTAGTGCTATTAACCCCCCCAACATCCAAAACAGCTCATTTCACAGAAAGACAACCAGCAACTGAACCTGGAATAAATTCTCAACAATATTCAAGTTTACCCTTCAAGGAATAAGGGGATAAACGAATCTTACTGAAAAAGCACAATATCAAGGTGCTCATATCTGGGATTGTGTGGCAACCATAACTTCAGGCCAAAAGATCAACACAACCTAACACTTTTATACCCATCCGTTACTGCCCTGAAGCAACGAGTTAAAGACTTCTCTCACCAATAACTTTGAAATGACTACTGAAATAACACTGTCTGTAATAAATAATAAAAATTGAAACGCTCAAGTGACTTGACATATAAAGTATATCACTGTGACCACACAGAAATGTAACAAAATTTAAACTTTGCTTCTGCCATCTGGCCGGTGAGAAAATGTCTCTTAATCTAATTTAATTGCTTTATTGTCATGACAAAAAAATTGCTTCCCACAAAGCATTTACAGCTTAGTACAGTATAAAAAAAGTGAGGAAAAAAAAATATTACAAAAGAGCAAATTAAGTCAAATTAAATAAAATAATACAAAATTAAGATAAATGAAATTAAAAGTAAGTAGTGTTGTCAAAGATTAATCGTGATTAATTGCATCCAAAATAAAAGTTTGTGTTTACATAATATGTGTGTCTGTATTGTGTATAATTATGTATATTTGAATACACACACACACACACACACACACACACATATATATATATATATATATATATATATATATATATATAAATAAATAAAAATTATTGCATGCATGTGTGTGTATTTATATATAAATAATAATTATACCCAGTACATAAACTTTTATTTTGGATACGGTTAATCCTTAAAATCCCTAAGCCCTAAAAATAAGTCATCTACAATTGTAGAAAAAAAGTAAAATAAAACATTATGGAAAAAATTATAAAAAAATATATATATATAAATTTAAAAATTTAAAATAATAATAATAATTAAACAAGTTATTAAAATGGACTGAGTAAATAGAAAATGACTACATGTCTATCAATCCATCTCACTCTTCTATAACTTTTGTGGAGGATTTCTATCTCTGGATAATGTCTGTTAACCACCTTTCTTTCCCTCTATCTGTCTGTCTTTGTGTGCAAGAAAAAGCATGCCATTCCAAAAAAAGGAAAAGGAAAGGAAAGCGTATCCCTGAGCTCTCTTCCCCTCTAACCTCCATTACCATGTCAGCAAACAAAATCCAAAATGAGAATCTGGCGCAGAGTGATGAGGTCACAGGCTGAAGTATTGGTGAGCGGCATTCGCACACTGACTTCTTCACCCCGATCACACCGCATGGAGAGATAAGCAGCCTTTCTCTCTTCAATGCCCCAGATCACTGCATCAACACAGTGTGCTTTACACGGCTCCGGCCAGCCCTCTATCAATGGCAGAATTACTGGAACGGTTCACCGGAAGACATGCTGGAGATTTGTTTGATTTGTCCTTGTGGATCTGTCAGGGAGTTCTTAAATGACACTGTCTGTAATCTGTGGCTGAGGCACTGATGCCGAGTAGGACTGGTGTAAACAAGGAGCTTTTACTTGTGATGGAGATGAAAAGAGGAAATAAGAGTGTGGTGGAGTGATGGTAAGGAGGACAATGAGGGATGTGAAGAGGTTTGGGGTGGGAAGTATGGATGGAGAAAGTGAAAAGAGACTGAAAAAGAGAAGAGAAAAAAAAAACTTAAGAGATGAGATTACAATAAATAAGTTGAGACTAAATAGAACTAGAAGAGACCAAACGATATGAGACAAGATGAGACAAGAACAGAAGGATATAGATAAAACGAGAAAGAAAAGATAGGGCATAGGATTCTAAAGACACTATTTCCTCCTTCCAGCATCCCATGCACAACGTTTAGGGCCCTATGAAATGTGTTTCATGAGCTAAATTTTCCTCTATATATATTAGTCACAATTTAAACTGAACTTTTATTTTAATGGGTTGCCATGAAGACCTTTCAATTTCTGTGTTTATGATATGATGATAGTTTTTCTCAAATGAAACGGCTAAATGCTTATGAAGTGACTCTCAGAGTGGCTTTGGAGATGAAGTTCATGCTTTCATGTCCTCATATAGTAAGGGGTCAGAGGCTGAAAACACAGCAAGCGTCTTGCGTGCTTCAGTGTGTGTGGTAAATGTCCCAATGAAACCGTGCATCTGCGCCATTCATTCACACAGAGACACACAGAACATGCAATAATAATCTAAATAATAATAATAATTTGTTACATTTATATAGCGCTTTTCTAGGAACTCAAAGTGCTACATAGAGAAGGGGGAATCTACTCAACCACAACTAATGTGCAGCATCCACCTGGATGATGTGACGACAGCCATATTGCACCAGAATGCCCACCACACACCAGCTGATTGGTGGAGAGGAGACAGAGTGATGAAGCCAATCGAATATGGCATGATAAGGAGGCCATGATGGACAGAGGCCAATGGGCAAATTTGGCCAGGATGCCGGGGTTACACCCCTACTCTTTTGCGAAGGACATCCTGGGATTTTTAATGACCTCAGAGAGTCAGGACCTCGGTACAGTATAGTATCCCCATCACTGTACTGGGGCGTTAGGACCCACACAGACCACAGGGTGAGCACCCCCTGCTGGCCTCACTAACACCTCTTCCAGCAGCAACCTAGTTTTCCCTGGAGGTCTCCCATCCAGGTACTGACCAGGCTCAATCCTGCTTAGCTTCAGTGGGAAACCAGTCTTGGGCTACAGGGTGATATGGCTGCAGGAATCATATAGTATTTTTGCGGTTTAATATTCACAGACACTAGTGACAGACACAGACACTATATCACGATAAATTTGACAAATTCCGTGAATTCTGTAACATTCCGCGTTATACAGTAAATTCCGTTTTTATGACTGGACTCGTATTGAGTCCAGTCATAAAACGCAGGAGTGTGTGTAAAAAAAAAAAAAAAAAAAAAACATTCTTAGAGAGACATTTTGCATTAACATTAATATTGCTGACAGAGGCTTTCATAACAAAGCGACAAACAAGGATGTACATGTATTGATTACATGACAGTTGCCTAGGCAGGCATCTAAAGTATGCAACAGGACACTTCTTTCACGTGCCTCAACCATACAGCCCCTGAGAACTGCTTGCCTCCCTCTGTGGCTGGGTAGATACAGTATGACAAGATTAAAAGTGACTACCCTAAAATGATTATGAAAAGCTTAGGCGGGCTAGCACATGTTAGCCAAGCAGGAGGAGCCCTGCCAAGCAATTTGGAGTTCTGATCCTTGAAAACAACTACAGTCGAGTTGAGCTTGTTACCGACCAAAAGCCGGCAACGTCCTCGGAGAGCCTGAGCTCGTAATAACAGAGAAAAAAAGCACCCAGGAAACAAAACGAAAGAAAAGAAGCGAACGCCAAAACACATTTCACCTGACCTCGAGAGAGGGAGGAATCAATAGCCGGAAGTCATCCGCGCTCTTTATGGAGGCCTCAGCTTTGATGTAGCACTGAACACTCGCTCACAATCTTCCTCAGCCTTCATCCCTTTTTTTCCACTCAGCACTGCTTTGTGCCTCCCCTTGCCTTGTCGAGCTCCCTTAAGGGGCTTGCGGTCTTTCTTCAACAATTTATTTAATTATTTCAAATATTACACAACAGTGTTTTTGCTGAAATGATAGATTGGACGCTGGATACAGTGTGTGTACAGTGTAAAATGTCAGAAAGTGGTGCACCACGCCGTGAAACTCCACAGGATACGACCGACAATGATATATTAGTTCCCGTACACCTTCTGCTATTCGCTGGGCTGCCCTCCCTACTCAACCTTTTTCCATTAAATTGTCAAACATCTCACACTTCACAGACATTACTCCAATAAAAGATACAGTGCTAAAATCAATAGCCGTGTTTGCCTAGGAGGCTTCGGCGGCTGCAGATACACACCGCGGGTCACATTGTGGCCCATGCAGCTGATTACCTCCAGACCCTCAGGTCACCGTGTCAGGATGCCTCCCTATCCTAGAGTGTGCTGCTTGGATAATGGATGAGGACCATGTTTGAAGGGTCATTTGAAGGACAAAGCTGTCTTGCACACATCTAAAATGATAGGGACTGGGTGACATTGCTAGTTTTTGAAGGGGTTGTGTTTTTTGGTTGGTACATTGCAGACAAACAAGTAACAATCCAGTGCCTTTTCATGCAGATCGAATTGGAAAATGTTTGCCTCGAATTCTGGGAAATAATTCAGAGAGTGGTGAAGTTCTTGTTTAAAACTTTGCCTATATCTTCCAGGAATTAAAAGTAACAAAGTTTCAGCTTTTTTATAAAACGTTCACACTAAGGCCAAAGATTCAGAGAGAATAAGAAACTGTCTTGACACCGTCAATGGAAGCAGGAAGTGTCAATTCAATTAACAAGAATCCCAAGCAATGCTCCATTTAACACTACTGTCTCATGCCTCATGGTGGTGGACTGTGTGTTAAGAGCAGAAATGTCTGATGAGCCTTTCTTTACAGGCATGTGGTCAGGCAAATGTGCATGGTCAAGTCCAAGGAGAGACCATTTCTGGGGTAATAGATTTCCCAGCGCTAGACTTACTCCACTTTTTTTGGGTTACTGGGATAAGGGATTGGTTTCAGGCGGTGTAGGAGGCTGCCAGGTGTTGTGTGGCCCAGGGATAAAGAGAGATATATGGATCTATCCTGAGCTCAAGAGAGGAAAGGAAAAGGAGAGATGAGGCTGGAATTACACTATCGAGCATGGGCAAATTTCAACTTACTGGCCCACAGAAGACAAAACCAGGCAAATCTTGCAGCTAGTTCAGTGAAAGGAACAGAAAAGCTTGCTTAAGGCATATACAAGCTCTTGCACATGCATGCATAAAAATATTTGCAAACATACAAACACGACCCCTGCTGGATAGCCAGGTCAATCAGGAAATCAACCTGTTTTTTTTTTTTGTTTTTTTTACCATTGTTGCTCATCTGTTGGTCTACCAGCTTTAATCACCTTGACCAAGATTGTCTACCAGCTCAGCCTGGTCCCAGCAGGTGGTTCATCTGGTCAACCACCTACACCAGCTTAAACCAGCTGGAAACCATCTAAAGCTATCTACTACTTGGGATAGTTCACCCAAAAATGAAAATTCTGTCATCATTTACTCACCCTCAAGTTGTTCCAAACCTATTCTTTCTTATGCTGAACACAAAGGAAGATATTTGGAAGAATGTATATATTTTTTCCCACTATAGTAGTCAATGGCTGCCGAGATCTGCTTGGTTACAAACATTCTTCCAAATATCTTCCTTTGTGTTCAGCAGAACAAAGACATTTATACAGATTTGGAATAACTTGAGCGTGACTAAATGATGACAGAATTAAAATTTTTGGGGGCACGTTCCCTTTAAGTTGGGTTTCAGCTGGATTTCCCAGCAGGGAAAATGTACTTAACCTGCAGGTGTACATATATGCATACTCACAATTGCAGCATTTTTCATTCAAATATTTTCTAGATATAATTTTTTTTTTTAAATTCAAAACAAGACCAAGATGTATTTATTTTTATTTGCAACACGGCTTTAAATAATACAAAGTGAATAGTTTCTAAATGCTAAGGTGTGTGAGTCACCATGTTTTTCTGATCTCTCACAGCAATGAGAGCTAGCTCATTTTAGCAATCACTAAGCAGCTGAATGGAACACTGAGGCCCAGAGGAGAAATAAAGAAAGATAGACAGAGAAAGAAAAATTGGAACTCTGCCCATATCAGAAGAAGAGAAGGTAAAACAGGTCTGCCAAACCTTGGTCCCCACCGACTTTCCAGTTCTCATGACTCAGCGCCTTTGACTTTGAGAGCAAACCCACTCAGGGATCTTGAGACAGGCATGATGCTGGTCTAGCTAATAGCGATACGCATCGGTTCTTTAGGTTCTGCCAGGCACGGATCGTGTGAGAGACACGAGCTATATATAATCCGATGTTCTCGCTGTGAGGACCGCCGACAAGTGTGGACGGTGATTGATTTCAACCTGAATGGAGCGTGAGAAAAAAAAGGGACAAATTCCCCTGCCGTCTACCAGACTGGAAATTAAATAAATAATAAAAAAAGATGAAAAGTCAGAGTGTACCTGTTATTTCTGGTGTTACCTGTGTCACTTAAATTTGCTCCAAATTCCTCTCCTCGCACACACCTCTTCTGTCTTCTCCCTTTGGGTTTGTGTTGTAAAATATGCTGAACTGCAGGGTCCACATGGCTGCGGACGGGAAAGGCGCCGCACTGCTGAATCAAGCCTTCAACAGAGCAAAGGAGCGTAGACTCGTTCTCTATGCAGCACTCTGCCTTTTGTCTCTCCTCTCTTCTGTCTGATCTCTTTGCTGTTCTGTCGTTTCTTTCATGGTGCTCTCTTTTCATTTTATTCTTTTTCACTATTCTTCTAGTATTAATCAAAGGCTACCAGAATGCTCACCCCAGCCATTTAATTATTCATGGTAATTCCTCGCCTGTAAACCCTGCACAACTCTTACCGACATGCACTTACCTAGCTATATAAATGAGGACGTGTATATCAAATATAAATAGTTTATTGTTTGAATTAACCATTTTTCCAATTGAGGATATCCCCAATTCAACGTCTTTATTATTTACTCACCTTCATTTCATTCCAAATCCCTTATTTACCCTGTAGAACACAAAATGTCCACAGCTCTTTTTATAATGACCACAACTATGTCTGTATAGCTCCAAAAGAGGACAAAATATTATTAATAACACAAAAAACCTATAACAATAGTCCATATGGCTCGGGCTTTATATATATATATATATATATAAAAAATCTGAGATTTAAGAGCGGAAATGGAGATGAAGATTTACCATTAATAAATTACTTAATAATACAATGTACATTTATGGGACTTTACAAGCATGATCACTATAAAATGTTCAATGGAAAACAGCTGCGTGAAGATTATTCAAAATGTATTCTTTTGCACACAGATTTGGAACAACACAAGAGTGAGTAAGCAATGTCAAAAATTCTCCTTTTTGCATGAACAATTCATTGAATACATTAGATATACACCATAAAATCACCTGATACCCATTTTATTTGTGCCCGGTCACATTCTACCTTGAAAGGAGCTCTATGATTCCTCTTTAAACTAAATCTTATAAAACCCCTCCCCATTTTCTGATTTTCTTTGCCTCAACAATCTCCCGTTTCCTCCATCTCTCCTACGAGCTGATTATCGCAGTGCACAAGCTCTTTCAGGGCGAGATAACAGGGCTGTCTATTGTCGTGGATTTGAAGGCTGCGGCTGCCCTGCATCACACCAGCACGGCGGAAGGAGGAAAGGTGGGCTCTCTCGATAAGGCCCCAGCCTAAATCAACCGACACTTCCTCCATAACAGCTAATTAGCCAGCGCTGAGCGCCCGGGCGCACATTCGGGCAGTGCTGTCCGTCAAGCTTCCAGCAGCCATTGACATCCACCAGCAAATGTCAAGTCCGCCTTTTGTGATGGAGACAAGCCTATTACAGAGAGGCATGCTGACGGGTGGGGGGAGAGGGGGGCACACTGGCATTCAGAATAATAAAAAAAAAGGTGTGAGAATGGAGGGGTGAGACGGAAACAGAAAGAGAGAGAGACTTCCCTTTAAAAGCCTGGACGTGTAGCAATTGCAGTATTTCTAACTGGCCAGCTGTCAGAGTGAGATGGCTGTTAAAGGCCACATTCAACAAGTCAGAAACTTGAAGGAGGGAATAAATGTGTTCACAGATGGCGGTGAAGAGAGACAGAGAGAGAACTGGATGATAATATTTGTACATGGAGAGCAACATACAAAAAGAATTTCACGTCATCAACAACAAAATACATAAACATACATGAATATTTGCTGAGAAATGCCCATAAATCACATTACACAAAGTTTACCGCTTACATATTCACAATGTTGACATCTTATAGTCATTGTTGTATAGGGGCGGTGTAGCCTAGTGGAATCTTTCCTGTGGCTGTAAAATGTAAAGATCAAAGCTGGTAAATGAAAGGTTACAGGTTCAAACCCTACAAGGGTTGATCCGTGAACTAACAAGATTGTGGCTTTGAGTAAGACACTTAGATCAGGAGTATTGTACCTGTATTTAGTGTATTCTCAGTCACTAAAAAATCTGTTACATTACAAATAGATTTAGAAAACAAGAGGAAATTCTTATGACATTGTCAGCTTTAGGGTTTCTGATGTAGGTAGCTTGGTGAAAAATCCAACAGACAAAGACTTTCTTGTAGTTTTTTGGCATGCAGTCCTTTGTGTGCCTTGTCACATGAAAACCACAAGCAGTGTCATGTTTTTTGTTTAAGACTGACAAAAGTTTTGGTGGAAGTGTGACAGTGAGCGAGAAAATATGAGAGTGACACTCTAAAGAAAAGAGGGTGGCATGGGCACTGGCACTCTGTCGTATCACAGCGGCGGGAAAGCTTTTCGGGAGGCGATAGCCATCCACGTTTAGCCTTGAGTTGAAAGATAATGCCATGTTATATTTTCTGACACACTGTTTTGCTTGCTGACTTCTAGTGTGTTGTGAAACTACGGCTGAGTAGGCCTAGCATCACTGGAAGACCATTTTCCTCCATTCATTGGGGTACTTGACATACAGTCATGCAGTGTACAATACTGTCACAACAATGCTTTCCAGTGTTTACCTTAACAGCCATATTCTACAATTTTATGCCATTTTTTCCTTGACATCTAAGGGTGCGTTAAGGCCAATTCACACTGCACAGACAAACACCAACAAACAAGCTGGCCGTTGGATTTAGAATTTTCTGAAAAATACATTTCAAGTTCACACTGCCCCAAAAGACACAACAAACTCGAGCACCCACGGAAAATATTCTCAGATCATTTTAACCAATAAAAATAAAAGATTGCAGCTTTCAGACACGACTTTCTTCTCGTTTTATAGTTAATTTGAGACCGTTCTATGGTGTTGTATGGTGTCAAGAGCGCATTATTGTAACGCAAGAGTGCATCCACGTAACAAATCTCTCTGCTCGCAGGCGGATTTCTTTCACTCTATAGCACATAAAACTTACTGGACGCGCGCTTTCAAATATGGCTCTGATCTCGCTCAGATTTCACGCATGCACGCTCAAATTTTGTCCAGTTTTCTCTCGCGATTATCTTCTTGTTCTTTCTCTAGAATGGTCTTCTGATTTGTCCAGAAACCTGACATTTTCACTACAAGGATCATTTACTAAGCACGCCCAGCACCTACACGCAGTCTTTGCAAGGGACTTGCCTCATCGTCATGGCAACGGTTCGTTTCCAGGTCAGATTACATCAGAGTTTGTTGTCATTTGTTGGAAAATCATATTACACTGCTCAGACATTCCACGACCCAACAAACGTCGATTGAACATGTTCAGTCAGGAGAAAACAAACCCTGACCAACGCCAACAAACACTGACAGGGGTATCACACTAATCCAACAAACTTCAACAGACGTGTTTGTTGGTGTTTGTTGCTGTTTGTCTGTGTGGTGTGAATTGGCCTTTAGAATAAAACAAACCCTGGTGCGATTGCTCTGTTAGTGCTGTTCATTTGAATAAGTGTGAACGCTGCCAAACAAGCAGACTGAGACCCCTGAAAAGCTTCTGTTTCCAAACAAACGCACAAACCAAAAACATCTAAACAAACCAAAATCAGGAGGTGATGTCACAAGATGTGACCCTAAAAAGGACAGAATGTTCAAGCATAGCTGGTTCTTCTCATTATATGAGCTACATCACCCATTACAGTTTGGTACACGCGTCGGAAATGCCTTCTCCTTGCAGCGGATCAGTACACAAACTATAAGGCCCTGTTCACACCTGGTATTAAGATGTGTTTTGGTCAATCGGATCACAAGTGGACGGCGCTAAATACAGGTGTAAACGGGTCTAAAACGTTTTGAGCTTGTCCACATCGACCACTTCTAGAGGTAGTCAAAAAAGCATTTGATCCGATTGCTTTCGTAGTGTAGACCCTCATGTGGTTGAATGCGCTCAAACAACATTATGGGAAGCAAGCTAGCCAGGTGGGATTTTAACTATGTCGGCTGAAGACCCAAATTTGGTTTGAAAAATGTTCCAAGCATGACGTTCTCTCACCATTCCTGATTTCTAACACACACTCACAGTGTTCGTCGTGGTCTTGCGGCTGTCAGAGCAGAAAGGCTCTCTGTATGTTTTTCAGTCGTCTCCGGGCGCGTTCATATGTAAATCACATGAGCTTATTTCGTCCAATAGATCGAAAGATCTGAAGAAAAAAACAAACAAACATACATTTACCTGGCCATAGACCCTCCCCTCGAAGACATCAGGACAGAAGTGGTTGAAAGTGGACAAAAGAGACGGATTAAAACACCAGGTGTAAACTGGTATGTGTCTCCCTCGTCTACTTGTGATCCAATCGACCAAAACGCATCTTAATACCAGGTGTAAACAGCGTCTAAGTCTCTCTAGGCCAAAAACTATTTTGAGTAATGATTTAGTTTTATGTTATCATTTCCCAACCTGTTACTGATAAATTGAAAACAAAAACAAAATCTCTAATATCAGCAGATAAACCAACAAGTACTGATAGTAGTGTACAGTAGTAATATTAAATTAAAATTACTGTATCTCTATACTTTTAAGACAGATTTTCCTTAAAACACGTCTATATATTGCTTAGAAGAGATATGCAAGTGAAATATCTCCTTCAAATGAATAAATAAAAAAATAATGGATAGGCGAAGGAAACACAGCAGAGAAAAGAGAAGGCAATTCACTTTGAGGGGCAACTGTTTGCCCATCACCCAGCCATAAAAGCAGGAAGAACAGTAGCCTTTGGGATAACAGAATGGATAATGGTGTTTTCTCAGACCACTGCAGTAGAGCGGTTCGCATTCAATTACAGCCTGCCCCTTCTATCTTCATGCCCCCCTCCGCAGATGCTGTTTCAAATCATTACCTGCGAGGAAGAAACAGAGAGTGGGCAGCCATCTTCGCTGCCTCGGAGCGATACCAAACCCTCGTAGACACACATATGTGCATCTGCACAAACACACAGATGGACTTTTCTGCTAGCTGCCCACCAGCTAGTCTAAACAATCACAGACATAGACCGCACACGCCGGTGGCTATATCAACAGCGGATGATTGTGTGTATATATTTTTCCCCTGCACTCGGTCTGTCAGCATAAAATGAGGCCTCCACTATGGTTAAGCTGAACCAATGAGACACTAAGAAGAACATTATCGCTAGCGGTGGCCAGAGAAGATTAGCATGTTTGAAAGTAAATCTGAAACGTGCTTAGCATATTTTCCACAGCAACTAATGAGCTAGGCATTCAAAAGCAAGAAAATAAGCACCTATCTGCTCAAAAGCTTCAGCTGGGCTAAACAACATTGATGGGAAAGGTTAATGACCTAGCGTAGGGTAAAAATGCCTGATAGCACATGTAGCAATTTTCCAAGACATTCATAAACTTGAGAACATATGCAAATCCACTAATTTTAACAAATTGATCAGATATTTTTTACACATTTAAAATGCATAATTCAGGATGTGATGCTTTCCTGTCAGAGAGGAACATTTTCCTTTCACAACATTTCAGCTTGTAAATGCAAATGACTCTACTCTTCTTATTTTTTTTGGGAGATTATCAGATGTTTAGACAAAAATAAACAGCTTAAAATTAAAGGCAGGGCAGGCGATTGGCTCCAGAAACATTTGTTTTGTTACACTGGTTGAAAGTATTTTCACATCCCGATGACAGTATGAACACATGCTTTCAAAGCTAACTTGCTATTGCTAACCACTCCAAAAATTGCATACCCTAGCTTTAAAAGTGATGAGCTCTTTTGTAGATGCATGCATATTTGCTTACCGGATGATTACCTGACACAAAAACAAAAACATCAGTTAGGCTAATCAACATTGACTCCCAAGGATGATCACCTAGCGTCTTAGCACATATCCTAAGCACACTATATCATCAAGACAGTGCATGTTTTCTTCTGGATAAGTGTTTCCTCATCTGTAATACATAGCTAACAAAGTCTTAAATACATGCAAATATCTATTTAATATGCTGTATTTACCATGCAAAATGCTTATGTCATTTGTAAAAAAATCACTTAAAATAGAATGCAATTTGTTGCTAATTTAGATGTTTACACCGAAATTTCAGATTTCAACTGAATCTGCAGTTTGAGATGTTTGCACACAAACAAATTACTTAAAATAGATCCTAAAAGAAGACTAAGACAAAACGAAACCTTCTGTTAGGCTTATTAACACTGAATGCCCAAGGACAGGGACTTTGCATAAAGTTCCAACTGAGCTCAAAGGGATATGATGCTCAAACACCACGGCCTGCTCCTCCCAGCCGCTCTCTCTCTCTAACCACAGCCTGAAATTCAGCCGCATCGATCACAGGCGGATGAATTATGAGGGTGTCTGGAGAAGCTGGAGGCTGCGGCTGGTGAGGGGCAGCCTCCAGAAGAATGCCCCCGCTCAAAGGCACCTGCAGGTGGGGAGAGAGTGATGGATTGGGGGTCTGGGAGAGAGATGGTGAAAATCTCTTACTTTCATTGAGAGGCAGTCAGTGTTCAGCATCAAGTCATCCTCATTTGTGAGAAAGAGATAGAATGAGAGAGAGTGTTCTGGTCCAAAACCTTAGATCGGCAGCTGCCTTCTAACATACCTGCTGGAGGGGGGAAACCTCAGCTGGTTTTCTGGTTTTAACTGGTTTAAGCCATTCTTAAAATGTGTTATTATGGTGTTCAGATGGTTTTGCTGACTGTCAAGCTGGTTTCCCAGTCTGGCCAGTAAAAAAAATGCCTAAGACCAGCCAACAGACCAATTATGAGACCAATTAAGACCAGCAAACAAACTTAGACTTGTTTGAGGTTCCTATGATATCTTTAGGTTTTTGAATGATGTCTCGTATAGTAAAAACATGAATACTGTGAAATATTGGTACAATTTAAAATAACTTTTCTATTTGAATATGTCTTAAAATGGCATTTATGCCTGTGATGCAAAGCTGAATTTTCAGCATCATTACTCCAGTCCTCAGTGTCCCATGACCCTTCAGAAATCATTCTAATATGCTGATTTGCTGCTCAAAAAATTATTAATTTTGAAAACAGTTGTGCTGCTTAACTTTTGTAACATTATAAATGTCTTTACTGTCACTTGACTAATTTAATGCATCCTCGCTGAATAAAAGATATTCACTTTTTCTCCCAAAAAAGCCAACATCTCTTTCACCTCATCTGCCATTTTCTTGTTAGCAAGGCATTCTGGGATATTTACAGCCTTGCCTTGGAGTTTGGCCAAAAGAAGGTACTCACATCACGTCAGAAGTGCACCTACAGTATAATGCCCCAAAACACTGTCTAGTTAGCAGCTCGCTAGGTTTGGAACAGAAAAGAAAGAATGAACGAGTGAGAGAGAGAGAGACACCAGGAGAGAGAATGAATAAATGGCCACAAAGTAAAGGGCTGTAAAAGGGTAAAAAGGAAAAGAAAGAAAAACAGTTGTCACAGCATTACTGAATAAAGAGTAAATCTATAGCTAATTAGTGCTGTGGCTACGGCAGCAAAGCTATCAGTCATTTGGCGAGGGTGAAGTGAGACAAGGAAACAGGATGCTGGGAGGAAGAATTGAAGCTCACACTGAGCTTTAATGGAGGTCATGGGACCTCAGTCCACGACAGACCTGGAGACACACAGAGAGATGGAGTGCGAATCATCATTAGCAGAAGCTTACAATCGCCTAGACTCACAATTTCCATCCCTGTGATCACCCCATGATGTGCGTTTTATGGTGAACACAGTCACCAGTGCCATGTTAGAGGTCCTCAGACTAGGGACGGATGTACGCTCCGAACGGCTGTAAAGCCGCAGTCATTAAACCGAATCCACTAAAGAGGAGGCAGAGGAATGCTCCTCATATCTCATCAATCATCTCCTGCTTTAATCCAGCAGAACCGCAGATTTATCAAGTTTTAAAAGGAGTTTTTAAAGAACTAGCTGCCTAAACACTCCTTCCAAAAAAAGTATTGTGGTGGTACTTTGGCACAGTAATATATACCATAATACTGCATGTTCCAATATCATGGTATTCATATTTACATAAAAAATACCAGGTATTATCATTATGAAAGTTCCTAATAAAGTATGGTATATTTGTAGCCTGACAAGCCAGACCCACAAGATGTTGGGTCTGGGAACACACCATTGGCAGGGCTCAATCCGAGGGGCGGGATAAACGGTTGCCTTTCAAATCCCCTCTGCACGCAATAGGATAGCGCTACAACCAACTAGAGCAACGAAGAAGGTCAAGCGGAGCTAGTTGATAGATTAAACTTTCGGAAAAACTCTGAACACATCTTCCTTTTTTAAGAATGACTTCAGTGCCGTTCTTTGCTCTTTTCTCAAAGAAAAGCTTAACTCCAAGTCTTCCAGAGTAGCGGCCAAAGCCGGTTCGAAAGACCACTGTTCGCCAGCTTCTTCGTTTTCAAGTAGCACACGGAACTCTGCCGTCATTATGTTAAGCCCGCCCAGCTATACACGACTCAACACACGATGTGATTGGCCTGACTAGAGTTTGGTTTTTTGAACTTGCAAGCCAATGGAGAATTGCTAGACGACCCTGGCTGCAAATTACATTTGCTGCCGCTAGGGTGCATCTAGATTTCTAGGCTAGTATACCATTGTATATTGATATCTTAACAAGAAGTATTGTGATGATACCATGGTATATTGATAGACATACCATGTGTTAAAATAACACAACACTGAAATACTTCCAAGAATACCATGGTAAAGTGCAAAAACATGATCGTTCCTTGGTACTTTGAATTTTGCTTCAATATACTGTGGTATTATCAAAATTGTATAGTATCATGAATACCATTAAATATACTGTACCATATTACTGTATAGCCATATAGCATGGTATTTACACGGTACTTCAGAGAATACTATGGTATTAAATTATTATCATGGTGGCGTCCCTCTCACAAGTACGGTGTTTTGGTGGTACACCAGTACAGTTATGTTTTAGATGGTAATACCATGGTATATAAACAATATTTCAAAGATTACAATGTCTTTACAAAGACTTACTAGTACTTCTTATAGTACTTTGAAATATATACTACTCTAAAGTATCCTAGAATTTACACTATAATTCCTTAGAATACTATGGTATTTTCTAATCATTTTTTAAAAAGTACATAACGTCCAAAAACCATGGTAAACTTATGGTCATATCTAGAATTATTTAGTACATTTTTATAAGTGAAATCCAGTCATTTCAAAATGAGTCCACGCAGATTTTGCAGAGTTGGTCACACATTTGAAAATGACTTCTCTGTGAGCCCTGCAATAGAATTTTGCTAATGTGACCGCACCTAACACCATCATATTATTTTGTAAGTTAATAAGGTTTGTTTGATATCAAAGGGCTTATTGTATTAATATACTGTATGTGCTTCTCATATAACCAGTGTGCATGGTTATGATTACTGCACAGTGTGCATGGGCAGACACTACGCTTTACATGATCGGTGTGATGAAATTATGTTACGGATCAAGTGTGTTGTGCTCTATCGACTGTAAAAAAACCACAGATACGCTTCCTTAGATAGAAGCTACTGTATTTCTGTTTACCACACACTTACACACTGTCTCTCTCTCGCTCCGCTGCTCTCTCCCACACACTCACACACAGCGATGTATTCACATCAGCACTCTGCATTCCCATCACACATGCGCTTGCTGTTGCCTCGGAGATGAATGGAGAGGCGGGAAGCAACATTACGTGAGGCTGGGAGCACATCGCATGAGTCACAAATAAAAAGGTGCCTTTTAAGCAAATTCAGTGATCAGTGTTAGCGCAGCATTAGCCGCTTTACCGACCGTTGTTGACGCTCTCTGTGATTGCAGAGGGAACGGGGGAGATGGCATGGCAAGGACACGGGGCGGCACGCATCGCTCAGCTACGACAGAAACAGGGAGGGGTGACACTCCATAACACTGCTAGAAACCGAGAGGGTTTGTTTGTGTATTAATGTGGTCAGAGACGGCTCTGACGAGAAGAGAGGAAAGAGGTCCTGCCAGGAAGAGAAGGAGGAGTAAGAAAACGTAAGCAGGGGATGATTACAGAGTTACCACCGCCATTTAAATACAGACACGATCATAAAAACACATCATTACATCTAATGCTAATAGCATATCAACAGGCAAAAAAAATATTTCTGCCCTATATTTGTTTCATTTAAGTCTTTTTACCTCCATAATCTGACATTTCTGAGGGGAAAAGGATATACAACACAATAAAATGTAGGATGGAGATTTAAGTTTCTCAAAGCGTACTTTCTTTCAGTCATCATGGAGGTCTGATTATTCCACTGCTCATCACTTATTAATTTGTTCATTAATTTCAAGGAGATCATGTTTATATTTGTTCCAACCAATGTGTAGACACTATATATGAAGAGTCAATATGAAATGTCATTTGCAACCCATTTTACTCCCATTACGTGACATTTTTCCAAGTGAAACAGGTAATTCAAGGAGGAGAAATAATGTGGAAATGCCAAAATGGGTGAAAAATATGGGACCTTGGTGACATTAAAAAGAGCTAGAGCAAGTTTGGATTAAATTTTAAAAAAAGATTCTTTTGGACTAATGTGCACCGAAGAATCGATTACAATAAGACACTTTCTTCTGTACTGTGTGTATTGTGTGTATTCTGTATTCCGGGTGAAGCTAATTTTGAAAAGAGAAAGTAAAAAGTAGGGCAGGGACTTGGTTCAGTCCATTGGTTGTTGTTTGGATGGAGGCAGATATTTTAAGAAAGGAGCGGGTTTAAATGAACTAAATGACTGGAGAAGTCCAGCATTCGTCACCAGAGAAAAGTTTGTCGTTTTGGTAAGTTATGACATTTTGTTGAAAAATTACAGGTCAAAAAATAAATTAACTTGTTATAAATTTAGCCCGGGGGGGTGCCAGAGCCAAACAAAAGTGTTGTCATCCTGTAATTTCATAACCATTGCCTTGATCAATGAAGAATAGGTGTCATTTTAAAGCTTAGAAGCTTGGCTTTATAGTGAATACAGGAAATTCTATAATCATGTTATGTTATACATCATTGAAAAGATCTAAACTAGCAGAATACAAAAAGCATATTTGTTTCAGTTTGTGAGCAAATATTTGTATGAAAGATCGCTGCCAATGCACATAACAGTACAGAGATGAGGCTTTTGCGTTACGTTTTGCTATATAACTTTGCAAAACATCAGTAAACCATAGCAAAGTAGTAAAGTAAATCAAACCTTAGTCACACAACTTTATTTAGAGCAGGTTGTACCGATTCAAACGAGCTCAATAACACAACATAACATGATACGTAGATCTTTAGAAAAACCTCACGGAGTGACAAGACATGCTTATTTGCGTTGCGATCATGACGCAGCATTATTTGAAAGTTCAACCAACGGAAACTGAATCTCAGGTGAGGTGGGTGGGTAAAGAGGGTAGAGACGATGTGTAGAGAGCAATCGGACACTCTATTACAGCTGGAGCGCGCTTGGATTGGGCGGATCGCCCTGATTGACAGGTCTGGATATACCAAATGTCATACCTTTTGATTGCTTTGAGATATCAACTGATATCGGCTCAGATGCAGTTGACATGATTGTGCAAAGTCCAAGCTTTATTTTATGAGCTTTCTAATAGTCATCATGTCAATCATCAAAAATAACAAAATAATTCAATAAATTGCATCACTTTTTCTGGGATTTCCTCAGCAGTGATGTAACATAAAAACCTCCAAACATGATCAAAATAAAAAAATGTTTCTATCAAATGAGACCATGCACTTGTTTATATCTTGTTTTTTGTTTTAGTTTTTTATACAGTACTGTGCAAAAGTCTTAGGCACGGTGGTATTTTCACATGAAAAATGTTTTTAAGCCAGTTATTTATATCTTTTACTGTAGTGTGTCAGTAGGAAATATCAGTTTACATTTCCAAACATTAATTTTGCAATTAATTTTTTTTATGCACAAGAAGTCTGATAGCAGCCGGTCTGATCTCACCATCATCGAGTCTGTCTGTGATTACATGAAGAAACAGAAAAAACTGAGACAAAATCTCCCAGACACTTGAGGAAACCTACCTGCAAAACTACAGTACTGTGAAAAGTTTAGGCACTTGTCAGAATGCTTTAAAGTGAGAATGCTGTCAAAAATAATAACATAAATAGCTTTTATTTATGAATTACCTTCTATTACCTAAATCAAATCGATATTTGGGGTGACCACCCTTTGCGTTTAAAGCGGCTTTTGTCACCTGCATCTATTCCTACACCTATTCATGTAGTTTTGCAGGAAGGTTTCTTCAAGTGTCTTGGAGACGTTGCCACAGTTCTTCTGGATTAAGTCCATCTCAGTGTTTTATGTTTCTTCATGTAATCACAGACAGACTCAATGAAGATGAGATCAGATCTCCATGTGGAGCATAGAGACTATTGTCAGACTCTTTATGCATACAAAAATCTCACTGGATTTTTAAAATTAATGGCAATTAATTTATAAATGTAAACTGATATTTCCTACTGACACACTACAGCAAAAGATATAAATAACTGGCTTAAACCCACTTTTTGTGTGTAAAAATACTAGCGAGCCTAAGACTTTTGCACAGTATTGTATCTCGCATGGATGAATCTTTCACAATCGACACTTTTCACATTTCCAGAGTTCTCAGAAGCAAAAGTCCTTATACAGTTGTTGGGTAAACTTCTATAGTGGTGAATGGGAGATGACAGCAAATATGATTTGTATTCCCATTTGCTCCAATAGCAAAAGAAAAAGCGTTTTCACAACTTTACAAAAGAGGGAAAAAATATTGAGAGATTGATTACAGTAGTCAGAAGAGAAAATAATGTTAAATTTGCCATCACTCACTTGACCGTTGTATTAGAAACACCCTCACAGCAGTGTTAATTATTATTATTATTATTTTTTTGTAAATGACTGACAAGGTAATATACCATATACAGCATGTGTATATTAATTAAAAAAAATATGAAAAACCTTACTAGATTTCTGGTTCTATTCCATGTGTGTGCTACCAATCTTCCTGTACGGTTAGGAGACTTGGACTCTTCAATCGCAAGACGCCAAAAGATTAGAGTTGTACACTGGTTCGACCTTATAATAAAACCGGCTGGCACCTTGCTTACCGGCCTGCCAACAATCACTGACATAATCACTCGCTGTCACACTGCTCTTTTAAGTCATGTGGCCTGGATGGGAAGTCATACTCCTTCCCATGGCACCCTAGTCTGTGCTGTTGCCCGCTGTTCTGAAAGACGGACTCCTAACGGTTGAAGAAGACCACTGGTTGCCCACGCCGAACATGTGTTCAGCAGATTGGTGACTGCTCCATTTCCTCTCTTCTACATGCATGGATCCTCGCCATCAGTCACGGTCATTCACCCCGCATGTTCAGACCGGTGCTACGAGCCTCGTTGCTCAGGCGACTTACTTGATTGACTGATTGACTGATTGACTGACTGACTGACTGACTGACTGACTGATTGATTGATTGATTGACTGATTGACTGACTGACTGACTGACTGACTGATTGATTGATTGACTGTTTGATTGATTGATTGATGGACTGATGGACTGATGGACTGATTGATTGATTGATTGATTGATTGGAGATTGGCGATGTTAATACCTGCGAAAACGTGTCACTGTCTGCGAAAAGGATCCAAAAGATCAACAGCATGCATTTAGAAAACAGATATTATGCCTACTTTATGAATATACTAATGGTCAATTTTTATTTCATGTTGATTTTAAATAGGAACTGTCTCTACTTCCTGGACACAGTGTCTTTGTGACTTTGGATTTTCCTATCACTGCAGACACTCAGAATGAGTGGAAAAGGAAGAGAGGCAAGGGCACTTTCACGTTTTGGACTTGCGGAGATGTAGCTGTCACACTTTCAAAGGGAGGCAGGCAAAGCACGCAGGGAGGAGCCCGAGCGTGTACGGCAGTGTCCTTTGTGGGAATTTTCTCAGATCCATGAAAAAACTGCACGCTCCTGTCGGAACGTCGATCCGGCTGAGAAGAGATCTGTGAGTTTTAGCTTGCTCTGTGAGCTGTCAATCATCCAGTGAGCAAAAGATTCTCTCTGCTGTTGAATCACAGCGCTCCATTTATTGTCCGTGATATGTATCCATGTAGCTTAAAAAGCTGTCGTGTATGTATCGATCATGAAGGATGAAAGTATTGTGGGGAAAATGGCTGTAAGATGTAAATCGTACATTGATGATCAGTACTCAAGCTGAGCATATAGGAAAGAAAAATGACAAATGAGATCTCTTTGAAAGCTCAACTGATTCTCCTAGACAGCAATGATTTTAAATGGAGAGCAAATGTGCTTTTGCCGAAGTCTTAAGTCCAAAGACAATAACTATATAAGATAACGATAAAGATATAGTTCTAAAAATCGCTCTTAATATTAAAGAATAGCAGAGTTCACACCACAGCTATAACGATAACGGCACAGAAGCGATACAGTTGGAATCACTTTCAGAACGATTTTATCCAGCTGATGAACAATAAAAACAGCCAATCAGAATGAAACTCAAAAAGAGAATCATTGCACTGGCATTTGGCTCAGAGAATGACAGGAAAGATATCGGTTTGGGTTTACCCCATCCTTCAAAGCTGAAACTGTAAATAAAAGCATGCAATGCTTGCCTCGCCTCCGGGTCTTCTGATTGGTCCACTGTTTTGGAACTGACATTGATAAGTGGCACTGCGTGTAAACGTTGAAATTCTTTTAAGTTTACTTATTTTGCAACTTGACACTGCAAAAGATGTGAGACGCGAACACAACGGTCATACACGTCTGTCTAGTGTGTGTATACATAGAAAAAAAATGGAAAAGTAGTGCATAGGAACAGAAAAAAACACATTCTGTTCTAAGTCTTAGGGCTCGTTCACACAGAATACGCTTTTGCTTCAAAAAGCGTTTTTAAAAATTTGACCTGATTTTAATTAGAACGCCGTGTCATGCGCGAGAAACTGCAAAAGACGTAAGATGTGAGCCCGAGCGTGTACGGCAGTGTCCTTTGTGGGAATTTTCTCAGATCCATGAAAAAACTGCACGCTCCTGTCGGATTGTCGATCCGGCTAAGAAGAGATCTGTGAGTTTTAGCTTGGAAAAGTAGTGCACAGGAACGGAAAAAAACACATTCTGTTCTAAGTCTTAGGGCTCGTTCACACAGAATGCGTTTTTGCTTCAAAAAGCGTTTTAAAAAATTTGACCTGATTTTAATTAGAACGCCGTGTCATGCGCGAGAAACTGCAAAAGACGTAAGATGTGAGCCCGAGCGTGTACGGCAGTGTCCTTTGTGGGAATTTTCTCAGATCCATGAAAAAACTGCACGCTCCTGTCGGATTGTCGATCCGGCTAAGAAGAGATCTGTGAGTTTTAGCTTGGAAAAGTAGTGCACAGGAACGGAAAAAAACACATTCTGTTCTAAGTCTTAGGGCTCGTTCACACAGAATGCGTTTTTGCTTCAAAAAGCGTTTTAAAAAATTTGACCTGATTTTAATGAGAATGCCGTGTCATGCGCAAGAAACTGCAAAAGACATAAGATGTGAGCGCAATGGTTATACACGTCCGTCTAGTGCGTGTTTACAAGGAAAACAATGGAAAAGTAGCGCATTGGAATGGAAAAAACGATTTCTGTGTGTGATCTGATGTTCAGAGGTTCAGAAGATGCTCAATCTGCATTTACATACCAAAATCCGCAGAATCTCATCCAGTTCTTTCAAGATCAAATTATCTGATCCGCATTAGGAATAAATCCAATTTCAGATTCTGAAAATTCTGTTTATATGAACCATAAACATTGTAATCCGATTCACATATCCGTTTAAATATGTATTACATGCATTCCAAACAAAACTTCAGCACATGTGCAGTGCCCAGTCTCGGAAACAAAGTTCTGTCAACAGTAAAATGACCACAAATTGGGCAAAAGCTTTGAAGAAACCATAAAAGCCCGTTTAACCAAAGAGCCTTTTTAATTTAGTCACTTTGCCCAAGGTAGAACATCTTTAGACAGACGTCACAGTCAGTATTGCCTTTTAAGCATCATATTATGCACTCAAGTGAAATCCACTCCTGCGAGATTGTTGTGAAGATGCACCTCCGATGGCCCACTTTTAACAAGATCCCATCTCAGCGTCTTTGACAAGCACGGAGAAACATCGAGGTAACGTGAGTCCCTGATGTGTCTACAACTCGTCAGCGCTTAACAAAAAAAAAAAAGGATAAGAATCCCTTCTGATGGTGTCAGACTGCAATCTCAGAGCTGCGCTTTACAAACCGCTCGCGGTGACGGCAAGGTGATGACTCGTTTTGAGAACAGTCTCGTGTTTGATTTGATCACTTGCAATGATACAGGAAAGAATGATGCACTGACCTCACACTTTTTAACTCAAAATAGACAACAATTAGAATCTAAAAGAACTTCCTTTTGACATACTGGGACCCTTGAAGAAAGAACTTCTTGAAAACGTTCTAAAAGGATGGATTTTTACTTCCACTCCTCCGCTTTATTTCTATCTTGCATCCTTTTAATTCATCACCTCATTCTTCTTTCCAAAGAAACAATTTATTTTAGATTAAATAATTAAATAATTCCTTTAGAATAAATAGACTGCGTATTGCCTATCGTTAATCTTGGTAAATTAGAAAATAAAGCAATGAAGCATCGTAATGGCTTTGAATTTGGGCTTCTCCAGTTTAACTCTGATCTTGCCACATCCGACTGTGGCATATTTAAGACCTCCAAAAGAAAAGAAAAAAAAAAACATGCTTCATGCTCTTTTGACTGTAATGGAAATCTATTATTTAGCTCCGACATTGAATTTATTGGAGCAATTTGGCATGGCGCAGCCCGATTTCTGCAGAAAATCAGCCACAATCTCTGCTACTGATGCGAACAGCTTAGCCGACTAAACAGAATGAAACTTGAGTGCTGCAGCTTTATCCACAGAAGGTCAGGCCTGACACACGTGAGTGACGTGCTTTGTTTAGAATTACTCCTTTCTGGTCACCAGGTGCACTGTGATTTCAGTTGTTTTTCCCATGCTTAAACAGAGAGACTCATAGCTCATCACACCACTTGATGATATTTTAGCGCTGAGTCACTAGAGCCTCGTAACGTTGATGTATTTCTCAAAAAAAAAAAAAACTGAGAAGATTTACAGCTCCCTGTTTAGTCATAACTACAACAAAAAAAAAAAACAGAACCAGAATGGAAGGTATGAAATGCAGTCTACACAAGGGGTCAATGTTTGGATGGTTAGCTTTGGCTGGTTTTCCTTAATGCCTGAGAAGATATCTTATTTATAGTTTTTTTTTAACCAGTTAGAGCTATGAAAGAAAGTTAAGCAGTTAGCTTGCTAGTCAAATGCTAATAAAAGAAAAAATACACAAAAGTGACAATTATAGCTTCGGTTAAAATAAAGTGATATGTCACTTATAACGGGTATGCACAATCAAGTTTTTTTTTTAAATTTTTTTACTGGTATTAGTCGATATAGGATTTTTAATTGTGCACACATTTCCACTATTTATCTATTTAGATTAACTACCTTTGCAGTCATAAAATGATCACTTAAAGTTTAACTTTAAAAACGCTAATTTAAAAACACTATTAAATGTAAACTTTAGCAAATCTTACTGTACAGTATAATGTTGTGATGCCTAACTTGTAGCATTTTATATTTAGTTTTTAGTGTTCATTTTGAATTTACTTAAAACAGTTCAGAATTTTAACATCTGATATTTGCCTATAGCATGGCAATAATTATCAGCCAGAATCTTAATATATGTGCATCCCTAAATAAAAAAGTAAACATTAATAAACATTTTCATGAAATATTCTGACCAGACATGAATACAGTACTCCTAAAGATGCATTGGCTTTGAGGTGGAAAGAGAATAGTATCTTGCACGACACTGCAACATCATCAAAAATAAAATACAATAAAAAAAATAAATCACCCATGAGTAAAGATGGCAGCATGACAAATTTTCATATATGCAATCATATTACTTTGACAGTCACCTGATAACAGATACTCTTAAGTATAAACATGCATTTTATGTAAAGCTACTTTGAAACTATATGTATTATGAAAAGAGCTATACAAATACATTTGAAAATGAAATGAAATTGCAGGTACCTATGAAGCGGGCATGCGCCAACCAAGCAACTGCCTTTGAGATGAATGAAGGAATGCTAACGGATAGCTCTCTCCAGGTATTACAGACCTCCATGAGTCTTTACACCACTAATGCATTTGCAGCGCATGAAATGCAATCAGACACAGCATTCAGAGGCAATAAACTGTCAGGGAAAGGTTGCGCAGAGCCCATTAGAACTGAACACTCTGTTAATACACTTGAAGTCGACTTGCATTTACTCTAGTGTTAACTTGCAAACCTGATTTTAGGGCAATCGATAAATGTATGTGCTTGCACATGAGCAAAAGTGCTTTTTAAACATCTAACAACACCTACTCTTTGACTCAAAAACACACAAACACATGCAATGAAGCTTTTTTAAGAACAAGTAAAACACTATAATGAAAGAGAGTGCGAGAGAGAGAGAGAGAGAGACACAGAGAAAGACATTATCGTCATCTGCATGGTATATAATGTTTATTTAGAGTAATGGCTCCATTTCATCCATGGCAGGAAAACAATAATGTTTATTTTATTATTCTGCAGATGAAACTGAGCAGTGAAAGGAACGGGCAAATGGCACAGGGGGTGACATGCGAGGATTTTCACACAAGTCATGTTGAATCTTTCCAAAGAATCTCACCTATATGATGTTTCCTATTATGCAGTACTTTTTGAACTTGTAAAAAAAATGAAAAATGAATATGTGCTCTGATTTAAGGAAATATTTATATGAAAGAGTATCAGTTTCCACAGACTTAAATGTATTCATTAAACCTGATTGTTTACATAATGGCAAGAAAATTAACATGATTGAAAATCTGAAATAATAAAGAGCTCAAGCTAGCCATTGATTTCTGTAATATCCTACAGGATAGGATGTTTTCATCAAATCCATTGCTTACTAATGTTTGTCATGCTGATTTCTTTTCAACATGATGTCACTAAGGAATTGACCTATCGGTAAGCCCCGCCCCCCTTAGTTACTGTTGCTAACTTGGACAAACAAATGGAGTTGCTAACTTTCTTATAATGACAGCTGTCAGTGTGAAAAACCTTATCCCAAGATGTTTTTGGACATAGAATGTAGCGGACCCTGTCCAATTGATGGCCAAACAAAAATCTGCAGTTTTGAAAGCGAATTCAACAACATTGTTAATCTGTGCCATTATTGTTATAGTTGTGGTGTGGACTCAGTTTTTAAAACTATATCTTTATCATTATAGTTATCATCCTTGGCGTGAACGGGCTTTAACAGTGTCGGCGGTAATGCATTACAAGTAAAGGCCAAAGTATACTTCACTTTTTACGGTATGCGAGGGTCAGCGTAGAGCGTGTGTGATGCGAATTTCGTCATCAGAAGAGTATGCGCGTACTGTATGCTCATCGCCGGATTTTCACACATGCACATTACCTTTTTTTGCAGTAATTTGTTTATCCACAAGGTGACAACTGTGCCGTGGGGGGTGGGGGGTAGGGGGGGGGGTCGATTCACAAGGTAGTCAAAGAAAAACAGCATAAACAGAACAGACCAGAACGCATGCAAGGTTCAGCGACAATGGAGGTTAGAAAGGACCCTCATTTGTACAACTATAGCATGAAAGAATACAAAGATATTTACATATCTCGTGTGACTCGTGGTGAGAGATTGCTCAAAACTGCACATGCGTCAAACGCCTGTGTACGCGTACGAGTCAAAATAAGTATACTTTGCAAGGCTGTGCGTTCGACTGTGCGAATATGCTCGCGTATGCATAAAAAAATTAAGTATACTTTCGGCTTAATGCGAGTTACGTTATTAGATTATTTGATGATTGGATGATTTTTTCAAGTAACTAGTAAAGTAACGCATTACTTTTAAATTTAAAGTTACTTTTTGCAAATAAGTAATGCAAGTTAATTTGTTTTCCATTTATTGACTGACTTTGCATTTCCTTCAGCCTGAGGCTTATTTATTTCACCTTTGGTGTGAAACGTCCTTTACATTTGCCAAAAATAGGACTTTTTTATTATTATTATTATTATTATTATTATTATTAAAAAAAAAAAAAAACAAGCAAGCCCAGCCCAGATGAGGAAAAATTAATGTAACACATTACCTTCTATAAAAAGTAACTAACTATGTAATGGAATTAGTAAGTAACGCAATACTCTAACACATTACTTCTAAAAGTAACTTCTCCAACACTGCCAGAATGGAAAGTGATATTGAAGACACGCCTACAAAAATGATTATCAATATTACAAGTTTAGCTTGAAACACCTCAATTGCATAAAAAAAAAAATGCATATTTCTTAAAAAACTGATAATAGATGTAAAATTAATCTCACGTTCACTTAACTGTGATATTGTGTCTTATAATTATGCATTATTTTCTCTAATTTATTAAGACATGATGGGGGCATAAAATTTTTTATTGCATATAGGAATGCATCCTGGCTGCCTTCATCCAGAGTCAGACTGACTATTCTACACAAATCCATCTCCATTTTACTGTCATTAACACTGACGTTCAAGGAGGCCATGACTGCTCGGAGTCAAGAAGCACACAGATGCAATGAATGACAGATTCACTTCGTTGAGGTGATGGACAGATCATGTAGGCAGGTAGATATGCATTAGTGCTGCATTTAAAACCTGGAAAAAAATGAATGTCAGACTTCCAGCTTGTGAAAACTACATCTAAGCCTAACCTTATCAAGGTGTACCTCAGTGAAATGTACACAGTTAATGATAAACACTCACTTTTTCCCCCCAAAAAATGCATTAAAACTAGCACTGATGATTATTAACCTTTGTTTAACCTACAATTTGGTTGCGAGGAGACATCTAGAAAGCAAACGTTAGCATTACGGTATTGTTTCCTTATACGTTAGTATGCAAATGTCAGGACGCCTTTGTGGTCGAAAGTCTGAGATATCAAGCAGGACTATCCCACATTTGACTTTGAATGGAACGCAGTACAACACACACACACACACACACACACGTATGCTCATGGACAGGGAGACACACCTTTCTCTGTATGTAATTACTAGGCATTCAACTATTCAAATCCATAAGCTGCTGGGTAATAGAGTTGGTTTTAGCTGTATTCAACTCACAGTCTCAGAGGATATTACATCACGCCACAGCACATAAGTTTCAGACTGTGGAGACAGAACTGTTCCCCAACAAAACAGAAGCACAATGGTCTCCTCAGTGCCGTACTTTCAGCTCTGCTCCAGCAGATAAAGCACACCAGCAGGAAAAACAAAGAACTCGGCAGCTCCCAGAAACTTCACGTACGTTTGGGAACGCCATAGACTACGATTAATTCAACAGCATGGAATGATGGTGGAATTTTGGCCTGTGTGAGGTGGTATCTGTGAAAACAGTCAATACAGCAGGCATGAGGTGATATTGACTTTCCTTGTTTATTACAGCAACATTCATATTGACCTTTTCCTTCGAGGTTCCTTCCAAGTAACATGCAGAATGAAGAAAGCGCTTTTATCAACAATTAGAGCCAAATCTCTTTTTAAAGATGGGGAAAATGTTAAAGAATACAAAAATGTTGAAGTGAATCAGTGGAAACTAAATGCTTGCTGACTAAGCTTGAGGAACAAAAGCAGATTCAATAGCAATGTGCATTAGGGCAGGCTATTTAGAAGCATGATTCTGTCTCAGATAAAATAAAATAAATAAAAATAAAATAAAATAAAATAAAATAAAATAAAATAAAATAAAATAAATAAAATAAAATAAAATAAAATAAAATAAAATAAAATAAAATAAAATAAAATAAAATAATGAAAAATAAAATAAAATAAATAAATAAATAAATTAAATAATAAAAAAAATTAAATAAAATAATAAAAAATTAAATTAAATAAATAAATAAATAAATATGTTTGGGTGTATTTTTTTTTTTTTGCAGAGTCTCTTGCGGAGTCTCTCTCTCTCTCTAAATAAATAAGAAATGTTGTAGGTGCATGTCATCATTCAGTGGAGTATCTGAAAACAAAAACCTGACAGCATAAGTACATCTGCATTAACAGGAAGAAGATTTTAGAGGTTTAAAGATAATGATAATGACCTATCCACACAACAAAGTGTCACTTCAGCAATGACCCCTGTATCCTACTCCACTCCAGCCCCTCCTTTGAGATTAAGGTGAATTATTTAAAAAATTATTCTGTGACTTAAACTCGGTACAGCAGTGAAGGAGACAAACAGGAAACGACACTTGACGGCTGTAAACAGCCTCTGCGGTCCCCATGGAGCATGTGTCCACACAAGGAGCTGCTTTCTCAGACTGGAGAAACCTGCACAAATAAATCTAAACTGATAGTAATGCATTTTCCATCAGCTAAAAAGTTCAATTATGATGGATGTGACAGTGCAATTCGGGGCTCACGTCTACATTATTGATTAGTTCCCTTGAGTTTAAAATGTACTGCTCCTGAAGAAACCAAAAATGGAGATGTATATGAGCATCATGGTCTTTATTCACATTTTGTTTTCAGTGACATGCTCCTTGAACTGGCAAACAAACTGAAAAAACACAAGATCACAAGATCACAAAACAGCCTTCAGTTTGTCAAAGAAATCCTTACACTGTTTTTAATTTAGCATGCAGTATTTCAGCTCAAAAACCTGCACTTTATTCACTAACCACCTGTAGTCCAACCTGACCTAACACTACATGCATGAATGCATAAACACACCTCTTTACACCGCAAATGAGACTAATTAAAAAATTTGCTTATACCAAAAGAACCTGAGGTGTTTGCATTTATGTGCAATTGATGTTATGGTGCGCATCTGCAATATAGGCCTGAATCCATATACAATATTTCCATAGAATACTGTAGCAATGTTCATAATTCAGGGACGGAGGAGGTGGGAAAACAGCAAACATTCAACGTAAACTTTCATCTAAAAAACAAACAAACAACAAAACGAAAGTAAAGCGGCAGCCCCTCAAGGACGACTGCCACATATAATCATAAAACACAACCTAAAGTCCAGGCCTGGTCCTCTCTCGTCTCTCGCACTGTCATCACACCTACTTTTAGGCCTGGGACACACTAGACGATTTTAAAATGTTGGGAGACCTCAGACAAAAGGGCAGTTTCAACCAATTTTTAGCATTATAATCCTCCGAATGCACACACTAGAAAATTTGTCCGGACCGCAAGACCACACACCTGTCGATTGTAAAATTGTAAAAAAAAAAAGAGCTCATGGAGACTCGCGAGAGCAAAAACAAATTGAGGACGATCAACGTCGTCAGCTGGTTCTCCTGGTGTGAGTTTTGTTTTACGGTAACAAAAACAAAGGAGAAAAAAAATAATATGGGTGATCTTTCTCAATACTCCACTTTCGTGGCATGTTTGTGTCTGGCAAGTTTCAGCTATAGAAGCAGGCAACATCTGGTAGGTGACGCTTGCTCGCTCTTGCTGGCTATCGCGGGCATCACGTCAGAGGCAGCCCGATCAAGAGTCGTAAATATCAAACATGTTTGGGATCGTGCGGGCTCTGACGCGATCGGGAGCAGTAAAATAATCGTAATGACACCACACAATTGAGGATTTTTTGGAAAAAACATTGTTTGCGACAAGCATCGAATTGGGCCACGCCCCCTTGAGGTGCAAATCGGGCTCAAAATCAAGTGAGTGGCCAATCTTATTCTTCTGGAGTTCCTCCGTGAGACTCGAGACCTGTGTGGCACGCAGGTGACGCTCATTAGCACTCGCAACACCGGCCCTGCCCTGCTTGCCACAAATACAAACTCCTGTCATTCATGTGTGTATTTAAAAGGTAAAAGGTGAATATTTTGAGTGATTTGACATTGCTTTCAGTAGTGTAGGACTCTCAGTTCCATTAAATGCATTTCTATATACCTGCTGCAGTTTTCCTCCTACAATCAGAGCTGAAAAAGTGAAAAGGCGAGACGATTCCATACGGGTCTGCTTATAGCTAATGGTATAGACTGACAGGATGTCATTTTTGTCAAAAGTTATACAGTGGCAAAGTAAGTTTTCTTTTTGCAGCTTCCCAATATGTTTGTGTGAAAGAACAAACCTCTCATTCTTCATGTTGAAATGGAGTTCTGAGTGAAGACTAAAGTGAAAACGGCTAAATTTCCTTTGGGACAAAAGCTCTAATTAATTTTCAAGCTGCTTTAACAAAGACCATTCAAATACTCTGTTTTCTAGAAGATTTGCCATTATTAACTACAATGAATGGTGAAGCTCAACAATCTCAAGGCCGTAGTTCATGAGGAAAGCATGCATGTTTTATAAAGCACTAGGCTTTATTATTTTTATCCAATACCTGCTAGAATAGCAACCACATTGCAGCAAAATGAATTGTAGTTCATTGTGCGGTTGGATAAAATCTACCATTTTACCTTTGAAACCATGTTATTTTGAGCCTTTGAAACGATCTACGAATATCAATATTGCATTACGATATTTCAATAATTCATTTATCATGTTAAGTTCCCTGGGAATCAAACACACAACCTTTTAACAAATCTACATCTACATTAAACCACTTTCATAAGTACATACCACACATCACTGAAGGCTAGTTTTTCAGCCAAGAAACAATGTTTACCGGAAATGAAAGCAGTTAACAACTGGAAATAAAGCATATTTCTTGAAATGCATGTCTTTAGATGTTTAAACAACAGTAATTTTGGCTCAAATCCCCTCTCAAATGACTTCAGCTACAACACAAATAACATTAGCAAACTGAAAGTCAAGAGACTCTGGATAATGAATCCAATCTTCACCCAAAATGAGGTGAGCTTTCGGCAGAGGAGCACTCGAGACAGAGAATCAGAGTCAGAATCTAACTCTTATTATCAGAGAGGGGAAAAGCCCAGGGTAATTAATGACTGGTGTAAACTATTTGCAAAACGAAGCTCAGATCGTTAATGAATCATCTTAGATATATAATCAAGTAATTAGGAAATGAAGTGGCGAGTAAAGCGCAGGAAGTTGCGGTAATGAGGAATGGTGATTATCAATTTGAAGGATCTGCTGATGATCCCTGGGGACCCGCGTCATCCTCGCCTCACAAAAGCCGATTTACCCTCTTCTCTCCAGAGAACTTGACTCTGCCATACGGCCTTTCTGTTCCACGGCGGAGTCCCGATCAAAGAGACTAAATGTGTCTACTCGGGTGACAGACACCAGGAAAAAATGGGGTAATGGATTCTGGACAAAGCAGTAAGTTTGACCACAGAATTGTTCATATAAAAGTTTAACAGCTCAGGGATCAGCTTATATGTGTGATTGTATATGCAAATGCAGGACTCAATGTGCTTGTACTTTTGTGATGCAATTATAGAGAATACCAGGGTTAGTTGTCTTTTTTTTAAAGTGAAAAATGGGACTCATTTTTCAAGTCAATTTCATAGTCTCAGCTGAAAAAAAGGTATTAAACATTTATATTGCCTAGGGTGAAAAAAAATAAAATTTTGACCCTCTGTGACAACATGCCTCAATAGTAGGACTTATATGGGGTAAGTTGTCACAACGGGAACCTGCTATTTTAAGAGAAACTTTAAATGTAAAACAATTACGAAGTATAAAACAATGAATGAAAAACATATGAAAGTGAAAGGAAAGGATCATACAAATCTTACAAAAATATCAAACTGTCGTTTTGGCCAAAATAAATCTGAATTAATGAATTAAATTACATTTAAAATATGCGGCAACCTGCCTCAATTTACGGTGTGTGGGGGGGAATCTAAAAATCAACCTTCATTATGTAGGTGACTCTAAAATTGTATTATTATTATTATTATTATTATAACATATGTATTCATATACATTTTATTTTATAACTGCCCCTTGTGTCAACTAGCCCCAGTTTCCCCTACCAACTGCAAATCAACCTCCCATGCAAACCCAACCTCCCTCACTCTCACTCACTCTCCTTTTCTCCATCCATCTCACTCTGTCTCGCTTACTGTCTCTCTTCTGTCGTTTAGCACTCGGGGCTCCCACACAAACATTTACATCAGGAATGAGATATTTAATGAAACTGGTGCAAGGAGTAATTAAAGCCCCTTTTCTCCACACAAAAGGGGCTGATGAGGGAGCCCCCTTTTCCTCCTCCTCCTCCTCCTGCTCTCTCGCTCACATGCTCTCTGATTTAAATCACTACATCAGTGCATCCGTCTCACTAATCAAACCTTCAAGAGCTTCTGCTATTCTTACAAAGACAGCTTAGACAGTAAAAGGACAGACGGAGGATGAACAAAAAAACAAGAAAACTGGCTGGATGAGGAAAGAGACGTGTAAAAAAGAACAACAAAGTACGGAAGATACAAGCAAACAGAACATTACATTTCACCTCTTTGAAAGAAAAGAAAAGAAAAAAAAAAACAGTGGCAAGAAACTATTATTATCTTCAGGCCCAAAGGGACTGGCAGGAAGTCAGAGATGTGTCTCTCTAATAGGCCTTCCTTCTATCTGCAGTGCAGCGGTTCCGCAGTGGTTGTACATCCGGATGGAATGATGCTCTTGCCGTATCATGACAGCTCTTACTCCATGTTTGATGTGTGTTATAATGTCGACTTGGAAAAGAAAAAAGAAAAGAGTTTTCTGCGAGGCATGGGCTGATATCTGTGCCCTTTGACCTTTTCACAAATACAGAAGCGTAGCAAGATCATTTTAAAACAATAGTTCACCCTAAATGAATTTATGTCATTTACTCAACTTTATATCATTCCAGACCAGCATGCCGTTCATTTTTCCATGGATACAGTATTCACACAGATATTTTCCATACTACAACAGCTCCAAAGCTCCAAATCAATAAATAAAACATGACAATGTGCACTATATTTCAAGTCTTTTGAAGCATCCTGTGAGAAAGCAAAACAAACTGTGACGTTATTCTCCATCCATCCATCCATCCATCCAATTTAAAAGCTGCCATGTGGAAAATAAATGCATAATACTAGGATATTAAATGCCAATGTGGAGCGCCTATTCAACAATATAAAACACGTAGGGCAAGACTTGATTTTATCTATCGGGAGTCGATTAGATTGTAAGAATGCAATGGTATAAGTAAGAGTATAGTGACATCAGTCAAAAACAATAATTTCATGGCAAGACCTCATTATTACTTATGTTGCTAAAACATTACAAAAGAAAACTTTTTGGGAATATTGTGAATTTAATGAATTGTACAGAATAAGGCCTGAAACACACAAAGTAAATGTGGTCAATTTATACATATTGACTTTACATACAGACGTTAAAATGTCTTTTCTTGACTGAAATCATATGGATCAGGTGAAAAATGCTAGTCGATATGTTACAAATGTAAATCTGAGAGTATCGCATTTCTATCAATACTGTCTTTTTCCATTTTTTTTCAACAGATTTCCAGTGTCATTCAGATCAGAGCAGCTTACAACAACAAGAAGCTGTTGATTTCTTTCTCTCTGCCCATGGGCTAAACGTGGGTGATCTATACTTTATCTGAACGTCCGCTGCAAAGGATGTATTTGATGCCGGGTGGTGCTGTAAGATGACCGTATAAAGCTAGACGTCCTTGTTTCCAGTCGATTCTTTCAATTCTCAGTCGCTTCTAATTTAAAACACCTCTATAACGGCCAACCGGGCAAACGATCAGAGACACGGAGGAAGAAGTCTTTGAGCGTAAAAGAAAAAGCCTTTGAACCGGCATGACGTGAGCATCCTTAAGGTCATCTCAGGCATTAAATGAAACAAATAAAAAAAAACAGCCTCAGCTAACCACTATGGTAAACAACAGCGAATATGTATTAGCCTTTTTCTTCCACAAGCCACTTTGAATGAATAATTGTGTTTACGTTCACATGGTGAAGGTAGCGGATACCCAGGGTCGAGATTTGGGTCACGAGAACGCCTGACGGGCGAGAAAGCAGAGTTTGCTGCGGAGACAGAAGTGGTGCTCGAGAGGTTCACATAGGAGCAGAAAACAGGGGCGGCAGTGTCAATGACAAGCTTCTTCAAAAATGCACAACAGAGAAGGGCAACAGTCACTTCAAACGCGCTGTGTTTTGTCACTTTTAATCAGTCAGGGGTCATGGTCTCAACTAACAGTGTTCGGAAAGGGAGGTGGGAAGAGAAACACGCAGTGTGAGAGGAAAAGAACTCCAAGAAAGCCGCCGAACCCACACTAATTCCATGTTTCAGCGGTTGTAACAAAGTGCGGTAAGCCAAAATATTAATAAGCTTGTATAATTATGTTTCATTTTCATTCCAGCACAAATTTGTAGGCAGCGAGAGACAGAGATTGTGGGGGAGAGCGGCCTCATGCAAATTACAGGCGAGCGGTTTGGAGGTTACTACAGAGAAGGTTTGGCCATCACCGCACACTGTGAAGTTAACAGAAAAGACTGGCGGCACATGCAGCTTCGCATTTATCCACTCGGTTTCCTCTGCACCCCTCCTGTAGATATTATCAATCCTGACCCTCCGAGCAACTGCTGAGGCCATCCTGAATGCGAGAAGGGCATGAAACAACAAATAAAACAAGTACACTCAAATCTCACTATCTAAATAATAACCGGCTAAGCAACTGCGTGATCCGTGCCGTATAATCGTGATTAAACAATAAGGGAATATTAGAAAATCTCTAAAGGGAAAAGAATACCTAATTCATTCGGATTTAAACGTGGAAGATAATCCGAGGACGTTTAACCTCTCGCCGCCATAAAACCGCAACATCTGTGCGGGAGATCTTATTATGATGAATTACATATTATTACGTTTGAGCCAAAGATATGCTAGCAAAATAAGCCGTGGCCCAGATTCTCTACAACGTTCCCAAACAAAGCGTCGGATTCAGTGTCAAGATATTCAGTGCCAAGTTTCTACATAACATATCTCGGAGGCATAAACATAGATGTCATTGTCTTTTCTCTCTCTCTCTCTCTCTCTCTATAAATAAGGAAAGATAAAGCAAGAGCCTCACAATACTACTAATGCAATAAATGCTTCACTTGCCAACACTTGCCAATTCAATTTAAAGTGACAGTACACCTAAAAACATAAATTCTAATAATTTTGTTATTTTTCCTATGGAACGCACGTTTTTGAAGCATGTAGCTCTTGTACAACATTTTATAGTGACCACATCTATCAAGCCGCAAGCTGCTTATGTATTACATTTTTGAAAAAAAAAGAAAAGTTTTATTATACAGTCAAATTATTCAGACAGCAGATATAATTTTTTACTAGTGGGTGCAGGACACTAGAGTTCATTTATGTAAGTGAGGAGAGCAAAATAAAGTAAACTGTGACATATTATACCCAACAATTCTTCATAAAGTGGACAACCAGTAAAATTGATAAAAAATATATTTTATTATATTTTACACCACAGACTGAACAAAATGAAGCATTGCTTGGTCACTGGTTGGCCTAAATTGGTATTATCTAATTGTGTACTTACCTATCTAAATTTAACAGCTGACAGCTGATTGGTTGATTGTAATCCATTACCTTTCTATCAAAGTTATCTGACAATATCAAGATGAATTTGTTCTGACAGTTTAACTCTGAGTTCTTGTCATATTTTATTACCATTTTCTAAACTATAGTGAATAAACTGTGATAATGTGAGAACATGTTGAAGTTAAATTTAGGTTTGACTGTATATACATATTTGAAAAGATTTTGTCAAGGATAGAGGACACCTAAAGACCCTCATGACTGTGTGTCAAGGTCAATAAGTCTTTAAAATATCAAATAATTTGACCTTTTTGATGACATGCTTTTACTGGTTCAGATCGTAAAATGATAAAAGTGTCATATGGCACACTAAAAAAATATAAGCATACAAGTTTGGAACAACATGAGGGTGAGTAAACAAGGAATATAAGTATTTAAAAAGTTCTCTTCAGACCAAACCGTATTTATATCAAGTAACAGACAAAGTGCATCACCTCTGATTCACTAATGTATTTTTTTGAAGCAAACTAATCAGGGGTGAGGATTTTTCTGGAGCACAGACTCTACAATGTGAAAACTAGGCCAGAGTAAATATAATTGCTGTCTAGACTCTTACTAAGTGTGTGGTCAATGGAAGACATTTTAAGGCTATCAACGGATGACGCAAGCAGGTGCAACCCGGTGGAAAACAGCTTCAGGTAGCAGCGGCCATTGTGTCAGCAATATCTGTTTATAACACCAGATTACTCAGCAGTCTGTAGGTTCATGCCTGACATATCTGAAACACTTTTTCTAAGGCACAAATCTAACAGGGTGAATCTCATGCAAACACATTTCACCCCAAAATCGAAAGTGAGAGAAAAATAAGAAATTATATTGCATGAACAAAAATATTTTATACATTTGCACATTTCTTTGCACATTTTAAAACCAATTTAAATCCTCACTCAGCATGTTTCATTGCCATATGCCTGGGCATACTGTAGTTTATTAGTAAAAGTGTATTATTATTATTATTATTATTGCCATTTATTACTGCATTTTTTTTTTTTTTTTTTACTTTTTTTTAGTATATGACAATTGTGGTGAAATGTGCATAGAATTAATAAAACATGTCGCAAAATAAACCAAAAATTCTTAAATGTTATTAAAATGCTAAATTTCCTTCAACAATATATACTTTTTTTTTGTATTTTCATTTTTTGCACATTTCTTTGCACATTTTAAAAAGCAATTTAAATCTTCACTCGGTATGTATTATTATTTATTAGTAAAAGTGTATTATTATTATTATTATTATTATTATTGTTGTCATCATTTATTACAGCATTCCAGCAAAAATATATTATATATATATATATATATATCTTATATACAGTATATACACACACACTACACAGCAAAGTTTTATTTATTTATTTTATTATTAATACACCAACAAATACTTATAATATAGAGTCAATATCTTACAAATTTATAGTAATCATACTGCGATTTTTTGGAATTACAGTAATGATATTTGGGGGTGAAAATGTGCATAGAATTAATAAAACGTCGCAAAATAAAACTTATTATAGTAATTATTATTAAAAAGCTAAATTTTCTTTAACAATATATACTTTATTGATTTTTCAAGATGTTTGGGTGACCCAGACATTTTCTTGACAGGTTTCGTGACATTCACCCAATCTGACATTCTTCGGTTTCTCTTTATAAGAGCCTTATGGAAATCCATATTTAGCATGAAAACTAATCATGGGGCCTTTAGCCGGGTCACATAACAACAAGATCTATGGAAAAACACATCCATTGTTGAGCACATGATCAATACCCCATCACTCTCCATGCAGTCGCCTCTTTTAAATTCCACACTTACATCAGGTGAATTTATTTGGGCTCGTGAATCTGTGACCGGCACATGCGTGTGACTAATTCTATCGACACACCGTTCATTGCTCTCGCACAAATGATTTATCCATTTTGTGTGTGACCAGCGATTTATAGCCCATCGAAGTCTCCTTTGCCTAGATCTTCCCCTGTCTTTCTCCGTAGGATATTGATCACCTCAACAACATCCACCACACTCACACACAGACTCAGCATCACACTGGCCATGCTTGGTTTTATGCTCCTACAACTGTTAACAAACAAACACCTGACCTTTATCTGTTTTCTTCTCTATGTCTTATGGCCCATTCACGCTGACAGCAATTTTATCGATGGAGGTCACCAAGTCGCTGTGTTGATAGTTGCTAGAAGGCGTTTGTATTGCAATTGGTAGGACTACGTAACTATATAAAATCTGATCACAAATGAGATTTTGACAATGACTCACTCTGACAGCCAGCTGAAACGAGTCAAACCTAGACATTTTGGTAAAACAATCACCAAACTTACAAAAGACTTTGTCTGAATTGATGAGCGCATTGAGCAGAGAAATGAACTTGTTTATAAAAAAAGTCAGAGTCTGCGTGGAACAAGACCTTTAAAATAAGATAAGACCCTAATAAAATATGATGGTTATGCTTATTGGATAAACTCAATTCTGAGCCATTTGCTAAAATAATCGAAATACGAAAACCACCTTTGACTGCATGTTATCTGATAATCTATATTACTTTTAAATTAATGAATATAATCCTAAATATATTGCCTACAGTTAAACAAATTAACTCACCGAATAGAACCATTTGTGATAATTATAATAATAGATTAAATCATACAGTGTATTAATCATTGACTTAATAAAATGTAATTGGATGAGTCACGTTTCAAACCAGTACATAACTGACATACAGCTGTGACCAATTAAAAAATAAATCTAGTGGTGCCATGTCATCATATGAGCAGTATTACATATTTATAGACTAATTAACTATATTAGTTTTGCTTCTTCTGTTATAAGATGATTACATGATTACACCTACAAGTGTAGTTCAGAGCAATACTGGTTTGTGATTTCTCAATCTTGGATTTTATCCGCAGCAGAAGATTCTGACAGAATTAGCTGCTGCCTCAGAAATGTAGCATTCAATGCTATTAATTTTCAGAACTGTTTAGGGATTCGAGAGTTCAGTTCCCTTCCTCTGATTTCACATGCTTCATAAAACTGAGAACAAGAAACTGTGCTGTTGTGAAAGCCTCGCTTTTACAGTCAATGAGACCACACAGGACCACACACTCATTGTAAACTCATTACAACCCCAAGAACATCAGTGAATGGTCATGAAGCAGCCTTGACACAACATCCCCTTCCATCTGCAGTCCTGATGCGCTTCAGACTTTAAGGGTCTCAAGTCCCCTTGATATATAAAACTGTTTCACACTACATGCTCATGAGAGATCAATGTCTTTGTAAATAAATGTACATATACTATGATGAAATGTATATGTAAACTATGATAAAATGTAAAAAAAAATTTAAACAATAACCCTCACCCCAATAATAAGAATTTATTATTATTAATAATGAAAAAAAAATAAAAATCATATCATTGAACATGGCATTTTTTATGGAATTTAGGTACAGATCAGGGAAGATAAATATATATTTTTTTAGGTTACACTTTATTTCGATTATCTACTTTGGCCATTCTACTATAAGTAACTTTGCAACTACACATCAACTAACTCTCATTAGAGTATCAGTAGACTGTAGTAGACTGTTGGGTTAGGTGTTAGGGTTCTAATACATTCTAATACATACTACAATTAATAAGTATTATTATTATTATTATTAATACTATGTAATAATAATAATAATTATTATTGGCAGTGGTAGTATTAATTCACAGTAGTAGTAGTAGTAATATTATTATTAGTATTGTTGTTATTGTTATTATTATTAATACTAAGTAGTAGTAGTAGTACTAATTAGGTCTGGGCCGATAAACGATATCATATCGAATCGCGATAAAATTCATGTCGATAACGATGATAAACTCTGGACATTTTTACTCCATATAGATTACTCTAACACCCAATCACACAGCAGAAATAAACGTGAAAACAGGCAGAGTAGTTGCACATCAAAAGTACACCTCTACTGGCAAAGAAAACTCGACACGAGAAGGAAAAAATGATTGGAAGCGGCAACGAACGTTAAAACAAAAGTTAAACTAACTTATAAGTTATCATCCAAAGATGACGATGTTGTTGATAAAAGGTAGCACGAATTGTTACTCATTTGAACCGCATCACACAGACCATTTATCCGCTCGGGTCAAAATCCAAACGCCAGAGCAGCGCGAGCTCACTACAGCAGATCTTGGTCACGCGAACACTAAACAGCGCTGTGAGATCCAGTGAGAAGCGCATGAATTCAGCGAAAAACACAAATGTCTCTGTGATTTAAACTAGCTTAAAGCCAGTTGGAACAGCGCTGACAAACAGGAGAAACACTGCGCAATGATACAGTCAGAAGGCTTTTCGACCTTGTCCATAATTTACCATGGATTTACTGTTGTGACACTAACTGCACCATGGTACTGTGGCAGAAATGTGGGATATATTCATATAGAATTGGATTATATTATTAATGTAGACATGTATTAAATGTATTAAAGGAGTAATGGAATAGTATTACAGTATTTTTATTTAGCTATAGAATTTGTGCATTTATACTAAATGTTTTTAGGCTACTGTTTTTCATAGAAATACCATAGAAACCATAGATACATTTTACCATGGTAGTGAAGAGCTATATGCCTGTTTTTAACTGTGGTTATTATGATCTAAATCTATGATACTATGGAAAACCAATGGTTAATTTGAATAAAACTCAGTCATAATATTTAAATTTTACCATATAAAAATGAGGTTGTTACAATTTTTACAGATGTCCGTGTTTTTGTTAATGAACATAAATTTACATCTGCATCCTCCTAACTCAAGCTACTACTACTACTGTCAACTCACTGTCAAATGTGCATTTCTAAGACAAACCATGTAATATTATTATTGCAGCCTGCACTGCAAACTGTGCCAAAGATATATGCCAAAGTCAGGCAACACAAACTTGTTTCATGACTAGAAACAATATCACCCGTTAACACATGCAGAAACTAAGACATTCATTTTTTCTATTAAGAAATGTATTTTGTCAAGGAAAAATGACTGGAAAAGGAATTCAAAAACGTGAAGTGTCTGTCATATTCTGACAATAAAGAGTTTAAAACCACAATTAACAGTCTGGTTTCTACAACTTTCACTTAGGAGCAAAAATCTGCCTTTAAATTTGAAAGAAAGAAATATTTGACATTTATTGTGATAATTATCGATATCGACTGATATGAAAAGATTTGATCAAGATCATTTTTTTGCCATATCGCCCAGCCATAGTAGTAATACTTATTAGTAATAAAAACAATAAAATGTATTAGTATTATTATTGTTATTATTATTATCAGTAGTAGTAGCATTTTTTTGTATTATTATTACTGGTGATTTTTATGTATTAATAAGTATTAACAATAACAAGTGTTATTGTTGTTGATGTTGTTAAAAATCATTTGCTGTACATGTAACTTCCGTAATGTGATGATTTACTTTCCAAGATTTACTTTTCCAGAATTCATCAGGAAATAATTTAGGATATTAATGTGTTTTATTTGTTTGTTTGTTTTCCCTTGACGACCTTGGTTATGTCAGCAGAACAGATTTCAGAAGGTGGAAAATGTTATTCAATTGTGAAACCTTTTTTTTTTTTTTCATTAGAATAGCATGCACAAAGTGGTTGATCATGCACAACAATACTGCTGACTTTTAGATCTGTCTGAGTTTAGTACAGTCTAATGCTTGCTATAAATTATTGCAAGGGTTATGTTTTCCTAAAGAGATCTGAGATGGGGCAGGGAAACGATCGTGCTAGAGTTCTGGGTCATTCGCTAATGCAAATTCTTTCACTGTTGTTGACAAGCCTGAGTTCATATCTCAGTCATTACCAGCTTGTATCTGCTCACATATGTGATTAATGTACTCGCGTAATTGCAGCCAATTGCGAAAATATTTCAGCGGTTCCTGTGCATCGATCACATACCGAGCACAGAATAATCAATAGAAACAGGCTGCCAAGCGCACTGGAGCCAGAGAGGCCTGAGAGATTCACTGACACAGAGAGCATGCATTAAAACATAGAAAATTGCCATTTTTACAGGCCTTATCGCATGTATGCATAAAACCACACATGCTGCAACCAGCATGTACACACACTCTCTGTTTATCATCAGTACAAATGGATGTTACAGAAGTGTAGAGCTGAATGTGTTTTAGCTGAGCTAGCCACCAAGGAAATGTAGAGAACTGATTGAGAAAGCTTAAAGAACTAGCTTAACCAAAAAAGAGAGAGAAAACTACACCATTATATACTCACCCTCATGTTACTCCAATGCTGTTATTTTTCCATGGAACACAAAATAAGGAAGTTTTTTTTTTCTTTGTTTATTACATGACAGAAGC
The DNA here is from genome assembly GCA_039654625.1 of Rhinogobio ventralis. Classification (NCBI taxonomy): domain Eukaryota; kingdom Metazoa; phylum Chordata; class Actinopteri; order Cypriniformes; family Gobionidae; genus Rhinogobio; species Rhinogobio ventralis. The sequence goes on along the minus strand of CM077205.1, from coordinate 6,805,147 downwards.
AGTCCATATGACTTGTGTGCTATTTTCTGAATTGTTTTGAAGGCATTTAGGTAGGTTTTCATGAAAATGAGGGGGGGAAAAAACAAACTAGTAAACTAGGAGGCTTACTTTTAAAACAAATATCAAATATATAATATGCAAATATCCAAATAGCTTGCTACAAATGCAGTCTCTTATATCTTACTCAACTTATATCTTACTCAATTATCTTGACTTCTCATTTCTGAGCCGAGGTTTTTTGGGTCCATTCGATAGCAGCTAAAAGGCTAACCGTAGTGACCGCAAATGAGCAGAAACACCCCATAACACTGTGGCAACCAGTTTCCAAGGCAACCACACAAACTCTGCCTGCCTTCAGCACTTTGTACAACTTCCAGTCCTGTGTGAAGCTCTGAGAACAAACAGCCGACTCTGTGGGCATCAGCATTTTTCTCCAGTCTTTACTCCCTCAGAGGACACATTAATTGTCCTGTTGACAATGTGGGAGGTTTACAACCTGTGTGACAGTGCTTGTGAGGCTGTCAAAACACAATATCATTTTGCTGTTAATTCAATAAGCCCAAAGATGTTCAATTTATCATAGACATCGAAGCATTATGAACCTCGAGTGCTGGGTAGATTATAGAGCTACTCTGTTAGCATTCTAGCATGTTAACATGACTGCCTCTATTTACTTTAAAAACCCTTTGGTCAAAAAACAAGAAAGAAACAAGATTGTGCTTCTATTCTCTTTGACAGATGCCATGTAAAAAAAAAAAATTAATAATTCACTGTGCCTCTGCTTACAAACACACAAAAGCTTTTAGAAAACTTTAGTCCCACTGAGCAAGACAGCAGACAAACCATAGATTTAGGTTAAAAAAAAATTATAATAGTCATGCAGAGAGGAAATTAAATATGAATAGGAGGAAGCAGAATCAAGTCCAGAACATTAGCGTACTGTAATGGTCACATTTATCACGCTCTATAGCCACTGGATCCGTTCTTCAGAAAACACTTGCACAAACATAGAGAAAGCCAGGATCAAATTAATACATTATTTAACTAAATAAACAAAATTAAAATAAATAAATAAATTGATGTATTGAGATATAAATATAAAAAGAAAATATTAAAAACTAATCATAATAATAATAATAATAATAATTTATATACACTCACCTAAAGGATTATTAGGAACACCATACTAATACTGTGTTTGACCCCCTTTCGCCTTCAGAACTGCCTTAATTCTACGTGGCATTGATTCAACAAGGTGCTGAAAGCATTCTTTAGAAATGTTGGCCCATATTGATAGGATAGCATCTTGCAGTTGATGGAGATTTGTGGGATGCACATCCAGGGCACGAAGCTCCCATTCCACCACATCCCAAAGATGCTCTATTGGGTTGAGATCTGGTGACTGTGAGGGCCATTTTAGTACAGTGAACTCATTGTCATGTTCAAGAAACCAATTTGAAATGATTCGAGCTTTGTGACATGGTGCATTATCCTGCTGGAAGTAGCCATCAGAGGATGGATACATGATGGTCATAAAGGGATGGACATGGACAGAAACAATGCTCAGGTAGGCCGTGGCATTTAAATGATGCCCAATTGGCACTAAGGGGCCTAAAGTGTGCCAAGAAAACATCCCCCACACCATTACACCACCACCACCAGCCTGCACAGTGGTAACAAGGCATGATGGATCCAGGTTCTCATTCTGTTTACACCAAATTCTGACTCTACCATCTGAATGTCTCAACAGAAATCGAGACTCATCAGACCAGGCAACATTTTTCCAGTCTTCAACTGTCCAATTTTGGTGAGCTCGTGCAAATTGTAGCCTCTTTTTCCTATTTGTAGTGGAGATGAGTGGTACCCGGTGGGGTCTTCTGCTGTTGTAGCCCATCCGCCTCAAGGTTGTGCGTGTTGTGGCTTCACAAATGCTTTGCTGCATACCTCGGTTGTAACGAGTGGTTATTTCAGTCAAAGTTGCTCTTCTATCAGCTTGAATCAGTCGGCCCATTCTCCTCTGACCTCTAGCATCAACAAGGCATTTTCGCCCACAGGACTGCCGCATACTGGATGTTTTTCCCTTTTCACACCATTCTTTGTAAACTCTAGAAATGGTTGTGCGTGAAAATCCCAGTAACTGAGCAGATTGTGAAATACTCAGACCGGCCCGTCTGGCACCAACAACCATGCCACGCTCAAAATTGCACCTTTCTTTCCCATTCTGACATTCAGTTTGGAGTTCAGGAGATTGTCTTGACCAGGACCACACCCCTAAATGCATTGAAGCAACTGCCATGTGATTGGTTGATTAGATAATTGCATTAATGAGAAATTGAACAGGTGTTCCTAATAATCCTTTAGGTGAGTGTATATATACACACATATATTTATTGTGACGGAACGGCTGCCTCTCCCTTGTTATCAGCGGCACCCTGTCCCTGAAATCGTCGCCCTTCGCCAGGTTCCCGACTGGTGTGGGTGTGAGAGAGAGGAGGGACGCTGAAATAACGAGAAATGGCCGCGAGTGAAGAGGCACACCTGTGGATAATGAAGCCTCATCACAGCCGCTGTTAACTGCCGAGCACGCCTCTCCTCAGGAGACTAGTCTCTCTCTCCTGTGCATACACGCTGGTGTCCTCGTGGGTCCAGGAAGGGGGCGCGGAGGGACTACCAAGCCGCCGTAGATGTGAGTCGCCAGACCCGCGGACCGCCCCTCGCGCCTCGGACCGAAGAGAGAGGCGTGCGGCCGCCGGACTCCGCCACTTACCTGGACCCATCCTATCTGACTACCCTTCATTCACGATTCCCTGGAACACCAGACACTTTATTCCCCTTTTTGAAATTTTGAATGTTTATTTATGTTAATAAACGCCTCCTCGAGGCCTGACGCCACACCCACTGTGTCTATCGTTTGCTCATCCTGCCACTATATATATAATATAAACCGTATTACTGTTTAATGTGATATATTAGCTTTTATTTTAGTTCATATTTTGAATAGCCTTTTATTGCTATTTAGGTTTCATTTATATTTCCAGTTAATAATTTTACTGCTTTAACTTAAACTTCTTTCCGTTTATTGCCAAGGCAACATTTCTAGTTTTCATTTAGTTTAAGAGTTTTATTTAACAGAAATGTTTTTAATAGTAATAACCCTGATTTATATATTTTAGAATGTTCAGGTTCTTTAGATCACTGTATTGGTTACTAGATTCTTTAAAGCACCAATAAATGGTTGTTGTTTTTTTATGTGAAACTTTTAATGGTTCTTCTGTCTCGTCAGATTCTAAATAAATTTTGGATTATGAGACTATTTTGAAAGTGTACATTGATCTAACTTATTAAACCACATCCAAAAGAATAAAGTTTTGCAAAAAGTGTAACAAGTTGCTACATATCAAATAACTGTTCTGTAATCTCCTTTGAGAGCTAATGCACAGATCAAATGTAACAAAGCATTTGACAAACAAATAGGTTTGAAATGCTATCCTACAGAAAACACAACAGCAGCTTTTCCACTCAGTGTGTGAGCTCTCTCCGATCACCCCTGGGGTGTGTTTTCTAGATACGGCATGACCTTTGACCTCAGGATGACTATAGCCAGAGCTTGAAAGCAGTTCCTCCCGGTACCACCTCACTGGCTTGACATTTTCAGTTTAATCCACTCAAAGTATCTCAAAATATCAAACTGTCTTCAAACGGAATTCATCGGACCTCCCCTCAGCCGCCTTTTTAAGACACGGCAGACTGGCCCCTTCAGTGCATCACAATCTGTCGTCAAGGCAATACAGTGACAGCTCCATGCAAGACAAAACTCGGTGTGAAAGCCAAGAGAATCGCAAGCGCCACTTTGTTTGTTGGGTCTGTTTCATGAATACTTTAAGAGGCCGCATCTTTAAAGTGCCAATACACACAGCACATAAACATGTTCTCTGGCACCCATTCATGCTTCTAATTAGGAGAGTCTGAGTGTGAGCTAAGCAATATGCACCTACGAATGCTTTTAAAAGCATTCTTTATTATTCATGACGGAACTACGGATTACAGAGGGATCTGGCAACACCTCCAAACGCACCCCTCAGATGCTGGCGACCAGCGGAAAGATCTGTATGGGTGAATCTCATGAACACATGACGGACATACATTTTACTCCAAACATATAACGAAAAAAGGGGATATTTTGTATGAAGAAAATGACTATGGCATTAAGATTCCCTCAACTCAACGCTGTCCCATAGCGTCAGTGTTGCTGAATGATTGCGTCTGAAGCACGTGTTTTGAATCACTCTGATCTCATTGGCCACGGAAGCTATAAAGGATACCCGGACCAAACATTGTCAGCTTCTGATTTTGCATTAACTTTCATTACTTACATGACATGAATTGAAATTTAAACACAACCAACTCCCTCCCAAATTACTGTAAAGCATCCAGATGTTTTACTATTGAAATTGTTTGCAATTCTCATATTGTGATTTTCATTACATTCGTATTACTTTAATACTGATGATGATGATGATAAATATTGTATTGCATGATAAATAGTAATAAATAAAAGCAAATACATAAAAGCAGTAGAAAAATTTTTATGATATTTATATTACAATTTCAAAGAAGAGCATTTAATTATATATAGCATTATAGAAGAAAAAATTAACTATACAATAATTGTCACAAAAAACATATTTAATTGCAAAAAGGTCTACAAAGGCTTAGTTAAAGCAAAATATAATTTCTGTTTTTGTTTTCCCAGTTGTGATCCATTAGATTCTTATAATCTATTCATGGTATTTTCCCTACAAAAATAATGTTATATTATATTATTAATTAATTCATAATAATTAATGGGCAAAACAAATATTATCATTATGTAACAAAAATACCATACTATTTTTTGTGCTATGTTAAGTTACATTTTTATATGCTTAACAAGTATTCCTAAATGTCATGATAATAATGTCACAATGCTAAATTGATAGATAAATAAATAAATAAAGCAAAATCTCATTTTTCATTTCTTAAGACGCATACATGTTCATGACCGATGTCCTGGAATGACCCATGATATTATATATTGAAGTCTCGCAGATCCCTCTCCTGAGAAGCTTCTGTAAATTATTACAGGTTTCATTAAGTGGATCATCTGACCTGACATATCTCACTGTGTTCTCACTTCACGACCCACCCACTCAGACACAATAAAGGACTTTCTGTTTACATCAAAGTTATAGATGTGTCGGTCGAAAGTGAAACGAGCCCCTGCTGAGTACAGTGAAGTACTGTTCAGAGGCGTTGGTAATCAGTCTCACTCCAGTCTGAAACCTTGGCACTCCACACCCACGCCAACACTCCTAATGGATCTTCACGCCCATAATGTAACGCTCTGGTGTTGCAACCAAGTAAATATATAAATAAATAAAAAAGAAAAGAGTTCAGAACTTTTATTACGTTTCGCATTCTACTCTTTGGAGCTAGACAATACCCACAGTAGAAAGTATCAATGTCGATTGAAGGCGATTCTCAAGCCAAAGAGCATTTAGATCAAAGAAAATGACAAGGCATTTGTAAAGTCGCTTAAGGGTGGATATAAATACTTCTCCAAGTGAATTTATCCAATCTGACATACATAATTGTACCTCAGCTGTCTAACTGGCAGGTTTCCTGGTTTCTCCTTCAGTTTGTCCTATTTTTTTTCATAACATATTCACCAGGGCTGTGAATTAATTACGAATTTTGGTAACACTTCAGTTTAGGGTCCAATTCTCAGTATTAACTAGTTGTTTATTAGCATGCATATTGCTAGGATATTAGTACTTATAAAGCACAAATGAATGCCTTATTCTGTATGACCACATTCTATATCCCTTAATCATACCTAATACCTAGACTAACTATTAATAAGCAGTACTGGTAATTAGGTGATCCAAAGTGTGACTCAAAATTTTATTTCATATTTATTACATAAAGATTGTTTTATGCAAATAATCTGTTTGCTAATGCCCCAAAAGAGGTAATTTCAAAAATAAACAAAAAATGTTAATAAAAAATTAAAAGTGGTTTGTTTTATGACCAAATCATTGAACAGGGCATTTCTTTATGGAATTTAGGTACAGATCAGGATGATTTTGGTTACACTTTATTTTGATGATCGACTTTCTACTATAAGTAACTTTGCAACTACATGTCAACTAACTCTCATTTGAGTTTTAGTATGTAATAGACTGTTGGGTTAGGTGTTAGGGTTCAGGTTCGGGTGAGTAGAATAAGTTGACATGTAGTTGCAGTTACTTAGTCAGTAGAATGTCTGTAGGGGAGCATCAAAATAAAGTGCAGATATTAATCAGACCGTCTAATACTCTAATGAGAGTTAGTTGACATATAGTTGCAAAGTTACACTCTAAAAAATGCTGTTGTTTAAAGTTTAACCCAATTTTGGGTCAAATATGGACAAACTCATCCATTGGGTTAAAAATGTAGTTTAAAAAAATTATCCAACAGCTGGTTTTGCCCATATTTGACCCAAATTTAGGCTGAAACAACCCAGCAAGTGTACTTATAAAATGTCTAATGTGGACCATCAAATATTGAATTTTTTTCATAGATACAAATGACACTAAATTAATGTGTTAAATTGATGGTGCTAGCATGTTACTTTGCAAGCATAAGGCATCCATCTGTCCATCTCCTGTGGCATCATGCGCTGGCCTGCGCCCGCACCCAAACAGCGTCCATGCCAAATCTCCTCAGCTACTTTGATGTGCGGCTACCTCTATGTCTCTCTTATTTCATATTTATTGACGTGTGGAGACGTGAAATTGACGAAGTGTTTAAGAACACGCTGAGGAGGACAGTGTAAACTTTGAGAAGGCCGTAAGTAGCCTGACAGCTAGATGTGAGGAGCAGAGATGCTGAGTGACAGCGGTTTTCCGCATGCCTGACCCATTCCTCCACCCACCTCCAAGAATACTAAAGGAAAGGAAGTGGAATGAACTCTTTATCTAACTTCATCCACAACTTTTCTCTTTAGACCCATAACAAGAAAAGTGTTAAATCTCATCCATTTCTCTTTAACCGCAATGAGATTAAATGTTGACTCTTCTCAAGTTGCCGGCATCAGAGAAGAGATCATCAATGTCTCAAACTTTGCTCAGATTTGCCAAAACAAAACCCTGCAATCAAATGTCAAATATCTTTATATGAACTCCAACATTTCATATTGAATTTCTCTAATAATTTCTCATACTTCTCTATTATCTGCTTCGTTGTCCATATGAACTTTTAGGCTTTGTTTACACCTGGTATGAAGATGCGTTTTGGTCAATCGTATCACAAGTGGACGATGCTAAACACAGGTGTTAATGGGGTCTAAAAAGTTTTCAGCTTATCCACTTTTGACCGCTTCCAGAGGTAGTCGAAAACGCATTTTCGACCGGACTGCTTTCGTATTGAAGACGCTCATGTGGTCGAATGCATTCAAACAAGACGCCTACTCTCCGTTTACTGACTTAGCGCGTAAACATTATGGGAAGCGCACTAGCCAGACGGGATTTAAACTTTGTCGGCTGAAGACCCAAATTTGGTTTGAAGATGAAAAACAAACCAAGCACAACGTTCTCTCACCATTCCTGATTTCTAACACACAATCACAGCGTTCGCCGTGGTCTTGCGGCTGTCAGAGCAGAAACGAAAGCTGATGCTCTCTCTATGTTTTTTCCTCATTTCTGGGCGCGTTCATATGTAAATTGCATGAGCTTATTTCGTCCATTAGATTGAAAGATCTGAAATAACCCCATACATTTACCCGCCCATAGACCCTCCCCTCGAAGACATCAGGATAGAAGTGGGTGGACACCAGGTGTAAACGGTAATGTGTCTCCCTTGTTTACTTGTGATCCGATCGACCAAACCGTTTTAATACCAGGTGTAGACAGGGCCAAGTTTATAGTCAAATGAAAGTTTATAGTCAACTGAAAACTTTCCTGAGGTCTAAAAAAGAGCAACCTCTGATACATAAAATGTTAATTTTCTCAGTTTAAGAACATAAGAAAATTGTATTGCTGAATGGTTGCTTTTTTGTAACTCAGGTATGGTTTCATTGAAATATTAATGTTATATCAGATCTAAACATCTAAAAAAGAAGATGAAACAGTTGTAAGAACAGAGCAATAAAATCAATGTGGGCAGCAGCTCAGAGTCTCGCGAGAAATAGATGAGAAATGTTTGAGATCAAATTAAGATTTGATTGCTCAGATTTGTAATGGTACTAAAATATGCACAGTACGAGACTCTTCTGACACTTCAGAGGAGACACATGTGAAGGAGTTCTTTTCTCAGGAGAAAAATCTGAGAGGCAGGAGACATGAGCTCAAGTCTCCACTTCATCTCACTGCCACCTGAAATATTTAAGAGATCTCATTTATGATTTCTCCTTCCTACATGAAGCTGTCAGAGAAGCAGAAACCAGGAGAAAGAGAGATTAGAGAAACTGTGAGGGTTAGACAGACAGAGAGATAAATTGACTCACATACAAATGAATGAACAGCAGAATGACAGGGAAAAGAAACACTGACAAGAACGATGAAACACAAGAAATCCTGTAATGGATAGGCTGAAAAAAAAAAAAAAAAAAAACAGCACCACAATTCAAATCACTGACAATTTGAGAAAGAATTGTGGAAGTTGCATAAGTGATGTATTTGCACTTTGAAAGATCATGTATGTCCTCCAGACAATGGGAAAGAGGAGTGACCAAGGAAATTAATTTTCTGGGTTAAATACAAGTTAAGTTGTGCAAATTTGGCAAAAAATGTGGCAAAGTTGTTTAATTTGTGGCAAAGTGTAGACTACATTTTTTTTAAACATCCCTCAGTTAAATAATAAAAATGGCAGTTACAGGAAAATAACTGTAATCTTAAAACTAAATAATAATAATAATAATAATTAAAAAAATAAAATAATAAAATTAAATAATAAAATTAAATTAAATAAAATGTACTGATTCTATTACAGTAGTCTCATGTTAACACATATAATGTTGTGGCTATACAGCAAAGCCGTAACCACTTCTTCTGGACAAAAGTTTTTTTTGGTTTATTTAAAGGATAAGAACGGAATAAGAATGGTAAAAGTTACAGATGTATTGTAGATATGAAGTAAACTGTTAGCAAATAATATGTATACGTATAATATGTATAATACACATTTACTCTTATTTTCGTCTGCCTAATATGTAAAAATGCAAAACGTTTCTTGTCACGTCAAATACCGTTATGATTTACATAAATAATGTCATATTTTCAATTCAAAATGGTGACATTTCATAAAAAATGTCAGGAAGTTTGCATCACTTGATATTACTGTTGGTCGCTGAACATTTTTATCATAAAACAGTTGTCAAATATTAAATGTTTAGCTACTTACATCTTACGACGCACTCTTTCACTGCTATAACTAAAGTGTTGCGTTGGAATTCATGCTAACAGTAAGCCCCGGCTTCTTTGATTTGATTGGCCATCTCACTCATTCTGACAGTGACGAGCGCTGTTAGACCGCTGAGGCAGACCAACCTAAAAATTAACATTTTAATGTTGTCATCCTAGCCACAAACAGAGCAGTGTGAGTACAGCAGAGCAGTATCAAGAATATCAAATATTGGCCATTTCTAATTATTCGGGGGGACTTGTCCCCCTCAATGTCTATGGCAGTTATGGCCCTGCTATACAGTATGTTTCCACTGTTTTGTTATTAAAGTGAGGGATTAACTCAAATAAATGTCTGTGTTGAATCAACATACTATTACAAATGCACTCAGTAGCACTTAACTTGTATTGCACATGGCATTATTTCTGAGCAGGTTCTTCTTCAGTTCTTTGGTCTGTGAGACACGGTTGCTTTACATTGGAAAATAGATCGTCCAGTCAGGAATGAAATGTTGATAAATTATTTGATGCGGTGTGGGCAGTATGATATATTAGCAGCATTCTGGCTGCATTTCAACAAAAAATGAAATATTTCAGCAGGACTTTGAGACCGGCCACAAAGACGGATTTAGTCCACAAATGTGTCCCTGATATACTGGCGGTAAGCAGATTACAATGTTCTTGTTTGGTGTTTTTTCTTTTTTCATTATGGAAAACAAAATGTGTCAGTGAAAGGTTTGTGTTGTGCTTTTTTGACACCTGTGTGAGCAGACGGAGATAAGCACACCTGCATAAAGCAAGCTGGAATACTTAGAAACCCGAGATTGTAAGTTACGTCTCTCAAGATGGCACCCTGGAGTTCACAGAGGGAGGCAACAACAAAACACATACACACACACCACAATGGCTTTTGACTGGAAGGCAAACTCTGACATATTGTGTCTCACACTTTCCACCACCACCACAACAACTTTAAAAAGTGAGAAAACAACTGAGCTTTCTAGAAGAGAAATAACACAAGTCCAAGCTCAATGTAAAAGAGGCCACATGTCCAAAGTCATGCAGGTTTGGAACGACATGAGGGTAAGAACGAGTGAAAGAAAGAAACAGCAAATAAAAGAAACTATGGAACTTTTTTTTTACTGGAAGGCCATAAGTTCACTAGTTTTTATCAGCGAAATATAAAATATCTCTGACATACTCCCTACAGCCTTCTTAATGAGATAAAATAGTTAACTAATTTACCACACCGCTCAATACTACAGCACTACAGCTCCAGGAGGACAACACTATGGATTCTTCATATATTCAGCACTGAATTGTGTTTGCAGTGAGATATGATAGAACATCTCAGAAGAACTAAAAAACAGATTGATTTCTTTCAGTTTTTTTGTTGGGTTTTTTTAGTCTACAACATATTTCTCCACTAGCAGAAAATGAAATTGGCATTTCTGTTTAAGCTTCAGCGATTGATTTTTCACCCGCTGTGTGGCTTGTAATAAGACATGAAAGAGAAAATCTTTCAGCCTTTAAGAGTAAAAAAAACAAACATTTGAAATATCCACTTTATTTATTTATTTATTTGTTTTTGCACTTTAGGTTCTCGATACTTTCAAGAGATTCCTTCATCGCACAAGAATTGTGTCATCATGGAGGCTGAAGATCAAGTTTACAATTCAGAGTATCTAATATCTCATGTATCATAATTAGCATGAGGCAAAATTAATTTGGAAAAATGTAGAATGTAAAATGGCAAAGTGGAAAATATATTGGGCTTGAAAAAAACAGCTTGAGTACCTGTTTCAGGTGATGTCGCCAAATGTTCACATCACACAGGAAAAGTAGTTTAGTTCGGTCAAATCCCGCTCCGACATGAAATTTCTGTATTGCACTATACTTGCAGCCATTTAAAAAAAGGAATTTGTTTCATATGTTTAAATATTATAATATTATTTTTTATATAATTTAATCTATGTTGATGATGAAAAGTGAACAGCACGAGTAAGATAGGACACATCATAAGATGCGCAATATGTCGGAAGACATGGAGTGGGTCAGAGATGATTTCGACCACTTCATTAAGTTTTTTGTAGAAAGCCATTCTTTAAAGTGAATTTCGTTTTGTATAAATTGCATCTTAATTTTAATCAATGTTTCATCAACCAATTATCTTATTTAATAAATAAGAAGCAAATATAGCAGCCAATATAATCGTGACATGAAGGCGCCGGCGCCATCACTTGCATTGTGTGAACTGGAGCGCGTCTCATAAATGAACCGAAACTCAGCATATAGGCTAGGCCTACTCGCCTCACAGACATGAGAAATATGTCGCTTGAAATGTCTACTTTTAAACGAAACAGCCACTCTCTGATTATGTAATGCGTATGAAATGTGCATTTCTCTCGTTAGACCACTACTGCGGAGATGAGAGTCAGCACCAACACTGACACAAAAAACACTAGTTTATTAATAAACAATTAGAATGTCTCCTTGCCATTTTTGACACATTCATAATAATTATTTTTGCATTATGGTTTAGAATACTCATTAGTATATATTTAAGTAATTCAATTAATATGAATGTGTAACAAGCAAATTAAAATGATACACATTTATTATTTTCGTGTTTTTCATCAATTAATTTTGTAAATTATCCTTTGACAATGTTCTGGCCCGATGCCAAACTTACTTACTTTTTTTTAGAAAAAAAAAATATATATTACATTTAGTCCTGCATGGTTCACTTAGCATTCACACTGTCATTTTTAACACCTAACCTATAGATACAACACAAAAAGCCAAGGCATTTATAATGTATATTTTGCGACAATGCTTTGTGCTGGGCTAAATGCACTCGTTGTATTTGTGTACATATGATGATATTTTTACCAGCTGAGAACTCGTGAAAAGCTTATAAAATGTGTAAAGAAGACAAAACAGTGCCAGGAATTCTTCTGTTGGGCACACAAACTAAGATCTGCTGCAACAAGACGCAGTTCCAACTCCTGTTATTGGCAACATCGTGACTATGAAGACAAAAACCAGGTGTGCTTGTGCTTTCTTTCCTTTTTAGGGTCACATCTTGTGACATCATGTCCTGTTTTTGGTTACACTCACCCCTCTAGACTTCACTCCAATCCGGGTCACTGGACCAAATGTAACTGGTCCTACTTACCCCACTCCAAGCGGGATTCGAACCGTGGTCTCCGCCGTGAGAGGCAGGCGCTCTAACAAGGAGGCTAAAGCTTGTTTGGTGCACACGAGGGTTCGGATGGCAGCGTTCATACTTATTCAAATGAACAGCAGCAACAGAGCAATTGCACCGAAGTTTGTTTTTATCAAACCAAACCTGCCAAGTGAGAACACACCCTAAAATTAATGTAATAAAACGGATCCTTGATTCTGATTCAAAGTGCTCAAAGCCGTTGTGAATGACTACAAACATACACCTGTGACCTCATTAAATCAGTTTTGTTGCTGTGTGTTTATTTTATGACTAAAATAAATATTTTTATGGACTAACTGTTTTATAATTGCAATAAGCCCAGTAAAGCCGTGGTAAATTTAGAACAGCTAAAGAGGTTTTAAAGCCCTGATATACTTCAAGCGAAATCGAAGAACGAACTGATTTTGAACAAAATCAGGCCAAAACGAACTTCGTTAGGAGTTCAAAACAGCTTGCCGGTAAACACCTTTGTACTACCAGTGGTCCGTGGCGAATACGTAATAGGTAAGTGTGTGCAGAGGCTCCGCCTTCTTTCACATTGAAATCTCTTCTGGTTCATTTCCTCGGTTCAGTCCGTCGAAGTCAGACATCCGTGAGTGAAATCATGAACACACTGGAGAGCCGCTTTATAGTAGAAAATGAAGTTGTACTTCTGATGAAACGAAACACTGACTGAAAGCTGCTGTTGGGATGTCAATTTACATAAATTAACAATCAATTAAGTGATTAATTGTTAGCCTTAATAATGCAAGATGCGTCTACATCAGTGGCTTATAGCCGAGAGCAGGACAGGGTGCTCAAAACGCCATGTTGCTCACCAAATTAATGAGAAGGGTTTTTAGTCTAAATAAAGGGCTAGTAGGATTGTAAAATGAGTCAATGTGATTGATCATTTAATTAATTTACTTATTTAATAATCAAATATAACCTCTAATACAACGTGTCACCAACGCCGCCTCAGATCTGTTATTCAGAATGTGTGGACGCGCTCTTCCTGGAACAACGCGCTGAAAACGCCAACTAGACACAATGAATTCACATAGTGTTCTCACTAATGTTATGTAATATGACAGTCCCAATCAAAGTTATTATTTGTCGTGCGTTGCTGTTTGAGCTGCAGGCACTGAATGAACACCCGTACACTGAAGTTCTCTTCTAGCGCGTTATTTAACTCAGCGAAACACTTCCTAGATGAGATTAGTCAGATATATACAAAATAAACATAATATTACAAATTATATCCGCACAAAATGATGTGAATGCACAAGTGAACTTGAATGAAGTTATTCAGAGCTGAATTAAGATATTCAGAATGCGTGACTCTTTCTGGAGCAACGCGATAAAACAGCCAACTAAACCAAATAATTCACAATGTTTTATTACAATCTCATTATAAGGTTATGTAATATGACAGTCCTAATCATAATCATTATTAGTTGTGCACTGCTGTTTGAGCTGCATGCGCTGAAGCTGATCACTGGCACACTTTACTACCACGTTAATTCTTACCCAAATGCATCCCATATGAGATAAATCAGATACAGATAGGCCCACACAAAATAAACACAACATTACAACTTACATTTGCACAAAACAAAAGTCTGCGAATGCACACTTATAGTCATGATGAAGGTGTAACTCCAGCTATAAAATGGTCCCAAACATAACTCTGGCGTGCTCGCTTCGTTTTCCTCGTGTCTAATTTACATGTTTCTCGGTTGAGTAGCACGCACGCACATGACCCTGCTTAATCGATGATCGTTAAGTTTTATCGATTAAATGTATTATCGACAATTAATCAATCATCGATTAATCGTCAACATCCCTAGTATAAAGTGCTATATAAATAGACGTGACATGACTTTACTAGAGTGCCGAATTGCAGAGCTTGTGCAAACGTTGCTATGATCAGATGCTTTTCTCATGGTTTATTAAAAAATGCTTGCTGTAGTGTTGTCAAAATTACCAACTTCAGTAGCAAGTCAGTACTGAAATGTAAAAAAATGTGACGCTTTGTGCGCTGTTGAGCGGAATTGTTAACACCTCTGACTGGCCATTGTGCTCACGTGCTCATTTGATATGTCTGTGATTGGCTACAATGATCAATGTATGGGAGTGTTTGAAGTGTTTTGAAAGCGGAAAGCAAAAGCAGGCGCCGAACAGCGAACTGGTCCGCTGATAGACACCTGCATTCAAGTGCTCCCGTGTGCATCTGTGTAAGCGCTCAGTATATTTACAACATATTTTTGAAGCGCTGATCATTGTAGCCAATCACAGACATTTTAAGCACAATAGCCAGTCAGAGGTGTTTACGATTCCGCTCAACAGCGCTCAAAGCGTCACATTTTTTTAAATTTCAGTACTGAAGTCAGTACTTTTGACAACACTAGCTTGCTGTTTTCTCAGTTTTGTGGTGTGTTTATTTTGTTATTGAGATGAAAGCGCGCAGCACTTTACATATTCATCTAAACGCCACTCTCAGCAGTGTGAGTCGCGTCAGATGTTAGCTAACAGTATATCACTGCTCACGTATTTTGAACTTTGTTTTACCCCTAAACGAAGAACGAAAAATAACTTTGCCATGAGTATAACAACACCCCTCAGCTGTTCTAAATTCACTGTAAGCCACAGCTTCTTGGGACTTATTGCTTTATTACTGTATGTACTACAATATACAAAATAAAAAAAATGCACTATTGAATTGCAAAATAAGCCCAAAAATTAAAAACTAGTTCAATTTTGATTTTATGTTTTAATAAATACTTTAAGACTTAATACTTTACTCAACTAACTTAACATTCAAAGAATATGTAACACACATTGAATCAATCTGACATTGCAATTGAGAAGAGGTATGTCATTAGTTATATAGAAGGAATTCAAGAAATTTCCAGTGTTGGAATTCAAGCTGTTTTGAAAGTGACAGAAGCAGCTGACTACAGAAAACTGCTTTTATTCAGGGCAAGCAAACAGTGCAATAAAATCATTTAAAATGATTCACCACAAAAAGTCATGTGAGTTAACTGTTATGTCTCAGACAAGATAGAACTCCTACCACAAGACAAATGAGCGGCTGCGTTTCCTACAAAATTGGGTACACTGGATGTGTTCTTAGCGCAACCATTTATATCTTTCCCTTGACACGTCACCATGTTGCTTAGCCAATCTTTGAGTCATTATGCACAGAGGCCTCATTTTTCTTGGCCTGTGTGTCTACAGCTTTGGGCAAGTCAGTACCATGAGACAACAAACCCAAAGAGCCCATCCAGTATTCCAGATCTATTCACCTTGTCCCTCTTTCACCTTGACTTCAGTCGAATGCAGAAGCTGTATAACTACTTGTGGAAAACTTTAAAGCGAACAAAAGAACAAAAGAAGAGGTGAGCCACAAGCATGAAATTGCAAGCTCAAAGAAAAGCCGTCAGTCGTGAGTTAATGGGATGTATTTACACGCGGTCAGTGGGCGAGACAAAAGCCACACTTCGGCTCGGTACGCATTGGGTGGCGAAGCCGGGACAAAGCAACATTATCTGCAACAATCGTGTTTGTGGATGAAAGTATTCGGACTATTACATGCTTGATCTGAACTGAAATGAATGAATAATACGGTAGGTAATCATCGACAAAAGCCATTTATTGTCCAATTAATTGTCTTAGAGGTGGTTACAATCCACACAAAGGCACGGACGTGGAATACAAATGAACTGCGAACACATTCAGAGGACATGTGTAGGGGAATCAAAGCAAAGCTGAAGTGCTGCTATTTATGAGAACTAAAGCTAAAGGATGAAGGTGCTATAGGTGCTATGTTGTCTGAAAACCTGTTAAGATGTTTCTCTGAAGGTGTTTTTACAAAACAGGGATACATTAGCTCTGTTTCAAAACCTTTTGAGTTGTCTTGCTATCAACCGCCTAACTGAGATGCCACCTCACAAGTGACTTATTTCCAGCACTTAACTTAATGTTTGCACAAGATTCCAATACTAGAGCATAATGCTAAGATACCAATGTGATACTCTATTAAATGCATAAAGCATACAGAAACAGTGTCTAGTAATAGTCATGATAAACCAGTTATTATTAATCGTACAAGGTTATATTAGATTTAGTCATTTGTTCATGCTGATATCCTTTTGAACATCTTTCTTTTGATATTGCATGTTCAGATATTCATATAACAAAATGTTCTGGAGACCCTGAAAGTTTTGTGAAAATGATCAAAAATGCTGGTGCTGGCTGGCAACTTTTAAAAACAAAAATGCTGGTGGGTAAAGAGTTAACTGAAATCATGCTTTTAAAAATGCAGATTCGATTTCGATTCTCAATTCTCGCTACGATTTTCCGATTTCCGATTAGATTTTCGATTCTCGAATTCAACTCAATGAATATAGATTTAATACAAATACTATATTTATAAAAAAAGAACAGTGAACATAAGTTTACAAGTGGGTAATTAAAAAGAAGTTAACAAACCTGTATATTAAACTCTTTTTTATTTTAGGTACACTTGGTACATTAAAACAGAACCCATCTCTATATTTCAAATGTATACAATTATGTTAAATACAATACAATTTTGATGCAACTTTATTCTAAAAAAATTTATCTGAGAGGTATTTTATACAATGGATATTTTGATACATTTATTCTAAAACATAAAAAGGATATTGGATGATTTTCAGCAATTTTCAGTACACGACAAGCTTTTCTTGCGATTTTGCCGCCGTCGTGTGTGCACCACGGCACACATTGTACCACGGCAACGAACAACAATACCTTAACGTGCTGACTTATGTGGACTAACTTTTATTTGAAGAAATCCGTTTATAATATAGGCCATTAGGTTTGAATTATTGGTCCTGTGCTGCCTATTTGACTCTTTTTTGACTGATTTGAATATGTCTATAATGGCTAACGTATGTGCTTAAGTGAACGCTCAAGTTTAATACAATGATCATAATGCAAGTCAAGCATTCGCATGTATGTGATCTATTTTTAGCGGTTGTGTGCTCGGCTGTGGGTGTGTTGCAACATCTGGGTGATGTCTCATCAAATGGTTCCGCAGATTTATAGTATTACTACAGCATTTCACCTCAGAATTACAAACGTCAACAACGAACCGGAAGCCGCCATTTAAGCACTGAATGAATGAATGAATGAATGAATGACAGACGTGCCTCTCGCTCCTTTGTAACATCGCACAAGGCAAATAAGAGGGTGACATCTAGTGGAGAAGACTAGTAATTAGATGTACATTAATCTTATGTTTAATGTTTGCGGAAATAAATATGGAGAAAATCGATTCGTGGCCTTTAAGAATCGATTTTGAATTGACCACATTTTAAAAAACGATTAATCGAAAAATCTATTTTTTTGCCCAGCCCTAGTACTGACATTATCCCAAATGTATCCAAGAATGTTTAAATCCAGAGAAATAAGCAGTTTTAACCAGGACACGGACCATGTCTGTACGTCGCCTATCAATGACATCATACACACGTTACCCTCGATTTCCGGTTTTATTTTGTAGAAACCATGAAAACACCAAAGACGCTTTAATATATTATGTGTTTTATTAGACAGGTGAGCAACTGTTTGAAAACATTCATTGACAGAAAACGAATCATTGTTATAGCTCAACACAGTTAGTCTTATTGTTTAAATCTGGTTTTCTTGATTTACCCCGATTACCATGTTTACCATAGATATATAGATATCGATCTAGCTTACTGCAGTGTGCTTTGTTTTGAATAAGCGACCCCTAGTGGTGAAAAATTACATATTGTGCCTTTAACTTTTCCTACAGCTGCCATATTAATCCTTCTTTTACGGTATCTGGTTTAATTTTCCAGAGACCATTAGAATGCATTCATAATTATGCCACCTACCTTCTGGAACATTCTCTACATCAGAAGTGGCCTTAAAAAGCCCACTACTGTAGGTTTAGGAGTTATGTTTGTAACATAACCGTTACTGTCTTTTTGGTGTCATGCAGTTTCTTGCACAAACACAAATACTGAAACACGCATTATTTTTCTTCTCTTCCTGTCCTACTTTCTCCAAAGTTTGCAAAAAATACCTATCTGTCATCGACTTACCAAACAAGCCCCTCATTACAGCTGGGTCAAGTGTTTACTTCTGTCCCTTCAACAACAAGTAGAAAGACAGGGACCCCTTGTGGGAGAGGTGGACCGTCTCTGTTTCCTCCATAAATCTCATTATGAGGTTTATGACCCCCGGTGTCAACATCGCCTCCCTCAACAGGAAGAATCCACGAGAAGAATCACCTAAGTACATCAACTTCCTGTCAGCATTCTTTTCCATTAGCTTAAGCGCTCATTTGACTTCAGCCCTCATGCACACGGCAGGAATAATTCAGAAGGTAAAGGACGAGCTGTCGGAAGGTCAGAAGTGGACGTTCTGCTAACGCTAGTCTGGCAGCAATCACTCATCCTGATAAAAGGTCAAAGAATATGCCAGCGCAAACATGCTTTTAATAAGCAAGATGGATGCCACATCGGTCACATCAAGCTCTGTTCTCTACCAAAATCAATAGCCAGATTTATACTACCCAGTAAGAATGAATCAGTTATTATAGTTTAACATTTTATCATATTTGATTTCAGTTTCAGTAATTGCTTCAATGTTTACAATTTAGCCCATAAACACACCCTTAATATACATATTATTTCACTTTTCACCTGAGCTGTAAATGCCATGTGATTAATTACATTGGCACTGTAAAACAGAAATATCTAAGAAAATAAGTCAATTTCACATTGTTAAAACATCAACAAAACATCAACTATGCAACTGTGAAATATCAAATATGTATATGTTTTTGCAAAAAAAAAGATTTCTTCAGAATACACAGCTACTTTTGAGTTGTCGCCAATGGAGAAAGATGTGTTTTGCTGCCAGATGGTGCAGCTACCAGCAAGAGATGATGGGGTCATACTAACCAACCAAACCATGACCCTTTGGCACAACTAACAGAAAACATTGAGTCTGGGGGCCATTATTGGGGTTTTAAAAGAAATACACCATAAAATTGCAGAACACTAAATCCAGCAGTGAAAAGTGTTCTTAACTATTGATGTTTTTTGTGAAAGATTAATCATGTATAGGACAAATCTGCTAAGGGTTAATTAGATGTAACAAATCATATAGCAATGAAAATTAAATAACATTTTATCAAACTTTGATCATTTCTTAATCTCTGAGAAGATAGTGATCAAACTCATCTCAAGATCACTCATTTCATCTATTGCCAAAATTATGAAAAGAAAAGATCAGTCAAGAATAGAAAATTATAGAAAATATTCAAATCTGAAATGTCAGAATTCAAATCAGAATGCATAGTTTGTGCAAAAAAAGTGTCCATCAAAACCAGTTTTGCACTCACTGAAGTTCTGCACTCAGTTACCTGATCTTTCCGATTCAGTTTCAGCAAGAATAACTTTATGCTCATGTGCGTTATGTATTATGTATGTTATCGCCTCTGACAGACAGCATGTTGAAGCTGCCCAGGCCGCCATTTTCTCCCTCTTCTCATAAAGCGATGACGAACATCCGGTAATGTGGGTTTTCCCATGTAATGCGTGTACTCCCTGGACCTCTGTTTCTCTGTTCCTGTATTGTGCACATTATTTGACAGACATCGATGTCATGATATTCCATTGATGTGGATTTGAAAACAGATGGATTGTAAGGTAATAATTATTTATGTCTTAGCCAGCAAGTATTCAGTGAAGTGATTGATGCCCATGAGTGTGTTATGTCAATGTTTTGAATTTTAATATATTCCAACCGACAGCCAGCCTACGTTTTTGACAGACGTGATAACATGAGGGGTGAACTATGTTTGATTTTTGGGTAATTATAAAACGGGCTGGAGATGTTTGAAATGCTTTTTGCATAGTTAATTATACTTTTTTAACAAAATGAAGTTTATTCCGTGGCTTAAATAAATTACATGTTACTCAGAGACTGACATGTTTGTCAAAAATGTTATATTCAGCTGTAGCATATTAGTTGACTTTTGAAAATCAGGCTCATTTTTTGCCAGGAAAGTTGTTGTTGACAAAAAAAAAGTGGTTTTTATTGTGTCTTATAACAAAAATATTTTATTTAAACCCATGAAAATGCAGGTGCTTACATAATAGTGAAAAATCACTTTTTTAAAACGGTTGTTCCATTATTTGACTCATATGTTTTATTTTTTTTATTTTTTTTTAATGACATTGATTGTCTTAACTCGATTGTCTGGTGAAATATCAAGACTTCTCCAATCATTTAGTCAGCTTAAACCCATCTCTTCTTTACAATTTACTGCAGTCATGCATTCAGATCCAATTCCATCCAATCAAAAACTGACAGATAGAACCAAGTCCCCACCCTACATTTTTCTTATTTATTTCTTCTGCATTAAATTACCACATTGGACTGACAGCCCTGGTTTTAATATACAATAAAGCTGTTGGATATGAAAGAAACGTCTCCGCAATGTCACTGTAATTTCTTTATCTTGAGGAGCTCAGTCCTCTTGTGGCCACTCGTCTCTAAATATACGTTAGAGGATTTTTCTCTAAGAGCTCTCTTGGAGTTGATAAGTATAAAGCTTCTGAGGAGGGCCGGGTCTTCAATGACCCTATCAAATAACCACTGCTAGTAAGGGCACAACCTAAGAGCATCCTAAAAGATCCGCAACACTTAACATGAACATATGCATGGTTTTTTTGGTCAGCTGTTATTCTCTCCGGATCAAACGTTCTCTGCTGGAAAGCTGCGCAGCCTCTCCCTCTCGAATCTAAAGACATCAACTTAAGTACCACAAATGAGATCGTAACAGATGAAATATTCATATTTAGAAACCTCGTAACAATGTGTCCCAGATCATCCTAGAAGCCTTTGATATTATCTACACTCAGAGCCTTTAAACATCTCCCCTGATCATACATCTGAAAGCTTGGGGTCATTAAGGGAGAAACCTCTCTCTGTATGATCGTCCCATTTACCTGATTGGAATCAGATGGGGCCACAATAGATCATGACAATACAAAGAAAAAAAAAACCCCAGAGATCCTTCATGAGAGCCATTTTATGATGGCTAGCATGTAACTCCAACGGGGAATCACTGAAGAGGGGTTTTGTTCTATTGTCCGATTGAATCATGGGGGCGATGGTCTGTTTTTGAACAGAGGATCTGCTTTTGAAGTCGTTCAAGGTCAAATGAATCACGACTCATTACTCAAAAAGAAATATTTAATCTGGTAAAATGAAATCCTAACCAGGTTTAGGGATCAAATACATTAGTCTAAATCAGAAAGCAAAGAATCTAATATGATTTGTTGCCTCTCTTACTTCTGTAAAACAAAATGAAACAAAACAGGATGAAATAAATCCACTGAACATCTAAAACAAGGGTCAAAATGGCCCAGAATGCACTATGCAAGATAATAAAACCATAATTGTAGGTTTTCAGTGGCGTATATCATTTCTTCCTCATTAGGAAAGGAAGACAAATTTGCATTTTAAAACCCGAAGTGCAGATATTACTTTCCACCTCTTACATTTGTTACACAAATCAACGTTCTTTTCTGTCTTTAATTTAACCCCTGCTGGGAAACCACGTCAAGAATAAGTGATAGCTTAAGAATAATACCTCATTATTTCCCAAGAAAGTTACCTTGACTTCATCGGCTTCACTATTGATTAAAACTATGTGGTCTTCTCTTTTATTTATTTATTTACTACGCTGTGAAGAAATCTGATTCAGTCTTTGAAGTACTGAAGTGCTCAAAACTTTCATGTTGAGCTGTGAAACCTGTCTAATTACTCTGTTGGAGAGTGGGTAGATATCCTCGTACTAGCTCTGTTCTCAAACTTAGCGAGCTGCCTAGATGTCTACTGCCCACATAGGCAGCTGTCTTCTAAATGTCCTAGCGAAATAAAATCTCTTAAATTATCTGAAACACGCTACATGGATGGCATATAAATCCTTACATGAAGCACACAGTAGACTCAATTCGCCATTGATTTCAATGCATGAGATTTGACATTAGGATGTTAAAGGATTGGTTTACCCAAAAATGAAAATTCTGTCATTAATTACTCACCCTCATGTCATTCCAAACCCATAAGACTTTCATTCATCTACGGAACACAAATGAAGATCTTTTCGATGAAATTGATGAAATTTCTGTCCCTCCATTGACAGCCTACGCGACTACCACTTTCAAGCCCCAGAAAGGTAGTAAAGACATCATTAAAGTAATCCATGTAACCTAAGTGGTTTAACCTAAATTTTATGAAGCGATGAGAGCGCTTTGTTTGCACAAAAAACATAATTTACCCCCTTTTTTTTTTTTACAAAGTATTAATCTCTGACATGCATTCGTGCAACAAAGTCTGCTCTCAACACAACACGTCTTTCTGGAGATGAATATTTTGTAAATAAAATGTTTTTGTATTTTGCGCAAACAAAGAGCTCATAAATATGAGGTTAATCCAAAAACACATAAATTCACATGGATTACTTTTATGATGTCTTTACTACCTTTCTGGGACTTGAAAGTGAAAATAGTTGTCTATGGAGGGACAGAAAGCTCCCAGATTTCATTTAAAAAAAAGATCTTCATTTGTGTTCCAAAGATAAACGAAAGTCTTACGGGTTTGGAACGACATGATGAGTGAGTAATGAATTATGTAATTTTCATTTTTGGGTGAACAAACCCTTTAAGCTAACATCTAGTCTAATAACCATAAAAATGCACAATAAAATCAGAACTTTTTTCTACAAAACTGTTCAAAAGTTTGGGGTCAGTAAGATGTGTTTAATAAATTAATACTTTTATTCAGCAAGGACACATTAAATTGATCAGAAGTGACAATAAAGACATTCATAATGTTACAAAAGATTCTATTTCAAATAAATGCCATTCTATTGAACTTTCTATTCAACAAAGAAAGCTTTGCCATCACAGGAATATATTAGATTTTAAAATGATTAGCAAAACAAGGCCAAAACAAGGCTTACAAGACAGTATAATGTTTTGGAATATCGTTGTGAGAGAATCTTAAAATACTGTCAAGGCAGCTCACTGGGATTTAAAAAGAGCTACAGTTTTGCAAAAATCATCTGAGACATGCACAAGCAGACAATTCATAATGCATTCATAATCTCTTTTCCCATGAAATATATTAATCTTACAGCCATAATGCATGTCTTTCCAACATGAGCAACAGTGATAGCTTTGCTAAAAGTTTAGTCACTAATTATTTTTCATTGTGTGCAAAATTAGGATATTCGATACGACAGAGGAAATTGTAATAAGCAGATAATATGAAATATTCTGCATCAGTTTTGAATGGAGCCCGAGACATATGCTACATTGTGCTTCCGCTCTCTTATCTATATAATGCCTGTCAAAACGAGGGTCTTCAGAACAAGAGGAGTACCAGGCATCCAAAGACAGAAAGAAAAACCAATCACACTTATTTTTTTACAAGCAATTAACATGGAACAATTCCAACTGGAGAGGCTTTCTCAGCTCGGAGGCCTATCATGAACGGAGAAGCTCTTCTGCTCTGGACTGGCTGCGTCGGTTTGACAGAAGACAAAACAACGTTTTCTTCTGAAAATAAGCAACTGAGTTGGGGAATTGTTTGAGAATGAATGGTTGGGAATGAATGGCCAAATACATCAGCTCTGATCCTTTACGCAAACACAGATGCACACCAATGTCTGCATACACATGGAAATTAATAGCCAATCGTAACACTTTCCTAAGTCACTTATCAGGCTTCCAAGCATGTGTATTTATGTTAAAATTTCTGATTTCTGTAGGACACAGTTCTCAGGACATTGTGTGCGGATGTTTTCAAATACAGAGGATTAGTCAGATGTGATTAGTAAGACAGTTGTCTGTGGCTAAACTCCAAATGTCTGGCGCAGAGACTTCATTTTACCCTACGTTATGAGGACAAAATGTCCCCAATGGCAATATCTAAGATCCTTGTCGGGACATTTTTTGGTCCCCATGAGGAAAACGGCTTATAAATCAGACTAAATGATGCTTTTTGAAAATGTAAAAATGCAGAACGTTTTCTGTGATGGGTAGGTTTAGGGTTTGGGGGTAGAATATACAGTTTGTACAGTATAAAAATCATTATGTCTAGAAAGTCCCCATAAAACATGAAAATACAACATGTGTGTGAAGTTTTAAGTGCACTAGATGGATTATATTCTTCTATCATCCATTTCCTCTCCTGCTGGCTCTACTACTTCCTGCCTCTCTCTGGGTTGTTATTGTATTTCTAGCATGTCTGGAGGAAAACTGAGGGAAAGCGAGAAGAGGAAGGAGGGGTGAGGAGAGCCGAGAGAAAGGCTGGTGTTATGGAGGGCCGGATAGAGAGATGAAAGCAGGATGGATGTGTGTGTTTGTTAGAGAGCAAGACTCTTGATTGTTTGACGGCGTGTGCATATGTGTGGCAGATTAAATCCTTATCTAATCACAGTACAATCAGGTCAGACAGATCATCACAGGAAGTTCAAGGTTAGATGGGCATCACTCTATACTCAGAGGAGGGGATTCCATTAAGGCTCTGTTTCCTCATACAATCACTTCAGAAGGCTGCGAGGACATTAAAGAGGGCATTCCCAAATGGAGCAGAGGAAATTTGCATCTCAACAATATCCTGCTGTCATTGTTTTAGGTAAACCAAAACAACAGCTTTGAGTACAACAGTCACATTGTCATGGAAATTGGCTACTGTAAAAAGACTCGTGCACGAAATCTCAATGCTTGTTTTCTTTTAGAGCCAACTCTAAGAATAATTGTTTTCAGTCTTAAATTAGAATCCATTTTCACTTTTGTATAGACACAGTCATTTAACAATGAAAGGATGAGGAGGATTGCATAACCAACCAGAGACTATGAAATTAAAATTGGAGTTTTATAGCCTTTAGACCATTTATGTTAGCTTTGGGACTGTCAGTATGCTAGTGTACCACTAAAAAGCAAGTCAAATTATCTTGTTAAGAGTTGTGCTTAAGGATTACTCTGTGAACCACAAGAAAAGAAAAACACTTGGCAAAACCAACCAAACATATTGTGTATTTTTTGCCAATAAAAAGCTCTATAGACTGAAATTGTCCACAATTGCCCATCTCAGTTCTTCATTATTGATTGTTTTTGTTAAAGTGTTAGTTCAACCATCATTAATTACTCATGTCGTTCCAAACCCGTAAGACTTTCTTTTATCCTTGGAACACAAATGAAGATCTTTTTTGATCAAATCTGAGAGCTTTCTGTCCCTCCATTGACAGCCTATGCAATGTCCGCTCTCGTGTCAACATAACATGCATGAATTGTGCTACTCTTGTGAACATGTTGGAGATTAACATTTTGTAAATAAAGCGGTAAATTATGTTTAGTTTTTTGCGCAAAGCACTCGCGTTGCTTCATAAAATTGAGGTTAAACCACTGGAGTCAAATCGATTACTACTTTTCTGGGGGCTTGAAAGTGGTAGTTGCATTTAATTATTAGTCAGATTTAATGAAAAAGAACTTCATTTGTGTTCTGAAGATGAACAAAGGTCTTAAGTGTTTGAAACGACATGAGGGTGAGTAAATAATGACAGAATTTTAATTTATGGGTGAACAAACCCCTTAACTGAACTGAAGCTGAAATAAAATACATCAAACAATAGATGGAAAAACTTAAATGAAATGACAAAACTGAAATAAGTTTAAAATTTAAATACTAAAACTATGAAAATTTGAAAATATTAATTGAGCTAAAAAAATTTAACAAAAATGACAAAAGTACAACAAAATTACTAAAACACACTAAAATTAATAAACACTAGAATATTACATTATTCAAAAATATCACTGATAGCTAGCAAAAATCAATGATTTGTTTGTGTGCACTCAGTTGCACTAACGCCTACTTATTTCATTTGCCAACCATTAACTGGCTGCTAAAATGTAAACTGTATTTATAGCATTTATGTATGGGGAATTGGTTTTTAAAAATTGCAAGCCGACTTCAACAGGAAATATCATCAACATAAAAGAAAACTGCTTGTCAAAGCATCTCATGGAATGTTTAAGTTCAAGAATCATATAACATTATTTTATATTCTTTGAGTTCTAGTCATTCGAACAAATTACCCTTGTAGCATGGCGCTAGCAATGCCAAAGTCATTGCTTTGAATCCCAGGGAACGCATGTGCTGATAAAATCTGTAGCTTGAATGCACTGTAAGATAAATGCATCTGCCAAATGCATAAATGTAAACCCCTTCAAAAATAGAAACCACTCAGCTTTCATTTGTGCCAACTGTTTGTCTGAAAACATTAAATAAAGGAGGATGCAGGGAAGAAAATAGAAATATAAATTCCAGTCCTACAGTTTGGAGATTATAGAGACAGGATGATGTGATTGCATCTCCACCGCTCTCGTGTTAGTTTGTTCTTCTTGCGCGCACACACACACACACACACACACACACACACACACTCATACACTTCTCGTTAATTCCGCCTCATGTAGAGTCAGATGTTGCGAGAAATGCTATAATTGAAAAAAGACAGCAGCAAAAAGGCTTGAAGCCATTAAAAAAAGTTAAAATAACACATAAGTGGGTGTTTATCGAGCTTGAAATGGCAAAGTTTCCGAGCACTAATAAAACATGTATGTATCATGTGCTTTCTTGGTTTCTGATTCATTAATGTCATGCTAGAAGAGCCCTAAAACATCCTGAAATGAACTTCTAGAACAAATCCAAATCTAAGTTATACTGTTTACTGCAAGAGACTTCCAGCCTGCAATACAGTGGAAGAGCAGGGCAAGCTGCTGTATAACTGGAGGACTGACTCAACTGTAAGTCTGAACCACTCCAAACAGATGTGGCTGCCAAGACCATCGCCACTATGAATCCATCTTTTCTCATCTACTTTTCTCGGAGAGCGACATCTAGCTCTGGTTTTCGAGATTGATTTGGCCGCATTAATTATTAACAAAACACACAGAGGTTCTGATTGTTTCAGCTGGAGATCATATCCAAATAAATAGAAAACAAAGAGCGATCTTTTTCTTCACCACCTACATAGAAGACTGTAGCCTTGAGGAGCAAAAAAAAAAGGAAAGAAAAGGAAAAAAGAGAAATTGGAAATAAATAAAATCCCTGATGGATAGTTCTTCAAATGGAAAATCAACTTCAAAGTCTTATTTCATCGGAACAGCCTTGTATGCCTGGGCCAAGACGCAAGCTGCACACAGTAGCCCCTCAGGTACGCGGGGTAGTGTCAATGCACAGATAACACCAGCTAATGAGGCCTTCAAAGAGTGCAGGGTCTTCAGAGGTTGACCGCCCGAGACCCTCTCTCTCATGCTGTTTCTTGCTGTCTAAGACTGATATTCTCCTTCTTCTGTTCTCTTGCCACTATTTATTTATTTAAAAAGCACCCTGCACCTTGACTAATCTCCCCGCCTGTAATATTTGGCTATGATCATCACGAGAACTTCTGCAATAGAGCAGGCCCAGCTGTGGACATTTTTAAGTCATACCAGACAGGATTATAGCTCATAACATACGGTGGAGCATTCAGACGCGCCATACCGCCGACCACAATACACATAATAGACAATAATGGCAGCTGGCTAGCTAGCAATTATTCTTTTTGACTCACTTATTAGGTGCAAACAAATCCCATGATGCCCCAGATTGTAAACAGCATCTCATTTTCTCAGTTCTACTTGGACACTGGCGCATTATGTCAGAAAAAGAAACAAATAAAGGGCTAGTTGTGACCTTGTTAGACTTGCTAATGAGGACCTCAGTCGGCGTTCTGCCGAGCCTCTTAAAGGGGACATGTCACAGGAAATATGTTTTCCATGATTTTACTAAGAAAACATACTGTAGCCTTCAAAACTCTAAGCTTCTGCCTCAGTTCCCATATTTATTGAAACTAAGCTGCAAAAATAAGTCAGAATCATCTGTTATGATGACACAGCCATGAGCTCATTAACATATCACATGATCAGGGCTGTAAAGTGAGAGATAGGCCTATAAGTCACACATGCTACAAAAAATGGTTTGTGCGATGACTAAATTGACCAGAGTTGTACACGTGCAATACAGTTTTGCAGGCAGAAATTATATTATTTTATATTCTATACAACGATAAAGACTATGTCGATTAGCACTGCATTATAAATATACTTTATTCTTATGAAAATACCGGAGATGTCTAGAAGAACACAGATAATCCATATATTGTTGCAATCGTCTGTTTATTGTCTTAATGCTTCATCAGTCAAAACGTCTCTATCTGCATGTTATTCAGCTGCAGCGATCTCTGGATGTCTTTTATCCATATAAGGGATTTCCTGGAATGTCATAAGTTATATGAATTCTATACATTATATGTATGTACTCACTAATGCTCAAAACACTCTATTTTGGGTAAAAACAGTAAAAAAAAAAAAATACTTATGTACAGGATTTTTATTGTTTTTTTTCTCAGTGGATGCATACGATTTCCTGAAATTACTGTCACAGATTTGTATCATAATAATTTAATATTTTATAATAGAACCTTAGACCTTTTGAATGATTTATAGTTATAGCCACCCTCCAGTTTTTTTGTTTTTT
Source organism: Rhinogobio ventralis (assembly GCA_039654625.1). NCBI lineage: Eukaryota > Metazoa > Chordata > Actinopteri > Cypriniformes > Gobionidae > Rhinogobio > Rhinogobio ventralis. Next base: position 6,775,834 of record CM077205.1, on the reverse strand, counting down.
TGGTAAAATATAAGGGTAATAATATTATTAATAATAATTAATTATATTAATAATAATAATTAATATTATTATATAAAGTATGTTATTGCATTAGTAATTTCTTATTTTGTTTATTTTTTATTAAGTAATAATAATCATAATCACAATTATTATTAATAATACACACAATATGTTAAATTTCCACGTTACATTTCCTGACTAACCCAGGGAGGATATGCTTATGCAAAGTGTAGTCAAGCATGCTGTGGAATTTATAGACTGCAAAATGAAAGAAAAAGAGAGAGCGTGTGTGAAAGAAGCAGTGTGTAACCTCTTGATTCCGTGCTGTGTGCACATACTTAGAACTGTCACACACTGTTTGGATAGCTTTGTATGGTCACGCTTTGCTATGCTAATTTGACACAGATGGAACTGTTTGTGTGAACTGGTTTCTGACACCATTACATGTAGAAGAAATAGACAGAAACGCAAACAGTATAAGCCAATGGGAGCGAACTTATAGACAGCTGAATTCAGAATGAAAGAAAATTCTCCCATGACTTCCTTTAAGCATCCTGCTGAGACAATGAGGTTCAATGAGAAGGCAATTGGTGTCAGATCCATTCCAATATGGTGTACATCTAAAATTCATGAATGAGCCTGCCTTTCATCTGCCTCTGTTCTTTATCAGTATTTAAATAAACGTAATGAACCTACTAACTACAGCACAGCTGTTTTCAAAATAGTGTCAATTTTCCACCAAGCCATTTTTTTCCCAATGAGTAGCAATGAAAGCATGAGAAAACACGACATTGTTGTTTATTTTTGCCCCAATGTATTGTACATTCAGCCTTAGTGGGTGTTCACATAGGATGCGCTCAATAACAGCTTGACAAAACGCAATGTAACGGAATAGGATGTATGGTTCATGAGACACGTTTTTTTATCTTGTTCACAATGTGATGCTGAAAATCAGCAGGATGTAATGCAATTGCCAAATATATCTGTCTGGCATGTGTACATACATTTTTTTTTTTTTTTTGGATTTTGAAAGAAGTCTCTTATGCTCAGTTATTTGATCAAAAACTGTAAAACCAGTAATATTGTGAAATAGTATTATTATGATTTAAAATAACTCTTTTCAATGTTAATACATTCTAAAATGTAATTTATTCCTGTTACGGCAAAGCTGAATTTTCTTCAGTGTCACATGATCCTTCAGAAATCATTCTAGTACGCTGATTTGTTGCTCAAGAAACATTTCTTTTTATCATCAAAGTTGAAAACAGTTGTGCTGCTTCATATGTTTGTGGAAACCGTGATACATTTTTTAGGATTCTTTGAAGAGAAAGTTCAAAAGAACAGCATTTATTTGAAATAGAAACCTTGGTAACACTTTAGAATACTGTTCCGTCATTACTGAGTAACTACAGAGGAACAAAAGAGTAACGTGTTATTAACATTCCAGTAACTACTATTAACTAATAAGAAACTCAGATTAACGAATTAGTAAATTATAGTGCTTAGTCGAATGTGGTAGTTCACCACTTGCTAATCAGTAACTACATTTTTTTTTCATACCTCCCAGAGAACTAAGAACTACTATACAGGTTCATAATTAACATGAATAATGCACAATGTATAATTAATTCTAAAGTAAAGGTCATGGTAACCCACTAGTAATGAGCATTACCAAAAAGTATTACCAAAAGTATTACAGAATCCTTCAGAAGGAATTACTATTTATTTGGCTCAGTATTCTAAAGTGAAAAACTTGATAACTCTCTACTCTAGTAATGACTGACAAAGTTGACAAAGTTTTGGATAGTAATGACTCAAGTGTTACTACATCCTTCAAAATGAACTACTAATTATTTGGATATCACAGTATTCTAAAGTGAATGACAAATCATTGTACGCTTTTGAGGTTTCTGTACTTTTTGTAAGGTTTTGGATAGTAATTCCTTCTGAAGGATTTGGTAACACTTGAGTCATTACTAGTGGGTTACCATGATCTTCTCAAAGGCTGGTGTTACAGCTTTATTGTAAACAAGACACGTTGTCTCCTGAACAATGTGGACAAACTCATGCAATGTTTGCTGGTGTCACTGCGGCAAGCTTTATGTGCATGCTTGAATGGTTCAATTATATTTCAATGCTCATGATTTAATATTTCTCCCCCGACTAATCGACTAATTGCTTAAATGAACAACTAACAGTCAACTAGGAAAATCATAAATTTATTATATAATTAAGATAATGCTTGTATACAAAAAGTAGCTCATTTGAAGCTATTTAACGTCATATGCAGTAACTATTTTGTTGAAAGAGTAGCATAATATAGAAAACATTCATTAGAAAACAGCAAGAAGACAGACAGAAATGAAGATTTGAATTGTAAAAGAAGGTGTTTTAAAGATGAAGTCCATTAGGGGACTTTGAGCACTGATGCTATCCTGTTGTAGAATATATATATAACCTTCGTAGACTAATTGCCAAGTTGGCTCAGTAGGTAGATCATAGCCTACAGCAGTCCTGGAACTTTGCTGCTGGGGTCCAGTCTCTTCAATATGAAAGGAGCATGAGAAACCTCTGCTGTCAGCGCTACCCTGCATATCTGCCTCCAAGCCAATTAGTCCAGTCTGGAATTTCCAGATTTCATCCCTGCGGACGCATATTAGAGAGGGGTGATCACGCTGTCCCTGCAAAAATGAACACGTCAGAACACAGAAGCTCTACCTGTGTTTCTGGATGACAGGCGAGGCTGATTTCATGACAGGAGGTTTCTTTTACAGTAAACTATAAGAAGGAGATTATAATTCTAGACAACAACGTATCCGTGGCAGGAAGAAGTTCTGTTCCAAAACCAAAGTTACCAACCTAAGTTACTTTTTATGCACACTCAACACAAAGGCTTTTCCCAAACAGTAGGCAGCATTTTGGACAAAATCAGGTGATCACATGCGTCCTCTCCAGTTCAGCCAATCCCAGAATGCACTGCAACATGCTATGCAGATGAAAATTTTCCACATTCAATCAGATGTCATCAGGGAACAATTTAAAGCTTCAGATGTTCAGCATAGTTTCAGCCCATGTAATATTTCTCACAGCTGTTTACTTTAAGGCCACCATGCAGCTTATGATGATATTAGTAAAGATGCTTTCACATGAGACAAGCTATTAAACACTCCAGGTTTATAATACTGAGACAGACATGCAAGAGGTTTGAAGTAGCACAGTATGTTTTTCATAGATCCATCTCATCTTAAGGCCCTCTTAGTATAATGAAAGAGTCAGGACCTCTAATCCACAATATCTAATTCTGCACAAAACAATCAGATTTAAAACAATATCAGATGTCAGTTTGTGTTTGTGTGTATGTCACAAATAAATGTCCAGGTCACAACATCAAAACCACAAAAACAAGTATAATAATTATTATTATTCAAGCTTTTTTTGTAGTGACATCATTTTCATAAAGTATACTGTCCTTTCGAATTCTCACTAACAATGCACATTTTTAAGTTTGTTTGTAAATACCATTATTCTCAATAAATGTATTACTGTAATATAATTATTTTGTTTGAAGGAAAAAGACTGTACAACCAATAATACCATGATGTTTAAACTCTTGTATACAGATACATATTTTTTTGTATTACTATGAAAAGAATTTTGGGAGAATTATTGGGGTAGCTTTTGGTTTGCTTCTTTGTGTACATGTGATTGTGGTGGGGTGAAAGAAATAGAATTGTCCTGAAGTTGGCAGGGGTTTTGACGATAGCAGAAAATATATTAAACAGCTCCTCTTTCGTTCTTTACTACATGCAGGAGAACAATAGAGTGCCGCCCACCCACAAAGCCTACTTCCCTGAGACAGTTTGATAAAAGTCAATTTGGAAAGCAGTGCCCCAAATCTCAAAAGGCCAAAACTGTGTATGTGTGCAAAGGAAAGATAGAGCAAGAGAGTGAAAAATGGGGCATTCTGAAGGACTATCTGCCTAAACCACTTCATATATGGGCCAACCTGGCATGAAAGCAGCAGATCTCTGAGGTTAAGGGGTATTGACAGGCCGGTCTGTATAAAGGCCAAATGTGGATCCTTTACATCTGTGGACTGTTTTAAGCTCTGTAATCTTCCATCAGAGCCTCAGTTGTGTTGTCTTTATTTAAAACAGTGGCAATATGTCAGAAAATACTGGTGAAAACCACAAAGTGATAAGTCACCGTTAACTCTCTTATTGATAAGAGATCACCAGCATCAACTGGGTGATACGGGGGCCCGTCGAAGAGCAGCACCACAGCCAGCCATCTCCAATCGATTGGGTTCGTTAAAGCATTAACGCTGACTGTTGCTAGATTGTCATCAGTCATAGGCAGAGATAAGTGCCCTATATCTGTTCGGTTTACCCCATAAATAAATATTTGATTCCAGACACTTCCTTTTTACTTTCTGAAGACATGTCAGGGCTCCAGACAACAACAAAAAAAAATCAATTAAGGAGCCATTGGCTCCTATAAGGGAAAAAAATAGGCGCCAAATAATTTTTTTAAGTGCCACAAAAAATTTTATTTTGGTTTTTAATTTTGTCATGTGTTGTCACATCTGCCCTCCTTTTTAGGGTTGGGTACCGAACTCAGTACTTTTAAGAGCACCGTCCGAATTACGTCGGTACTACAGAGTACCGATTCACATGAAATCAATCGGTACCAAATTTCGGTACCTGAGAACGCATCTGGTGATATAGACTAGTGTCTGTGAATAGCAAACAGCAAAAAGACTATTTAAATACGAATCCTGCGTGTCTGTGTGAATGAATGGTGCTGGCCCGCAGTTTATTTACCACACACACATAATTGCATGTGACGGTCACGTGTTTCCATCTCATACAAGGACATGAACGCATGTCCGTCATCTCCAGAGGCGCTCTGAGAGTCACTTCATGAGCATTTTACCATTTCATTTGAGAAAAACTACCGTCATGTCATAAACACACACAAACTCAAAGGTATTCACGGCAACCCATCAAAATAAAAGTCTGGTTTAACTTGACAAATATATTACTGTTGTACAGTAGAATTTAGATCAAAACTTTATTTTATTTAAGTAATATATCACAATTTTTCTTCCATGCTTTAATTTTAACGGGCTCATTTGTGCAGGTTTGTTTGACAAAAAAGTGTAATTAACTTCTATAAATGACTTACAGTTTCTTTAGAATTATTGATGTATCACTAAAGTACCGAAAAAAGGTACCGTTGGGTACCAGCATCATCATTTTCATCCATCTTGTGGATGTCCTGGGAACTAAGATTCACTTAAAAGTAGGAACTGAATTGCTTTTCCAACTTAAACTACATAACAGTCATAAATAATCATTCTTTACACAGAATCTGAACCAGTGTCACAGACCATAATAATGTCAGCATTACTTGGCCAATGAGTAGTTTGGTGAAAGGCAGATGAATAGTTTGATCAATTGGGTGAAAGGCAGCTCTTCACATGCAATTATATGGGTGGTGTTCAATTTCATTTTTAGCTCCTTCCATTCCTTCTCATGTAGACAACAGGTTGAGTAAAAAAATAAGGATTATAGTGCATATAATGAATCATATATTTATATCATGAATCATGATATAGTGATATGCACTGCATATAATTAGCAAAATGCTTTTTTCTATAGCTACTTTTTTAGCTGACTAACGAGTTTATGAGCATGGAAAGCATATTATGACAATTAAGTACAAATCTTACTACGATTATGGATGGCTGCACTACAAATAATAAGAAGTTCAGGCAGTAACAGAAAACAGCAAAGATTAAAAGATACTGAGGATAAGAATCCATATCAGTATCAATAAAAAACAAGAATTGTTAACGATTAGTTCGTGTCCACACAGTTGTCATGTTTGTCTGTTGTAGTTTATCCACGTTGTGTGCACGAAATAGACACTGCACTTTTACAGTAACTTACTTGGATGTTCATTCACTGACACGTCTCCGTCGCTTTCTACCTCTCTCATGCTGGCACAGTCGTCAGTGTTGTTACTCGATAGAGATGAGGACTTTGAAAAAGCCCGCTATTTTTCGTTTTGACGCGTTTCTGACACGGAAAACTGATCCTCGCTGTCTCTGTTCGTATTTTGGCGCTCAGACTCAGTGAGGTTTTTTTCCACTGCAACTTTGCTGCGCGTCTTCTCATGTTATTACGTCAAAACAACAAAAGATGTGATGGCCTACTCATCTTAGAACATGCAGGTAAGGAAGGCAGGAAGGCACGCAATTTCTTAATAATAACAACATGTACATTTATATGGTCGCCCCTCTCAAACATCACTCGCAAATTAAAATTTTTGGTCGCATAAAATTCCTGATCTATAAAATCAAATCCCATCCTACATTTCTTTCTTGTGCTTTGAGTTGAGCGGCAAATTTAGTTTTTTTTTTTTTTTTTTTTTTTTTTTTTTCTTCCGGCCAATTGCAAAACAAGTGTTTGGGAATCATGCATTAAAAACACTTTTGCAATTCTGTTTGGTGCCACTAAAGGCAGAGAACTTACTTCACCTTTAAAAAACACATCATTTTTTTCGGTGTCTATTGCCTATTTATTAGATTAATAATCAAGCACGATAACAAATGGGATTTTTTTTTTTAGATATATGGAACTGTGCCATTAGGACAGATGCCGTGCAGACATTAGAGACCAAAGAGACAGGATTGCCTGAAGTAGAACAAACTTACTTTCCTATGAGACAAGCTAATTATTTAGATAATTACTATCTGAACTCTTCATCTGCATAAAACTGACAGCCAGACACCACAGCTGGTCCATCAGGCCTTAAACAGACACTCATCTAAATCACACATGAATACACACCCCTACTACTCACAAAGGGTTAAACCCTTGATCAACTTTTATAAAAATATACTGACAAATTGACTGCCACTAGGCATCAAACTGTGAAAGTCATATCTAAAATAGTCATATCTTGGCAACTGCATTAGCACATTTCAGGACACAATCGAGCTTGTGTATCGCGCCAGCCAACGCTAAATCTACTGAAAATTTCACTGAAGCAATAGCCTAGCTAAATTTACTCCTAAATGGCAGTGTGAAACTGTAACTATACATGGAGTGACAGCAAAAACTTCAAGAGTGTCAGTGTATCTGTGAGTCTGACTTTTATTAGCTGCTGTGTAGCACCTGTGGTTCTGCCAACATCCATTCAGGGAGACTTCATACAAAATGTTGCTTGTACAACTTGTTCTACCCGCATATGTCTTCTCATCTCTGTAAAAATAGAATTTGGGTTATGTGTATAGGCGTGAAGTGGCATCGATTGAAAGACTGAGGTACAACAAACGTGAAGAGCTGACATTTTTGTTTAAATGACGCATTATGACATCATCAAAGACCAAGAAACATGCAACACATGACAACTGAACGTACAAAACAGGAGAAACATCTTCTGCTGGAACAACTGAGCAACTGACACTGTCACGATACAGCAAATGTCGTCCTTCACAACCACCAAACAGGAGCAGAAAATGACATTTACTCTACATGCTCGTATCGACTTGACATTGATTCTTAAAGTATATGGCCCTCTCACAGTCAGAGAGATTCTATAATGCAAGTTTTATTATCTGGAAATAAAATAGAAGCACAAAAAAATTGGTTATAGTTGGACTGGGGAGGTAAAAGTCAGTGTTTTTTATGCTGCTGAACTATAAGGACCGTGATGAATTAAGTGACTGAGATATTTTGAAGCACTACAAGGGCACCAACACTGGACCCAGCCTTCTACACTATTGCAGGAGCTCTTATCAGACAAAAGCATTTTAAAGAGTGGCAACACTGCAATGCTGACTGCTACTTTCAGGGAAATGTTTCAAACCATCCATCTTGACCAAATAAAAGAGTACCCTCACCTGTAGACGCCTCCAGGAGTGACCACTTATCTCAAGTCACCAGCTCCGCTCTTAATAGTACAGAGAGAGGAAGCAAGTTGAAGAGAGAGAGAGATAGAGATAGAGAGAGAGAGCAAGTGAGAAGGTAAGAGAGAGAAACAGAAACGGAACCATAAGAGAGAGAGGGAGACAATAAGAAAAGGGCCTCAAACAAGGTTGGAGGCCGTACAAACAGCTTCTAAAACGTAATAATGGCAAAACCTAATTTAAAAAAAGACTCCACCACATCACAAAAAGGGTAGTTCCACCAATATTATCTGTGACTTAAAACATGCCACTAAAAGCAATGTGAAATGTGTTCAAATAAAGTTATTTTTGAACGAATACTGTAGTTGTCACCCAAAATACCAAAATGTAAATTTGATCATTTACTCACCCATGTGTCATTATAAACCCATATGACATTTATTCTGCCAGTTAAAGGCCCAGACACACCAAACTGACGCCAAGGGACTAATGGCAAAAAGGATTGACTGTGGTGTCACCTCACGTCATCTGCTTCTGTCCCAAACATTTGTGCTTTTAATACACAGCAAAGACAGCAACAGCTCACTAGCATGTTCTGCATCTGTGTGAGAGGAAACAACTCTCCATACCAGCAGGTGGCAAAAGTATGCATTTGTCATTTTAAAAAGGGAAACATTTGGGTGAATTTTGGATAAGGAGTTGTATGGATCTTCAAGCGCTCAATCCGAGTCAGACAGGCCCACTAATGTAAAGGTAGAGTTCCTCGCCCCAGGAGTATTCCTACTCTTTACTTAAGAAAGAGATCCATTTCCTATCCCATATCTCAGAACAGAAATGGGAGCTCTATACATATACATAATTCATGAGGTCTCTCTTTCCTTACAAAGGTCTTACAGTAAATACACCTTCACTATGAAGAGAGTATTGACCACCTTTCTAAAACGCTTAGACATAATCTTTCTTCTACACAAAGTACGGCATGAGGCTTCAGAGCACATTCTGCTTCTAAGAGGCACTTTAGAGAGAAAAACATTTGAATCAGGGCCATAACAACACCACTATGGACATTGAAGGGGACATTTGAAGTTTAATCAATGACCAGTTCTTAAAGGTTTACATTTGCCCGGTTACATCCTCGAATCAAAAGGAATATTACGATTTTTCAGTTTCTCATTACTAAACTACATAGCAGGATGCTAAGAGTCAATGTACCACACATCATCTAATGAACAAGACTCTCACAGCAACAAAATAGCTCATTCACGCTAATCAGCGGCAACCATAAAGCCCGGTCATCGCTCAGTTCGGTCAGCGCGGCAGAGCTAAGCTCATTTCCCTCTCACCGGAGTGAATAAATTGGCCGTAGTCTGTCTTCAAACCACCTTGTCCTGACAGAAGGTCAATAAATCAATAATGCGTGCAAATACATGAAAAAGCAATTCAAAGTCACCATTTTTCCTTCTCAAGCATGTTCCTACAAGCTCAGAAATGTTTCTCTTCCCTGCTGACAGGTCTCTTTAGACATACCCTAGTGGCACTGCATGAATATTCCAGGACATGGAGGAAAACAGTAGCTATGGTGGTCATACAACCCTGGAATGACTTCATAATCAATCCCATGATTCCTTTCTGCCCATGGACCATGAGTACATGCACCTGGGGCTCTTCACAGCAGACACCCAATGACAAGTCTCTGTGACAGCAACTTATTTAACAGTGACGCAATGAATCTATCCGATCTATCCACTGCTAGTGAAGATATACATGCACTAGCCATGTTTTCTATAATGAGAGATCGACTGTGTAAGGCATTTATTGATACGCTCTCTAGTGTGCACTTGACTTCCTCCCCTCCTTCCATGCTCCTGAGATGAGAAGACACCAACTGTTTGCAGAGCAATATAGAGGGATGAACTTTATAATGAACTCAATTGGTTTTGTGTTAATTACAGCTCATTTCAATAACTAATATCAGTTGTAATATTGTTCTAAAGACTCAGGGGAGCAATAACTGACAGTTGGCGAGATACAAAACATATTAGCAGAGTTGCAGTTGGAACTAAAGGATCACCGCCGATCAGTAAGACTGGTTGCCTTTTGCACTTATCCCCAAACTAATGCATTCTAACGGATTGTGTGCAGCATCATGGGTGTAATTGACCTGGGGTTAATCACAGTGCTGACCTTTGAGAGATGACAGAGGAAGGAACAAGATATACTGCACATTCGCTCTGACCTCCAGACAACAAGCAATATGTTCTCCAAAAACAACCTTTTTCATAATACAGCTCTAATCCCATTAGCAATTCAACAGAATAACATTCAGGCTGGTTTACAATACCATTTATCAAACCGGCTTGTAAAAGACAAAATACATTTGGTGCATGAAGAAAATTAACAAACTTTGTGTCTGTGCATCTGTGCTTATAGCTAAGACAACTTCAAGAACAAAAGGGAGGCCACCAGACCCCAATTCTCCAGAGGGAAGATGATGACAGTCCTTGCACAATGCTGACCAACTACAGGTTTTCCTGACTTTCTTTGCGACCTGCTGGACCTGCTTCACCCTGCTTTAAAAGATCAGCTATTGTTTTACTCCCCGGGGGCAGTAAGGAACTTTAATGACTACGAACTCATGACCATTTGGTGGTCCTATCGACAATCAAGCAACTTGTTCTGACCTACTTTGAAACAACTCAAGAGTAGCTGCTATACCCCATTAGGTTCTTCCACTTGGACAGGACAGTTCACATCAGAGGTCAAATGGGGCTTTATTTCTCGTCACAACAACCCACCAATCTGGAATCCGACAATAAGATTTATAACCAAAAGACTACCTGGAGTAGGAGGTAAACTGAACTAGCCTCAATGTGGTAGTTCTACACTACAATTAGTCCACCCTCACTTCACCCATAACAATCTGGCACAGAAAGAATGCCAACTTCAGCACACCATCCCTTCAGTGGAAATAATCAGAATATAGTCAGTTCTCTTTCCTTAACATCTTTGAGGTCGGGAAAGCCATCAGAAATGATAACACTCTAGCCATCACCTGTTTGAAACACCAGGCAAAAGAACAGCCTCTTCCCTCAAGCAGTGGTTCTCATTATCATATCTACAACATCTCAAATAAATGGTCAATACTGCACTCTAGACACCAAATCAGAAATGTTGGCATCTAGCACATTACATATGCTGCACCACAGACCAATCGGTACACATTTAAACACTCAACCGCCTTTGTACGTGTAACGGAGTATGCAGGCAGACTAGTTAAAAAGTTATTTGTTATTATAGTTCAAAAAGGCAGGCAGACAGATAGTTGCAAACACATCTAACATAACAGTGACCAGACAATGAGTGACTAGGAAGGTATAACTTAAATAGGAACTCAAACGAGGTAGTTGATCAAACACAGCTGAACGGAACAAACTCATAATGAGGTGACCATGGTAACAAAGGAGTGACATGTGACTAATTAAACAAACTGAATGTCCATTAAAACTAAACATAACTGCTGTGACAGTATAAATGCATGTAATGTGCTATATGTGAATGCGTATGTAATACTTTTAATAAATACCATTATAAAAAATAATAAACACTAGGGATGCACCGAAATTTCGGCCGCCAAAAATTATCGGCCGAAAATGGCATTTTCGGGTTTTGGCCGGAAGATAAAAAAGGTAGAAAATATGAGCCGAAAATATGCTGCCCCGCCCTTCAGTGTTCAACGACCAGGTTTCAGTCTCACGCAGCTTGTTTTGTAACTTTGCCAGCGGCTCTGCTTCCGAAGATGCACAGCTTCGAAGCGACTGCTCAGTGTTCCGCTTAGTGTGTGTGTGCACCGCACTCTTCTCTCCGTGTGTGCTCTCTGCTCAATGTTCCGCTCTGTGTGTGTGCTGCGCGAGAGTGAAAAGCAAAGTCCGCTCAGATAACGTGCCGACATGAAATTTCTCTGGACTTGTTTCTGTTTGCAACAGCCCTACTGTGCTGTAACATGGTGTGATATAGCCATGCTGGGCAACGCTGGAAAAATGATGCTACCCTCTCTGACCTGCTCCTCGCTATCTGCTCACATGCTCTGATAATAGCTTTCTAGGACTATACTTTATTTTGATAATTAGTCAAAAATGTAATTTGTTAAATCTGATTCTGTTGCATAGAACTGAATGAAGAATATTATATTGATATATTGATATTGATATTTAATCTATTTTCTCTCCAAATTTTGTGTTTTCTGAAATTGTGAATTAAATAAAAAAGTCTAAGAATAATACAATTATACAAAAAACTAATTAAAAATAAAAAGTTTTTAGCCAAGTGAATCCAGAATTTTCGGCGCATCCCTAATAAACACTTACATCAGCAAGGACAATGATTTATGTTGCCTTAAGTACTCAAATGTCAAATCACCCAAATTTTGGAAACTTCCCCGGCTCAAATTTCTGATTTTGTTAATTTTTTTTTCTGAAGAAAGACAATTGCTGCATGAAACTACTACTTTCCACTACTTTGTAGAGGGGGTCAAAATGTATCAAATTACAGGGAGGTAAAAATGACTTAAAAGATGGCAGCATCTTTATTTTATTTTTAAACAAAGATTGGTAGGTCTATTAGTTAAATCTGTTTACTTTAGCAATCTTTGTTGCATTAAATGCCAATGGTCACAGTTCGAAAGTTTGCATGCCTGTAACTCAGGAAATATTAAAGATATCTTAATACCCTTTTATATTTTAGATTTTTTTTAATAAACATTTCTTTTGGTATCTTCATTTTAAAGGCCCTATATAGTTTCAACATAATTTTTTCTTCAGACATTGCCCTTTAAATGCAATAAGTATCAGCAAAGTGAACCACATTTGGTTTTTGACCATTGAAAATGGGTAAAATTCAACAATTTGAACATGGAGTCGCATTTGGATCCCCATGTCTATGTGGCTGAACCGTATAGGAACTTAAAAGTATATTAATAATTAGAATCTAGAAGGATATTAAGATACCTTTAATACTTTTAAAGTTACATGCATGCAAACGTTGGAAAAATAATATTTATGGAACTCAGACAGGTATGTTCAATTGTGTTGATAGAAAAAAAACATTTGGTTTTTGGCCACTGAAAATGTGTACAATTGACCAATTTACTCAAGGAGCTGCATTAAGATCTCCATATCTCTGGCATTGTACCATATGGGGCCTTTAAAATAAAGATACCAAAAGAAAAGTTTGATAAGAACCAGAATCTAAAAGGATATTAAGATATACTTTTTTTCCCCATTTTTGAACTGTCACCGTTGGCATATAATGCAACAAAGATCGATAAGAGACCTACCAATCTCTGTGTAAAATTAAAAAAGTCCTACCTCCCTGTAATTTCACTCCAAAATTTCAGGTGAAAATTGTCATTTTGACCCCCTCCACAAAATAGTGGATTCAAAAAAAAAAAAAAACGATCAAAATCATTTTTTTCTTTAGCCAGGGACATCTGGTTGAGTTGACACCAAATGACCCAAATTATTTATTCAAATTTAAAAATCAAACAAAGCTAGATATATAATAGCATTGTATAAGTATTAAATAAATAAGTTTAATTATTAAGTTAATAATTTAATACATTTAATGTATTAAATTTAATAATTAAATGTTAATAGAAAAACATTATATATCATTTTTTTAGGAAAAACAGTCAATAAGATCATTAGTTTATGTTTGCTTAAGTAACCTTGAAAGTAAGTATAACCTCAATTCTGATGTTGAACCTTTTTTTTTTTACAAGATATCTGATATCTGATCTTTATCTGATATTTTTGTTTTTTTGTTTTTCTGTACGAGAGAGTAATGAGTGTTATTGGACAAGATGATATGGCAAAGAGTCCATTCACACTCCAATGATGAGGACAGATCCCAATGGAAAACCACTGTAATTGGCTGCACACCAAGCTACTATATATGCATGGTGACATCTGGAAGCATGCAGGTCATTTCTATCATCTTATCGACTGCCCAGGAGAATATTCCAACCACAGGCAGTGTGTATCCATATTCCCTGCAGTCATGTTGGAAGTAGGGAGTAGACAGGGAAGATTCAGAGCAAAGACAGGGTGAAATGTTGATCAGTAATGCCCATTGACGCTTATAGGATGGAGCTGAAGGGCTGTGGATGACAATAAAGTGGGTATGTCAAGAAGAGGGAATGTTCTAGCCTTGTCTTAGAGTCACGTTTTCTTTCTGAACTTCCTCCATTTCTTTCTCCACTGCAAATATTCTACCTCTCTATTCACCAGCCTCTAGTTTTCTGTCGGTCTCAGTCACACCCTCATAGACCTTGTGGAGTCTGGTGAACTCATTCAAGCACCTACAAATGCACACACACACACACATGGTGCACAAGTAAAGTCTTTAGCACTCAGAAGAATAAAAAGAAAGGTGTTGTGGGTGATTTATGTGTTTGATTTCTCCCACTATATCTGAGCACACACTCTTCAGATGAGTGAATTAAATCCGCCAGTACAAACGGTAACAGTCGGCGAGGAGCGGACGTATATAATCTTAAAGTCAGGAAAGAATGCACAGGGAGCAATCCTATTTGACCATGAACAAACAGCAAATAATTAGCATTTACATTTCCAGATAAAAATGTCCTTTTCAAAACAGAACACGTTGCTCTGATAAACACTTACAAATGACAAGCATCGACTGACGTAAATGGTCAAGAGCGTTGCCTCCGCTTAGCAGTTTTAGAGCATTATATGCTTTTCTGAAAAGCCACTACAGACATTTAAAGACTTTCTTTCCACACAAATAACAGCTCTAAAAAAAGGAAAGCCAAAAAACAAGCATAATTAGGTCCGGTCACAAGCAAAGCTCCATGTAAACTGTCCGATCCCCAGAAGACAAAAATCCCTGCACATACTCAGGTAATGAGAGCAATGGGAGGGAGGTATGTGTGTTTATGTAAAATTAGCCTAGTTATAATGATGCAGTAGTGAAGAGACCATCGTTAGAGAGGTCACTAAAGAAACCAATAAGCAGAGAAGACATATAAACAAGCGGGTGAAAGGTGTATTTGTGTAGTTCTCTAATGGTGCTTCAGCAGCAGACATATCAACAATCTGAACAAAGGTTACTCACTAGAGGAGTGCAGGGTGTCCAGTACTCTGGGTTCAGCTCGGCTCGGGAGCGAAGGTCCAGATAGTCGGGGTTCAGTTCGGTGCGGGCGCGGGTAAGTGTTCCCTTAAAAGCCAAGAAAAGGGGGGGTTACAAGTCCACCCAGGGAAACTAGTAAATAACAGTCTTAAAGATGGAAAATGAGTGATGATATGGCTGGAGTGACACTTGTGTTGAGAGTAATGGGAACCAGAGAGAGGAGAGGAGAGAAGAACGAATGGGAGAAATGCTGCGTTCAAACCATGTCGTAATTACCGTCATTTCGCGATGAACACGTGACGTTCTACTTGGAGCTGTTCACGTCCTCGAACTCATAATTATGCATTTAAATGGTAACACTGTCAATGCCATAATTTCGAGATGACAACACGTGACGTTCTACTTGGAGCTGTTTATGTCCTCAAACTCATAATTATGCATTTCAGTGGTAACACTGTCAATGCCAGTAAATTCCCAGTTTACAAGTTGTAATTATGACATGATGTCGTCAACGCACCTAAACACAGACGGACACGATCAGGAAATCAGTACAAAATAGGGTTGCAAAGTTTCCAGAAACTTTCCAGAATTTTTGGAAACTTTCAGAAACATTTAGAAAGTTTCTGGAAATGTACAGAAAATGTTTTGCTTCTTTGCAAAATGTGTTGTATATAAGGATATTGTATATGATAATTTCTCCTATTTTGACACTCCTATTAAATGTAATATTCAGCAAATATCAAAATGAATATCCACTTTGCATACAATGTTTGATAAAATGATTTATTTTCTATTTTTGACTAAATAGAACAGCATTTTAATGATCAGTTATTTATAGGGTATCAGCAAATAAATCAATTATACAAAAAATTATTATTGCCACAATGTTAATATTGACACTAAATATCCAGCTTATGCTGGTAGACGTTTTTTTTTTATATGGTACTGTAACAGAGTTATTTGTTCAAGGAAGAAGGAGGTGGGAACCGGCGAACATTTAAAAAACTTTAATGAAAGTAACATAATGAAAAATAAACAAAATGAAAGTAAACCGCGGGCAGCCCCTCATGGACGACTGCCGCGCCCACACATACAAAACGTAAATAAAACAACGTAAAATCCAGGCCTGGTCCTCTCTCGTCTTGCACTGTCGTCACTCCTCCGTGAGACGAGACCGGTGTGGCGCGCAGCTGGAACTCATTATCACTCGCCAACGGCCCGCTCTCACGGTCCCTCGCCTCGCTGCTTGCCACAGGTACTATAACTGGTCTAAGCTGTTCATTAGCTGGTCTAAGACAAGGTATCATATTCAAAAACACAACTACTAGCTTAAGCTGGACCTTCCAGTCTTGTCTTTCAGCTACCTTTTTGATAGACACAACCTGCTTTTTCCTCTAGAAAGCACGACACTGGCTGGTTCAAAAAAGCAGATGATCCCTGCAATTTTGTCAAAACCAATTTCCTGTTTTAACAGGTATTACAAAAGCTGTTTTTGCTTTAAAGGTCTTTAAAGAAACTCAAGAAGGCACTTCCATTAATGATCAAAACTAGGGGAATGAATGCATTCTGTCCCTTATCATAAACTCAACACAAAAACATAGTTTCTGAGAATTTCTGACCTTCGGCGGCATCCTTAATATTTTACACACGAGCGTAAAATTAGGGGGCTCTCAATTTCCAAACACTCAGTCAACTCAAAAGGTGCCAAATTACACAGTGCTTTTAGGCTGAGGCGGAACTGAAGATGTTTTCTTCTTCACGCTTTGTGTCCAAAATGATACAGACTGATTATATCTCCTTTGAAAATGAAATTGCCTTTATAAGCATACAGCATTTGTGTTTGTCAAACCTCCGCCGTGAATCTCAGCGAAATATCCTGCTTTCAAATCAATCTGCCCTTTGTTAGGTAATCTGCTTTTCTCTCGCGCACACGCTCCGTCTCTTCTCTCCTCTGCTCTTTTACATGCAATAGATGAGAGGGACGCATATGAAACAAACACATATGAGTGGTGACATTTCAAATGATATTAGAGTGATACTCAAGCAGGGAAAGCAATCAAGAAGGCTTTGGCGGAGTAAAGGCGGCATCATTGAAATTCACAGTCAAAGTGAGAGAAGCTAAAACATATTGCTTATTGCACAGTCACAAATTAAAACCTAAATGCTGGCCAGAAAACGAACTAAATAAAGGCTTTCGTATATTCACTTGCATGATGAACAAGACAAGATGGAAAACTACGAAACGCATGCTAAGTTACATGAGTTTCAAGGTCAAGCAAAAACCCTGAAAAAGAGAACCTCTGGAGAACCTATGCCCTCTGGAGAACTTATGAATGTTAAGGAAATGGTTTATTTGCTTCAGAGAGAGCAGTTTTTCATTTTTCATCTCACTCCGTCCCTTAGCGTCGGACCTAACAAAATCCAGTAAACTGTGGCGCTGCGAACAGTGTATGATGTATATCGCAATTATTTGTTGATTTACAAAATGGCCACCCAGTAATGAGGCAGGGCCGATGAAAGACCCGGGCATACATCACTGTCTCTAACCCAGGAGCGCCTTAGAGAGCGCAACCTCGCCCTCTTACACGCGTTATTTATCTCTTCTCCATCTCTGCACGCTTTGCATCATGAAATCGGAAATTACGTTTGCAGTGTCAAGGCGTCAAAACTTAACCACTATGTCTATTTATTTATTTGTCTGGAACTTGGTGCCGCCCACGTCACGTTGACCTAGACGACACGCTTTGGCAGTTGGCAAAGTTGTTTAATGCCAGCCTGATTCTCTACTCTAACCATTAGGGAGCGAGCGGAAAGGAAAGCGCAAAGAAAGAAAGTAGACGCAGAGCACTAACTTATGGTTTCTACTCTTTAATTTATATTTTTATAGTAATCTAACTTTGGCATTTGCAGAGTGTGTTTGGTGTGTGTAGTCTTGAGAACAAGCCTTCTGTGTGCAGTTGAGAGCTTTTCTCGCAGCAAGATGTGTGATCAAAGCCAGAAGGAAGCCTGCTTCCGTTCTGTAAAAGTACAAGCTGTCTGTCATCTGTCCTTCATTCCCTCAAACAAAGCATGTTCTGCTGAACAGAACATATTCTGAGCTTTAAGAAAGTAGAAAAAAGAGCCTCTATACTTCCTGTTTAGTGCAACAAATTTGCAACAAATCACAAAAAGATTTATTCTGCAAGTGTACAAAGGTTTCCGCTCCAGGTTTCTGCTAGTCACAGTCTTGCTTTGGTTCTAATAGTCATCATGTGCCACAGGATTGGGTCCTACATTGTCAGTAACAACGGCTCCCTTTCAACTCATAAGTATGACTTTGAATAGAATTGACCTACCCCACAGGAAGCTGAATTAAAGAAATTTGAATTAAAAATGACAGGAAGAGGATTTGCAATTCTGGGAAATGTATTAAACTACACTCTTTACTAACTAACTAACTAACTAACTAACTAACTATCATCCATCCATAAGGGGTGTAACGGTTCCCTGTAAATAAAATTAAACTGTACCGCTCTCCACCCACGGTTTGGCATGCACTTCCACCGCGGTTCATCTCAAATCTGACAACGCATACACATCTATAGTATGGTTTATTGAAAATAACAATGTAAAACATGTAAACACTTGATGAACGGAAAGGACTGCCCATGTGCAATGACGTAGAAATAGCATAATGACGTATGACGTGCGGAACAAGATGTTCTTCCTGTTGAATAAAGTGTCATATAATAAAGTGTCATATAAATGAGTGTCCCGTCATTCTAAAATTCTCCTTTCACTCAGTGTCTGTGAAGTGGAGCAGGACATCGTCTCATCAATCCTTGTTTCGTGTTCTCATCCACAGACGACTTTTACTACGTGATAAATATAAGCAGCACGGCAAAACGGTTCATATGCTAATTGTCTCCAAATTCTGAAAAGAAATTGATAAATATTAAGTCTGCTGTTTAAGACAAATACAGAACCAATGTAGGAGAATAGTTAATTATGGGCAAACAGTGGGACACTCTGCATATTTGTGCAATGTGCACGTCAAAACAATAAATTACGATTTGAAGTTTGTGACATATAAACGCGCACATCAACCCGATCACTTTGTTTAGCGTTCATGTAAACACTACATTCAGATTCATCAATCAGAATGAATTCAGTCCGATTGAAACGTGTTTTTAATGTTAATCAGACAATAAAGAACAAGGAAGTCTCACTGCACTTTAATGAATAGCTTTAAGAATGATTCATCTTTATTTAATTTATACTGTGAAGATTATATGCAATGTTGTTTTACATTTGATTACTTTATTCAATTTCTGGACCTGAAAACTACTGTTAGATACCTGAAAAGCACTGTTTATTTCATTTATATCTTTGCTATATTGTATTTATTTGTGCTGTTGCTTGAAGATTGATTATTTGTTCTTATTTTCTTTATTTTTATTTGACAGTAGTCCTTTTTTCCTTGAACATAGCACATACCGAACCGCATGGAACCCTAAAACCATTATAAAAAACGAACCGTGAGTAATTTGAACCGTTACACCCCTACCACCCATCCATCCATCCATCCATCCATCCATCCATCCACCCACCCATCCATCCACCCACCCATCCATCCATCCATTTACGATACTGCAAAACATAAACCAAGTTCTTCCCTCTATCACACTTGAGAATCATGATGGCCCCAATAGTCCTATTATGATTAACAGCATGATGCACATGAGAGCTGAATGCACTTTTTTACACGACTCTGTACTGTCATTCAACCTAATGACTGCCATAACCCACCCACCAAGATTTATTAAAGCAATAGAGCTCATATTCAAATGACGGCAGCACAGCTAAGACACGCTGACATTATAATTTGCCATATATCACACAAGTGCATGAATAGCATTACCAATTTATGAATGTGATTAAGGGGGGAATATTACTCTGGATTAAGTAGCCTGGCGCACTTGAGGGTAAATAAGTGTGTGCGTTTGATAGACAGGTGATTTACTCCGTATATCTAGATTATCTATCATAATTTATTTAGAGAGCTTTTACACAGAGGGCCATGTATACAGGAAGGAGATCAAACACTCATACATACATACGCACAAACATTAAAATGCTTCATAAAGACATAACAACCAGAGAGATGATATTTCATAAATCAAGGGCTTTTAAGAATATAATGTGCCTGAAGGGATGCTATGGGACTGTACGACAGCTCACTGTCATTCACATGAGCTTTGGTTCAAACAAGAACACCCACAGCATATCTATTGATCTCATAATGTGTCTCCCTTCAGGGGACCGTCAATTTTACACAAAAAAAACATATCACCACTAATTATAGACCCTTTTCATTTTCATGGTTCTAAGAAGGCAAAGTCGTAGTTGGTTAAACTTTTATAGCGATGGACAGAAACGATAACAGATATAATTTTTGCGTTCTCATTTACTACAGTACATTGGCAGAGCGTGTGTAAAGGTGAAGATACACGGGGCAACTTTTTGAGAAATGTTGCAATGTTGCCAAGCGATGTTGCTTGGGCACTTTCCCATTGAGAATGGGCAACACATTTCTATCTGGATACTTTAGATTGGTCGTGGGCCCAGTGTGTCACCTGGTTGCCCATTGATGGCAACATTGCTTAAAAAGTTCCCCCGTGTATCATCACCTTAAGGCTGGGCAAGGCTTAGCCTTCCCCTGGCCACGGGGGCGTGGGGCAAAAAAAGTCACCAGATTGGACAAAAATGCTTCTGCACAATTAAACTAAATCTATTATGGCTGTCACGAATAAAGTGAAGTGAAACGTTTTGATTGCGGTATTAAATTTAGAGAAAAATCTACAACCAAATTATTAGCCTATACAGTAAATTAAAAAATATCTAAATACAAGGTTCCTACATTTTTGGACAAATTAATTTCCTTAACATTTACATCATTTTTTTTACATCTTTTTTAAAATAATTTTAGAGAGATTACACTATAGCAAAATAAATACTTCTAGAAAGAAACGTATTGGTCACACTTCTCACTACTAACTACGACTTTTGCCTCCTAAAATCCTAATTACTGCTTTTTAAAAGCTAGTAAGGTAGTTGTTAAGTTTAGGTATTGGGTAGGATTAAGGGATGTAGAATATGGACATGCAGAATAAGGCATTAATATGTGCTTTATAAGTACTAACAAACAGCCAATAAGCTAGTAATATGCATGCTAATAAGCAACTAGTTAATAGTGAGAATTTGACCCTAAATTAAAGTGTTGCCAAACTATTAATTACATTTTATACAGTAATTTCATGAATTTTGGCCTAGATATCACAATTCCACGCATTTCCAGGTTTCCAGGAACTATGCAACTTGCTTCTTCAAACTTCAAAACTAAACATACAAGATTTTCCGCTAACATCCACAAAGTACTTGTTGCATTCAGAATATATCATATTCATAACACTGTGCAACGTATGAGATTTGGCTTATGTAGCCTGAAATATTCATGTTCATGCACTTGAGTAGAAGCTTCAGGCCTTTCATGTTAAAAGTTACCCCAGAGAAAACATACAAGCAGACATTTTATAAATAATGCTTCAGTTTCATATTCATCATTTTTGCTCAGTTTTAAAACTGAGGCTTGTAATTTCATTACAAATGTATCCAGAAATTTGCCCTCTATTTTTTTTCAAAGCTAAACTTGATTACCAAAAATAATAGCTCATAATGAGAATGTCAAGGGCTGACCGCAGCTTTTTAAGTGAAAGTATCACTTGCCGTTTTTTTTAATAAATGCATCCTTTTATTCTTGCTAATTAGGTTTCTTCCCACTGTGGTGATGCCTCTGTGTT
This sequence comes from Rhinogobio ventralis, assembly GCA_039654625.1. NCBI lineage: Eukaryota > Metazoa > Chordata > Actinopteri > Cypriniformes > Gobionidae > Rhinogobio > Rhinogobio ventralis. The sequence goes on along the minus strand of CM077205.1, from coordinate 6,753,931 downwards.
CCTGCGGCCCCTTTGACAACGCGTCACAAGAGCGAGGGTGGTCCCGGCACAAAAGGTGTTACGTGGGTGACAGCAGCACATTTTAAAGTGCTTCCTCGCCGCATGTGACCCAGCTGAGATGTGCACCTGTGTGAAGGAGCGTGAACGCTTCCGACGAGTTCACAACGTCGCATCATCTCAAGGCCTCTTCATTAAAGCATCCAAACCATTCAGCCTAATTAATCTTTTCAGTGCACTTCACTTCTCTCCTGATAAGCCATTTCTGTTTGTTTCCACGCATTGATAATCAGGCAAATTTCCAGTTACAGTGGCAACATGTTCCTCTTACCGAGCCCCACGGGTCATTTTAGCGAAACTGCAGATGCCTGCAGAAAAAACAAGAGATAACTAAACACATTTTATTAAGGTTGAAGCTGAGGGCAAAGAGCTCCTGGAGGATACAACATAAATAAATACACATCGTCGTCCTCCACACCGACTATTTACCAACCGCATTACCTTCAGCGAAGTCTCATCATCTCGTCAACGTCACGGGGGGCCGTTTGATAATTACTAAATGGATCCTTCACAGCCGACTCCAGCCACGGAGTATGGAGCACGCGTTACGGGTCTGATAAATGTCCGTAGGTCTCCTTCTGTTACAGCTGCATTAATAGTTAACAGCTCAGTAAAAATCAATCAGTGCATTATCTAGCCTGCCTCCTGAGATCGGCCCAGTATGTTTAATATATTTGCCACCATGTTTAATATATCGCATTCATAATCGGCTCCTTTCCTTATAGTCTCCTCACTATGGTTGAGTTACTGGTGCACCAGCGCTGCAAATGAGCTCGTAAAAGAGGAGAGGGAGCAATAGAGAACATCTTCTCCATTGGCATGTATTTATCTATCCTTCAGCCGTTCTAATACAGATCTGCACTGTTGTTGTAAACTAGGCAACGTGAACTCTTAACGCCATTCTGGGACTCACTTTATATTAGGTGGCCTTAACTACTATGTACTAACATTTAAATTAATAATTTGATACAATGCACTTATTGTGTACATACATGTTTTTACACTGTACTTGCATTACCTGCATGTAATTACATCTGTAATTAATTTCTGTAATTACATTTGTAATTATACTGTTGACACTTCCCTTACACCTAACCCTACCCTTAAACTTACCCATACCACCACACCTGTCCCTAACCTTACCCGTATCCCACCTCAATATCAGCAAAAGTGTTTTGCAATACAACATGAACACAATAAGTACATTGTACTTAGTTTATGAAGTACTGAGTAATAATAATTAACCACATATACTTACTATAGGGTTAGGGTTTGGTTTAGGGTTAGTTGCTAGTAATTATGCATAATTTAATAGTTATTACTACAGTAAATACATGTAAATACACATGTAACAAGTACACTAAAATAAAGTGTTACCCAATTTGGTTATTTACCAGCATGACAACCATATTCTACAACAAACTCGCTCAAAACTTTAGGTAGCGCCAACCAAATTAACTACTGCAAATAGTGTGTTCGAGAATTAAACTGCACAATTAGTTGTTAAGGTAGTGATTCTTTTGTGGATACTGACAGATTATCTAAGATGTGCTGACACTAACTAACTAAATAAATAAATAAATATTTACACTTGAAAATACTTTGCTGTATACTGTATGTGAAGAGTACCGGTGCAATGGTGAAAATTTAAGTAAATAAATTATAAATAAAAATAAAAATAAATATTTCCATAGATTGAAATTGAATTGAATAATCCTTACATAGCCTATTATAAATTAAGAATTATAAATGAGTAAAAAAAAAAAAAATAGAGCTTAATAAAACATTTTTAATAAATCTTAATGACTGTTTAGTTTATGTGAAAATTTTAAGTTAATATTAATACAAATTATTTAATTAACCTCTAGACTTTTTTACTCATTTAAAAATGTGTATTCATAATACGAAATAATTACATATTAATATTGTATATGAATGTATATACATTTTATTCATACACATTTTATAAATACACATTTTTATACATAAAAAGTATTATAAATAAATTTAGAGACAACAGTTTTTTAATATATACACTATACATTTTCTAAATTAATTTAAATATATTTTTATAATTATAATTAAATATTATATAATTGAAATAAATAAATACATTTGTTTAGAAACAATGCATTAACAAATGTTATTTTAAACTTCTGTATTCAACATTGATAATAATCAGAAATGTTTCTTGAGCAGCAAATCAGCATATTAGAATGATTTCTGAAGGATCATGTGACACTGAAGACTGGAGTGAAAATTCACTGGGGAAATAGTTTTTTAAATACATTAAAATAATAAAAATAAAAATAATAATATTTCACAATATTACTGTCTTTTAAACAACTTTACAGTATGTTTGTGGCTGTAGTGAACAGAAAAAGAGAAAGTGAGCACAAGAGAACATTAGCATTTGACTGAACACTGGCAACAATCAGTCTCTTCAGCAAATTTCTGATTTGTGTTTACCGCGCTGCTGCTAAGCCCATTTTCACGGTGGGCTCAAAACCACAACTTATCGACGTTCTATTTAAGTTGACAATGGCTCGGGAGAGCCTCTTGCTAAGGAGACAGCAAAAAATCAGCTTGAACGCTGGGGCCACCACTAAAAATATCACCCAATTATCCTCACAGCCCTAATATCATTCAGGAACTAAAGAGGATTGCTTTTCACCAGGGCCTTTCACTTTGTTCTTGAAGAACAAAAGCCTATCAAACTCACCAACCCCTCAAATAACCATATGTATCCAGAGCACACTCAAAGCCACTGCTCTTTCTCATGCAAAACTCTCCATCCACGCTGACACAAATATATTTCTGAAGACTGTTTGATATGATAATTAATTTGCACCTTATAGAAAACCAAAGTCTACACTCCAGGGGGAAAAAGCAAGATAGAAAAGGGGTAAAAAAAAAAAAAAAACACACGTTTCATTACCACCATGAGCGCGTTTACATGAATAGGAGGAAACGTAACTCTCAGTGTGGGTGATTGAGGTTAAGAGGCCACACCGGTGACACCAGACGACCGTGGGACAAAGAATCTGCTCTATTATGGCATCTGATGACAGAGAATATTTCAAATCGATCTTATTCTATCGTCCCGCCATCTACTCGCCCTTTGGCTAGATGACACATAATACTCAGCTTGAGGAATCCAAGACCTGAGCGCAAAGCAGAGGAACGCTCAATCAATTAAGCAGTCGAGACGGAGGGATACTGGAGGTCTGCTGTTGTGCTGCTCATTCACAAGAGACGAAGCCTTTATCGATTTCTACTGCGGGCCTCGTTCTCATCATTAGAGAACATTACCGATCTAAAGAGGACCCCTGACCGCACTATTGGTTAATGACTACTTAAAACACAGTAGTGTGTGTGATCTTTTAGTGGATTTCACAAAACCTGTCAAGAAAATGTCCAGGTAATAAAAAAATGTTTCCCCCTAATCAAAAAGAAAGAAATAAGAAAATATGCACTGTAAGATTTGTTGTACGCATTGCATTTCTTTTGGATTACATTCATGCCAATTAAGTATATTAATGTAGTGACGAATTTCATTACCATAAAAAAATATCAGTCCTTGCATAGTCAGTGGGAGGATGACCAGAAATGCCCCATAAAAAAATACAGTTATTGAATGTATTAAATATAATTTATCCTGGTTTACTTATAATTTACTTGTAATTTTAAAAAAATATTTTTTATAGTAGTGGGAATTGTCATTAAAAATAATGAGAACTACAAACAAAAAAATAAGAATGTTTTTTTGTTTATTTTATTACGTAACAAAAATTGGAAAGTGCTATACTGTCACAATGGTGAAAATTTAAGTAAATAAATTATAAATAAAAATAAAAATAAATATTTCCATAGAAAAATTCCATCAAATTGAATTGAATAATCCTTACATAGCCTATTATAAATTAAGAATTATAAATGAGTAAAAAAAAAAAAAAATAGAGCTTAATAAAACATTTTTAATAAATCTTAATGACTGTTTAGTTTATGTGAAAATTTTAAGTTAATATTAATACAAATTATTTTATTAACCTCTAGACTTTTTTACTCATTTAAAAATGTGTATTCATAATACGAAATAATTACATATTAATATTGTATATGAATGTATATACATTTTATTCATACACATTTTATAAATACACATTTTTATACATAAAAATTCAAAAAATTCTCTAAATATATGCTTAATTTTTTAATGGGGTTAAATTGACCTTGAAAGTTTTTTTTTTTGTTTTTTTTTTATTTACCCAATTCCACCATTCAGTCAACCACTATAGACTGGGGTAATATAAAAGAGAAATGTGTTCTGTTTGCACACAAATATAATCTAATCTTGAAGTCATGGACAAAATTACACCCCAAGCAGCAGTTTAGGAATAACATGCTGCATAACTAAACAAATATAACTATTTCAAGTTATTTGCTGGTGTCTCACACTATTCTTTTTTTTCATGAACACAGACTCCACAGAAATGCCACACAATACGAAGCTAAATATATAAAATCAATTCCACCTTATATTCCCTCTCTCTCTCTTTCTCTCTCTCTCTCTCTCTCTCTCTCGTGTTTTATGAGACGTGAGACGTAGTACACTCTAAACCGCTTGCTTGGAATTATGTGAGGTAGTCTGAGTGAACTGGCTTTGGAAACCCTGCTCTAAAGGATCTGTCACAAAATCTTTGCTTAGTCTTCATCCCTAGAGAGACATGTGGTTTTCCATTCCTATCACCGCTGCTCTCTGGTTTTAACCACCTGTAGGAACACTTCTTTGCTGAAACCTCTGTTCTAAACTGTTGGAAACAAGCTGTCTTTGTGAATGTGGATGTTCATATCGATCTTATATGTCCTCATTCATATTTCAGTCACTAAACCACACAAAAGTGTTGCAGTGCTATGAAACCTTCCTCAAGAAGTCTTGAACGACATCTTGGCAAACAATTAAGGAGCACTATAGCAGACAATACATTAAACCGTCTTCTTCCAATGTTAAGTAAATTACATTTTAGACATAATGTTGACTCTTTTTGCTCTATTTCGCCAATGAAAATAGTTCCAAACAAAGCCACAGCAGAACAGTTGCCAATGCCATCTCCCAGCAACACACAGTAGTGTTTCGTTTTTGAATAAATCGAGTGAGTTAATGATTCAATGACCCATTCATTCTTGAATGAATAAGTTGTCTGATAGACTCAATGACTCACTTAGGACACTTTCCACCACTTACTGGCAGTTTAGTTTCATAAATATATATATAAAGTTTATTATTTATATGAAACATCTAATAATATATTTATGAAGTTGTAATTTTGCAGTGTAAATGCATTCATTCCACTTGTGAACTTCATCAAACAGTTTGTGTAAATACATCTAAATTCTCTGTTTCCTCTGCAGTGGAAAGATGGATTTTGTTGATACTAATTTCATTTGTTTGGTACCAGGCCTTATTATTCTAATTGAATTAATTGATCAAATTTAAGAATTTGCCATAAAAGATTACACATACATATAATAAGATTTAATAGACAAATATGCTGATTTAAGTAAGCAAAAGCTTATGAAACACTGATGACAATATTGCTTTAAAATAAATTGCATTTACACCACCAACAAAAAAAAAATCCAGATAAGTAACTTTTTTTACCCGGACACGAGAATGACCGATCTACTTGTTCGAAGGACAAGCACATAATAACGCTCAATGCCAAGCCCTGTAACAAGACATCAAGTTTAACATTACGGCTGAAGGTAACTCTCTGGTTACTAGAACTGGGTAAAAAATATTGGTTCGTAAAAATGAAATCGTTATCAATTCAAGAATCAATTAGTCATCCTGTTTTCAGTTGATGAATGAACGTGACATTGTAGCGCGCCTCCCATCCAATAATTTGCAATAATCTTTGTGCTTTGTTAGTATTGATATGAAACAAAGTCGAAATTCAAAAACATAAATACCGTTTTGGCTCTGTGGCGTGAGTTCGCTCTGGCGCAGCTCAGCTCAAGAGAAGCGGCAGCGCGGAGCGCACATGAACTGATCTTCTCTTCCGCCTTAATACCAGTTACAGCACGAAATAAACATGAATGAGCATCTGAAAGTGTGTTAAAAGATAGAGTACAACTTACCGAAATCCGTATCGTCACATGGAATCGCTCAATCAGTGTTTCAACCGCGGAAAGACGTCAGTAAAACAGCTTGTAAACAACATCACGTAACGTCACATTTACCTCAGAAAAACCATATCCAGTGTCCATAAACTCGTTAGTCAGCTAGAAAAACTCTAAAAAACTCTAGAGGAGCATTTTGCTAAATATATGCACTATATTACATATCCATTATAATTTGTTATATTTTGTAATGTACATTGTACAATGTAATGTTCTTCAATATTTAATGCTTGTTTGAATAAACAAGTTTTTATGACAGCCACCATTTAAATGTTTATATTTCATATAACTTTATTATTATAAAAAAATAAGTGTACGGTGTTTGTATACAAATCAGTTCATTTGTACCGCCAATATTATAGTATTGTAATGTAGCCTAGTAGGCTACAACTGACTCCCAGTTTACAGGATTAGTTAAGAGATTTGTTTTCCTTGAGAAAATTTGCAGTGTATTGTATCTGATATATATCCAAAATAATCGATATTGAATCGAAATCGAATCGAATTGTGAAATTTGTGTCAATACCCAGCCCTACTGGTTACACTTAATTTTAAGGTGTCTGTATTACAGTGTAATTATACATTTAAGTACAGAGTAATAATAATTAACTACATGTGCTTACTATAGAGTTAGTGGTTGGTTTAGGGTTAATTGCATGTAATTATGCATAAGTTAGAGTTATTACTATAGTAGGTACATGTAACATACAGTATGTAACAATGACTGTAAAATAAAGTGTTAGCAACTTTCTTTGTCACCACCAACGCAAGAGCATGTGTTAAGTTCAACATGGTCGCACACTTGCTATAAGCTGGCATCAAACACAACTTTTTTTTCATTTTAAACTCTTCAACCATGATAGAAGATTAATTAATGAGTAGGGGAGATCAGAGGCAATTATTTACATTTTCCTTATAAAACTTAATTACTACCTGCCATCTTTTGGTATATAAAACATATATGAAATATTGCCATACAGCTGTTAGAGTGCCTTGTGGTAATTGAAATACTCTATATAAACCCACTTTATCTCAAATAAGAACACACATCACAGTAATGATATCGCTGCTTAAATATTTATTGATATTACTGAATAGTAATATCATTCAGTAATATTAATTTGCCTTTATGGTACTAATTTATTTAGTGGCCGGAAATTTTTTTGGGGTTTAAAGCAAAAGTCTAAATGGTACCAATATTTCAATTATTTGAAATGGATAAAATTATTCACTAACATTTTATGTTAGAAAAATGAACAATGTTCAAGTAGATGTTTCAATGTAATAATATTCATTAAATATTTAAAAAATTCTGTTTTACAATTCAGTCATACAATATTTATGTCATAAGTAAATCACACAATTGCTACCAACCCCGGTCAGAGCAATGGAATGTACCAACAATGGTGTTATTATGTTTTCCATATCAGCATATGCTGAAAAAGTGTTGCAAAGTCATTTTAGCTTGCTTGTGCTTGAAGAATTTTAACCTGGTTCAATTGCCCTCCTCTATAATCTAATATTTACCTTGTTGTTTTTCTGTATGATATTGCAAACGTGGCATACACAGTAAGAGATGACATTTAAATATTAGAGGCTCTTTCTTCTGTAAAGGGAAAATCGATTTCTGGTTGGACTATCCCGTGAAGACTCCGGTTACCACCCTGATATGAGATCAGCGTCAGGCCAAAAATAGAAAAGGGTTGTAGCTTTTTACCTCAGTATAGTGTGATTCAGTATTTTTGAAGTTGATGACATACTTCACTAGATCACATAAAATCATCTGTGACCTACGTGGTAATGTTAGAGGAAAGAAATGTAGTGAACTTATAATATAGACACCCATTTGATACTGATACTTCATTTCTCTTGCTCTCTGAAAGAACCGAGGATGAGACAGATCTGAAAACAGAAAGGGTCACACTGGGCCCCCATCAAGTCCATGGCCCCGGGGCCCAAATTAAAAAGCTCTTTAAAAGCAAATTCACTCCACAATTACAGCATGTTCTATATTTCCACAAGACTAATGTCATCCGAGCTCTCACTTAAATAAATGAGTTATATAATTAACCATCAAATTAATTAACTTTACAAGTGGCACATTACAGCAACTCTGGAGGGGGAAGAAGATTTGATTTGGTGAAACTGTGTCGTGCGGCTGAGCGTCGTTTCTGTCAGCACTGACACGTGTGGGCCGTATAAACGTCCTGTAGATTTCGCTCATGGCGACACACTCAGAGGCGAGGTGATCATTAAACACATGAAGGACAGAGCCGAGAAAGAGAGACAGATATGCTTTCGGGGACAGCTCACTTCTTTCTCGAATACTTTGATGATTCTTCAGAGAAATGAGCGAGTGAACACTTTGTCAGATGCTGCAAAGCTGGCAATTTAAGCAAGTGTCTACGTACTCCTCCCATCGTGTCAGCTGCCTTAACTTTCTGAATCGGACAGGAAGCGGGATGCCTGCTGAATAATAATAATGTGTTGCATATAGCGCTTTTCTCTGCACTTAAAGCGCTTTACATGGAATCTCCTCAACCACCACCAATGTGCTGCATCCACCTGGAGGATGCAGCGACACCCATAGTGCGCCAGAATGCCCACCACACACCAGCTTATTGGTGGAGAGGAGACCAATGAGAGTGATGAAGCCAATCAGTATATATGGGGATGATTAGGAGGCCATTATGATGGAGAGAGGCCAAAGGATTTATAATGACCAAAGAGAGTCAGGACCTCAGTTTTACATCTCATCCGAAGGACGGTGCTTGTTACAGTATAGTGTCCCCATCACTGTACTAGGGCATTAGGACCCACACAGACCACAGGGTGAGCACCCCCTGCTGGCCTCACTAACACCTCTTCCAGCAGCTACCTAGTTTTCCCAAGAAGTCGCCCAACCAGGTACTGACCAGGCTCAATCCTGCTTCAGGGTGATATTGCTGCTGAACTTGTAAAAAACGTGGCACTAGACCCCACCGACATGTTGCTATTCAGTTGCAGCTTTGGGCTAAACTGAAAAAAACTTTTTGACAACTGAAAAAAGACAGCTTTTGGAAGTAAACCTTTGTAACTGACATCAAAGTAACAACGTAAAGTTTGCACTCCTATATAATAAATCAAGATATTTCACACCACATTTGAATTGATGCCAAACTACACTTTCTTCCGCGTATCCGTACCAAATATGACACAAGATTTAAGAGCCACTGTAAAGAGTGATTTTAAAATGAAAAACAGCTTAGAGATGAATTCCTGAATTTGTGTGCAATTTCTTTAAAACAAAACAAAAAGTTCATTTCATCTCAAGGCTTGAAATTGCAACCATTTTGGGTCGCATATGCTCCCGAAATTGAATCTGTGTGACCTTAAAATTTATTTGGGAGCATTTGTGCGAGTGCTCATAATTGTTGTGGTGAGACCTTTTTTCTAGATATGCACCGATCGACCATTGTGCTTCAAACACATGATCGCAAGCGGACGGTTTTTAGTTTCTTTTTTAGCTGATCTCTATTCCGGACTTGCACACAAACTGCATTGCAATCATTTCACGAAATGTAATTTGTGTGAAAATATTACGAAGTCCGTTATCAGGACGTTAACACAGGCCAGAGATGGGACACGCTGAAGAAGGACGCAAAGAGAACAGCGCAGATGCGCCGCAGAGAAAATACCAGGCAAAGCAAGATCACTTATTGCGATTCTCGAAATATAGGAATAAAAAAAAAAAAATTCAACTGGGGTGGGGGTTTATAGGAATGTATCTCTGAAGGAAACTGACTGTCTTCAGAAAAATTTCGATGGCATTTTCTTTTCCTCTTACCTCCGTTTAAAGTAGTGTTTATAAGAGCAGCTGCTTTGTTTACAGCGGTACCCAACGCTTCTTTTCCATAAGCGCCACCTACGGTCAGGGAGTAAATTTGCAATTTCATTCAGTCCGTCTGTTTTTGTTTTGTGCAGGTGTGTTTTATGTAAAAACAACTGCTCATGTGTGTAGCATCTTTGTTTGGATTAAAATGCGTGTGTTAGTTTCCTCTAACTTCAAATGGCTACAGATGTTTTTATTTATTTTTTAAGGCCAGTTTGACCTGTTTTAGAGCAAATAAACAACCAATAAATTTGCTTTAAGAAAAAAATCCGCCATGAAAAATCATGATCAGTGCATCACTAGCATTTTCATTTCTCTACAAAACGTGGTGTTATTTTAAATAAAATAAATATTTTAATATATATGAATTGTGGTTGTGGTGTTCCTTAATTTTCGGTGCTACCAAGGAAAAAGGTTAATTTCGAGATGTGCACCTTCATGCTGCTGTTTTCAGGCAATGACTTGCCCAGTCGCAAGCACACGCCATTGGTTGGACTATGTTGGACTGATGTTTTCTGACACCATCAAGACGCTCAAACAAAGTGCAATTCTGTTTGGTGCCACTAATAGAGAAATTACCAACTTTATTTCTACTACTGTTCATCACACAAACCTATCAAACAGCATCAGAGGATTTGGAAAATAGTGCACAAGTCATGAGGGCTAATTTTAGGTTACACTTTATCTTGATGGTCCACTATAGACATTACTAACTAGAAGTATCTCTACAACTACATATCAACTAACTCTCATTAGAGTATTAGTAGACTGAAGTAGACAGTTATGTTAAGGTTAGGGTTAGTAGAATAAGCTGACATGTAGTTGCAAAGTTACTTATAGTTAGTAGAATGTCTAAAGTGAACCATTGAAATACCTAATGTTAACTAACTTTATGATATTTTAGAGTGCTTCATAAGCGGCTCCAAATCAGCAAAATTCTCTGTTTGGTAAAAGGGCAGGCTAAACATCTGCTAAACATTTTTTGTGTGCTGCATGAAAGTAAGTAAGTTCTACAGTGTGCTATCTCATTTGTCTTTCTGTCTTTCTATCTCATATGTAATACTAGTGTCAGTTACTAACGGTAAAATAAAGGTTCAGATTGCCGATATGGCTGCACATCCACCATATTGCCGTTTTGCCCTTGAGCAAGTCAAGCAACCCCAAGATGCTCCAGGCCTGAATAAAGACTGCTTCAGTGGGCGACGATGCATAACAAATCTCATTGTCCTTTATTTACTCAGTATAACACTTACTTGATAAGCAATTCCTGTCATTTTATCGCTGATATTCTTTGTGATCTACGGAGGATTGAAAATGGAAGTGAACAGTTTCACTGTGAAACCAATTATCTGTGATCAAATAAAAACAGTATTTATAGGCTTCTGCGAGAGACAGCAATACTCTACGTCAAATTTGCATATCGGAGTGATGTGAATCCTCATTTTTACATAGACGACGTTAACATGCACTTCAGTTTAATGTTCTAAAATAACCTGCCTTTTCCACCTCATTAAAAGAGGAAACTACTACTGAATAATCCCACCACTATGTATCTTGCACTTGACTGACAGAGGCAAAGATGCAGCTTGACTAAACTTCATTTGTATTGCAGGTTTGTAAAATGATTTTTTGGTGCAAATATGTACTCTCCTTGGCAAAACGAGGATGTTGCAATTATTAAAAGCCCTGTTCCCCAGGAGTCTGCATTTAAATCATGACACACCATTTAGCTTGTCATCTTTAGAGTCTGAAAAATACCCATCCTGTCTTCCTAATTGGCCTTTGTGTGAATGTGTTTAATGCTCAAGACTTTGTGACGCAAGCGGTGCCATCAAAAGCACACAGAGCTTTGAAAATGTTCAATATTTTCCTTTCCAGCAATGAAAGTAACATTGCTCTTATTTTCATCTTTGCTGTGTGTGTTTGTCTCTGTGGATCGTAATTGGCTCTTGTCCAGTGCCTTCATTCTCTTTACAGCCTTTGATAGACTGCAGCTTATAATGAATTACTTTTACAGTTATTAACACTTCTGTTTGAGGAGGTCAGTGTGTGAATGTGTTTGTCGACTGAAAAAGAGAGCGAACAAGAGATCAATCTGATATTTAGAGGTGACTTAGGGCAAATTCACTAAACAACTATAAGCCACTTCAGTGCGAAAAACTTTTTCTTGTAGACTAATCACACGCAATCCAGTTTAAACAAGAGCTGGTATAAATGTGCTGCTATTTTTTGTCATTGTTAATGATAATACAAAATAGATAGCATAGTACAGTACAGTACATTAACTCTTTACTATGGCATACACATAAAACATTTTTAATTTATATTTTATTCAAATTGTTAGGCTGCATTAACTAGGTCAGCCGGAACCGGGAACACTTCCCATAACACCTGATGTACTCGTTACATCATAAGAGGAATGGCATCTACGCTAATGTTAGTCTCTCTGTTTATCCCGAGGTTTACTGCAGTCAGCCGGATCCGGGCCGTATCCAGATCAGATGGTGGACCAGCGCCCAGACATTACCAACGCATCCCTGAAGTGTCTGCAGAGACCGTGTCAATTAGTCTACCCTCTGAAATTGCTCATCGACATGGCATCCTCAATGGATCCATCTCCGGCGTGATGACTCCGATATTTCGAATATTCCTATTTAATAATTGTTTAATCGACACGCCATCCTCAATAAACCCGGCGTGATGCCTCCGATCTTTCGAATAATCCGATCTAATATTACTTCTGACCTATAAGGCTGCCAAAATAATAAACATACACTGTTTTTTTTAATTCGCCAGAGGAGAACTGGCACCCCGACTGAGCCTGGTTTCTCCCAAGGTTTATTTTTCTCCATTAGGACACCTGATGGAGTTTTGGTTCTTTGCCACTGTCGCCTCTGGCTTGCTCAGTTGGGGACACTAAATTTTCAAATAAATATCCAAATAAATTTAATTACTAAACTAAATTATATCAACTACATTACTTGAATATATATGATCATTGAAATGAGCTGATGACATCACCGTTTTCTCCAGAGTGGCTGTACAGCCGAATCAAATTCTGTTCATTATTTTTCTGTTTAACACTGTGAAGCTGCTTTGAAACAATCTGCATTGTAAAAAGCGCTATATAAATAAAGTTGACCTGACTTGACTTGACTACATACACTAAAAAATGCTGGGTTGTTTCAACCCAAATTTAGGTCAAATATGGACAAGCCCAGCCGAAATCAACAATGTCACTAAAGAAGTGTGTTTCTGGTTGTGAGGGGAAAATAACCTTGTTCAGCTTCCCAAATAACCCAGCATTAAGAAAAAAAAGTGGATGCAGTTCCGGAGCAGCAACGGAGTTCTGCAAGTGTGTTTGTTTGTTCCATAGACTGTAAAAGGTTTGTTCCCGGTCATGAGTCGAAACTACAGGCAGTGAGTGAAACTGCATCAAATGTCTGTTTTATTGGCAATCAGTGCGTAAGTGCATATAATGTAAACAACACAAACGTATAGTGAATCTAAAGTTATCTAGGGATAATGCCATGATGTATTGTGTGTGTGTGTGTGTGTGTGTGTGTGTGTGTGTGTGTGTGTGTGTGTGTGTACTCGTGACTCTTTAGCTCTGCCCACTGCACGCCTCCATGAGTTCGGCTGTTTTCGGAAAGAATCGATACAATCTGTCTTTTATAAATATGATAAAACTAAAGACTCTTCAGACATATGAAGGATGCAATACTACTCTTCAGGTACTCAAGATTAACATGAGACTGGCAGAAACTGTGTGTGTTATGTACCCTTTAAACTAAATTTTAAACCCAACGGTTGGGTTTGTCCATATTTGATCCAATTTTGGGATCAAACAACCCAGCATTTTTAAAACTAAACAAAAATATGCTACCAGTACTTGAAATATAATAAACTTTAACTGTTACTGAAATAAAATAAACGTGTTTCATTTCAGCTAGTTGTACATTGCTCATTTTCATTTAGTTTAACTTAATGCACTAAAATAACTGAACATTTTATTTAAAAAATAATAATAAAAACATATAGACATTAAAAATCACTAAATTACTAAAACTTTAACTAAAATTTAAATAAAAATATAAAAATGCAAACTAATTCGAAATATGAATGAAAACTATAATAGTCTAAATGATAATAAAATAACACTGATATAGTATAGTAGTAAACAGTAGTGGCAAAAATAGCCTAAAATATTTAACCTTAATAAAAACAGAACAATTACCAAAGAACAAAGATTAAACTAAAACTATAAATGAACCAAATACGAACAAAATATCTGTATTTCCAAAGTCTATCTGTATATTCAAACAAAACACTTAACTTGTTTAATTGTCACTTGTCCTTTTACATGACTGACTGACATGTAAAACAACCAACCGTAGCTCACTTTTTGCTTTTTCTGACACAGTGTTGTGTATGTCATAGTGGGCAGATATGTAGTGTGATCTGACAAATAAGTGTAAATAATGGGGGGAAAACTAATTTTGAAAGAAAATAAACAAATTCTACTGATACAGAGTAAAAACAATTTTTATGAAAAGTTAAAACTACCTAAACTGTTTTTTTTTTTCATAATAAAAAGCATTTTGAAGCATGCCAGATCGGACTACTCTGCTGCATCCTCCACAACCAGAACAGTCCAGGAAGAGTGTACCACAAATTTGCACTGAACACAAATTTTGGCCATATTTGCACTGTTACCTGATTTGCATAATTCCATCAGTAATTCGAACATTTAAACAACACTACAGCATATAAACAACACTATCAGAAGGTGCAATTCATTCTTGTGAGCTCCCCTTAATCTTTAAAAGAGCAGTATATGATTTCAATTGCTGCAGGCAACTGCTAACAAGTAAACACCTATCTCTGGTGCCGTGTGTCTCTCTGTCTCTCTCTCTTTCTCTCTATTTCCTCTAACACTGTGTGTCATCTACTGCTGCGTCCGCAGCAATAAAGACCAGTAAAGAAGGATGAGGGGAAATATCGAGATTGATATCAGAAGATCCTATTATGTCTAACCCACTACAGATAGCGATGCATACAAACAACACACCAAGAGGCAAGAGGGCAACCAATAATTCAAAAAGTGACAGAAAATCATAGATATAACTCATCTTTCAGTGGAGAGAGCCGGATTGCACGCTGGCGATGAAGCCTGCTGAACAACAAGACAAACTAAAGGTGGACTATAGTTTACTAAAAATTTTTAATTACAATTTATTAATTATACTTGGTAAGTAGCCATGGAATAAGTCATGTCAGGTGGTCATTACAGCAAAATAAATCCTATCAGGAGGATACAAAACACAGATTACCCTATCAGGGTTCCCTATCATTTGCAATAATGACTTGCTGACTGCACATTATCCCTTACAAACTGATCGTAAAAACAATCGCCTTCCTCAAAGACAGCACTTCATGCAATTGTGCATCTGTGCATATCTGTGTGTGGTTCTTGGATGAGTGAGTGACAGGTGCTAAATGAGGTGTAAGAGGGATTGTGAATGTGCTGGAACGCTGGGAGACTTTGGAATCATATCTGTCTCTGACACATGCCAATCTAAAGTCATTCCTATATCTCCTCAGAATGCTTACAGAGTGCTGTTCCTCTCTGTAGGATAAAATGCTTCCAGAGGGATCTGGTTTACAGTATGCTCGTTTAAGCTGGAATGATGTCAAACACATTAGCCTGGGGACGACACTGATGCAGCACAAATTAAAATGTGCTAGTACTTTATCCTTCTTCACACTACCTACGCAGACACGCTCTTAAAAATATATATATTTTTTTTTTTTTAGAAAAGAGCCCTCTTCTTATCAAGAACTCATTTACACTCTGACTCTATATATTGTTCTATAAAAAAGGTCTTGATGTTACATTATATAATCTTCAGATCACAGTATTGGTTAGTGGTTTCTAACGAGTTTCGCTACTACTCTTCAGACGGCATAATGTAGCAGAAAACTGACATGATTTATAACTTTCTCTCAATATATGTGAAGAAAACGCTACTTTGGTAAGAATACATCAATATTTTTTTGTATTGAAAAAATACCCCCCCCCCCCCATCACATATTATAGTAATCATCATAAATTAGATATCATTTGAAAGCTTAAAAACTCAAGATTCATCCTGTGAAACCATTTTGAAATCGGACATTGTGTTACCATGGAAATGGTACTTTAAAATCTGTTAGCGGTCTCCTCCCCAGTATCATGTTACAAAATGTACTATGATATTTTATAATCAAAGCTTTTTATAATCTTGACAAAATACATCTGAAAGGTCTGAGTTTGGTGGTTATTTTGTAATAGAAGTAATATTACAAAATAAATTTGTGACAGGGAAATGCATTAAAAAAATTGTTTGGGTCTCATCTGGTGGCTGTTTTTGGTATAACGCCTAAATAAAATCTCACAGGAATGTCTTTTTTTAATATATATCAACTTCAAATTTGGAACATAACTTATTTAGACATATGGCTTTAATTTTTTAATTTTATATAGAATATAAACTTTATAGTATAGTAAATTTTCTTTACAGTAAACCTAAACTTCTATAACTTACATACTTTCATTTTTTAAAATGATTTTACTTCAGCAATAATCTGTGGATTGTC
Organism: Rhinogobio ventralis; assembly: GCA_039654625.1. Lineage (NCBI taxonomy): Eukaryota > Metazoa > Chordata > Actinopteri > Cypriniformes > Gobionidae > Rhinogobio > Rhinogobio ventralis. The sequence goes on along the minus strand of CM077205.1, from coordinate 6,737,181 downwards.
TTCTTTAAAACGATATCTATTTTTTTGTTTTGATGTATAGCCTATTCATGACACTAGAAACATTATAGCAACGTGTCAAGATCAACATTAAACTTTTTAGGATTTTGGACTATTTCTGTAAGCTTTTAATTGAATGAATAAACAAATCCTTCATTACGGCCCACCACAACGTTTCTGCTTCAATAGGAACTGTATCAACATAGTAAAGAACACTATGCATCAAAAAATTAACAAAGATAGTTTTCTAAAGAACTTTAAGGAAAAAACAAAGGCCATATTTGCAACTTAAGCGTATTGCTCATAAAGGCGTGAGAAACTGAAAACCTCACATCGTTCAGAGGAAAAACTCTTACGTGCGTTTTGCCAATTGACGCAATGCCAGCGTATGTGACGTCATGGTATGGCGACAAAATATTTAAAGAGTATACTCGTATGTCAACAATAGCCTGAGGAATACACACAGCACATTAAAAAAATTACTACAGTGACGGTGAAAGATGGTAAGACCCTTGTACTGAATTATTAAAATGCTATGATATTGACCTTAGTACTGCTATAATAATTAACACTTTAACACTATACACTTCAATGAATAAATGTATGTCATGCCATGGTACTTTAACTTTTAGTGCTTTTAGTGTACTGTTGAGTGTTACGATAGTCCTTTTGACGAAAAATATTTTTACCTGCAGTCGTTCATGCACGTGCGGAAGATGGCGTTAATAAATACCTTCTTCATCGCTGGCAAACGATAGGATGCATTGCAACGTTTTGTTTAATGGACTTTATGTAAATATCCTCCTCATCCATCTATTTTTGTTTTCTTTGCTGTAGTGGAGAGATTATCCCGTTTCTGTGAAAGAAACGCTCCAAGCTAGTCAGTGAGCTGTTCGAATAAACCGTGAACCGATTCAGACCGTTTCGATTCATTGCAGAAAATCGACTCAAAATAGTGATTAATTCACGAAAATCACATCAATTCGCTAGTTCTTCTGATTCTAAATGCCGAAAGAAGACACTGCCTTTGTGCTATGTGCTTTAGATTGTGCAAAGAAATGGCAAAAATTGTAAGAACAGTAAAGTAGAATTCTCTTCCAAGTTTTGCAGATGTATGAGTTACGTTAGCTGACAATGAAAAATTGGATTGAGCAAAATCTTTACTACAAGACTACCAAAGTCATATTTATTGTTTAGCTAATGTATCTCTAAACATAATGTATTAATGGCATAAATAGTGTTACAAAATGAATTTGCTTTATTCAGAATAAAGTGGTGGTCACACTAGACTAGTTTGAGCAGGCAAAAACACTGCATTTTTTAAAACATAAATTCATAGGCCTATAACAAATAATAATCCCAACATGTAAAAACACACAACCCTCACTCCTGCAAAGCTACATCTTTAATCTGCAGCTTTAAAGGTTGTGTTCTTTTAATTCAGCTAAAGGGTCACGCCATGACATCTCAATGTTGATCACATCTTCACGTGATACAAATCCGCAGGTCAAATTTCATCAAACTTGAACTTTGTATGCATGCGTTTACAGTCTTTAGCATTCACATGTGTCTGAATTGAAGTCAATGGAATGAAAAATAATGTGACCGCTCCTTAATCGTGAAGCAGGGTACAGTAATAATTTAAATTCATCGCTTGACTTGAGAAAATCTAGGTGGTGCAATGCTCACCCCATCTACCCTGCTTAAGGTGATCTTTCCTTATTAGCTGATGTAACATCTCAGGTGAGGCTCATTTTCTTGCAGTAGCTTGGTCACAAATTGTGTAAACAAGCCTGGCATCACGTGTCTCACGGAAGCCCAGACACCTGCCCTGACATTCCACTGAGACGCTGCAGAGATACGAGAGGTTGCAGCCTCTTCACTCACAGCAAAACAGCATGAGAACAGAGTGCATTTCGCCTGAAACGACTGCTCGCTGCGTGCATCACATTAGAGGCTCCTGATTGTGTGATAATGTTTCGTTCTGAATGTTATTCAGCTATGAGCGCTTTGGGATCTAACCAAACAGCATAACCGTGACTCATCTGCTTTTATTAAGGTCAGTCGGAACATCCAAAAGACATAAATTCCTCCAAATGTTTTCCAAACATAGTTTCCAACAGAGGCCCCCACTGAGACACAGAGTCGTCTGCGCTCGAGGGTCAGGGGCATGAGAGATCACGAGACCTCCGGGTGAGCCGCCGCTGGACTCGTGATGGTCTGCCGAGGCAGCCAAACCGGAGCAGCTGTTCTTTGTGTGCAAGTTGCTCAAAATCGCTAAAGCGCCCTCCCCTCCTGCTGCCCCACACACGCAGTTAATTCTCCCTGGTGGCTGAACACGATGAGGCATCAGCAGAGAGAAAGAGAGGGACTCATCAGACGCGTAGCCTGAAGCAAATGAAATGCTCCCGACTCGGCCACAATCGATGACACCATCATCTCCTGCTCTAGATAATGATATCTGCGGTTGGGTGCTTTAGAAAGAGCGAACGTGTGCCTGTGTTTGTGCGTACGTGTGTGTGTAGTGACCTGGATATCTCTTTTACCTTCTCCTTTGTGATGCTGCGTAATCTAAGATTCACTAATGAGAAAATGCGCCCACTTCTTATTCATCCATCAAGATGATCTTTCCATCCTATGTAATTGTTTAGTTTCTGCCTCAGACGCCCACATCCGATGCACATTGCATGCAAATCTGGAAGGCAATTGCGATAATCGCAAACTCCAATTGGCAATGCATCATTTATAATTTTTATTATATAGTCATTCATACTTTTATGGAGTCATTTTCTATGTTAATTCGGAATGGGGTGAACATTTGCAACAAAACCCTCCCTTTTAACCATTTGTATTTCCTCTGGCTCAACAATGCACGATCACAGACATCTTTCAGGTGTCAAAATCAACAATTACAACAGCCCTTCTAAGTGGAAGGCACTTTCCAAAACATTTACTAAAACATTTGCGAGAGCTAATTTTGCATGGAGAGATGAAAAAAAAGGTGCATAATTTATGAAGAAACACTCAGTGATATATCAAAACTTCAGTGCCTAGTTTACACGCGGCAGCAATTAGCTACCTTGATGTGCAGCTAATAGAACATCTGTGCATGCTGCTGCACACATCCACATGTCTGACATAAGGCGAGAAAATGAGCTGATGCCTGTCTATATATCTGTTTATACGCATACAGAAACAGAAACTCAGGAACATGTGTTTTTCACTACTAACTGCAGTGCAACAAGTACCCAGAGGCTCCGTAAGAAGAATGAGGGTGAATTCAATGCAATTTTTGCATAATAAGCGAACTGTATTACAGTGAATTTATCATGGTTAAGGAGAATTGTTGGGCATATCATGAAGAGAAGACCCCCTTAAAATTGTAAGGCCTCAAGTCACGTATTTCTTTTAATAAAAGTATGATAATATTATAAAATACACTAATGTTTCATAAAAAGTTCCTTTTGTTTTAGTAATATACTATCAGAATGTTTACGGTTGCAAGATCGTAGTAACGTGCAGTGCCGATCCTACACTTCTGGGGGCCCTAAGCAAAACTTTGTGAAGGGGCCCCTGTCATGCATTCTTGACCCCACAATTTCCATAAACTAAAAAGTAATAAAAGTAATAATTAGAATGGTTTTCAGTATGCAAGATGCACTGCTAGTTTGCTTTAGCTAACGGAATTAAAACATCTAGGAAACAAACTGCAAGTTATGAAAAACATATATAAATATTGTAGCGAACAAAGAAAATGATAGAATCACTTAACAGTTGAAATGCTCTTTTATTAACTTGAGCACCTGTGTGGCCAATGATCTTACCTCACACAGACCAGCGAACCTCAAACTTCTCGAACTCTCTTCCCCAGAACCCACCCACACATAACTGCGCAGGCTCGTTTTACAGAACAGCTCACGCCTTAAAGCCCCACACATCCAGAACACATAACACATGAAAGAACATACATGCACCTAGAACACACCTGATATAGAACATAAACAGTCTCTAGACTTGAAACCCGTTAAAATACATTAAATTGTAAGTAAAATTAAACCCAAATTTTCATTGACAGCTAAATAAATGCTTTTTTAGTAGTAATGTTCTGGCACCATTGAGCTGTCAGAAAAACTACAACACACATTGGCTTTCTAAATGCGCGATTTACTTACGAAATTACAATATGATAAATAAAAAAGGCATGGTTGTTTTAACCCAAATGTGTCAAATATGGACAAAACCAATCGTTGGGTTAAATTTTTGAATTATTAATGGTTGGGTTTGTCCATTTTGACCCAAATCTGGGTTGAAACAACAAGTGATGAAGGAAGATACGAAAATACATAAATAATTATCTAAATGAGCCATGTTTATTTTATATAAGCGTTTTTGTTTATTTTATATAGTGATGAGCAAGGATGCGTATAGGGAGGATTGGCTCTGGTACCGTGTGCATGTTTTTTGCATTCCACAGAAGCAAGAAAGTTTCTAGGGTGAGTAAATGACAGAATTTTCATGTTTTTTGTTTTTTAATTGCATGTGCAAACACAAGTGCTTTTTTATTAGCATTTTACTACCGCTTTCAATCAAACTCCAGTCTGTACTTTCTTTTTCACTTGAAGCTCCTGTCACCGAGATAATTTCCTTGGCAGTAAAGCTCTTTCTGATCTGATTCTGAAACTCATCTATTGAAATGTTAAGCCTCAGGCCCTGTTTACACCTGGTATTAAGATGCGGTTTGGTTGATCAAATCACAAGTAGATGAGGGAGACATCTACTGGTGTTTTAATCCGTCTCTTTTGTCCACTTTCAACCACTCATGTCCTGATTTCTTCGAGAGGAGGGTCTATGGGCAGGTAAATGTATGCTTGGTTTGTTTTTCATCTTCAAACCAAACTTGGGTCTTCAGCCAACAAATTTTAAATCCTGTCTGGCTAGCACGCTTCCCATAATATTTAGGCATTAAGTCAGTAGGCAGAGAGTAGACGGTCTTTTGTGGCTGTTTGAACGCATTCGACCTCATGAGCGTTTACACTACGAAAGCAATCCGATCGAATGTGTTTTCGGCTACCTCTGGAAGTGGTCGAAAGTGGACAAGCTCAAAACATTTTAGACCCTGTTTACACCTGTATTTATCGCAGTCCACTTGTGATCGACCAAAATCCATCTTAATAGCAGGTGTAAACAGGGCCTCAGATAACTGGACACAAGTCCCCTCCCCCTCATCACGCTCTTGGGTAGCTCTCTAGGTAGTCTCGCGTAGCCAGATCTTCAGACTGACGGCAATAGGTCTGGAGCCTATCGCAGCTTTCATTGGTCGAGGACCGCCATTTGACTGACATGTACCGCAACCAATGAGTTTGTTTTGTTCCACGTCATGTCCCTGCAATAACAGACCAGCGTGCATCTATAAATTATTCATTCAAGAACATTGTGTAAGTTTACTGCAACAATGGAGCCGCGAACTTCACATACTTTTGAAAATCCAGTGTTTAGTCGATCCTGGTAAGCGCTCATTGTCACAGTTGTAAACACGATGGCATTCTTCTTCCACAAGGGAGTTTGTCGTCATGGCATTTGTTTCCAGGCGGACCGTTAAAGAACGCAACACACACATCTCGCGGACATCCTGTAGAATTCAACCAATCAGATGACAACTTTGAAACTCCTGAAGTGTTTCCAGATGTGTACCATATGCATCAGACGTTCAGCCAACGGTCTGTGGGCATGACGTCTGAGGCTGAGACTACTCTGAGACCTCTGTTGCAGAGCTGAACCCCTGAGACAGCAGAGCTGGAGACCCCTGTTGTACAGGGTATGTATATTTATTCAGTAAATTTAAAGATGTGAAGCATATCACTGCATGTGTTTCATTCTTCCCATGTACATGAGATTCAATCTGGACAGCATGGACGGAACCACAGAGCAAAGTTTGTAGGAAAAGATTGAGTGATCATCCAATTTCTCTTACAATTATATTCACCAAACATGATTATATAACAAACATGTTGACATCAGGACTAAAATCTGGAAGGTTTTACTCTCCAAATGAACTTCACATTCGTTTTGCATCTTTAGCGTTGTGGCGTATCTCTTGCAGGATATGAAGTCAACAGCTCCGAGAGTGTAAACATCACCTGCATCTGTTCTCGCCACTCCTTTTGGCTGTTTTTGTGTGTCTCTCGCTACAAAGGAACAACAGCACGCCACAAAGAACAGCTCCCACGGGCCCCGCTAATGCGCTAACATGCCGGGCTCTCTCCTCCACTACCGCTGTTTACCGTGATGGGGACTGACAACCACACACAGCACACAAGTCAACGTGCAAGCCTAAATTAGCTCCCAGACCGCTGCGCATTAATTATGAATTGAGAATAATTGCAATGGGACACGCCAGAGTCAATTCGTTTGGACTGAGTGCTAAGTGTAAATATGACTATAGCATGAGAAGGAAGGACACAAAGGCAGCAATAAAACAGAAGTCAGAAACAGACTTTCCTACATACATGCATATTGAACTAGCTGGGGATCAAACATGATATCACGGCAACATAATGAATATTCAGGACAAGTGCCGTGTTAGCATGAGCGTGAAAATTAAGTTACTGTTGTTAAAGCAAATCAGCAAATGAAGGGCTGTTTTCCTATGCCAGTTTTCTCAGGGATGTAGAGGTTACAGACACCGTTAGACTATGTGAAAGGCTTCAATTTCTCTTTGTGAAATGATGATGAGGTTGAAACCGCCAGGCCATGTGTTATAGCGCATACAGTGCTAATAAAATTCCCTGTGAGTGTACCCAGACACCTCCATATTGAGACACACTCTATTATAAAGTCACATTACTAAGGTTGCTTTATTGTAGAGAGGGGAGCTATTTGTTTCCCCTTTGGCCTAAACTTTTAGACATTCCCTGGTATTTCAAAATGCAGTCAGATGAATCAGTAACTCAAGGACAGTGATATTGTTATGACTAGCTTTTTATGTTCTGATCTAATTATTATGGTATCCAGAACCTAATAAAATAGCATATTTAATAATATTTTGGTCAAAAAAAATGTCAGTGGGTTGAGAGAATAGGCTAAAGCACAAATATTAATGTTTTTACGGCAGTAAAAAAATTGTGTTTTAGGATTTGGAAAAGGTTTTTTTCTGTTTTTTGTTTGGATTTTTTTTAAGTCTGGGATCTTGATTTCTGTCTGCTGTATATATGAATCAAGACGCATGATGGCTATAAAGTGTTAAATATACACAAGGAATACAAGACCCATTATGAGGCTAAAATTATGTTTAAAACACAATTTGAAATCATTTTTGATTTGATTGCTTGGTGTAATGTTATGATGATGATGCCACCTGGACCAATTACATGTTAGGCAGTTGTGGCCTAAGGCCTGGAACACACTAGATGATTTTCACATCTTAACCGATTTTAAAACTGTGGGAGGCCACAGACATATTGAGAGTTTCAACCGATTTTTTGCATTATAATCCTCTGAACGCACTCACTAGATGATTTAGACGGACCGCGAGACCACACACTTGTTGATTGTAGAAACGATTTCACAGTGACAAGAGATCTCATGGAGACTCTCAAGATCACACGTGACTTGAGAAGAAAAACAAATGGAGGACATTCAACGTTGTCAGCTGGATCTCCTGGAGCGCTTTCTGTTTTACAGTGAAAAACAAAGTAAAAAAAAGAATATAGGTGATCTTCTTTCTCAGTACTCCACTTCCGTGGCATGTTTGCGGATGCCAAGTTTCAGCTATAGAAGCACACAGCATCCGGTAGGTGATACTTGCTCGCTCTCATTGGCTATCGCGGGTATCATGTCAGAGGCAGTCTGAAATATCTTACTTAAAATCTTTAAGTGTGTGGCCAGCCTAATGGTTAGAGAGTCAGACTGGTAACCTGAAGGTTGCAGGTTCGATTCTCAATACCAACAGGAAATAACTGAGGTGCCCTTGAGCAAGGCACCTAACCCCCCCCCAATCGCTCCCCGGGTGCCATAGCAAAAATGGTTGCCCACTGCTCCGGGTGTGTGTCCATGGTTTGCAGTGTGTGTGTTCACTACTCACTGCTCCTAATATGTGTGCACTATCATGGATAGATTAAATGCAGAGGACAAATTCTGAGTTTGGGTCACCATACTTGGCCTTCACATGTCACTTTTTCTTATCTAAATTTTGGATTCCGCACTCCGTACCCCAAACCACCTTTTTAGGTTAACTCTGGTGTGGTGCGCTGCTTTGGAAAACCACTTTCACACCAATCAAACAAACTGAACCCTGACATCAAAAACGCCCTAATACTTGGGGTTAGAGGTTTAGAATAAACGTTGCAGGAATTGAGGAATATCAGTAAAGCGATGCCGAGCAAACGCTTCGTCCCAGGGGTTCGGCTGGAATGCAGAATATTCCTACAACGTCTTCAGCCCGTCAGTATCAAAACAGGCAGAAAGTGTGAGTCTCTTAAGCTCATGTAAACCAAAATCCCTCCCATCTCTCTAGAGGCAAAGGGTAGAAAGATGCGACAGGAATGTTTTCTTTTGCTGTTTGGAATAGAGTCATTGAGTTGTAGAGTCCCAGCAGACGTCGGGCTCTGATATCTATAAAACATGCTTCGATAGGGATCAAACGCTTGGAACCCACGGGTCTCCTCCTCCGCCGCTCGTTCTGTTCTACTCGTTTATCCATGCAATTGGCGGAGGAGTCCCAGACATGGAGAGGAAGCAAAGCATGTTAGTACACACGTCAGAAGTGCAGCGCTAATGCCTGACCCAAATATGCCGCCAATGCTTGCCGTTTCATGTTAGGAGGAGTGGTACTGGTAAGATAATGCGCTGCTAAACTGGGTAACAGGGACAGGCATGCCAAGAGGAAACCAGAAGGTTTACAACCAGCTAATGCTGTGACAGCAATCCTTGTATTCTCCTGAGCTGCTTTTACAACAGTCTTTCAATGGGCTGATTCTACAGTGAAAATATGCTCTCTGATGTCATCATCCTTCATTCTGTGCCTCACCCTCAATGTTTGACGGCTTCAGGCTCATCTAATATGTATAAAAGTAGCTAAGAAAGAGTTCTTTCCTGGGCATTCTTCTAGCTCATCCAGTAGAGCATGACACAACAGAAAGGTCATGAGTTTGATTTCTAAGGAATGCATGAACTGATAAAACATATAACTTGAGAATTGCTTCAGATAAAAAGCATCTGCCAAATGCATAAATGTAATGTCACGGTCATGGAAAGAGGTTATATTTGGAATGACACATATTATTCCTGCAGTGCTGTATGTGTACTCTGAACAAAATTCACATTTTCTCTATGCATTGAATATATGCATGGCTTACTATATTTGCCAAAATGTGCAAAATACTGAGGGGCTGTTTACACAAAAAGTTGTCTGTTTTTAGTAGAAAACAGGTTATGCGCTTTGGCCATTAATTTACACAACAATGGTGTTATGGGCCCTGAAAATGCAAACATTTTAAACGGGTTTCAAAGGGCAAGTTTTATAAAACTAAACTGCTATCGTCTCCATGGAAACTACAAAAACGCGAATTTGTGAAACAGCTGACGTCATGCACATGGGTGTTACGTGTTAAGTCTATAGGCGTGTAGTTTTCTTTTCAAAGTGACATTGCCAACTACTGTGAACGTGGATCATTTTGACATTGTTGTTGTGTAAACATACCCTGAATATCCACCTTAAATTTAACATAAGAGTGGGTGCGGCCATGGCCTCCTAATAATCCCCATCCATTGAACTGACTCTATCACCCTCTCTCCTCTCCACCTATTGCTGGTGTGTGGTGAGCGCACCGGCACCATTGTACTGTGGCTGCCGTCGCATCATCCAAGTGGATGCTGCACACTGGGGGTGGTTGAGGAGAGACCCCTGACATGAGTGCAAAGCGCTTTGGGTGTACAGTAGTACATATGAAAGCACTATATAAATGCCTCATTCATTCATTCATTCATTTGTAAATTTGTAAATAAAGGGGCTATCAGACTCCGATGCCTGACAAAATAAGCTTATAAAATTCATACACTAGACGTTAAAGTACTATAGTGCATAGTAAAAGTGCATAGTGTATAGTCCGTTGCTGTCTGCATTTCTATCGCGGTCTAAAGTACTGTGAGGCAAATTAGTCCGGTGACATAAGACCATGTGCGACTTTCCAGTTCCCGCTGAATTTCGTCCTCCGCATATAAGCTTAATAAAGCCTTAACCTCGTCGTCCTGAGTTCCTGAACTTTGATAAAAGTACTAGCCAACCTCGTGAGCAGGGACTTTCTGAGTGGAACATTTTTACCTGGAACTTCATTTAGACCCTGGTCCCTGCAGTCGAAACACAGAGTACCACAAAAGTCCCTAGTTCCTGGGGAAAGTTCCTGCGGTGGAAACGTGGCTTTAGTCTGGGACTAGCTTAAGCTTTGTCTATGAAACTAGGGGATCAAGTTTGAACAGTGTGTGAATTTCCTGTGTGACCGTTCTGATAATCATTGGTCAAAATGTGCAGTATTCAACAAAGCACACAGCATATATTACTGTATCCCACAATGGCAAAAGAGTGCAGTGTGCAGTACACTGAATATATTAGCGTAAAATTAAGCAGTTTTATTTATCTGCCATAGAGACAACACTTCTTTATCTCAGTTTTATCTTTTTGATCTCTCAAATCTGCAAATATCTGCAATATAGTCAGTATCTCAACATTAAGATCCTAACCTGTTTCCTTGCCACTTTCAGTGATTTGTGCTTTGATCTAATGCTTTTGGTATTTGCTGAATGATATTGATTTTGGACGCCGACTTGATTTATCAGCTGTGTCCAAAACCTGAAAAATGCTGCTTTCGCAAGCAGTATACAAGGGAAGGGAGGCACCAAGGTACGCGTGTAACTTTCTGTCTTCTAAAATGTCTTCATCTTTATTTTTTACTTCCTTCACTATCCCACAATCCTGTGCACATGATGGAGTAAACCACATCTGATGGAGCAACTAAAAGAAGAAAATTAATTCATAAATGTACAGACATTTTTTTCTGCTTCATGATTACAATTCTACCCAAAAATATATAGTCATTAAATGTGTGCTTGATCGTCTCTAAAATTCACTTGAATTTGTTCTAGACCATTAGATGTGATGTAATGGTACCTTGAAAGTCAGTTTCCTGGCTGAAGTAAGTATGTTTTCGGGTTTAAAATACTTTCTTCTATCCAAGCTAATATGAAAAGACAACTATGTGACATTTGTAGGTTGATGTCTCTGGGACGCTTTCAAAAAATTGCTGTTTGTTTAAAATCAGCATGAAATGGTGAATTTCTGTCTATTTTCTAAATGCATTTTCTAACCATGCTTGTTTCAATTTTTTTTTTTTTTTTTTTTGTCAAAACTCGATCTTCCAGTTTCACTCAGATGGAAGAAATGATTTTTCGCTACTTCCTCAACCGCATCCTCAACGAATTGGCTCAACACAACAATATTGGCTGCGTCCGAAAACTGTAAAATGCTGCCTTCGGGGGACACATTTCAAGGTTTGAAGGCATCAAGGCATGTCTGAATTCAATGTTAGCTTCACTTCCTGTCTCCTGAGAGACCTTCATCTGATCGATTTTTGAAGGCAGCATAGATGTATCCTTTGCTGCCTTTGATATATCCCACAATCCTGTGCGTTCCATTAGGTGACAGTTGAGCTAGAAAATGAAAGATGGTGTCCGAAAGTTGTGGTTGCTGGTCAGTTTGTGTGTAAATGTAAGTTTTTGAGCAACGTTTTCCACTTTTAATGCCTAGGTTTTCGGGTGCAGCCATTGACTCAACCAATGCTGTGAGTTTGGGGCGGAGCTATAGGTTTGGAAGGCATGGAATTGTTTGGGAAAGCTGTATGAAAAGAATCATTAATTTTGTGCTTCTGCTTGGTGATGCTAGCAGGGCAGAAAATGATAGACTGCTGCTTTAAAAAATGGACTGAAGCAGCTATAGTATATAGGTTGATATCATAATAACTTTTTTTTCCTGTTAGTCATGCTTTGATCTTTTGGGATTTGATCAATGATATCAATTTCGGTTACTGACTGGATTTAGTGACTCACAGGCGTGGCCTTTGCATGGATTTGGGTTTAATATAAAAACACTGTATTTATCCCACTACCGGCAATGAATCCACTTTGTTGCGCTCTCTCACCCTTAGTGCCACTTTTGAAATAGCTTGTTTAAAAGAAGGGCTTGTTTTGGTGTCAGAAGTGTAAAGGGGAAAAAAACAAACCCAGAGAGAAATAAAACTGACTTGAGCGATAAGGGCAGAGAGAGAAAGACACCGTGTGTGTCACATGGCAACAGCACAGGGCTTCTGGCTGGCTTATAATGTGCGTGTTGAATGGGAAAGAGAGTCTCGGCATAACAAGAAGCTCGACGCTGAACAGGATCCTGTTCGTGCCACAATGCGGAAAATTTTAGACTACAAACTAAGTGAAAATCTACGCATTTCTCTGACAGGCGGCATGTACGGTGACAGAGTTCTGTAGCCAGCATGTCACCGCTCGGGTAGACCGCAGCAGTTAGTGCATTAGCGGGAACAGCAATTTCACTCTGCGGAGACTTCGTCTCTAGAGAGTTCAGAGAGAATACTGGAAACTCAGAGAAAAGACTTTGTGCATTAGTTCTCCTTTCTTTATATATTCCATCTCTTGTGAATTTGCTTCCCTTCTCCTCGGCTCCAGTTTTCCCTCACCTCTCTCTGCCCCTTACCGCCCCCTCCCCTCACTGACCATCTGCCCATTCTGTGTTTCCTTCCCTCCTGAGGTTTTGAGTTAAAATCGTCCGTCGACCAGGCAGCCATTTAGTGAGCTGAGCCCTGGAGAGTCAAATCACATACGGTGTGCAATAAAAAGGATGTGACCCACAGAACATGAGAGTTGAAAACATAGAGTTGGAGGTGAGGAGCTATAAGCTATGTGTGCAATAGAAAAATATCTTCAATATCTCAAATGTTTCTCCTGAGATTAAAATGAGAGCAAATGGAGACTTTTTCACAGAAAGTTTTCGCAACAAAAAATCTCATATGTGACTTTAAACTCATCTAATACATCTAGATATATCTAAAAAAAAATAGGTAAGTCACAGGCCCCTAGATAAAAACATAAGATATTCTCCATTCATTTTAACCAATGAAAAAAAATGATTTAGATTCAGGAAACCTCTCTGATTGGTGGATCGCACATCGGGTCTCGCCGGGTCGTAATAGAGTGGTGCAAGTATTACGTCACTTTGTAGGCCAACCGGTTAGCATTTCACTGGTTCCCTCAACAAAACATTTTTTCATTAACTTTTGGATTATCACAAAAAACAAGCTCTGTGATCAACAAATGTTTATGATACTTACACGTTTTGTCCATCAAGATAATTATCACAGATGAACACACCTTTTATGAATTTTGACGCCTAAATGCAGTCACCAGAAGTAAAAAGCTAAAGGTAGGCTATAAACGAACTACACTCGCTCGACTTTAACGTCACCATCACTAAGCTTCCGACAACTCTTTCAGTTTTTATCTCAAAACATTTTCCCAGAATGTTTGAATTAGACTAGTTTATGAGAGCACAATTATAAGCATAATGAGGCTGTAAAAGCGGACTGAGCTTACCTGTTCAGCGTGATGATGTTTAATTTCCCGGACAGCCTCCGTAGTCCCGTTTAGCCACTTGTTGGTAACCACCCTTTTTAAGACACATAACAGCTTAAAAAAATCACGAGTGGGGTAATACTGATGTGTTTTATGTCGTAGAATAAAATGTGAAAGTATCTTGAGCTTGTGTTCACCACAGACCTTATTTCAGCCATTTAAACAAAATCCCATTTAAAAAAACACTGACTTCAGGACAATGGAACCGGAAGTGCTAGAATGCTAACTTGCTTACGCGTTTTGGCCTACAAAGTGATGTCATACCTGCACCACTCTATACACACAATTCTAAAATTATATTTAGCATTACAGCATATCAACCAGACTCAAAAGTGTGTGCTTTCTGTTGTTTGCACGATAATAAAATTAAATTGCATTTTAAGTAGTTAACTCCAAAATCATCAGTGAGAAAGCGACTCGCAAAAACATATGTTTTTGTTTGGTTGGTTCTGTATTTGCAGTCTGTGTGTTTCTCTTCACGAGACACGAATAACTTTTACGATGAATTGTACCATCAAACGAAGAAAAAGTGGGGGATATGGAGTGTCAGCACCCACCAGCAGAAACATAAATGTTCTGAGCTAAGTAACAAAAGTTCACTTTCCTGGGTGGTTCAAATTCATCCAGCCAAAGTCATGGGTTTGATTCCCGTAAACTGATAAAATGTCTATCTTGAATGCAATGTAAGTTATTTTTGGATAAAAGTTTCTGTCAAATGCATAAAAGTAAAAATGGCATCTTTACAATTTTAGAAAAGATTTGAACAATGTGCTCACAAAAGTCTGAGATCTCAATAGATATCTATATGATAGCTGTGTTGTCACTTTAAATGTATAATTCTACATTTTTAGGAAATAATATGCCACAAATACACAAACCTGAATATTTGCCCAAGTGTGTGGTCCTGTTGTACATAATGTGAGTTTTGTGCTATTGTAGCGGTAAAAATCTTAGTACTGAAACGGCCGATAGATTTCCTTTTATATGTGTAAACTGGATGAGTTATTATTTAATTAACTAGCTTACATTAGTTAATTTTATCTAGTGAAAACTGACCTAAAAGATAGAACTGACCATAGAAGCAGACAGTTAATTTGCATAAACAGGTCTAATTAATACTCATTTTTATTTCTCCACAATATACGGGCAGTATACCCTGCAGAGAGAGTGCTAAAACCAGGAGAACCTGATTTCACTTCTCATTATTTACTTACATACCGTAAGTAAGACCTTCATTAAAAGTGATTTAGGGTGTGTTCACACTTAGCATGCTTGGTTCGATTAAAACGAATCCTGGTGCGATTGCTCTGTTAGTGTGGTTAATTTGAACCGCTGAAAAAATGGGTCTTGCTCCGCTTTCAAACAAACTCTGAATGATATATGAACGCAACACGGACCAAAGACATGTAAACGAACCAAAAACAGGACGTGATGTCACAATATGCGACCCTAAAAAGGACAGAATGCTCAAGCATACCTGTTTTTTTCTTGTCACAGTCGTGATGTTGCCCATCACAGTTCGGTAGAAGCATCAGAACCGCGTCTCCTTGCAGCAGATCTTCGTTCGTGCATTTGACGAGGGATTCCTGCCGCTGCTTTGAAAACCCTACACACATCTTTCTCTTCAAGAGTTCTCAGCTGGTCAGAATACCATCATATGTACATACAACGAGCGCATTTAGCCCAGCACATATCATTGTTTTGGATGTTCGGTAAGTTCTGTCACGAAATACACATAATAAAAGCTGACAAATCAGTTGTAAACATATTTCTATGCCTTTAGGATCGGTGTTAAAATGCCAATGTGAACGCTAAGCAGACCAGGACTAAATGCTTTTTTTTTTTTTTTCTGGACCAAATGAACCAAGTGAACCGAACTACAAGTGTGAACCCACCCTAAAACAATTGTTGTGTTGCAACCTTCTGCAATTTTACTAAATTGGTGTCAAAAATCCAAATTGACTCCCAGATAGAGAGTTTTTCTGATGTGTTTCTGATGTTTCTGGCTAAAAAGCTAAAAGGCCACTCCCCCGACTTGTTATGCTTTCTACAGAGTCTAGGGCTGTCACAATGTTGCATCAGTCATGATCTATATTGTGGTTTTCCAAAAGAAAATTGCTTCTAGCACATTTAAGTTTCCTGAGCTACAAAAGAGCAGCCTCTGAGCAATAAACTTCCCCCTGGCAGGAGAGGTAAACGGAAGAGGCTCTGTTGAAAGAGAGAGGTGGAAGAGGATGAGAGAGATGAACGTGTGAGTGAGATGGTGGGAGTCCTGATTACTGAGGAGAGCTGATAAGACAGCTGAGCTGCTTTCTGAGGTGCCATTTCACTCAAACTGAGCCAGAAAATGAGAAGAACTATGAGGGAGAGGAATAAACTTTACATCAAACAAACATAAACGGGCAGCCACAAGTTCCACTAATGGCAGAATTTATCTGAGTACCAATCAATACCACAGCTGCCGGCTGTGTAGTTTACAGCCTCTGTCCTTGCTGAGGAAAAGGTTAGGCAAGTGTTTTTCTTCTCAGTGTGACAAACCTGAGCACACGAACACATCTGTCTGTCTGTCCGCCTGTCCTTCCGTCCATCTACAGTCCTTTGAAACCATCCAGAGCACCATAGTAAACATCTAGCAACCCTCAAAACACCTTAGCAACCACCTGGTAACTTTTTTAACACCTTAGTAACCACATTGACACACCCTAGAAATTGCCTAGCTACCATCTAGAACATTTGACTACAGTGTCTACCAACCATCCATATCACCCAAGCAATCACATAGGAATTCCTAAGTAACTACTCAGAACACCACAGCAACACCTTAGCAATCCTTAAAACACCTTAGTAACCACTTAGCAACTATCTATATATCCGTCTGTCTGCCTGTAATTTTTACATTTCAAAAAGACATTGTTTGGTCCCTTTAAGCTTTTTTTCTTTAAAGCAGTTTCTCTTTAAGTTTTACTATCATGGCTATTTGGATAGACAAACAAGAGCTCTCACACACTGGAAAAAAAATCTATGCTTATGTATTCTTAATGAGTTATAGACACTAATGCATATACATTAGTTGGAAATGTGTATGTCAGGTTACTTGATTAACATGTGCGATTACGCGTGTATACGTGGTTGTGAGTGTGAAAGCGCCATTACTAGATTTGCAGGAGCTCCCCTGGCACACAAACACACATAAATTAGCTGAGCTACATCACCGTGGCAGCGGCTTTTGTTTTTTTCTCCTTCCATTGCAATAATTAATATTCTGCTCTTCTCCATTAGGGCTGCTCAGGATTGCCTGAGATTGATTGTTTGTGTTTGATATTAGTGGCTCTTCAAAGCGACTCCTCTGTGAAAATGAAAGACGGCAGGTGTTACGGCTCAAGAACTGGAAAATTAAATACAGACTTGCACAGCATTATTACACAAATATGAAATTATGGTGAATTTATCTACCTTACCTGCTAAATCACAACTGTTTTCGTTGTATTTTTCTTTATCGTACATTGGGTGTATTAGTCTTAAAATATTAAATTCTACTTCACACAAATTTTGTAACAGCAGGCCGCCAAAAGACTCTAAGAAGAAATCTTAAAAGAAAAGTTTATCTAAAAAATTTTTTTTGCTTCATTGCCTTCATTAAGTTTCTTCTGTGGAACACAGAAGTATTTTAGAGCTCAACATTATGAAAAAGAGCATTTTAGATGTTTTGCAATATACACTTACCGCCCACTTTATCTGTTCAACTGCTTGTTAATGCAAATTTATAATCAGCCAGTATGGCAGCAAATCAATGCATAGGCATGTAGATGGTCAAGATGATCTGTGCTGAAGTTCAAACTGAGCATCAGAATGTGGAAGAAAGGTGATTTAAGTGACTTTGTACGTGGCATGGTTGTTGGTGCCCGACGGGCTGGTCTGAGTATTTCAGAAACTGCAGATCTACTGGCATTTTCACACACAACCACCTCTAGTGTTTACAGAGAATGGTCAGAAAAAGAGAAAATATCCAGTGAGCGTGGGTGAAAATGCCTTGTTGATGCCAGAGGTCAGCGCTGATAGAAAGGCAACAGTAACTCAAATAAGCACTTGTTACAAACGAGGTCTGCAGAAGAGCATCTCTGAAAGAACAACACGTCCAACCTTGAAGCAGACGGGCTACAGCAGCAGAAGACACACCGGTGACACTCCTGTCAGCTGAGAACAGCAAACTGAGGCTACAATTCACACCGGCTCACCAAAACTGGACAACAGAAGATTGGAAAAAACATTGCCTGGTCTGATGAGTCTGGATTTACGCTTTCTGTAGAAATCTTCTGATGGCTACATCCAGCAGGATAACATGCCATGTCACAAAGCTCAAATAATCTCAAACTAGTTTCTTGAACATGACAATAAGTTTACTAAACTCAAATGGCCTCCACAGTCACCAGGTCTCAATCCAGTAGAGCACCTTTGGGATGTGGTGGAACGGGAGATTAACATCATGGATGTGCAGCCGACAAATCTGCAGCAACTGTGATGCTATCATGTCAATATGGACCAAAATCTCAGAGGAATGTTTCCAGAACCTTGTTGAATCTGTGCCATGAAGAATTAATGAAGTTATGAAGGCAAAAGGGGGTCCAACCTGGTACTAGCAATGTGTACCTAATAAAGTGGCCGGTGAGAGTATTTTGTTGTTTTGTTCTACTAGGAAAGAAAATCATACGGCTTTGGAGCATCATGAGAGTAAATAAATGTTTGAATGTTAACTCTTTAAAAGTGGCTAACAGTCATGAAAGAGCCTAAAAAGGGAAAAATCTAAATATTGACATTTCTGACACTGCAAGGAAGATTTTCAAGCATTTATCAGTCCCAAGATAACGAATGCAGTTTACAAGTACCAAGCCCTATTGAAACCGTAAGAGCTCCTACCACAGAACTTGATGTGACATGTTCAGACACCCAGAGCTGAGAGTAATTTTACCAGCTTCATTTTGATTCAGTCAGCAATGAGTGAGAGCAGCCTTGAAATGGACATATAGAAGAGGAGATGGCGGTGATGCTTTCTATGTGGAAGAGTTTAATAAAAACCCAGAGACAGGCTGTTTACAGACCATCAAGTCCACAAACACTGCGGTAGCTGCAGGGTGGTCTTAATACAGGTCTTGTCTCATACAGAGAGAGGCATACAAATCACGCAGACATAATCCAATCAATCTCAGACGTTGCAGCCATTCCCAACAAGCTGTGCCGGCATAAACAATCCCATATTGGCACAACGACTGACCTTTAAGATGATTATTTTCATTCAAATCTATGTATAACCAAATGTAGCCTGTTATTAATATTGACCATCAGGTCATAATAGTTATAATCAATCCAAAAAATCCAATTTGCTATGTTTTTTTTGTTTTTTTCCCACAGCAAGTGATCTATTTGAAATCTCTCTAAATTAAAACGTTTCCATTTTCATCCATAATTCTGGAAGAACGGAAAGTGCTTTTTTGTTCTCCTCCTGCAAAAGACTCATTTAAAAATGAATGTGCTCAGTGTGGGGGCAGTCCAGTATAAGGCTGTTGTTTGTCAGTGTAGAAAACTGTGACACAGGGTCACTTTCAATAGTGTGAATGTGAGCTGAATACAGGATGAAAGCGTGCCCAGCTCTTTGATATTCGTCAGGGGTTGTCGTGGCCCTATGCATCGCGTCGCATCCTCATCCCTCCCACATCTCCTGTATTTGAGCTTCCTCTGAAGAGCTTGGGATATTTTTAAGTCCAGAGGGCCTGAAAGGTTCATCACCTCGGATATGAGAACAACGCAGACACTGTTTAGGGTCGAAGTGGGGGGTTTGGGGCGAGAGAAGAAGCGGTCGTTTGTTGGAGCCGGGTGCGTCAGACGTCACCCCTACCGTAACCTTTTAACGCTTCGGTGAGGAACCCTGGATTGTGATGCCTCAGGGATACAGGGAGCTCTGATAAGGGGTTGTGAATGAGGGTTATAATGTATCCAGCCACTGATATTTAAGGGCGGATGTCTTGGAGACATCGAAGACACTGACTCAAGCCATCAGCAGAGTCAGAAATGATTGTGAAATGGGGTCATGGGAGATCCACATATTCTAGAGCTGTAGGCTGTGTGTGTGCGCGCGCGTGTGTGTGTGTGTTGAGAGGGAATGGGTCAAGTGTTGGATACTTTGTGCAAAACATTTCCTATTCTATCACAGTGCATATGTTTAATAATTGTTGGATATCAGTTCTTTAACATGTAATCACATTTTTGTAATAAAATGTAATAATAATAATAATAATAATAATAATAATAATTAGTATAATATTTATTAATATCTACTGTTTAAATGTATTTAATGTCTACTGTTTAATATCTACTTTAAACGTTTTGAAAAAATATCTCTTATTCTCACCAAGACTACATTTATAAAAATAAAAAAAATACAGTTAAATGGTCATAATTTGTAATATTATTACAATTTATAATAAATCACAATAATAAGTGATAATAACTGAGCACTAAATCAGCATATTAGAATGATTTCTGAAGACACTGAAGACTGGAGTAATGAGAGATTTGCATCAAAGGCATAAATTACATAAAAAAAATTGTAATAATATTTCACATCATTAGCCTACTATTATTACAGTTTTTAGTTTTTTTTTTATCAAATAAATGCAGCCTTATATAAAGAGCATACGAGCATACTTCTTTCAAAGACAAAAAAAATCATTATCATTAGAAAAAATGTGGCCGCTGTATATTAACAGTAGGCCTATTACAACAAATTTGTACGTTTAACCCATTTTAATGTATGCAAAGAAAATGATAATCAATTATATATTTCCATAAATAATTTTTCATCAGTAAATTTAAAAATATGTATTATAACTTGCTGAATTTCTAGCAACAACAACTATATGCAGCTACCGTGGTACGCCTATATGAAATCTGTCACACCGCCCACCCCATACATGGTATGTTTATTACAACAATATTACATTCAGGAAAAAACTGCAGATGCTGTCTACTACTATTGCCAAGCAACCAAATTAATGCTCCTGAATGCAGGAAAAGTGTGACCAACAGTGCAGCCCTTATCTTTACTATGAGCTCATGACTTAATGGGAACAGTATTAACCATAGTGTGCTGCCATCTGTCCAGTACATTAGTGTGTTAAAAAGCCAAGGGAAAAAAGAAAGAAATGAGAAACTACGGCATTACTGGTATTTTTGGCACGGCCGCGTGCAGATGGTGAGGTGAAATCGAGAAGCACGTAAGGGTTGTAAACGAAAGGACACGGAAATAAATAAATAAAACGAGTGGTAGCGGAGGAAATAAATCCAGGTGTCCATGTACTTTATCAGAAGCATTATCGGCTTGATAGCGAGCGTGTGTGGGGGGAGACAGGGGCCGGTGTCTATGTTTGTGGCGAGATAGTGGGAAAACAATTTTACCCTGCTTTGCTAATTCAGCTCTTCGCCTGGATGGAATCGTATCATCTAAATAAGGAAGCCAAATGTTTTACACCTTTGAATATAATGGAGCTGCGATAAGACATGACTCGTCACTGCCTGAATGACATTTTCTCGCATATTGTTATTTTCCTGCCACGCAAAAAAAAATAAAAAATTCACATGGTGTGGTGAGCAGAGGAGGACGTGCTCGTGCAGCACTGAGGCACATGGCAGTGTGGGATTTTAAACCCCTGCCATTTCACATTCCCTTGACGATAAAACAACAGACACGGCGTGTTTTATGTTTGCGTTAAATATCCCTCGGTGCAGCACCTCCATGACAGCTTATTCGCTGACAGATTGATCGTATAGCTCTTATGTGTTTTCACATTGTTCAAGCAAATACTGAGAATCCCGACAAGAGCTCCAAGGTTTCAACGGCCCGCTCAGCCGCCTGGATAAAGCCTTGGATCAATACTCATCCAAAATCCATACATCGAACAGATTCGACAACAAAACATTCTTGGTCACACGCTCGCGCTTAGCTTTCAACCCTTCAATAACCCCTTTTTTAGAAGTTGAGTTTCTTTATAAGCGATGTTTTGAACAGCTTTCCACTTACATTTTGCCAACAGCAGTGTTTCTTATCTATGTAGGGGCACTCTTATGTCCAAGGTAAACTATTATTTTTAAATATATATTTGTTGTAAAACATGGGTATGAAAATATGAAATAACATATAGAAGTTCAATATTTAATTTAATAAAAATTTATATTTTTTACACAAATTATTACTGTCACTGTAGTTGTGGTGTCATTTCCTCTAATAAAGTTATATAAAAAGTTAGTGCACTTGTTTACCAAGGAGGAAGAGCAGTGAAGAGCATGTTTGAGATGACATATGAGACATTTTGAAAACTGACAACTGTGGTGCATGGTGTTAGCGACATCAAGGTTGTTGGTTCAGTTCCCAGGGAATGCAATAACTGATGAAATATATACCTTGAATTGTTTTGGATGAAATAATCTGTTAAATGTGAATGTTATTAAATTATTATTAAGTTGTATGTATGTATGTAGCACACATAAAATGCTAGCAATTAAATTGGCTTTGTAAGACAAAATGTTTCAAGCTGTCAAATTACCCTGGGTTTTATATATATATATATATATATATATATATATATATATATATATATATATATATATATATGATCAAAAATACAGAAAAAAAACAATGCATTGTGAAATGTTATTAAAATAAATTTAAAATAATGGTTTTCTATTTTAATATACTTTAAAACATAATTTATTCCTGGGATCAAAGCTGAGTTTTCATCATCCAGTCACATGATCCTCCAGAAATCATTCTAATATGCTGATTTATTATCAATGTTGGAAACAGTTGGGCTGCTTAATATTTTTTATAACCTGTGATACTTTTTTTCAGTAATATTTGATGAATAAAGATGAAAAATAAGAAAAGAACAGCATTAATTTAAAATAGAAATAACTTAACAATACACTACTGTTCAAAAGTTTGGGATAGTAAAGATTTATATTGTTAGAAAAACATCAACATTTCTATTTTGAATAAATGTTGTTTCTATTCACCAGTGAATCCTGAAAAAAGTATCACAGATTCCAAAATATATATATTAAGCAGCACAACTGTTTCCAACACTGATAATAAGTGAGTATCATATCATCATATTAGAATGATTTCTGAAGGATAATGTGACACTGAAGACTGGAGTAATAATGCTGAAAATTCAGCTTTGCATTAAAAATAGTAAGAGAGAGAGAGAGAGAGAGTGAAAGAGAGAGCGAAAGAGAGAGAGAGAGCACAAAATTCTAGCTGGCAATTTTATTCCAGACAATGACATTTCACCTGATGATGTGTGTCTGCAGTTGGACATTTTTGGTGAAGAAATGAAAAAAAAGTTTTTATTGTAAATTGTGAAGTGTTGTGAAATGTTTTAATTGAGTTTTATTATACCCGTAGTTGAAGAAAAATTGGAATTAGTGTGTAATTTTAAAATTCAGGCAGGCCAAAATGAGCATAGCATGGTGGCTCTTCTTGAGTGCAGGAAATTAACTTCCAGATGTCAGGCGGTCAGTAAACAGTGGCTCATACAATCAGCAAATGGGGAAAAAAAGAAAATGTCTAGCCTGGAGCTTTTGGCACCCACTGTGTCATTACAATCAAAAGGCGATCTACATGTATATTTACACTCCAGCACCTGTTCCGTCATCCGCGTCCCTTTAGGAAGTAAATCAGCATCACAGTCTGCAGCTTTTGCCTACCGTCCAGCTCCACACAATCAAGAGTCCCCGGCAATCAGCCGGGTTATTTTCCACGCGCTGGCAAGCGTTAGTAGGCCACTTCAGTGCATTACCTCTCCCGGCCCAGTCGTGAGACTTGTCAATGCAGTGCAATAAAAAGAGATTGAGACTGAAAGTTGAGATTGAGTTTTATTGTCATTTTTACTGCGCCTTACGAACATCGATTTGCCTGGGCCAAGACAAAGCAAGAGATGGATATACAGATTGGAG
This sequence comes from Rhinogobio ventralis, assembly GCA_039654625.1. Taxonomy (NCBI): domain Eukaryota; kingdom Metazoa; phylum Chordata; class Actinopteri; order Cypriniformes; family Gobionidae; genus Rhinogobio; species Rhinogobio ventralis. The sequence continues at coordinate 6,713,493 of CM077205.1, read as the reverse complement.
CGACGAATACCACGCCTGCCATCGTAAAAATCACAGACTGCAAAGTCAGTCTGAAGAGGTGATTTTATGTCTTGAAAATGTAGTCTCAGGGTGCTGAGCACATTTTTTCGCTTTGGCTCAGTTTCTGTCTTTCTCTCTCTTTCTTGCTCTAATGGTTTACTTAAACACAAGATGGTGGCCCAAACAGCATTTAGACACTTCAGCCACAATTTAAAATCATTGCATTAGATAAAAGTCACACCAAGATAATTATTTTAAGAAATATAGAAATAAGCATGCACTTCAAGCAAAACATTATTTTGAAGGTTTCTGGTTGTCAAAAGTTAGTGGAACAGGTCCATGGTTAATGTGATGCTAGGACATGTGTGTTTGAACTTCATGGAAAATTCTATACTATAGAGATATCATGGCAACAAGGCATATTCACATCACATTATTCACATTAGATATTATATTTTTGGTTCCTTTATCGACTCACTGGCAGCAAGGTAACTTACAGCCCAAACATATTCACTAAAATCACCTTGGGACCAGTTGGTTAAAAGTGCTTATTTGCAGATGACACTAGTTTTTTCTCTAATGCAATGACAATCAGAAATTGTTAAGTGTCAATTGGTGCTGCTTCACTGCAAAAAATGCTCTTCTTATTTAGTATTTTTTTCTTGTTTCCAGTCCAAATATCTAAAAATTCTTAAATCAAGATGCATTTACTAGATAAGTAAAATGACATAAGATATTTTTTCTTGTTTTCTTGAAAATAAAATCTAAATGAAGTAAGTTTTTACTTAAAACAAGCTAAATTATCTGCCAATGGGGTAAGAAAAATAATCTTATTTCTGTTTGGCACAGAAACAAGATTTCAATCAGAAACAAGATTATTTTTCTTACTCCATTGGCAGATAATTTTGCTTGTTTTAAGCAAAAACTCACTTAATTTTGATTTATTTTCAAGAAAACAAGAAAAAATATCTTATGTCATTTTACTTATCTAGTAAATGCATCTTGATTTAAGAATTTTTAGATATTTAGACTAGAAACAAGAAAAAAGTACTAAATAAGAAGAGCATTTTTTGCAGTGTTACGGAGCCCCTTTAAAAAAAAACAACAACAACAAAAAAACATCTCAGTCACCTTATCCTTCCTGACCTGCATATTTCCCTTCCCAAAGCTGAGTTTCGGTTGATACAGTCTTTGCAAACTGATTGTTTCTGTCGCTTGTTTAAAACTTCTATCGTAACACAGCCGTTTAGTTTAGCTACACATCTTATCTCGCACTTTATGACCGTTAACTGAAGCGTGAATTCATGCTCAGCAGCTGTGAACATAAAGCCCGCAGAACTTTTTATATGTTCGATTGACTGCGACGGGACAGAATCATGCAATTTCTATTACATTACTACTAGTACTGTTACTACTAATAAAACTGATCTCTGGGGGCCCCAAAAGTGTGTGGGCCCTTAGAATCGTCCTAACTTTCCCCCCCTTAGCGGCGCCCCTGCCTCATGTCGTTCCATCACGAGAATGAATCTCATTGGTTCTTGCTGAAGCTCAAACATGATGCGTAACACGAGAATGAACCTCATTGGTTCTTGCAGAAACTGAAACGTGCTGCGTAACACGAGAATGAGCCTCATTGGTTCTTGCAGAAGCTCAAACGTGCTGCGTAACATGAGAATGAACCTCATTGGTTCTCACTGAAGCTCAAACGTGATGCGTAACACAAGAATGGACCTTCTTGGTTCTTGCTGAAGCTCAAACGTGCTGCGTTACACAAGAATGAACCTCATTGGTTCTCGCACGTCAAGCGAACATGCTTGCGCTTCCGTTTACCACAACTGATGTGTGAGTTGATGAATGTTTATATATGAATAAAAGCCTAAATTCATTCTGTTCATCATATAATGCAACCGTTTCTCTTCAGAAAATTTGGACTAAATCACTCAATTCATATGGATTAGTTTAATGGATTTAGTTTTATCTCTTTATGAACTTTTTGAAGCGTCAAAGTGGTAGTTGCATAGCTGTCTATGGAGGGACAGAAAGCTCTCAGATTTCATTCAAAAGATCTTCATATGTGTTCTGAAGATGAACGAAACTCTTATGGGTTTGGAAAGACATTTACATTTTTCATTTTTGGGTGAACGATCCCTTTAAAACAAGGGACCAAATTAGTAAAACGTGCTGATGTATTAGTAAGTCATAGGAACGAATTGTTATTTTTTTGTCCACGATATAAATGTTTTCCCCCCGTTTGTCATATGCGGGGCTCTGTAGCCGCTGTTCTGTGAATTAGTAGATGGACATTTTCATATTCATTTAACACCACTTAGGCCTACATTTATCCAAAGCAGTATACATTACATTCAAGTGTAAGAGTATTCATTCCCTGGGAATCAAACCCATGACCTTCACACAAGCTCTACTGTTTGAGCTACAGGAACACAGTGGCCATAGCTGAAATTGCTACCTATACCCTACTATTCCCTATATTACTTCACTATTACAGTCCACTGAAGCAGGGAGTTTTACTTACTCAAAAGTGTTCTGAGGGCAGAAAGGAAAATGATTGGTGTACAGGTTTCCATTGAATGAGCGGATTCGGACACCGAGTGCGCAGCGGACGGCATGAGGAATTCATTCCATTTTAATAACAACTGAAAAATAGCATATTTTTTTGCAGTTTGCTTTTTCCATAGTGCACATGTGGAAGTCATGACACCATTTGAACGCCTCGGGGACGTCACTAATGTGAGTTTATATTCCAGCTGGTTTACCTAACGCTGACACTATCATAGCAATTCGTTATCCTCCCTCAGCTGCTTGTCAAAGCAACAGCTGCGACGAACAAGCCCCGGAGCCCCACGCAGACCAATGAACTAGTCCTGAACCAATTCTGCTCTAAATATTTATACCTCTCCACATTATATTTATATATATAATGTTAAAACAGGATGTTTAAAGCGCTTACCAGACATACCAAATTCTGCTGTCCACCATAAAAGACAGTGCTGATGGGATTAGTCTAACCCTGGCCTTCAAAGATTTGTTTGTGTATTTATTTATCTCTCGGTATTCAATCCCAGCGCAAGCTCATCAAGACATCAGCCCGCCAACGGAGGCCACGCTCCAAAAATGAAGGGATTAAAGAAGGAGTTTAAGCCGTGGATGTGTTTGCTCGGCATTTTGATATACACCCGTTCACTCAGCATGTGTTTATGCAGCATTTAGACGCCAGTTCTCAACCAAACTACTGCTACGAAGCATCAGACCACATTCAACTCTAATCTGTTTTGGTTCTTATATTATTAAAGAGATTTACTCCTGTTGTGAAGTGTAAACCTATCAAATTAAAGGTGCCATAGAGGGAAAGCTTAGGCAGAAAGGTAGAAATGTCTTTATAGGTGTGTGCAGTCAACTGTTGCTTTTGGATTACCACTAATCGCATTGGTAAGCACGTTTTTGATACGCTAAATATGCCTTCAAATCTACTTTTACATTTATAATGCAAATCACACATTTATATGGCAACAAAACTCGTGAGAATCTTTAACTACACATTGCCATATGAACAACCATGTTCAGACTGCAGGCAAATCAGATTTATTTTCAAATCAGATCTTTTCAGGCAGACTGTCCGCACTATTAATTGCAAGTGATCAAATAAGATCTGTGTGTCCAGACATAACCAACCGATATGCATGGGTTGCTTTAGTAATGACGAAGGCGTACCATGTATGTGACGAGGCTTTCAAAACGGATGCAGGAAAAATGGAGGTGCATCATCTGGCTCTCCAAATAAGCATCCTGTCGAGTAGTGGAGCAGAAAAATGCAGCAGTCTGTGGATATACCATTTGAACACTGTATGAATACTTCTGGCATTTCCGTCACCACTTTTGATGTTATTGTTGTGTGTTGCGTTAAGAGTGACGCAAAAGACGCTTTAAAGCAGCCAAAGCCTCTAGACTCCAGATTTCATGTTTGTTTGTTTTTTTGCTGTCCAGACCCCTTCTGGATAAAATCAGATTTTTTTTGGTTGGCAGTCTCACAGTTAATTGCCCAGCAAGCAATAGCCATCATTTCACCGTCTCGGTTAACTATAGACCTGATATAGTCCAATTATGAGAAACCCACTTCTAGCCAAAATAACCTTGAATTTGGTTACATGTTGTTTTTGCCAAAATAACTTGCTGATGTAGGCAATGATATTCCATCTTGTAAGCAAAGTCAACAGTAATTACAATGGGTCTCATTCACTAAGCACACGCCTATGCACCAATTTGTGCGTGAAATGTGTGTACGAACGATTTTAAGAACAAATCACAATTCACCAATAACATATATGGATTGTTTATACACAATCCATATATAAAATTATATAATGAAATGATTAAATAATACAATTTAATTTCACTTTAAATACGTTAGATCATATTACAGTTAAAGAGTAAGAAAAGCTGCGTTATAGCTTCAGCTGCGAGGTTTCTCTGAATAATGCAGATATATGCATATGTAGCTAAAGCTGGCTAATGAGAGCTCTGTAATCTGGGTCTTTCTAAAAGGTGTTTATTGTGAGAACTGGTAAGAACGGCACACTTGGCATTGCTCGAGGATTGGGCGCGTCTGAAAACAGTGGCAAGTTTGACGAGAGTGACGAAAGGCTGTAAGGAAAGCGTGTGCGGAAAGCCCTTATAGGTTTATGCAAATGACTAACCTCGTGCACGCGGCCGCCCATTTAGAATACTCCAAATTCACTAACATCAGAACGAGGTTAAGAACAAATTGATGTGCGTACGAACGTTTTGTGAATCAGGCGGAGATTTTTTGTGATAAATGCTCCTGTGCGTACAAATACGAAAGAATCAACGCAATTATTATTGAATGAGACCCATTGTGTTTGGTTTAATTTCTTTGACATGTTCATGTTCTAGACGACTAGTCTATTCTTGGGCTGTGGTTAGACGTCTATTACATTTTCAATGCCCAAATTTTGCCTAGTTTTAGATGTCAGGGCTGTGTTTGGACTCTATGAGATGTCTTTTAAACGCAAAATTGTTTGCTGAGTGTGAGCTATATGTGTTTGATTCACTAAAAAGAACCAACTCATTAGAGTCATTCTTTCAGAAATCGGAGCTGATTCATTGGAGTCATTCGTTCAGGAATCAGGCTTCATGCACTCTATATTATGGATTCATTAAAAAGAGCGGCTCATAATTATTCATTCAGGAATCGGATTAAACTGTTTGCTCTGTATGTTTTTGACTCATTAAAAGAACTGACTCATTATAATCATTTGTTCAAGAATCAGACTTCACTAGTCTAGAAATCTAGACACAAAATTAGCAAATGTAATTTGCAGCCAGGTACAGTGGTTTTCAAACCTGTCCTGGAGGCACCCCAGCCCTGCACATTTTGTATGTCTCCCTTATCAGACACACCCAATTTAGTTCTTGCAGTCTCTACTAACGAGCTGATGAGTTGAATCAGGTGTGATAAATGAGGGAGACACACAAAATGTGCAGGGCTGGGGTGCCTCCGGGACAGGTTTGAAATTTCAAAAAATCTTGTCAAAAAATCCTAAAGGATTCCAATAAGAAACCTGTACAGGATTCCATTTAGAATTTCTATCATATTTTGGAACCGTTCCAATAGGATTCTGTTAGAAATAGTTAGAAATATAAGATATTTATATCTTGTCCTATAATATTCTTATCTGATTCCTATTGGATTCTGTGGGAATTGTCTTATAAGACAATACATAAATATCCTGTAGGATAATTTCTACAGGATTTTATTGGGTCTCTCTCTCTCTCTCGCTCTCACCCACACACACACATAATGTTACTCTAAAAACGTTAAAGGGATAGTAAAGGAATAAATTAAAATAAAGTCATCTTTTACTCACCCTGCTGTTCCTGCACGCGCTCCTCCAGCAGTGAATGGCGACCAGGCTAAAACTTAACAAGAATGATACAAAAGCATCACGCCATTATATAGGGAGACGCGCGCCATATATGGAAAGTGTTCAGGAGGGAAATCACTCGCTTCAGACTCTCTATTCGCGTTCAGTGTGAACGCAGCATAAGGTTTTGCCAGAAAGAAACTGTATTATTCAGTCAAAATACCGGTCTCGGACGTTACTCTGTGCGCGCGTTCCTCTGAGTGTGTGCGAGTCGCCAGCACTCACGCAATGTTGTCATGACAACCGGTACAAAGCATTCACCTCATTAGGTTTATCTCATTATAGTATTATTGTATTATTTCTTATTATTTACCTTATAAAAGAGATGAGAATTGCGTTTGTTTCTATTGAGTCTGATTTCTCAAAATGGTGTGTGTGTGTGTGTGTGTGCTTATCCTGGGTGCCATGACAACAGTGCAAGTTATAGTAATATGCTGACTGCTAGCAATCACTCACAGGAATGCGCACAGAGTAATGGCCGAGCTCCGCAAAACCTTATAGTGCGTTCACACCGAACGTGAATAGAGAGTCTGGAGCGAGTGATTTCCCTCCTAAACACTTTCCATATATGGCACGCGTCTCCACGTATCATTGCGTGATACTTTTGTATCCTTTTTTTGTAACGTTTTAGCCTGGATTTCACTGCCATTCACTGCCATGGAGGAGCACGTGCAGGACGTTTTTTTTTATTTCTGCTTATGAGGTCCGAAAAAGATAGAAGGACATATGGCCAACAGAAGGGTGACTTTATTTTCATTCCAGGGTGACTCTAAAAAGTAATTAATTAATTAATTATTTATTTATTATAATAAGTAATAATAAAAAATATCACAGGACAAAGTGAAATTCCATTAAATAAAAACACAATGTCCAATAAGATTCTAAGTAAGATCCTACAGGACAAATTAAAATTCCAGTAAAATAAATTATAATATCCAATAGGATTCTAAGAATCCAATAAGATCCCACAGGACAAAGTGAAATTCCAGTAAAATAAATTATAATATCCAATAGGATTCTAAGAATCCAATAAGATCCCACAGGACAAAGTGAAATTCCATTAAAATAGATCAGAATGTCCAATAGGATTCTAAGAATCCAATAAGATCCTACAGGATAAACTGAAATTCCAATAAGATTTTTTGACAAGGGCTAGCACCAAACTCTAGTCAGGCCAATCACATTGTGTATAGAGTTGGTGGGCGGGCTTAACATAATGACTGCAGAGTTGCGACGGTTCCGCGTGCTACTTGAAAACAAAGAAGCTGGCGAACAGTGGTCTTTCGAATCAGCTTTGGCCGCGACTCTGGAAGACTTGGAGTTACGCTTTTCTTTGAGAAAAGAACAAAGAACGGCACTGAAGTCATCCTTAAAAAAGGAAGATGTGTTCGGAGTTTTGCCGACCGGATACGGCAAAAGTTTAATCTAACAACTAGCTCCGCTTCACCTTCTTCATTGCTCTGGTTGGTTGTAGCGCTATCCTATTGCGTGCAGAGGGGATTTGAAAGACAACTGTATATCCCGCCCCTCGGATTCGAGCCCTACCAATGGTGTGTTTCCAGCCCCAACATCTTGATGTGGGTCTGGCTTGTCAGGCTAAGGCTGAATTCAAAATCGCCCCCATACCCTCAAATAGTGCACTATTTGAGGGGACAGCAATTTAGTGGTGTCCGAAACCATAGTGGACGTTATTAAGTGCACTAATTCTATCCCACAGTGCACCGCAATAACGAGTGTACAGCCGATGACGAGTTCACTCCTTCAAGTGAACTGTATTAGTGGACTAACGTAGGGAATAGTGAATGAGGGTTTAGGGGGCGATTTCGGATTGAGCCTAAGACTTCACTGTTTCCAGTGTATGTTCTTTGAATCACTAAAATGATCCGACTCATTAGAATCATCCATTTAGGAATCAGACTTCATTGTATAAGCTTTATGTTTTTAATCCACTAAAAAGAACTGGCTAATAGGAGTGTAGTTCATTCTGGATCACCCTGTCGTTAGTAGATAGCTGTGTTGCGACGACACTGAATAAGTAGCCTACTGCATTTCTGTCTGAGAATTACAGTGTTCTAATGCACCTGTTACAACCATTAAAGGAACTGAACATTATTTTATTTTTTTTGTAATACAGTTCTGAATATGAACCAGTTCTTGGTTCCCAAACCTACTTTTAGTCTGTCTGTTAGCTTTGAGGTCATCACAATGAAATTGAATTGATTGTGGTTCAGAACTATATTGATCCATATTGAACAAAAGTCATTGACATCAAGCATTGAAATGTATTAATATTACCATGAGCTGCATATGCCCAATGAAAAACAAAATGATTACAATAGCGCAGTCTGCAAATGCTTCTTAATGTTGCACTCTTGCAGCTAATAATTCACCACATAAAACACATTGTGGTAGGTGAAAAACAATGTATCCATTATGCAAATTAACCCATATTTAATACAGTCTGGGTTTTATGTTATTGTACCTTGTACAGTTTTATGCAGTATGCTACTGTTCTCTTAAAATATAAAAAAATAAACATGACAGAATTTACAATATTACTATTGCAGTTGACTGTTGAATTATTGTGAGACATGGAAATGTTTGTCCAATAAAATTCTGTCAAGTATGAGAATGCCCTACATAATACCATCTGCAAGCTACTAGTAATAGAATAGCAAGTAGCAAATCATGGAAACTTCCTATTTCAGTAAGAAATGTGTCATTATAGAAAATTGTGTGCATTCATTCAGCTGGTATTTTCCAATATAAAGGCCTGCAGTGTATAAAACAGTAAAGCATGGCACTAACAGCCAAGGTCATGAGTTCAATTCCCAGGGAATGCATGAATAAATGTGAGCAATGTATCCACGGGATATATAAAGGGCTACAAACCAAAATATGTGTCTTTTCGTCTTAGTTTATTAATACAATTCATTCTTTTTCTTTTACTGTAATTAACTTTTTAAACTCTCCTTTTTCAGTATCCTTAAATCCTTGAAATTCCAAACTAAGCAAAGAGCTTCAGGGCTCTGTCCTTTCATATATCACAGACAGATTTTAAACAGTTTATATCCCTACTGTTACGGTGTGTAGTGCAGCAGGGAAGAGAAGATCCAGGGCTTCCACAAAGATGGGTCTTTATTTACCAAGGGATACAGAACACGACACACATAGACATAACACATACGAACGGACAAGGAGTGCAGGGAAGTGAGATCAATATAAAGGGAGTGCTAATGACGATGACCAGGTGCAGGGAATCCAGGGAGAGTGGGAGAGATGAGGAGTGAGTGATTTCAGGTGTGAGACAGGGAGGATCATGGGAAATGGAGTTCAGGACAGGCGTGGATCGTAACATTACTTCCCCCTCCCGGTAGGCGCGTCCTCGCGCCTTAGATGAAACACCGGGGAGGGGGGGTGGGCGCCCTGGAGACCTACACGCAGGTGCGGGGGAGGTGCAGACAGGTACAGAGGTCTCCAGGGCGGGTCAGGAGCCTCGGGCGGCCATGGCGGGTCAGGAGCCTCGGGCGGCCATGGCGGGTCAGGAGCCTCGGGCGGCCATGGCGGGTCAGGAGCCTCGGGCGGCCATGGCGGGTCAGGAGCCTCGGGCGGCCATGGCGGGTCAGGAGCCTCGGGCGGCCATGGCGGGTCAGGAGCCTCGGGCGGCCATGGCGGGTCAGGAGCCTCGGGCGGCCATGGCGGGTCAGGAGCCTCGGGCGGCCATGGCGGGTCAGGAGCCTCGGGAGTCCACGGCGGATCAGGAGCCGTGGGATGCCACGGCGGATCAGGAGCCTCGGGAGTCCACGGCGGATCAGGAGCTTTGGGAGTCCACGGCGGATCAGGAGCCGTGGGATGCCATGGCGGATCAGGAGCCTCGGGAGTCCACGGCGGATCAGGAGCCTCGGGAGTCCACGGCGGATCAGGAGCTTTGGGAGTCCACGGCGGATCAGGAGCCGTGGGATGCCACGGTGGATCAGGAGCCTCGGGAGTCCACGGCGGATCAGGAGCCTCGGGAGTCCACGGCGGATCAGGAGCCTCGGGAGTCCACGGCGGATCAGGAGCCTCGGGATGCCACGGTGGATCAGGAGCCTTGGGAGTCCATGGCGGATCAGGAGCCCCACCCACATGTGCTCCACCCACATGTTCCCCACCCCCGGGTATATAGCCCCCCCCCAAAACTTTCTTGGGGGAATTCAGGGGTAGTATGGAGGGCACGCGGAATGGGATGAGCTCCTGGGCTGGAGCGGGCTCGAGGAGAGCTGGAGCGGGCTCGAGGAGAGCTGGAGCGGGCTCGAGGAGAGCTGGAGCGGGCTCGAGGAGAGCTGGAGCGGGCTCGAGGAGAGCTGGAGCGGGCTCGAGGAGAGCTGGAGCGGGAACTTGGAAGCCTGGAGCGGAATCCAGGAGACTCGGAACGGGAACAGGGAAGCCTGGAGCGGAATCCAGGAGACTCGGAACGGGAACTTGGAAGCCTGGAGCGGAATCCAGGAGACTCGGAACGGGAACTTGGAAGCCTGGAGCGGAATCCAGGAGACTCGGAGCGGGAACTGGGAAGCCTGGAGCGGAATCCAGGAGACTCGGAGCGGGAACTGGGAAGCCTGGAGCGGAATCCAGGAGACTCGGAGCGGGAACTGGGAAGCCTGGAGCGGAATCCAGGAGACTCGGAGCGGGAACTGGGAAGCCTGGAGCGGAATCCAGGAGACTCGGAGCGGGAACGGGGAGAGCTGGAGTGACTGGTTCACTCCAGAAGTCCATTAGCCACCCGTCTTCTACTGGCTCTGGCGTGGCGGCGGCCATCTTGGCAGGAGACGAGGGCTCGGATACAGTGGTGGACGTAGTCTTTGCTGGTTGGGGCTGTGGGACGAGCAGGACAGAACTGGGAGACCCACTGGAAGGATTGGTGGAGGAAGCTGGCGATGGTGGAACTGACCAGGCTGCCTGCTTCTCTGAGGGGACCGGACGAGGACGACACACCTCGCTCTGAACCTCCTCAATTTCAAAATCAGAACAATTTAAAAATAGGATCACATTAATGGTTTCTACGAGGGAGAAGGAGCAGGCAGGTTCAATGAAGCGAATCGTATCCTCGTCCAGGCCCATCAGAAAACAGGCAGAAAGAGAAGCATCTGGCCAGTTCACCAAATAACAGAGCTCAGCAAATTCCTCCACGTACCTCTCCAGCGGGCGACCGTCCTGCCGAAGCCTCCACAGCCGGTCCACCGCTGAAGTCTCTCTCCTGGGGAGCCTGGGAGAGCTGGGGAAGAGGAAGAGGCCCATCTAGCAAAGTCCTTCTGTTTGGTCCGTTCTTCTGTTACGGTGTGTAGTGCAGCAGGGAAGAGAAGATCCAGGGCTTCCACAAAGATGGGTCTTTATTTACCAAGGGATACAGAACACGACACACATAGACATAACACATACGAACGGACAAGGAGTGCAGGGAAGTGAGATCAATATAAAGGGAGTGCTAATGACGATGACCAGGTGCAGGGAATCCAGGGAGAGTGGGAGAGATGAGGAGTGAGTGATTTCAGGTGTGAGACAGGGAGGATCATGGGAAATGGAGTTCAGGACAGGCGTGGATTGTAACACCTACTGTTCTAAAACTAGAGGCAACATATTTGTAATATGGCTTTCCTACACCGGCTTTCAAAACGATACATCCCTTCAGATTTTAATATCCTTTAATTTGCAGTTCTTATAATAGAACTTGTTAAGTTGAATTGCACTTATATTGATCTATAATTGTAAATCTATGGAAGAAGCTCATGCATTACTGGTGCAATGTACTGCAATGTACATATACTGTTTGTATGTCTTGTTTACTTGATATACCTCTTCATTAGTCTATTTTTCATAGATGTAGACCTACTTTGAGCAGTCAACAAGTTTGTGCTTCAAAAGTTAACTTGTGATTTTAACAGATGCACGCTTTCTAAACTTTGATAAACCTTAGATCTGCATGATGAAAGTGTTACACTGAGTGAATAATCACTAATGCTTTTATCTGCAGTAAAACCCGATTAACTCCAAAAGTGCAAATTTTCACAGTGTCAAAAGCAGTGGACTAAAAACCAGAAAAGAAAAAAATCGCTTTTCAACATTTATTATGAAATTAAAAAGATAAACTTTCACTGTTCAAACAATGCTCAGCAGAAAACAAAATAATGATATTAATAGTCATCAAGGATTACTTGAGCTGCATACAGATTGCAGTGGGGAAGTACATTATAACAAGCGAAAGAAAAAAATATGCAGAAACAAAATCATAACAGTCCATTATAGAATAACACAGCACATTAAGCAAGATTACCAGGAGGTCAATTTACATAAAACATCTTTTATGTACATTATAAATTACGGTGGGTGCAGTGGAGGGGTGGAACAGGAGAAGTTCACTACAGATTATGGTAATCAAAGCTATTAATCTGAAGAGAAGGGGGTGCTGTGATCTGACAGGATGACTCCTTCAACCTTTGGAATGGCCCAACAGGGCTCATTGTGTCATCGTTTCAGAGAAACAGCACCTAAGGATGGACACAGTACTCTCTCAGAAATAAAGGTTCTTCAACAGTTCTTCTTATCACTGCTTTTTCCAGGGGGTTTCATTTAGTTGTATATGCACTTTGGAGATTAGAAAAGTTCTTGATGTTACATTACAGGTTCTTCAGATCAGAGTAATGATTTCTGGGTTCTCTAAAGTGGATGGTTTTCTCTGAATGACTTTGTTTCTAACTGGAACCTTCATTTTTAAGAGTGTACAGTGGTGTTCATGTGGGGTGTGTGTCTTCCGTCCCAAAAATGTTGAGATGAATTGGTGCACATTAGATGAACCCCTACTGTTCCTCAGGTGAGCATTTGAAACAGTGTGAAAACATGTGGACAAAAATGAAAAAGTGTCCAGAACATCACAAACGAGTCAAGAAACATTTTCTTCCACCGTATCTACTTTAGCCATTTCATATCGTGTAGGTTGTTACCCAAATGCATCCTTCTGGTGTCATTCAAAATTGCAGCATGTAGGTACCATAAGATTAAATAAGCAGAGAGACTTCTGATGTTACTGTGGTAGAGTTTAATAATTGGTTTATATTCTCCATTATATATAATTAGGAATCATCTAATGCCAATAATCAATCAAAGTTAATACGTGTATGAGAATGGAGGATAAAAATATGGAAATAAAAATCCAAAGGATTTCATCTAGCCTCTCAGAGATCGCAGAGCAGATCCAGCAGCCATCTCTTATCAATCAGTTTGCTTTATGAAATGAAATTATGATGAATGATGCTGACTTTTGCTTGTGACTTCAGCAAATGAGCTGCCAGAGAGCTGCCAGAGGAAACAACTAAACACATCAGAACATTCATCTTTTGGTTCCTTCATCTCTCTCTCTCTCTCTCTCTCTCTCTCTCTCTCTCTCTCTCTCTCTCTCTCTCTCTCTCTCTCTCTCTCTCTCTCTCTCTCTCTCTCTCTCTCTCTCTCTCTCTCCTTTTGACTAAAACTAAATCATTCTAAAACATCCAGACAGAAACATACTTGGTATGTTCATGGCCCTGAAACCTATTTGGACATTTAAACCCTGCTTAAAATGCCGTTGAAGCCCATAGCCTCGTGGGAAGAGTGCGGTTGCGACACGAGTGTTTTACCTGTGGTTACACTAACTGGGACATCTGAGAGAACTTTAGAGGAAGTGTCTTCATACATAAAGTAAAAAATGGTCAAAAGTCATTGCAAGAAATGAGTAAGAAATGGCTAGGAAAAAGGTCTTGCATTATTTTTATCATTGTAGGTGCCACTTACTTTGATATTTTGAATGTCTTTTTAAGTGTGGATTAAATGTCCAAAAATTTTTTGAGGCCACTGAAGGTTAATTTAGTTGCATTTAATCACAATCGTGAGAATAATTGTGTGATCATGAAAATGATGGGGGAACAACTCAGCAAGAAATGTCTGAAAATCTTCAAAATCCTGGTAATTTGCCAATGGTCTGTGCTAGTTTGTGTAATAAATAAATAAAAACTCCCCCTCATTGATTGTTAGCATAGCAGAAGTATGTGAGTATCTCAGTGTATTGTCCATGCAGGAGAGGAAGGTCTTGCTTGACGTTCTACCACACAACAATATCTGTGTGATTGTATAAAAGTCTTGAGCTTGCTAAAAAGTTCTGCCAGCACCAAAGTGGGGTACCTTCAACCCTACCTCAAACGTACAGTTTATTTCTATATTTAGGAGTTTCACACAGGCTTTGTAACGGTCGTTCCATTCTTGCACCGCCTCGTCTGTCTTCCATCATACCCTATCAAAAGCAGTTTGACATTTTGGCCCCAACATGGGCTATAAAGGCAAAGTACTTTAGACCCAGTGAGTTCAACTTGAACTTCAGATGCCGAGCCTCACAGGGACAAAACCGGGAAGTTTTCACCTCGGCCTTGGGTGCAGAACGTGCACAATCAATAGTCTGAAAGATAAGCCTACTTGTTCCCACCGGGGGATTTGACTAACTGCGCTGGAGGCAGAATGAGTTACATAAGAGAAACGGACAGCCGTGTAAATTTCAGAATTGCAAGCCACTGCCGTTTGCGCTGAAACAGCAAGACTGACCCTTAAATTGAAAGAGATTTGTGTACAAAATGGATTTGGAGAATTAGGAACCTTTCCAAAGACAAGAATCTTTGGTTTCCAATGTGTACATTTGGGACAAACCCAAATGTTAGATTTTACAATGTTAGATTACTTTGTGGTGCCAACGTATTGTGTAAAATTGGTGCATTGAAGGTGAAAAAAAGAGAAAATGCATTACATTAAATCCCTCGTTCACCAACAACTGGTCTTAAAAGGAATAGTTCGCCCAAAGATGGACATTCTGTCATCATTTACTCACCTTTGTGTTGTTCCTAACCTGTATGACTTCAAGAACTATTTTTGCCTATGCAATTAAATTCACTGGGGTCCAAAACAACATTGGACCCCACTTACTTTCACTGTGTGGACTATAAACCATTAAAGGGGTAGTTCCCCCAAAAATGAAAATTCTGTCATTATTTACTCACCCTCAAGTTGTTCCAAACCTGTATAAATTTCTTTCTTCTACTGAACACAAAAGAAGATATTTTGAAGAATGTTGGAAGCCAAACAGTTGATGGATCCCATCGACTTCCATAGTATTTGTTTTCCATACTTTAGAAGTCAAAGGGGTCCATCAACTGTTTGGTTACCCATATTTTTCAAAACACCCTCTTTTGTGTTCAGCAGAAGAAAAAAAATCAACAACAACAACAAGGGTGAGTAAATGATGACAGAATTTTCATTTTTGGGTGAACTATCCCTTTAATTCATTTTACAAAATATCTTCTTTTGTGTTGTACACAAAGGCAAACAGGTTTAGAATGACACGAGGGTGAGTAAATGATGACAGAATGTTCATTTAATAACATAACACTGCACCAGTCCAACGCGATTTACATAATATTTAATCGAGTCACCCTGTAAACCAGTCAAAGAGGAGCCGAACAACACGTAATAATGAATTGCAGAGGCTCTTTATGCAAGACAATGAGAGGCAGCGAGCAGCCGCAAGTATTGTACCCTAGCTAAATCTCTTTCTCTGGCCCAACGGAGCCCCTCCATCAGCTCAACGTGCCAGATATCGCAACAGACATCCCCCTCAGGTGCAATAATGTCACAGTCCATTAATCTTCTCAAACTTCAGGCCCTGATCCTGGGAGCCCCGTCCATGCTAATCCCTTATTAATGTGGCAAATGAACCTGTGGAGAAAGAACTACTCCCTCCCGGCCCTTCACCATCACAATGCGGAGTCTATTACCGCCTTCCCCCGTACCGTCTCGAGTCTCTACTGTTTGCATTAGGATGTCCATTCATTGAAGCATAAAGCCACTCGAGAGAGCTTGAACACACACACACACACATACACATAGCTTCATTCCACACATTATTCGCTCCGTGCCCTCGCTACTAACCTTTGTCTAGCACACATATGGCGGAGCGTGAGCCAGATGCATGCGTAATCTCTTTAGATTCAATGTTGCAATTCAAGTCAGCAACCAGACACTTTTGTTCCATTTTGGTTTTGTTTTAGATCATTGAGACTCCCAGGATAGGCTATGTGTACAGATTTCTTCTATTATGTGACAGTGGGAAAAACCTGACTGTGCTCTGCTTTGCCAGATTAGAGGACAGCTCAGTAACAGAAGAAACAGTGCATGTGAGACAATCATCTGGTCTCTAAAAACAGTTCCACTGAATCTCTCGGGTCTGATTGCTTCCTAATCCAAACAGAATAACCACATCACTTCGGAATAATTGCAAGTCATTATTGCTAGCACTCACCGGTAGAACTGTTAGCCTGCTCTCAGTGCTTGGATACATATAAATGAGGCTTTCTAAGAATCTATATTTTTGGACAAAGATCAGATAAGACATCTGAATCTAATAGAAGTGGTATAAGTACATTTTTAATGTGAAATCAGAGCAAATGCTTCGACATTCCCTACATTTGAGTATAAGCAGAGAGACAATTCTCTAGCATGAAGCACAAACGCTCTTATAAATGCCTGTATGACTTTGGTTTGCTATGAGCAGTCACTTCCCAGTTTAATTTCTCCAACTGAGTTTATTAATCAGGCTTGTTGAGGAGTTATCCCGCAGAGCGGAGTCTTGCACACTATGCATGCACGCTTAATCAATAACCTAAATGTTTCATGCACTTCGTAATAGACTTTTTAATGCGCCTCCATCCTGAGAAGCTATTGAACCGTGATGTGTGCGTGTGTGTTTGCCCCATGCAATAAAAAAAAACTACAAACGAGAAATAAATGGCCTACTCAGATTATTTTGCAATAAACGCTGTTCATCAACAAGTTCTTTGGAAGGTGAGCAATTTGTATCTGTTATATGAATGAATTTCACTCCGAATAACAGTAAAGTGACAGACAAATGGGCAAGGAATGATACGCATTGATTCCTGGATACACAGTGGAAATTTCTCTACAATACTTATTATTAGCAGTGACGTGATCGAAAAGTTGACATTATTGAACTTATAAATCATTTTAGCTCATGAACATTAATTATGTGACTTGACAAGTTCTTATAGTTCAAAAAGTAGAGCATTGTGCTAACAAGGTAATGAGTTTAATGCCAAGGGAATGCAAGAACTGACAAACTGTAAGCTTTAAATGCAATGTAAGTTGCTTTGGATAAATGCATTAATGCTCACCCGATGGTCTTATACCTGAATCGCTTCTGCTTGGTCTTAAAGGGATAATACTCTGTCATAATATATATTTCTTCTGTGGTACATAAAAGAAGACATTTTAAAGAATGTTGGACTCCAAAAAACATCGGACCCCAATGACTTACATTTTGTTGTGAACTATCCCTTTAAAGCAGTAGTTTTAGATGGCCTTTAGATGAATTTTTGTTTCATTGCACTATGGCCAAGCAAAACGAAAATGGTTTTCTGCACCCCTTACTATTAGACAAGTTTGCATGTGCTCATTGTTGTTTGCATTGCCAAAGTTCAGTCGGTGAACAGAAAGGCCAAGTGTTAATTGCCCTACGGTTGTCAGCTGAGGTTTGGGGTGCCATAAAAAGCTTTCCACTCATGTGCCTCTAGCTGTGCTAACTAGCTCTGCATGGAGGCTGCCCCAGTATCTATGAGCTTTAGAAAGGAAACGCACAGTCAATGGCTTTTAAAGGATCGAGACAGAAACACAAAGGGCAACCCCTGTTCAAAAACCATCCCCTCTGGACTGAGCGAACAGTGCATTTCACAGTATGGTACAATCCATCCACAGCGTTGACAGGCATCTGTCTCTGCGCTTACAGTGGCGGCTATTGTTTTGGGTCACTGAGTCATTCGTAAAAGGCATGTACAGCACGACAGCATGGTTTCCCAATAGGACAGTAGCTGCAGAGGCCACTCTCTTGGCCTGGATTGCAGTTCATTATGTAATCTGTCGTTCTACATTGGTGTACTCCTTTCTTGCTCCCTACAGTGCAAATCTGAGACAGGGGTAAAGAAAGAGAATGCAATGAATTGCCTTGCATATTCAAAATCTCATTGAAAAACCTCTTGAAATGCCTCATTCAGTTTGATTCTCTTGAGTGGAATGGGATGAATTGCGCTAGGAGGGTCATATCCTGTGTGGCCTGCTCCGATGCATGTTCGTGATCTGGACCGCCCACACAAGAGCGAGCCAACCCAGACACCCCCATCGTCCAGACTTGCATCCACCCGAAAAACAATATTTAAGCTTTTGTTTGTACAGCTTTCCCGCTTAAGGAAATTATAAACGATCCTCCACACACTCAATCAATCTGGAATATGCAGAGTAGTGTGTGTTTACTTTAGCTATGCTTTGTGGACAAAATTATCTCCTGAAGTGACTTCCAGGGATGTCTTCAATTGGAAAAGTGATTCACACAAACAGAACAATGTTTTGAGACAGGCTTAGTCTGTAGTAATTATAAATAACCCTTTGTATATATATATAAATGTGTTGGTCTTCTGTGCTATCCTTTGAGCATAACATTGCCACCAGAAGTTACCCTATCCTGTCCTTGGAAAACATCCATAAGTGAACTTTTAACAAATTCATAAATAAAGTATTTTTTAACTTTAAAAAACACAGAGTTGTCCCTAGAGGTGAGCTTATTCTGCCCTCAATTAGGAAAACAGCCATAAATAAACTAAAAATAATTCTTAATTCATGAATAATGTTTATTTTAAATAAATAAAACACAAATTGTCCCCAGATTTGAACTTATTCTAAAAAAAACATCTAAAAAACATCCATAAATAAACTGACAAATAAATCATTATTCAATTATTATTCAACTGAGTAAAAACTTTTTTTTTTTGCTTTTTCCTACAAAAATTCTACAAATTGCCCCCTGATTTTAACGTATATAAACACAACACAAAATGTTTGGTTTTAGGTGTATGGGTAAGTGGTAGTCTGTAGTAATAATTTGCATCATAATTAGCCTTAAAAAACAGAAGGTTTTTCAGATAGCTAAGTAAACAAGCGTGTGTGTGTTTGTTCTCCAACGGTCAGACCTTATCTTAACAGCCATAACCAATCTGTTGTGTATTCAGTCCATCATTAGACATGAGCTGTTTACTGAGAGAGATGCTCCCATACATGCACACACACACAGACAAAAGGGCAAGGGAAAGACAAGGAGACAGAAAGACGAAAAGTGAGCGAGAGACAGTGAATGAGAGAGCGAAAGAGAGAGAACGAGTAACTGCCCCCATTTCTTCCCCATGCATTACAGACACTGCATGTTGGCCCATAGCCAGAATATGCCATACAGAACAACAGTGCCACCTAAAGGTAATATTCCCCTCCCTCCCTCCCTCCCTCCCTCATCATCTGGGTTTCATACTATGAAATGCTGTGCTTGGCAACTCGCTTTTGCGATTTTTAGAGCTTTATACAGTAGAACTGTCTTTGAGAAATATGCATATATAGCAAGCCAAAGAGAATACTGTTCTATACTGAAGGTCTGTGACAGTTTATTGGTGTAGAATGTTGAAACCATTGGATTTAATGAACCAGGAGATAATGTTTAATGTTGTGTGTGCACATTTTATATTAGTAGATTAACTCCAGTCCAAGATTAATTAAGAAACCGGAATCATAGAGGATGCTAATTAACACAGAAAATAAGAAAAGTTTTGTGAATTTCAGTGGTTATTCATACAAGTGAGGATTTGTTTGATAATGCCTGGACCCAAATCCATTTCTTCCACAAAGGAGTTTAGATGTCGAAATGAGAAAATGGTGATCGAAGTAGACAGGCGAGAAAAAAATGTTTCTTTCACAAACTCTCGGAGCAGTGCATCTTTGAACCATGACAAAGCAGTGAAATTAAACTGAATCTAGCCTCTTAGGAGAAGTTGGATTCTTTTCGAATCTCACCCATTAGACTTGTTTCAAGTAGAGGTTTATAAATTTAAAAATAAAGAAAGAAAAGAAAACACAGAAATGCATGTGGTAAGGTGATGACAATAGCATTCGCCTGGATCAGCTAGTTTCATATAAAACACATACAATATTTACGTCTTTTTTGGTCATTTGAGAACATCTACGGGGGGATTTTTGAAATCTACATTCTACATAGTGCATCACAGATGTATCACTCAGAGCAAGTTAGCTACCACAGGCACTTCAGTACTGAGCAGGGCAGTTATAAGCAGTACTTATAGACCAGTAAAAGTGTTCTTTTACCTGTCTGGTGTGCAAAGGTGCCCCCTTTGACTTGAAGCCTCCTTGTGAACTGCATTCTGAGGCACTGAAGTGATCAGAGCTGGTGGAGGAACGTTTGGAAAGCGTGTCACAGCCCCCAACAAAGGTATTGTCCAGTGGCAGCTCCTGTATGACATGGTGCTTTTTCACAGACACCGGAGTGTCAGCTTTGAGGTGGAAGGCGGACTGGGGTGAAGCGGACTTGTAGTGCCGGGCCAGGTCTGGGCTGCTGGGTTTGAAGGTGGTAGTAGGGGTGGCATTCCAATCAAAACGTCCAATCCCGGGCTCCTCGAGCTCAGCCGGGAGACTGATGGTTCCATTTATGGGTTCGTGGGCAGGGTCGTCGGGTTTGTTCTCCTCGATGGTGACAAAGTTCAAGAGGGAGCTCTTTGGTGACTTCCTCTTTTTGCGCTTCTTCTTCTTGTTTTGCTTGTTCTCCTGGTTGGGGGACATCCACTCGGCACCCTGCTTCTTTCTCTGAGCGGCCTTGAACTGTGAGGCGTGTCGGCAGCGCACCAGAACCGTTATGAAGATGACCACAATCACTACCATAGCGCCAGTCACGATGGCAATGATGGTTTTCAGGTTGTCAACATTCTGATAAGTCTCGCTGCTCTCACCAATGTTTCTATCCAGCGGCGTTTCCATTTTCCGTCGGATGAGGTCATGTATGTACGAGGAATTTCCAACCGTGTCGTTCACAAACAGGAAAACGAGGACAAGGGTGTGCAGGGATTTTGGATAGCCGAGATCACTGATGTTGACTACTAGCCTGTGGAGGCCAATGTCTGCAGCCGTGGGTTTCTGCTCTAATGTGATGTTCCCTGTTACAGGGTCAATTCTGAAAAGACCTTCTTTGTTGCAACTAACAATCGTGTACTTGAGTTCTGCATTCATACCCGTATCACCATCTACTGCAAACACCTCGGCCACAACCGACCCTGGAATCGCCGACAGTGGCACTAGTTTGAAAGAGGTGTTTGATGGTGGGTAGATGACGATGGGGGTGTTATCATTGACATCAATTACATTGATGGTCACCTTGGCAGCTGATGAACACGGAGGGCTTCCATTGTCCACGGCTCTGACGTCAAAGGTGTAGGAACTTTGCTGCTCTCGGTCAAAAGAAACGTTGGACTTTATGACTCCAGAATCTGGATCAAGGATAAAGTTCTCATTATCATTGAGGATTGAGAGTCTCACCACTGCATTCTCACCAGCATCTGCATCTGTGACTGTGATTACTCCAACTGTACTATATTTAGGCAGATTCTCTGACACAAAGAACTGAAAGTGGTTGTGTGTAAATTTAGGGCTATTGTCATTCTCGTCCAGTATGGTCACAATGACTGCAGCTTGACTCTGCAGAGCCCTGGTGCCATTGTCTCTAGCGGTGACCGTAAAGAGGAACCGCTCTTGTTCCTCCCTATCGAACACCCTGGATGCGGTTAGCACTCCTGTTTTGCGGTCAAGATCAAAGAATGATGCGTTGGGTCCAAGTTGGTAGACAATCTCCGCATTCCGTCCACTGTCCTCATCTGTGGCGCTGATGGTTGTCAGGAACATGTCACGCTGGTTGTTCTCCATGACTGCCAGCTCGATGACAGGCTGGGTAAAAATGGGTGGATTGTCATTCTCATCTTCCAGCCGTACTCTGACCAGGGCAGTCTGGTTCAAACTAGGTTTTCCAGAGTCAGAAGCCACAATCTTGAAGATGTACTCCTTGGTTCCTTCATAATCGAGCAGTGCAGATGTTTCTAACAAATACTGGTTATCATAAACTGCTTTGAGGTGAAAGGGAACATCTTTTTCAATGAAGCAAATCACCTTGCCGTTGACATCTGTGTCTTTGTCAGATACAGTAATGAGGGCAATCTTGGTGTTTATTGGATCTTTTTCAGAGAGCATTACAGTACCATTAATTGGACTGATGATGTATCTCAGGTCAATGTTTGGAGCATTGTCGTTAACATCGGTCACATTGATAGTTATGGTGGCTCTTGCTGGACTTGAGCTTCCATCGCTGGCTAGTACTGTGAGTTTATGAATAGCAGTCTCCTCTCTATCGAGCGGCCTTTGAACTGTTATGAGCCCAATGGTGGAGTTCAGAGCAAAAAGTCTCCGTGTCGCTGGAGACACCTGGGTACCAAACATGTATTTTATTTCTGCATTGGCCCCCACATCTGCATCGGTGGCTTGCAGCTGAACTACAGATGTCCCAACAGGGGAGTTTTCTGGAATGTGGACCTCAATTTGGCTCTCTTTGAAGACAGGCCGGTTATCGTTAACATCAGTGACAGTCACCTGTAGAATGGCAGTGCTGGATTTCTGTGGGTTCCCCCCATCCTCCACTTTTACTTTCATCACATAAGTATCTTTCTGCTCTCTGTCTAAATTCTGTTGAACGATAAGCTGAGGCCATTTCTCTCCCTCTGGTGTCTCCACAATATCCAAACCGAAGGCACTCTGCCCATTTAACAGCTCGTATTTGTGTACACTGTTGGGTCCGGTATCTGGATCAGTAGCAGAAGGAATAGCAAAGCGGCTGTTGATGAGTGTGTTTTCTGGAATTGAAATGTTGATCACAGGAGAGGGGAACATGGGGGCGTTATCATTAGTGTCTTTGACAATTATCTTAATTTTGATTAATCTGAAATAGTCATTGGGTAAAATGACCACCTCAATTTCAAAGGAACACTCGCTGTCTTCAAAAGAGGGGCCAGGACATAGTTTCTCCCTGTCTATACGGTTGGAGGTGGTAAAAATTTCTCCTGTATTGCTCATCACTCTAAGTAGCGGGGTGTCACCTGCTTTCGAAACAAGTCTGTAAACCAAATTACTGCTAGCCCCGGTGGCAGAGTACATATGGGAGATGTTCAAGTCCTTTGGTATGTTTCCAATAAGAACATTCTCCTGTAGCTCTTCTCGAATGGGGTAAATGAGCTCTTGGGCAATGGTTGGATCTAACCAGAAACAAGCAACTAATGTTGCCAACAAGAAAAAATCCCTTAAATCCATGACAGCAGTTCACGCGTGTTCCCGCTGCTTTAATTCAAACAGTTGTCTCCATATGGTGTTGTCAGAGCCAAGGTTTCACAGAGCCTTACATTTGTAGATAAAGAGCAGCCAAACACGACCCTACAACACACAACATTATAATATGTTACAATGAATTCCATAATATTCAACACTCAAGACAAATAACCGACAAATGGTGCATCAAAATCAATATAATTAAAAATCAAATAATAAGTTGTAAGGTTTATAGTACGGCTTTACAAAGATGGCAGTGCATTCTAGTTATAATTCTTCAATTAATTCTAACAACCATACAGCCTAGTATTCACTGTAATCATTTCCCTGTACATACACAGAGGCTCTGGATAAAATAATGCAGCCAGTCAAGCACTCAGCATCATCTTTCAAGAAATTTCAAATGAAATTCCTCTAATGTCACCCCCTTCAAAGTGACACATCATGATTTGGGATTTAATCTAATTATTATTTCATTGTGAATAAAAAGCATATGCACGAGAAGTGTCAGTGTGTTTTGAAACAAGACAGTACATAAATTCTGCATGCAAACCCGTTTGGGTGTATGCATGCATGCATGCGTTTTCTTACCTCAGTTCACTGTCAGCTCGCTCATACGGAGGTTACCAAATTCGAGCGCATAGTGACAAATCCGTTCGACCAGTCAGAAAAATGATCTGACTCCAGTATAATATGAAAATATCCGTATTGATGACTGCTTTGAGGACTAGGTCAGTGAATACTTAAGTATTTTAGTCGTGGAAAAAAAATCCAATTCAGAGCACAGCTGGTTTTGGGGGGAAATGTTGATTTAACTGCAATCAATCAGACAATCTTTAT
This sequence comes from Rhinogobio ventralis, assembly GCA_039654625.1. Classification (NCBI taxonomy): domain Eukaryota; kingdom Metazoa; phylum Chordata; class Actinopteri; order Cypriniformes; family Gobionidae; genus Rhinogobio; species Rhinogobio ventralis. Next base: position 6,689,386 of record CM077205.1, on the reverse strand, counting down.
TAACTTTCCCCCGCAGATCAGCGTGCGGTCGGGGGCGCGCGGAATGCGGTGGTCGGTGATGAATCAGGTGATCCACGCGCGTGTTAACGGTCCCGCACGGTCATTCCGCATTACCGGAGGAGCCCTTACGAAATGCACCTGTTCTGCTCAAATATCAATATAAACTATCCCATCAGAGAAAAAGAGTCAAGTTCAAATGCGATCAGATCATTTCCCCCTCAGTCAGAAAGAAAATCCACGGCTTCAGTCCCGGTATCTTGTGCGTTATTGGCCGCGCACACCTGAATGAGGAAAAGTCCAAACGGTGGGATGTGTTGGGATGCTTATCCTCGCTCTCTCCTCTTCCCCAGACTGAATTTCTCGCAACAACTCTGTGTATGCCCACAGGGGAACGCCCCCTCGGCTGCTGATTGGTCCGTCTCTTCATTAACGTCGCATAAAGGGGAGGGGGAATAACGTGATTGGTTAGAATTAACGTCACTCAAGCGCGCTGTTGCGACTGAGCAAAATGCCTCAGAAAGGCTCTGCGGGCTGCGGGATGAGGAGCTCCGATGTACGGTTTCATTTCATCTCATTTAGACTATTTAATGTATTTGTTTACAGCGCTATGAAGTCAAATAATCCGTACACAAACTAATACTGTTTTGTTGCTTGTGATTGATAGTTGTTTGGAGTATTAAAGAGTGCAATATACGTGTCAAACTGACTAAAAGCGTTCCAGAACAAATAAAGTCTGTCAGACTGATGCAAAAACCTGATACCTAAAGCTATGCTAATACCTAAACATTAGCTACACTACTTCTTACTTTTGTTGAATTGTTAGTACGGAAACATCAGTTTATTTTAGGCTAATTGCTTTAATCTACTTTTCTCAGTATTGATGAAAGTTAAACCACCATATGGCCTCTTTTTGTACCATCTGACTGCCATCAGTACATTTTACACTTGTATTAAACACATTTTAAAAGCTCGAATAGGTTGGTATATTAACATTGACAAACAGTGTCACCAAAATCCTCCCCATAATGCTTTGTCACTGTGGAATTTTATTTATAAAGTTTATGAAAATGAATCTTGATTAAAAAGGTATTCAGTTGTAAAATTCATCATTGTAATTAGTTTTTATTAGTGATTTAGTTTTTTTCTTTTAAGTAAGGTAACTGGATTGAACTATGTAACAGTAACACAAACGTTATGCACAGATCTAAAATCTGTTCATCTCTTCTATTTAAGGTTTATTAGACTGAATAGAGATGAAACTCTCTGAAGAGAAATGGACACCAACAGGAAAGCGGAGCATGTTTAGTTGAGTTGTGGTAAACAGCACCATCTAGAGGAAAACACGAGACACATGCGCTTATCTCCCATCTGACGACACTCCTGTCGAGGTTTCAGGTGTGTGTGTGTGTGTGTGAGAGAGAGAGAGAGAGAGAGAGAGTCCAAAAGCTTTGTTAGGTCAAAGAGGGAGGGACTGAAGAGCCAGTCTGGTTCTTAGAAATTATTATCAGCTTTTTTCCCCCACTGACATCAAAGATTACAAGGGAAAAGGGGGAGATACAGGAATAAAAATATATATTTTTGGCTGGCTGACAACCTGGGCCGACCTATCATTTCTCAAATTTAAGAACTGTGACTAAAGCATAACTGCAGTAGAGAGACACGTCACAGGGGTCATACATTTTCAAAATACTGAGTTTAATATTAAATTAACTTTAAAAAATCACATTGATTTCTTTTCTCACAATAGAACATTTACATCAACATAGGGTGGATTTCAAATATTTTTTGTCATGTTCCATAGCACTTTTAAATAAAAAGAAAATTTTATTATAATTTTTTTTTCTTTTCCTCTGATCAAAACATTTAAAAAACATTTTTTTTCCATCCTATTCTATCCAGTTCTTTTATGACATCACCATACAGGAAGTGACATCGTTTTGGAGGGCAACCAACAGGACAAAACATCAGTGAGTATTAGCAATGGATTTGCATTTTAAACTTAACATTCCATCTTGTTTAATAAAATTTCACAAATCTTTATTATACTATGAACATTTCAAAATGAACTTCAAGTAAACTAACTCTCAAATTGTCAGTGGCTAACTTGCTATTATTGAAATAAGTCATTAAATTAAAACACAAGCATATTCATTTCTGAAGGTTACAGAGGTCAGTATTCGGGGTGTATTGTGGGTTTGACCTTTTGGATTTGGTGATGCTATATACTTCCAGGCCAGAGAGTATAAGGAAGGGATGATTTCCATGGATATTAGATTAGCTATTAAGTTTTGCTTTTCTACTGCAATAAATTAGAGTCCCATAAGAGCTGAACTCTTTTCACATCGATATTTTCCATTTTATTTTCTGCATTGCTTTTTTTCCTTGCATGAATAATGCACATAAGCTCATGTCTATGATGCTGGACTGTTGATATGTAAAGGATTATCGCAGACCTGATAACCTTTCAATTGTGTATTGAAAGAATTCTATTATAGCAGTAAGACCATGAATTATGAAAGACCAAACATAAAATGTATTGATAAAGCATCCTGCCCCTATTGAGCCAATTTAAACACATATAAAGTCATTGCTAAAGTGAAATTCTTTCATGAAATCCTCTACGATTAAACACAAGCCCTAAGGTCAACTGAGAAAGCCACATATTGAAAGATATTGACTTATTTGAGCGGTTCCTTTGTGAACAGGTGAGCTTTCTGCTTCCTAAAAGCTTTACGTTTCAATGCGCTTAGCTCAAGTGTTCTTCAGAGATCAAATGAAAAAGGACCACATTGCTTTGTATAGCAAAAACTTATATTAAAAACACCTTGTTGAACCTGTCAGACAGATCATGGTGAACTTTTACAATACCTCCACTTTAGATGAAAGTACTTTTCTTATAAACAACTGTGTTAAAGTTTTCAAAATGTCATTTGCACTGATGCATCTTGTGATTTGTATCAGTGCAGCTCTTTGTAAAATATACTTTTGAAAAAAAACTTTTTTATGAACACATACACTTACATTGGCTTCACTCTAGTGAACATAAATCTGTCAGATATAAGACAAAACAAGTGCAAAAATCTGCCAATGAAACGCAAAACTTACATTCAAGAGAAATTCTTTAAAAATTACCATAGGCTAAATATCTTATGCGGTTTTGCTTTTCAGGTATCTTGTTTCAAGGATCCTTAGATATTTTTTACAGAAAACAAGGACAGGATACTGATTAGGCATGTGCTTTCAGTGTTCAATGTTTAAAGGTTTTTTACTTCTTCCAACATCTCAAGATTCCATTTACAAGATCCGGTGAATTTAAATACAGGCTTTCTGTGAACTCTGCAAAAAAGAGCTAATCAAACCTGAAGCGACAAAGCTTGGTTTCTTAGATGCACGTCTGTGAACTAAGTACATTTACAGAAAGACTTCAGAAATGCAAAGTCACTGTAAGTCATTAAAATATGGAAGTGTAAAAGGATAACCAAAATAGAAGTGCTGCTCCTAACTGCAATAAACTGTAAAAACATCTACGTGGCACTTAAAAGCATCCGAGTGATCCAGAAAGAAAATCTTCTTTGAGTTTCATCCTGTTCTCGACTAATTTCAGCGCCACGTCTGCCGTTTCCGAGATTGTGTGGATGTGGAGGCATTTGAGAAAACGTGTCTCGCACATGCATAAATAAACATTCACACATGTGCGCTGATGACTGTATCCGTGGCTGCTCGGCTATGGCCAGATGATGGTTCGGTCCAGCTCTCTGGCACCACATACTGCCTGCCAACCTGGCCTATCTACCTCTCACTGAGTGTGTGTCTGTGGGAGTGTGTGAAAAGCAGAGATAGGATGAGCGAGAGGTGATCTCTGGGGTTCCGGACACTCCTGCTATCTTTAGGCACAATCTGGGCCGGTGGCAGGATTGGACAGAGCGGGCCAGAGAGTGATAAATGTTCACCAATGGCCCATGTGGCACTGCCAAGAGATGAGTTTACATCACAGTCTCATTACAACTCAGATACAAGGTTACTGGGACAACAAAGCAGCATCCAAAACAGAATGATGGCGTCCAAATGTAACTGAAGTGAGCATGATTGAATCTAAAGGAAGTTAGATCTGGCGAGAGCCTTAACCCCAATAGACATTGAGAAGGACATGTCTCCTCCAATATTCAGATCAGTGCTCCACTGATAAGGCTTATTCTGTGGTTAATTTTAAAATTATTATATTTGATTCCCCCAGTTGTGATTACATCCTTAAATCCAGCTATTACAGGAAGGCATTAGCGTTGTGATATCAGGGCTGGTGTCTGTCGTTTCCTTGTGTTTTCTAGGCCCTGTTTACACCTGGTATTAAGATGCGTTTTGGTCACAAGTAGATCGGATCACAAGTAGATAAGGGAGACACATTCCCATTTACACCAGGGGCCAGATTTACTAACAGCCTGCGCCAGCACAAACCCTCTTTTTGCATTAAAAATCTACTGTCAAGATATACTAAAGACACACAGAGAAAATTTTGCGCTGAAAGGGCGTGGGCACAGTTATTTTTACAGCTGACCTTATTGCATATGCATTGTATTAATTTCCCTTTCAGACGCAAAATTTATAGGAGGAGAGTATTTAAATGAATCATGCGAGGTGGTTTACTAAGGTTTGCGTTTGTCAATTTATTGGTGTTTGCTCCATTATTTACCGCCCAAAAAAAAGCACGTCTTAAACCAGACGCTAACTGGTAGATTGCGTTGATCATTATGGTAATGATCCGGCTGCGTCTGTGTTCTTTAATTTGCACGTCATCAGTAGATCACGCACTGAACTTTCCACTCCCGACGGCACTTTTTTGGAATTGCTCTCTCACACTAATTTACCCTGTTTAGTAAATCTGGCCCCAGGTGTTTTAATCCGTCTCTTTTGTCCACTTTCAACCACTTCTGTCCTGATTTCTTCAAGGGGAGGGTCTATGGGCCAGTAAATGTATGGGTTATTTCAGATCTTTCGATCTATTGGACAAAATAAGCCCGCACAATTTTCATATGAACATGACTGGAGATGACAGAAAAACATACAGAGAGTAGCAATTGTTCTACGATCAACTTAGGCTTACGATGCTTTTGGGAAATGTAGCACCAGGCCGTGTGTATTAGAAATCAGAAATGGTGAGAGAACATTTAGTCGTCAACCAAACTTGGGTCTCCAGCTGACAAAGTTTAAATCCCATCTGGCTAGCGTGCTTCCCATAATGTTTAGGCAGTTAAGTCAGTAGGTGGAGAGTAGACGGTCTTTTGTGGCTGTTTGAGCGCATTAGCCCACATGAGTGTCTACACTACGAAAGCAATCTGGTCGAATGAGTTTTTGACCTCTGGAAGTGGTGGAAAGTGGACAAGCTCAAAACGAGTTAGACCCCGTTAACACCTGTATTTAGCATCACCCACCTGTGATCCGATCGACCAAAACGCATCTTAATATCAGGTGTAAAAAAGGCCCTAGAAAGCGAGAGGTTGACAAAATCAAGCCTGTGGGGATTAAATAAGAGCTATGACGTTTTAATGATGGAACAGTTAAAAGTATTGTAGACCTTTATATGAAAATTCTCTCATCATTTACTCACCCTCATGTCATTCAAAACGTGCATGCCTTACCCTCTTCAATATACTGTAGCATACAAGCAGAATTTTTGAAGGTCTTGTGAGAGTTCATAATGACCATGGCAAAAATCACCATAAAACTAGCCCATATCTTGTTCACTATATTTTGTCTTTTAAAGACATATGATAGATTTATGTGTTGAACAGAAAAAAGTTTGGTCATCATTCCCTGAAAATCTTCTCCGCTGCAACTCTAAAATTGAACGTGGGAACCCTTAAAAAAAGGTTCAAAAGCTACTGGAAATTTAAGAATAAAATAAAGAAAAAATATAATAAATATAATGTACACAACTTGAAATAAGTATATATATACAGTGGTGGCTAAAATTATTAGAACACCTGACTGATCTGAAAATATTGCCTTTTTTTTGCCTCCAAAACATGATTTCATTTCATAATGTTCTTTAAAACATGCAGATGGTTGCTCTGACCATCAAATATCAGGTGAAGTGAGTCATACTGTTTGTATCCACTTTTAACTTTAATATTTGGTATGTTCACCTTTTGCAGCAATTACAGCAACACATCTCTCTGGCATAGTGTCAATATATTTCCTCTGAGAACACTAATGTTATCCCATGCCTTCTGCAAATGAAGCCAAAGGCTTTCCTTTGAATGTACAATAGATCTGTCCAGTTTATTTTCCAACTCGCCCCAAATGTGATCGATGGGGTTGAGGTCCGGACTTTGAGGGGGCCAGTCCATCATTTTCAATGTTCCAGCAGATTTCTTCCGTCGCAGATATTTCCGGCAATAGTTGGAAGAATGTTTCGGGTCATTGTCCTCTTGGGAATTAAATCCAGGCCCAATAAGACGACTCCCAGATGCCAAGTGTTCTAAAAAATCAATCTATCCATCCATTTATCCACCCATCTATCCATACATCCATACATACAGTCAAACCAAAATGTATTCAGACACCTTCAACATGTTCTCACATTATCACAGTTTATTCACTATAGTTTAGAAAATGGTAATAAAATATGGCAAGAACTCAGAGTTAAACTCTCAGAACAAATTAATCTTGATAATGTCAAATAACTTTGATAGAAAGGTATGTAATGGATTACAATCAACCAATCAGCTGTCAGCTGTTAAATTTAAGTACACAATTAGATGATACCAATTTAGGTCAACCTAATACGACCTTTTACACCACAGACTGAACAAAATGAAGCATTGCTTGGTCATTAAGCAATGCTTCATTTTGTTCAGTCTGTGGTGTAAAAGGTCGTATTAGCAGTTAAAGAAAAAACACTTAAGCAAAACATGGTCAGGTCAAAGTGTCTGAATAATTTCGGTCCCAAATTTGTATAAATTTTACTGGTAGTACACTGTATTAAGGATTTTTGGGTGTAATATGTTACAGTTTACTTTATTTTGCTATCCTTACTTACATAAATGAACTATAGTGTCTTGCACCCACTAGTAAAAAATGATATCTGGTGTCTGAATAGTTTTTGTTTATTTATTGGCATACTATTCCTTTTACTGCAAGTGTGATTTAATCCAAGGGAAGATAGTAGAACTATATATTACAGGGACACATCAGCAAACATGTGATCTCACAAGTTGCCGTCTGGTGTGTACTTGTGTGTTTTCCAGAAAGTGAGAGGTTGACAAAATCAAGCCCATGGGATTTAATAAGAGCTGTGAAGTTTAAGAACCTCCATATTTCTTTCTTTATTTAGTGTGTGTGTGTTATGCAGTGGCCTCAAACTTAAGCCACACTTAAAATGCCTGAATGTCATTGCATTAGAAAACAAAATATATCAAACCAAGTTGCATTTGCAAGCAAATGCTGCACAGCATTGACTTTTAGCCAATTGGTATCAAGGTGATTTTTTTTATGGATGTATAAAATCAGTTTTCAAGTTCACACAGTACGCACACGCGCACACGCACACGCACACACACACACACACACACACACACACACACACACACACACACACACACACACACACACACACACACACACACACACACACACACACACACACACACATATCAACTATGAATTTTTTCAAGTAACATTTGACAACCATAAAGTGTTACAATATTTTTGTCTTCTTTTTGGACAAAATCTATTGTTTGATTATTTCAACCCGAAATGTTTTGCTGGAAAAGAGTGTTTGTGGCATTGTCTTTAAATGCCACTTGGTTTGATGTTTTATAACAAATGCAATGACGTTCATACATTTTTAAATGTGGCTTCATTGTTCAAATGTTTTTGGGGCCACTGTATCTCAGCAATCCCTACAGCATTTGCAGTCTTTCTCGCATATACATGGATGTTTTCCTACTAATAACGGCACGTAGTGTTTATACTCTTTTGTTTCTCTGATTCAAAGTGAAGTCCTGTGTATGTGGGTCACGAGTCGTCTGCAGAGATCTAAAGTGTCTATGAATAACAGGAAATGAGGAGGAGACAGAAATGGAGGGGAAATGGAGAAAAGCAAGGAGAGGAGATGGAAATAAAAGAGTGTTGGGCTCTCATAACAATAATCTTTACAGTTCCAAATGGAATTTTATCCCCTGCTTGCTAAGCCAGTGTCAGAGCCGCAGCCCGTGGGGAGCACAGCAGTGTGTATTAATTACAATTCAGATTCACGCTTATTTGAATCACACAAAATTAAAAATTCTTCCATTTCAATTTGCTTCCTGAGAAGGAAATGTCAGCAGACAAAGGGTTTTTCCCCCGACTTTGGAGAAACGTGCTTTATTTATTTATTTTATCTCCTTTTCAAGTTCCTCGTGACATTTGTTAATGTGAGTGTATGTTTCACATTTTTACAATTTTATAATCGGCAGGCTGCAGAGCAGATTGGAGCAGCTGGCAGTTGGAGAGAGAGTTAAAACTCTGATTAGCCCAGAGTGAGTCACACAAGATATGCATGTGTGTGTGTGGTTCAGATATTCCCTACATTACAATTACAAACATGGCAATATCCAAAATCATTGTCCTTGTGGGGACATTTTTTGGTCCCCATGAGGGAAACAGCTTATAAATCATATGTATTATAAGATGTTGTTTGAAAATGTAAAAATGAAGAACATGAAAACCCAACCCATTGTGTGTGTGGTGGTGGGGTGGGGGGGATGAGTTATGGGCAGAGGCTGGACTCGCCAGTTTCCCAGCATCCTCTGTCTTCATGTCCAATCACAGTGCCTTTAGTTCTATGCTGGTCCAAGCTGGTTTATGCTGGTAAATGCTAGCTAGACCATGGTTAAAGGGTTAGTTCACCCAAAAATGAAAATTATGTCATTAATTACTCACCCTCACGTCGTTCCTAACATGTAAGACCTTCGTTCATCTTCGGAACACAAATTAAGATATTTTTGATGAAATCCAAGAGCTCTCTGACCCATCCATAGACTGCAACATTATTACATTGTAGGGAGCGAAGGTTTCGGTGCACTGGAAGGATTTTGCTCCCTGATCAGTGGTCATGATTACTGAACTAGGGAGCTGATTGAGACGTACCCTCAGTTCCTGAAGGCTGTCCTGCAGAGTTTAGCTCCAACCCTAATTAAACACACCTGAACCAGCTAATAAAATAGGTGAGTTTATTCAGGAGCTAAACTCTGTAGGACATTGGCCCTCGGGGGCTGGATTTGTGGAACCCTGAGCTAGACCAAAAGCATTAAACACCACCAGAGTAACACTAATTAACACCAGGCCAGAACCAAACTAACATGGGCCGCATTTCCCAAAAGCATTGTTAGCATAAGTATATAATAGAAACCATTGGCACCAATTGTCTCTACAATGATCTATTTAGGTTTACGGGGAAATCAGGGAGTATGCTTATCGATGCTTATGGATGTTCCCTTAACGGATGTTCTGAAGCACAAAACATAAATCACGCGTGCCAACTCACTACACATAATACGATAATGTTTTTAAAAATACAAACCATTATTTTATTATATTTCAGCACAAACATACATTGCTAGACAGGTAGGCTAATGAACATAATCTACATTTATAATTTATTTACGGCTGAAATGTTGCACGTATATGTAACAAGCAAAGTATTATCATAATGTACTTTAAATAACATTAGAATAAATCGGGAGCTAGGGAGCTGATTGAGCCGCACCTTTGTTTAGCTGGTGCTGGACTGGTACTGGTAAGCGGTACTGGTAAGTGCTGGTCTAGTGCATGTTTATGCAGACTAAAGTGGGTCTAGTACTAGTTAATGCTGCTTAGTGCTTTTCTATTACTGATTAGTGCTGATTTGGTGTTCATCTAGCTATTGGATCAGTATAACAAAAGATAGTTGGCGAATTTGATCAAACAGATTAGCATTTTCATTAAGCTAGTTAAAGGGATAGTTCTGTCATTTACTCAACTGCATATCAATCCAAGAACTGTATGACTTTTTTTTATTCAGAAAAAATATGATGGGGTTTTTATGTTCCAGCAGAAGAAAGTAAGTCACACTGGTTTGAGTAAATGATGACAGAATTTTCATTTTTGATTTAACTAAAAATGTTTCTTTTAAGAATGCATTTTGGGAAACCGTTTTCAAAACTGCAAAATCTGCTGGTGACAAGTAGTGCTGCTCTTTTCAGCAATTTCAAAATGAATGCTTATTACTGAATACTTATTATGTATGAGATGTGTTAATAACAAGCAGCACATATGACACTGACTTCCATGTGCATATGTCTCACACACTGTCACAATTAACTGTCAGAGTAGGTAACTGTCACAAGTCTAATTATTCCATTTTAATTCATCTCAATGGATACAGCTTTTCTGTCTACATTTACACCCTCTCTCTTGATATATATATATATATATATATATATATATACATCCCAACCCACATGCCAACACACAGCTGTAGTAGTAAAAAACTGAAAGCATGGATCATTGTATTTACCAATTCACAGAAAGCCTCTCAGACATAGTGCTGTACAGATGTGCCTCTTTGACCCTTGGTTATTGCTCTCAAAGTGTCTGTAATTCATGCCTATGATGGAGAAAAGACATTTCCATTCCTTTCAAACACCCTTAAATTGTAGGCGTGTCATTTGGTCAACGGCTGAGCTTGATAAATAGAATTCAAACCATTTGAAGTCTGACAAGTCAAGCATTTCGCCTTTGGAAAAATAAGAGTGAATGGTACACTTATCACGGTGCCTGTGGAGTAAGAATACATCAGAAAAATGACTGCAGCGAAAATTCTTTCACTCAGCTGTGTTGTCTTTAGTTTTTCCAGCGAGGGTCTTTGAAAAGAGACCTTGTGACTCTGTGGTAATTTGATGGCTTAGAATTGCTCATTTGGGCCACAACAACAAACTTGTTTCCGAAAGCTTTTTTAAAAATTGTTGAGCACGCAGCTCTGTTTTCTTCTTGCAAATGTTTAGGCTGAAACAGGGCGCTATATGGTGAGATTTGAGGTTTATGTTCGAAACGTATAATCTGCTCATCCCTCTCCCAGTCTCTCCCTATCTCTTTCTGTCTGTCTCTATCAAGCCAACTATCTATCAACTCTCCCCTGCCTCAGCCAGACTCCAGGAAGTGACATCATCGACACAAGACAGATGGTCCCATTAGATAAGAGAGGCCTGGGTGGCATCACAGCTGGATGGGAGTTATCAACAAGGCATTTGTCAACAGAACATCTGAATGACCTATTTACTATCAGCGAGAGCTGTAGATTTAAGGCCAGACAGTGTGGTGGGGTTCAGAGCCGTGAAGTTGTGATGTTAGACAAGGCCATAACCATGTCGAGAACACTGAACAAGCTAAATGTGATAAAGGTCCTGTGTGTGTAATAGCTTTTGGTCCTAAATGTGGTAAAGGCCCCAAATGCAATAACTTTTAGCACAATTGTTTGTGCAGTCAAGGTAGTGCTTGGACGTTGTCATGGTTACAGTCACAAGGACTTCATTCTTCATTTTTCGTGTTTTGTACAAAAAAAAAAACATACAATAAAAAAATAGCTGTGTCTTTTTAGGCACATGATTAGCTATGTTATTTCACAATTCTAGATTAAAATGTTTATACCACAACAAAAACTACTAGCCTAACTAATATAAAATTCAGGCAAGTAAACGGTCAGTAATGAAATAAGAATAAATAAACAAATTAAGACCATTAAAAAATGGATTATAGTGTGTAATGCACCTATATGTTTACTGATTTGGTTTTTAATTAAAGTAATTCATTTTCAGCAAGGATGCATTAAATTGATCAAAAGTGACATTTATACTGTTTCAACATATTTCTGTTTCAAATAAATGCTGTTCTTTTGAACTTTCTGTCCATCATAGAATCCTGAAACAAAAATGTATCATGGTTTCCGCAAAATATTAAGGAGCACGATTGCATAAACATTGATAATAATCAGAAATGTTTCTTGAGCAGCAAATCATCATATTAGAATGATTTCTGAAGGATCATGTGACACTGAAGACTGGAGTAATGATGCTGAAAATTAAGCTTTGATCACAGGAATAAATTACATTTTTACAATATATTAAAATAGAAAACAGTTAATTTAAATTGTAATAATATTTTTACAATATTACTGTATTTTTCTGTGTTTTCACTGTATTTCAAATAAATACAGCCTTGGTGGGCATAAGAGACTTCTTTCAAAAACATAAAAAAAAAAAAAACTGTAGCAAAAATGGCAGTTTATATATATTTAAAACATTTTGGTAACACTTTATTTTGATGGTCCCCTTTAGACATTATATTGACTATAAGTATGTTGCACCTACATGTCAACTAACTCTTATTAGAGTATTAGTAGACTGTCTGCTTAATATCTGCTAACACGTTATTTTGATGCCCATAACCCCTTATTCTACTAACCCTAACCGTACTCCTTAAAAATCTACTAATACTCAACTAATACCCTAATGAGTTAGTTGACATGTAGGTACAACGTTATGTATAGTCAACAGAAGGGGAGACCGGGTATGGTTGTAACACTTTTTTCTTCAGCACCTAAAACACCCTTTTCTGAAACTTTTAGGCAAAGTACTATTTTGTACTAAATTACTGGGGTAGGTTGTAACACATACTGGGGTAAGTTGTAACAGGTAGACAAAATACAAAAAAACTCCAAGAGTACTCCAAGTGATGCCACAACAACAGTTTTATTTTAAATGAATGGCTGCAACAATAAATATATACGTAAATACGGCATGTGTATGTGCATATTGTGTGTGTTTGTACATGCACACGTGTGTGTTTGTTTGTGCATGTCTGTATGTGCACATTCATATGTGTGTGTGTGTGTGTTTGTGTGTGTGTGAGCGAGAGCAAATTAACATAAACATAGGCATTCTGTAGAATTATTAAAATCACAAAAATGTTCTTAGATGTATGTAAGTGGATGGTTGTTTCAAAACACGTGTTACAACCTACACCGCCACCCATTGTTTAGCTAGCTGTATTAGCATGGTGCTTTGAAATTAGCAGGAGGTTGATACACCATTTTTTACTAGAGAAACTACACTTTGACTTGATATAACTAATACAACATTATCTACAATGGTAGAAGTAGAAGTAGAAGTATTCTTTTTTACTTTTTTACCTCAGAATTAGATTTTCTGCTGTAGCAACACAGACTGGAAAACCTCCACGTGGGATCGTAAAGGAAGCCAGAGGAAACCGAAACTGTCATATGACTCCTATTTTATCCGTGATTCGTGGAATTGGTAGTGTTACAACTCTCCCCATGTTAATATATCCGGTCTTCCCAATATCTAAAGTTTAACCAAATATTTTGCAGCAAACTGATTGTCACACACACAAAAGTTTCAAGTGGACCAACCATTTATTTTAGTAAATGATTACTCTTAATGAGTAAGCCTCGATATTTACAGTCTTTGTATGGTGTAATTTAATCATCATCAAGTTTAAATTTAAAAAATTTCACAGCAGGAAGCATTATAGCGATGTGTTTCATGTAGGGCCTGTTTGAGGATTTGTGATGTGGGGCAAACGTTTGCAGGCCTGAGCGGCATTGTGTGCTCTGGGGGACAGTATAAGAGAAAGCTGCCGAGGTCATGCACAAAATTTTAAAGATGTTATTTTATGCAGCAGGGTTATCTGTTCACCCTCATCGCCGTAGCTCTGCTGTTATTTCAAAGGTAAATGTCTCTGTACATAAATAGTCTTTTGAGTGCTGTGATTGACACCCTGCTGGATCAATACAGATATCCTTGGCTCACCGGACAAACAAGGACTTGAGATATCCTCACTCTATCTCTCTCTCTGTTTCTATGTCTCTGTTTATTTCCTCCCCTTGACTTTCTCTCCCCTGTATCTCTTTCTCAATTTCTTCCTCCAACACCTCCCTCGTTTCACTCGCAGTCTCTCTATTTCTTGCCTCTCTCTCTCTGACACTCACATATCATGTTCAGGATGTGCACTGCTAAAGGTCAAACTTTCTCGGCTCATTTGTTTTGCCACAGCCCAAAAAAAGATGTCTGCTGTGTTCTCTGAGATGATGAGGGGAGTGTGGATGCTGTGCAAGGGCGCCAGATTGATACCAAGACTGAGATGATGGAGAAACTGGCAGGGGAAGAAGAGAGGAGGGGAATGAGGAAGCTATTACCTGATGGAGATTAGGAGAGAAAATAAAAGAGTAGGTAAGAAGTTGCTTTCAGACTTAACTCGAAATCAAATGTGACTCTATTAACATCAGTGTCTATATATATATATATACCAATCAGGCATAACATTATGACCTAATATTGTGTTGGTCCCAAAACAGCCCTGGCCCTTCGTGGCATGGACTCCACTAGACCCCTGAAGGTGTGCGAGGTGGGGCCTCCATGGATCGGACTTGTTTGTCCAGCACATCGCACAGATGCTTGATTGAATTGAGATCTGCAGAATTTGGGGGCCAAGTCAACACCTTAAACATGTTGCTGTGCTTCTCAAATCATTCCTGAACCAGTTTAGTGGCAGGGTGCATTATCCTGCTGAAAGAGGCCACAGCCACCAGGGAAAAAATGTTTCCATGAAAGGGTGTACATGGTCTGCAACAATGCTTAGGTAGGTGGTACGTGTCAAAATAACATCTGGCAGGACCCAAGGTTTCCCAGCAGAACATTGCCCAAAGCATTACACTGCCTCTGCCGGCTTGCCTTCTTCCCATAGTGCATCCTGGTGCCATGTGTTCCCCAGGTAAGTGACGCAAAACGCACCCGGCCATCCACGTGATGTAAAAGGAAACGTGATTCATGAGACCAGGCCACCTTCTTCCATTGCTCCGTGGTCCAGTTCTGATGCTCACGTGCCCACTGTTGGCGCTTTTGTCGGTGGACAGGGTTCAGCATGGACACCCTGACTGGTCTGCAGCTATACAGCCCCATACGCAACAAACTGCGATGCACTGTGTATTCTGACACTTTTCTATCAGAACCAGCATTAACCAAAGTAGCTTGTCTGTTTGATCGGACCACACAAGCCAGCCTTCACTCCCAACGTGCATCAATGAACCCATGACCCTGTTGCCGGTTCACCACTGTTCCTTCCTTGGACCATTTTTTTTTAAAAGATACTGACCACTGCAGACCGGGAACACCCCACAAGAGCTGCAGTTTTGGAGATGCTCTGACTCAGTCGTCTAGCCATCACAGTTTGGCCCTTGTCAAACTTGCTCAAATCCTTACGCTTTCCCATTTTTCCTGCTTCTAACACATCAACTTTGAGGACAAAATGTTCACTTGCTGCCTAATGTATCCCACCCACTAACAGGTGCCATGATGAAGAGATAATAAGTGTTATTTACGTCACCTGTCAGTGGTCATAATGTTATGCCTGATCGGTGTATTTCTGTCATGACAACTCTCAGAGAGATTGGCATGGTAATGGATATGGCAATGTTAATGTATTCGGTCTTGGCGGAATAGATCTGCTACGCTGCTGCTGTTGATTTTTGCTACTGTTGCAGAGTAAGTACAGAGACTTGCTACTGCCAGTACAGTCACAGACATGCTGCACATATAACATACATGAAATAACCCCATAGCAGATCTATACAGGTGGAGCTGGGAAAGGTGGAGGGTTTCTGAAAGCGCACTGCACTGCTAACAGCAAACAGTGCCAAGTATTTAAATGTTGAGCAGCGAGCTCATTGGCTACTGATACAGCAGGAACCAATCAGCTGTGCCCTATAGAGAATGTGATTGCAAGCAGATTGAGTTAAGGATCTATCAGTCTGCGCCATCTAGAGTTTCATGACAGAACTTTGTATATATTACAATTAATTTATTAATTTATTATTTGAATATATTGTAAAATGCCATTTATTTCTGTAATACAAAGCTAAATTTTCATCATCATTACTCCAGTCTTCAGAGTCACATGATCCTACAGAAATCATTCTAATATGATAATTTTCTGCTCAAGAAACATTTCTTCTTATTATTAATTTTGTGCAGCTTAATATTGTTGTGTAAAACTTTTTTTCAGGATTTATTGATGAATAGAAACTTAAAAAACAGCATTTATTAGATTTGTTTTGGTAACACTTTAATATGGGGAACACATATTCACTGTTAACTACAACTTTTGCCTCAATAAACTCCTAATTTACTGCTTATTAGTAGTTAGTAAGGTAGTTTTTGTAGCGTTTAAGTTTAGGTATTGAGTAGGATTAAGGGATGTAGAATATGGCCATGCAGAATAAGGCATTAATATGTTCTTTATAAGTTCTAATAAACAGCCAATATCCTAGTAATATGCTTGCTAATAAGCAACTAGTTAATAGTGAGAATTGAACCCCAAAATAAAGTTTTTTAATTAAATATAAAAGTCTTTGCTGTAACTTTTGATCAGCAACTACATGTCAACGCACTCTCATTAGAGTATTAGTAGATTGTCTGCTTAAAGGTATAGTTCACCTAAAAATATACATGTCTTTGTTCTGCTGTATACACAAAAGAAGATATTTGGAAGGATGTTTGTAACCCCCAATTGACTACCACAGTAGGGGGGAAAATACTATGGTAGTCAATGGGGAGCTGAGATCTGCTTGGTTACAAACATTCTTCCAAATATCTTCTTTTGTGTATACAGCAGAACAAAGACATGTATACAGGTTTGGAACAACTTAGAAGAACTTTCATTTTTGAGTGAACTATCCCTTTAATATCTGCTAACATTATTTTGATGCTTTTCCAACAGACATTCTACTGGCTATAAGTAACTTTGCAACTACATGTTAACTTATTCTACAAAATACCTTGTCTACACCGGCGTGATGCGATGCAAAATGTATTATAAACATGGATTCTGTCTACACTGGATGCGGCGCGAAGTGGGCGACAAATCTCCGACAGTAAACTGATGCCTCATTCTATTTATGAAGTACTGACATGAAGGACAAATGCTTTGCAATCCAGTGTAGACAGCCTTTAGCTGTTGCGACACAACAGGAGCGACAATGGCTGCGTCCCATGTAGACACGGTGTAACAGTCTATTAATACTCTAATGAGACTTAGTTTACATGTAGTTGCAAAGTTACTTATAGTTAGTAGAATGTCTAGAGTGGACAATCTAAATAAAGTGTAACCAACTTGTCTTGTACCTTGTCTGCTGCCTTTGACATCAAAGCTCTAGATAATTGCTAGTGTAGCAATTTATAAGGAAAGTTTGTCCGAAATTGTCATTCCAAACCTTTATAACTTTCTTCTGTGGAACATAAAGAAGATATTTGGGAAATGTCTATACAATAGCAGTCATTGGTCACCAAAAACACTGAAGTAAATGCAGCCATCTCAATCTTTACTTGTACTTAGGTCACCATTAAACATGAAGGACAAGGCTGAATAATAAATGGGGCACTTCTTATCCTTTTGAGAAGAGAGCTTCTGATGTGACCTGATCTTATTTACTGTCATCACTCTCTCTCGCTGTCTCTGACAGACTCACTTAAACTTCCTTTGTAAATCTTTTGATTAAATTTTTCAGTTCTTTGGGATGTGATGATATAAGAGAGAAAGAGTGAGTTCCGGGCATCTGATGGCACTGATCAGTAGCCCTCCGTGAACACCAGTGCAGTGCAGTAAACCTTTTAACGCGCAGCTTAAATCTAAGAGGGTCACAGGTCAGCCATTGCAACTGTAATATTACATTAAGCTTTTCCACGCTGGAGTGTGTTAAAAGTTTTGGCTATCCACTTAAAGCTTTTTTCCCCGAGCATGGCAAAACTTTTGCTGCAGAATTGCGAA
Source organism: Rhinogobio ventralis (assembly GCA_039654625.1). Classification (NCBI taxonomy): domain Eukaryota; kingdom Metazoa; phylum Chordata; class Actinopteri; order Cypriniformes; family Gobionidae; genus Rhinogobio; species Rhinogobio ventralis. The sequence goes on along the minus strand of CM077205.1, from coordinate 6,671,530 downwards.
TAATTTGTAGGACAGAGAAGATAGGCAATGATATACCCACATGTTTTATTCTGTTTGTTTAGCTTGTCTGAAACGGGGATAAAAAAACACTAACAAGAGAATAAGTGCTGCTCAGATGTGAATTTGAGAAAATGGGAACTTAACGGAGGGGTAGGAGGAAGAAAAAAAGATGAAAGATACGCAGAACAGACTCCCTCAACATGCTCTAAATGTACATAATGATCCTCTCTCACACACGCACATGCTATTATCCCCGGTGAGGTGGTACGTGCTCTCTGATGGCTATTTTGACAGTTAAATGGCTACAGTGTTATTGTAATGATTTCTAAAATGTGTTCTGCTGAAAGTATATAAACTCCTGTTTCCTCTCGAGATGGCGTAAAGTGCTGTACCACCAGATCAGGTTTCTGCTAACGAGAGGTAAAGTAAACGACGATGAGAGTGAGTAAAACCACAGTGTTGATGTAGAAATGTGAGAGTCCTCTGCGGGGGTGACCTGCAGAATGAAAGATATTAATATTTTGACATGGTGTTTTTTAAAGAGGCAGTGTATATTGGTCAGGTTTTACTCTCTTTTACTTCTATTTTACTCTCTTCAGGTTTTACTCTCCTGAAATAATATTCATTGTAAGGATTTTCCAATGGCTTAATATACATAAATGCCAAAAAGGGGGTAAGAGTGAAGTTCGGTTACCACCCAATAATGGCAGTCAGTGGAAAGTCCCCACTGTGGTACAGCTGTGTGTGTGTGTGTGTGTGTGTGTGTGTGTGTGTACCTGGTATCTTGATGATCTTGTTGGAACTTTTTTTTGGTCCCCATAAGGAAAACAGTTTGTAATTGTTTTGTTTTTTTTGAAAATATAAAAATGCAGAAAGTTTTCTGTGATGGGTAGGTTTAGACCTCAGCAGATTAATGAAAAGTATAACCAAGTGGCTCTGTCTGAATCCCTATTCACATATCCTTAATATTAATATAGGGCATTTCCATTTTGTCCTAACCAGGCTGCACTGAGTAATCTGTCCATAGTGAAATCTCATTGGTACAAAATCCCAATCTGCATATCTGTAAATTAAATCAAATATCAAATGCAAATATGCAGTTTCTATTTAGTTTCTTGCCTCCCCTGAGCCCACTGAGTTTTACAGACCCCCTAAAGTATGTGGTGGGTTTGGTGGAGGGCAATTTAGAATGAAAGGGGGATTGGTTGATTGGTTATTGGATATGATTTGTGCGATCCCGCCTTTTATTACGTGCGAGTTCAGCGTTCACGAATCAGTCTGGATGAAGATGTTGCCGTTAATGGGAAGACTAATTAAAAAGTAAAGGTATGTTTAAATGACAACGTACTAAACGTAATGTACTAAAAACTGAGAAGTTTTTTCTTTGCATTTTTTGCATACATATGATAACGGTCATAACAATTCCCATTCACACAGATTCATAAGTTCATAAAAAGTTTTCCGTTTTTAGTTGAAAACAATGGCATATAACGGCCCCTAAGTAAACAACTCACTTAGATATCACCGCTTTGTCATGTCAGAATCAAACTTGAAATAGCCTGAAAAATGTGTGTGTATGTGTGTGTGTGTTTAAACTATTACTGCCTTTAGTTATTTTAGAATAATGCTTAGAGATTTATACTTTAATAACTTCTAATAAATAGAACATTAATAACATTGTTATTATAAAACTACAAAATGCAATTGTATTTGGATTCCTTTTTTATGTAATGCAATGTTTATTTAACCAGAAATATGACAACATTAAAGGGGTCATGAATTGAGAAATCAACTTTTCATTCAGCCATCGTGATATAAGAATATCCTGTAAGTTTCGGAGCTGAAAACGTCCTTGTTAGTCAAAGAAAAGCTTTAATTGACACCATGCCCAGCAAACGCTCGATCTCAGAATGTGCCAACCCTTGACGTCATCGTGTGGTGAAACGCCGCCTCAAAAGAAGAATAAGTACGCCTGATTCTGTAGCCCCGCCCACCGACTCGTGGAGCTAAACAGATTGCCCTATCGGGCAATAAACATGCTGAAGAAAGCAAGATATTGCGCTGTGCCTGGTTGTGGAAGAACACAGTCGCTGCATAAGCTTCCTTCGGATTCTAATATTAGGAATGTGTGGTTGAACTTTATTTTTAATGAAGTTCCAGCTCACGTGTGTAAGACATTGCACGTTTGTTCGCTTCATTTCACCGCGGAATCGTTTTTAAACAAGACACAAGTCGAGACTGGATTTGCAGACATATTGAGATTAAAACACAATGCTGTGCCTTCTATGTTGGATCCGACACTTATTTGAGTAAAACATGTTTTTTATATGTGATAGTATTGCATTGTTACAGATCGTTCGATATCTACTGATTATGTTGCGGAAGTTTTGAACATGCTGATTTGTCTGCAGTGAAGTTTTGCTGATGCACGTACTTGGCTTGTGTGTGTGTGTGTTAGTGATGTGCGGTTTGCGGATATATCCACTGATCGGGCGGGCCAAGTAATAAAAAAATAACATTCATATTAATTGCGGGTGGATGAGAGATAAATAATTGTGTTTGTTTGATAAAGACATTTTGCGAGCCCTGTGGGCGGATCATTCCGGTTGCCGTTTCTCCACATTGGAAGTTTTCAAAACAATTCCCCACATGTACTGACGGGGGAGTCGAAACTCATTATTATGCAAAACTGTTATCCAATCATAGCAGTGGGCAGTTACTTCCACGAAACAGAGCGTTCCAGGAGAGAGGCTTAAAACCAGGGTAGAAAATAGCCTATTACTTATTCATTATGATGTTTTTGAATGCAAAAACCACGCAAACGTAATAAGTTGACCTCAGACAGTATAAAAAAATGTAAAAAGCCAGTTCATGACCCCTTTAAGTGTCCCTGGGACATGAATTTACATTTGATTTATAAAAAATAAAAAAAAACTGAAGTACTGAAGTATAGCATTGCTGCCCAACTGTCTGCATACTCAAAAGTATGTACTTTTCTATCACCGGTGTATGTTTATATCAGAATTATTCTATGTATTAGTTATATTAAGTTTGTTATGCCCCATGGTTAATAAAGGGATGCAATAAGAAGGGGCTTGTGGTAACCCAGGTTCCTTTCCCTGTAATCTGTGGTACGCCAATGACCAGTTTTGTGACCTAAATAGTTAATGTACCACATCTTACCTTCTCAGATGTTTTGATTGATGCAAACATAATTAAACCTGGATTTAAGCTCTTTCTGATAAACATATGGAGAAGGAGAGCAGGTGTAACTTTTATGGCTTTTACCTCTCCACAGGTCTTATGTAAACAGCCACAAAACCATAGAGGATAAAAAGAATCAGAGTTAATCATTGACATTGAGTTTGTTGTGTGCATGACAGGTCACGTTCTCCAAATATATGTTTATTATACAGACAGGTGACAAATCAGTGAGGAGTTGCTCTCTGTCTGGAAAATGTCAACTGCTGTTTTCTCTCTTTCCGCATAGAACGAAGGTGAAGGACAACACACCACCATCTGTTTGCAGCTTAGGCCCAGAGAACACATGGCTACAGGTGTGCGGCAAGGACAGGGAGTGATACAAAGGTTAGACAACTCAGTATTTGTCTCCTTATCGCTCTTATTTTATATCTCCCAATGGCTCATCTCTCTTTATCACTTTCAAACCTGACCGTTCGCCATTGCACCTCATTGCATTTAAGTCGTGATAACCCGGGTGTCAAGCAAATGTCCAGAATGCTTTATCACTGCTGTCATTTTGTTCCCTTCACTACGTCGAACAATATTACCCATCACGCTTAAATCAATTGCAATTTTTAGAGGAGAAGAGGAAAAACATCAGGTATAGGGTTATTATGCTCTCTGCAGCGGCAAGGCGTAAACCTGAAGCCAATCTCCATTACGAACTGAGCTGAAGGAAGTAGAGCAGAACAATGAACGAGATGGGTGAGAAAGAGAAAAAAGAGAAGATTTTTGCTAATATATAAGCAGATGCTTACAGAGGCACATATATACACATCCTACAAATGAAAAGTCTGGCCTGCTGAATGTAGCACGGTGAGTTTGACCAAAATCGTATATCACGGTAGTAATTTTATTTCACACTAACAGTATATATATATCACATTATAGTCATTTTCACTTCTAGGTGCCCATGTGGAACCCAGTTTAGAGAGTAGGCTAAAGTGTTTTGCTTGGTGTCTGGTTTAAAATCACACCACAGATATACTGCAGTATACACGGCATAGCAGAATTGGCTGAGACACATTTCTATCAATAAAATCATATCATATGAGGGGGCAGTTGTGGCTTAAGGGTTAGAGAGTCTGACTTGTAACCCGAAGGTCACGGGTTTGAGTCTCAGTACCAGCAGGAAGGTGGGGGGTGAATGAACACTTCCTTGGAATTCCGAGTACTAGGCTTCACATCAAATTAAATCAAATCATATCATATATCATATGCAGTATGTGATCATAATATCTATGCTTGTGTGTGTACAGATATTGTAGACAGAAATTATAGTGATATAGCAAGAAAGACAGACATTTATGAAAGAATGTGAGTGTTTTGGCCAGTGATGTGTAGATTACTTGGGAATTGTAATCAGTTACTGATTATAAACTACATGACAAAATTCATAATCAGTAACATAATCTCTTTGATTACACATTTTTGTAATCTGACTACTTTTGATTACATTTAGATTACTTTGACCTACGTTTATTTGATGTTACATACATTTAAGGAGGATAGTCTTGTATTATTTTGGAAGGGAGAAAATATATTTCATTCTCTATTAAACAAACAAGAGACTTACAAAAGCTTCATACAGCTTTAGACATGTTTTTAAGTCCATTTAAAATTACATTGCATGTAAAAACATTAATATACATCATGACATTGTAAGGATTCTGTTAAAGGGATAGTTTACCCAAAAATGAAAATTATCCCATAATTGACTAACCCTCAAGCCATCCTAGGTGTATATGACATTCTTCTTTTAGACGAATACAATTGGAGTTATATTAAAAAAATGTATAATGTAATGGTAGTGAATGGCAGTCCAAAATTTGAAGCCCAAAAAAGTGCATCCATCCATTATAAAAGTAATCCACATGGCTCTGGGGGGTTAATAAAGGCCTTCTGAAGTTAATCGATGGGTTTGTGTAAGGAAAATATCCATATTTAAAACTTTATGAAGTAAAATACTTTGCTTCTGACGGAATCATGACTTTTTATGGCCTTTATGATTTACAATTGAGTTTTTCCCTTATGTGGCAGAAATGGGCTTCCATGTGGACAGGATTGTCTGTTTTTTTGTGATGCAAAACTGTTTAAAGCAAGCTTTCAGCAGGAGCTCAATTGTACAGTCTTTACTTCAGAATCTCAAGTTCATTGTATAGTGTCAAATGAACTTAAGTTACTAAAGTAGAGTTAGGGTGAAGCCTAATAGTGCTCCAGTGAGGGTGCAGGTTTGTGTCCAATGTATACCAGAGTTTGGTTACATCTGCACTGCATCTTTCTATCTTTCTCTCTCTCTCTCTCTCTCTCTCTCTCTCTCATGTATCCTATACTTTTGCTTTGTAAAGCACAATGGTCAACTCTTGTTGTGTTTATTTGTGCTATATAAATAAAATGAATGAAACGAATGCATATTATTTTTAACAACTAATACACCATAACATGCGTTTACAGATTTTTTATGTCACAAAGAGGCAGCAAGTGTATATACACAAGAAACACATTCACAGAAAAGTATTCAAACAATTAAATGTTAAAGTGTAAAGTATAATGAGGCATTTAATTTCCACAGAATTACGTATATCTGTATCCTCCTCCAATCTAATGCTATCCTGGAATCTGTTTAGGTCAGCTTAGTATTTTTTACACACTGTACAGATTCTAGTATTTTGATATGATCCCCCGCCCCTCCCCTTTTTTAAAGTTATTGTGGATACCACCTTGAAAATTTACAATCATAGATAATTATAGATCCTGTTTAAGTGAGCTTTCATCCCAGTCCTCCAGAGTAAATCTGTGATTTACTCTTAAATTTGTGGTCGTCACTCAGAAGCACGCTCCATTTCTATCACTCATCCACAGATGCTTTTATAATATCAATCAATAATAAATGTAGCCAAATGTGTTTGTGATATATACAAGCAAGGTTTGAGCCTACTCTATTTTGATAAAAAAAGAAACATACCTAGAAACCCCAGAATCCCATGGTACAAAAGGCTGTAATCGCTCCTGCAATGGATATTCCCTATAATCATTGAATACTGTATAATCAGTCATTCTGTGAATATTCCTGAAATGTACATTTGCGTATTTCCTTGCACAACCATGCAACAAATTAACAAATTTTTTCAGACCTAAAATTGAAAATTGCTATCTCCCTAATAATCTCCTATCTCTATTGCCAGGTAAATGTGTATTATAAGTAAGGATGTATTTAGTCTTGAGACACTTGAATGTTTGAGTAACAGAATGGGAAAAAAAAGGTTGTTCATTCATCAACTTCATTGCTGTTTGTTTTGCTTGTTCTTTGACTTCAGCAAGCTCTTCCTTCACTACAAATCCTCACACACTCCCGACACTAAAGTCACAGCTGCCTGCCCTGTCTAGTCGTGTTTTTTTAATTGTCAGTCATACTCGCCGGCGTTCGTAGCGTTGGCTACCAGCCCAACACTTCGTCCTGTCCTCTAAGCCGCCTGCCAACTGTCCCCCTCGGGGTAACGAGAAGAACAAAAACACACAGCCGAGCAAAAAGCTAAACCGCACACCTCTGTGTTTGACACAAATGTAAATGTGTGTTACATGATATTATAGCTGCCCTAATCTAACTGTTTAAGGCCACTTTTTTAACCATGGCTTTGTGTTGTGGTCTTGAATTGAAGTGAATCTCTCCTGATGCTTTTTAGTTGTGCTTGTTCAGGCTAGAATAACTATTTATATTGCTACTATTGAGTTATTGTTTTAAACACACCTCTAACTCTAGAGTATTAAACTAAGTATTAAATATATATAAGTAATAAACTTTAGTGCACTATTTGTGCTATGGACATGAATGATTACTCAAATGTGGCTTGTTGAGGAGAGGTGTGCAATTTTTTTTCTAATTGATCAGACTTACATTTTTTGCCTTGCAAAGCCATAAAAACAGACCAAAAAATTGCTAGGTATATCTGGAGATATTTAGAGGTTTGGGATATGTTATGTACTCTAAAAAATATGCAACAGTTTGTGAACAACAGTGAATTTACGTTCAACTAACAAGCTACACTGAGTTAAAGGAACTTTGTAGCATAAACACAAATAACAGAAATACCATAAACTAGAGTTGTAGCCCTGGAACCAATTAATCTTATATTTTAGTTCAAATCAACATAGCACATTTAACATATAACTTATTTAACATGTATATTTAATGAACAAGTAAGATATTAGGGGAGAGCGAGGCACAACCTAACGCGGGGTTAGTTGTAACACACATGGTTTAAAAGTTTCCACACATGCCAGGATGACGAAACTTAGTGTATTTACTAGTTGCCATATCAACATTATTTAGAGAAAAAATTGCGCCAAAAATAAAAAATCTTTGGAAGATATCACTGAACATTTATTTAACCATAGCAAAAGTAAATTTCTTACTTAAGTTTATTTTTCATTAATTTTTTAATAAGACAAATCTGATATTATTTTAATCCTATATCTTAATTTAACAGTTGATATAGTTCTTTATTGTTGATCTAACCAGCAGAAGACACGAGCCGGGGTTAAATCCCAGTTGTGCAGGTGTGGTGCGTTGTAACACTGCGTTACAATGAGCCCCTATTAGAACTATGCTATTCTATTCTATACTTTTATGAATTCTATTGAGAAACCATGAGAAAAAGGTGAATAATGACTGAGAGTCAATGTTCAGAAGTTATTAATTAAGGCCCGAGCACCGATGGTGTGAGGACCCTATTGGAATTGCTCAGCCTATTATTATTATTCTCCCAAATGAATCGCATTTTTGAGGGCCTAAACGTGCTCGAAAACTCATGAAACTTTGCACACGTGTCAAAAGTGGTGAAAATTTACGTCTGATATGGGTTTTAGAATTAGGCGTGGCAAAATGGCTCGATAGCGCCACCTACAACATTTTACCGAAGTGCCCCTCCCGCTATGTTTCACGTACAGGTATGAAATTCGGTACACACATGTAACAGCCCAATACCTACAAAAAAGTCTACTGGTATGAAATCTGAAAACCAACAGTAAGTGAGATATTTTGAATTTTCTTTGCAAAATTGTTGCAAAGTTTGCCATTTCCAGACGTTGTACTTTAACAAACTCCTCCTAGAGATTTAATCAGATCAACATCATATATGCACAGTCTAATCTAAAGGCCTTTGCGACGTTAAATTGCGAAGATCTTGAGTTTTCCCTGAAGGGCGTGTCCGTGGCGGCCTCACAAAGTTCGATGTTTCGCCATAAAACAGGAAGTTGTTGTAACTCGGTCATACAATGTCCGATCTGCCCCAAACTTCACATGTATTATTAGAGTCCTGACCTGAAGACATCTACATGCCAATATTCAGTTACAGTCATAGCGCCACCTACTGGCAACAGGAAATGGCATGTTTTACAATGTGATTAACTCCTCATAGTGATTTAACCAGATCATCATCATATTTGGTCATTCTAATCTAAAGGCCTTTGCAACATTAAATTGTGAAGATCTTCAGTTTTCGTTGAAGAGCGTGTCCGTCGCGGCCTGACAAAATCTGATGTTTCGTTATGAAAGAGGAAGCTGTTGTAACTCAGGCATACAATGTCCGATCTGGCCCAAACTTCATATGTTTGATAATAGTCCTGGTCTGAAGACATCTACATGGCAATATTCATTATAGTCAAAGCGCCACCTGCTGGCAACAGGAAATGGCATGCGTTACACTGTAATTCACTCCCAGAAACTCATTTAAATATGCCATGAAGTACCAAACATGCTAGAAACACATTTAATCATACAACTCATGGCTAAGTGCTAACGTATGCGATTAACACCACGAAACAGGAAGTTGTTGTAACTCAGGCATACAATGTCCGATCTGCCCCAAACTTCACTTGTTTAATAATAGTCCTGGCCTGAAGACAACTACATGCCAATATTCAGTTATAGTCAAAGCGCCACCTGCTGGCAGCAGGAAATGTGGCACATTGTAGTGACTTTGCCATATTTCTCCTATATTTACCGGCTTAAATCGCCCACTATTCACTGTTTTCCTGAGGCCACCAGGTGGCGGTGCTCCCGTGTGCGAGGGCCCTTTCATCGCTGCTTGCAGCTTTAATTATTATTATGTTTTGAACTATGCTGTATAGCTGTGTTTTGCAGTGTGTTTGTTTTAATGATTAAAAAATGCCATTATTTTATTTAAAAAAAGTTAATAATTGTATTTTATATTTTAGTTTGTCTTTTTTTTTATTATATCAGATAACATTTTAAACTGTCATTTGGTCATTTTACAATGTTCCCCACCTATGGGGCATGTTGTCACACTTCACTTCAATTCTTTCGGGGTAAATCAAGAAAAAAGTATACACCGTATTAATGAAACAAATCCACATAATTGTACTAGACATGTGGGAAATGAATGTGGGAAAAAATAAATACTTTGAACCCCAAGTGGATTTACGCAAACTGAGAAAGTCAAAAAGTGTTAGGTTGTGCCCCGCTCTCCCCTACTTGTCACTGGCATTGCTTATAGAGTCAATGTAGTGTTTATCTTTATGTATCTACTCTTCAGGAAAATGGTAACCACAAAAACCTCAACATTACAGAAACTCTTTTAAATGTCAAACACTAACAGGTCTTTACCTTCACTAAAAACAAATAAATTAACACTTAATTTCAACATTTATTCTCTTTATTCAGTCCTATGTAAAGCATGCTGGGAACTAGAAATCCACTGCCTAATTTCCAAAGTTATCAAGACAATTTCTATTAATGCAGAAATTTGAGTTTAAATTACAGACGATATTAAGTTGATGTAATGATCAACAATTTGTCAACAGAACCCTACAAAATAATGTTTGCAACTTAAAGGCCCGGCTTCAAAGACAGGGCTTAGACTAAGCTAGGATTAGGCCTTAGTTCAATTAGGACATTTAAGTAACTTATATAAACGTGCCCTAGAAAAAAAAAACATTACTGGGGGGTATTCCAGAAAGCAAGGTTAACTTACCGTCACATATACCTTGAACTCTCGGTTGATTAACCCAAACCTTGCTTACTCGAGGTATGCTGGTTCCAAAAACGAGTCCGGGAGTAAGTTCAGCCAACTCAGAGTATGTTCCCGTTTAACACACAAGACATTCTCAACAGAGCTACGATTCGATGATTCACCATGGAAACAGACAGCGCGCCATTCTACTTCCTCTTCTTCTTTTGTTTAATGGCGATTTACATAACCTACTTAGTGCATATCGCCACCTATTTGGTGGTTGTGCAATCATTTTTTAATGTCTTCGTTTAATAAGTAATCTTTATTCACTGAGAATAAGGATTATATTGTTTGTTTGATGCTAATTAATTGAATGCAGATCCATGTGTGAGATGAAAATAAAATAAATAATAAATATTTAAATTGCATTAACATTTAAACTTATTTTTATTTATTTTTTATTGTAATTCTTTAGAATTAATATATAATATTGTATATTATATAACTGAAACAAATTTGGTTATATTAATAACTATATTAATTATATAAAACACATCTGAATACCTCTGAAGCAAACTAACCCTGGATCATGAGCTGCTCCGGAGCAGGTTATGTTCAGAGAGTGAGTTGCCATGGTTACTTACATACCCTGAAAGTTACCTCCGTATTTGGAACCGAAAGTTGAGGTTATCCGCTAACTTACTCTTAAACATACCCGGGTATGTCACATAAACTGCTTTCTGGAATACCCCCCTGGTGTGCATCTTGAGACAAAACAATGGCACTGACATATTTTAAGACATGTCAGTGCAAGATTCTTTCAGTTAAAACAGCTCATGAGTTTTAGTCTAGGGCTAGCTTAAACCTTGTCTGTGAACACGGGGGAAAAGGTTTAATTAAAACAATAAATTAGAATTTTTAACTTGCAACCATGCATTTATTTAAGTTGTGGTAACAGGTCCCCTGAATTACTTTTTAGAGTGCGGAACCAGTAAGAAACCATCCTAAACACCCTAAAACCCAGTCAGCACTGCCCTAGAACCCACCCAGAAGTGATGGAATGCAAACGAATGAACAAGTTCTTATTGAACCAGTTCACCAAACCGGAATGAACTGTTTCAGATGGCAAATTACTCAATCAAAACTAACTTTCAGACGTGCCTGACATTCAGTCCGACTCAAAATGAGCCAATTTCCAGGAATATATGATCATATGATGGTTTTTGCCAACTCATTCAGTGTTTCAGTTAGTCTAACAGTACACTGAACTAAGAACAGTCTTTCATGCTGAGAACTGTCTGCCGAGAGTTTCATAAAGGGGGCAAAATGTATGTTTCTGATGTCTTTTGCTGAGCAACAATCCCCTGGTTTCAGAGACAAGGCTTAAGCCTAGTCCTGGACTAAAATGCATGTTTGAGCTGTTTGAACTGAAAGCAACTTGCATATCTTAAAATATGTCAGTGCCATTGTTTTGTCTCAAGATTCACACCAGTAATGTGTTTTTTCTAAGGCACGTTTATAAAAGCTACTTAGATGTCCTAATTAAACTAAGGCCTAATCCTGGCTTAATAAAATCACAAACCTGACTCTCAATCTCTCCCATACCAGACAGGGGCGCCCTGAATTCAGTGATTCAGGACTTTTATTTCTTATGCACATTTTGTGATTATTTTATCATTATTTTAATACCTTCTCTATGTAAAGCACTTTGAATTACCATTGTGTATGAAATGTGCTATATAAATAATCTTGCCTTGCCTTGCCTAATATAAGCCCTGTCTGTGACACCAGGCCATAAAGTAAAACAAAAAAGTACTGGAAATAAAACAGTGATCCGATGACAGTAGTTCTTGAGTCAACTGTACACTGATAGCTGTTCTCTCTCCAGTAAGAGTGGGTTAAGGGTTACAACAGTTCTCGAGTCACTAGTACACTGAACTGAGGAAACAATTTGGACATGTCCGCGAAGAACCAATGAGCTGTGTGAACCAAGAGAGGCTGTCAAATTAAAGGTTTTTTTATGGTTTCTCATGGAGCGTGAATTGATTAAGACTAGTTTATGCACTTTATATGCTTTAGACAAGTAAAACATTCACGTTTTACAACCAATTCACAGAAAACAATCAAACTTCCCATTACTACCACCCAGAAGACCCTAGAAACCACAGAGCAACACCATGGCAAGTTCTGCTTGTTCAAACACCACTCATTTTCTTCTTTAACTGTAAAAATCTAGTTTATGATGCTAAATGATGGTTTGTGATTTCAACAAGGCCCAATCAGAAAAAGAAAAAAAAGTGAACAAAAACTGTGGTTTGTGTCAACATAAAGACAGTTGGTCCTCAAGTACTAACATAAATAGAATTATCCTGTTAGACAAACAGAAGGAAGGAGCTTTATATATCTGGGTTGTTTATTCTGCACTTTGCAGATTGTGCTGGAAACTGTCAGGCTGGATTTGCATATTCTTCCTTATCTGTAGAGCTGAGTTTAGTTGGTTGATAAGCTTCCTCCTTAGCATGTTATTTATCAAGACTGCCATATGCAGTTAGTCAAAACACGCCTGTCAAACGTGTCAGGTGTTACACAGGTCTGTCTGAGGAAGGCAGAAGATTGGTGGAGTATAGAATGGAAAGAAAGAGGAAGATACAGTGTTTCAGAATTTCATGTGGTTGCTTTGGTGTATGTCACACATAGTGGATGGAAGTCTGAACCGGGGCAATATTTACATAATGTAAAATGAGCATAATTGGATAATTTGTGCTGCATACCTGAAAGAGACAGGTAATCTTTTTAGCAAATAGTGTACTTTAGTAAACACTTGCTCACATGTATAAACACGCTCACACAGATTCATTCTATGGTAAATACGCAAGTGTAGAAATACCCCAGCATGAGCCAGACTATCACAGAGAGAAAGGTAAATTAAACTGTGTATCACCGTAATTGCATTGTGAAACTCCCAAAAGAACATGTTTGTCATATTTGGCAAAGAAAGAAATAATAAATTAGATTTTGTCTGAAGAAACTGAGAATAATGTGCATTGTGACATTTTCATGACAATAAGCATGACAAATTTCCTCTCATAATGCCAAAAACTCAGTTTTTCTTAATCTGTATTTTTGTCTGTTGTCTAAAGTATCTAAACAGCCTTAAAAAAAGATACATTTACTTAAAGGGATAGTTCACCTAAAATGTTTAAATTAGCCCATGATTTACTCACCCTCAAGTCATCCTACGTGTATATGACTTTCTTCTTTCAGACGAATACAATCAGAGTTATATTAAAAAATGTCCTGGCTCTTCCAAGCTTTATAATGGGAGTGAATGGCTGTTTCTGTTTTGAAGTCCATAAAAGTGCATCTATCCATCATAAAACTACTCCACACGGAGTACATATTTAAGTACATATTACATATTTAAAACTTTACAAACTATAATCTCTAACTTCCACTAACTGTCATACGCGTGTTCACGAGAGACTGGCGTTCCAGCGTATGACGTAGGACACAGGCGTAGCACAAGTTCCGGTGACGAACGTGGAAACGCAGAAGATAGAGCAAAACAAAACTTGGTTCTTGCGAGAACTAGCATATTCTCACCGGAGGGGCCAACGCCATACGCTGGAACGCCAGTCTCTCGTGAACGTGCATACGACAGTTAGCGGAAGTTAGAGATTACAGTTTGTAAAGTTTTAAATATGGATATTTTTCTTACACAAATGCATCGCTTTACTTCAGAAGGCCTTTATTAACCCCCGGAGCTGTGTGGAGTAGTTTTATGATGGATAAATGCACTTTTATGGACTTCAAAACAGAAACAGAATGTCATATACACCTAGGATGACTTTTTGGGTGAGTAAATCATGGGCTAATTTTCATTTTTGGGTGAACTATCCCTGTAACTCTTTCCCCGCCATTGATGGAATTTTCTGGTAATCCATGTTTTCACTGTTATGCGGTAGGGGGCGCAATTACGCATGTTCTGAATCTCTGGATCAAAACAAACAAGGTGAAGAAGAAGCAGAAACAAGCGAAAGAAGCAATCTTCAAAATGTTGCTATTTTATGAAACTTCATCAATCAAGTGTTGATAAAAAAAGAATATTCTAGCATAAAGCTAGAATATTTGTTTAAAGCAGAGGCTTTGTTTAAAAAAAAAAAAAAAAAACCCTTGGGGGGGAAAGAGTTAAAAGGCAAAACTCTACATTAAGACCTATATATACTGTACACCTTGAATGTTACTTTTTCCTTACACCTTTTGTTGATTTGTTTATCACATTTTTCTTTAATATATACAGTTAAATATATTTTCGTTTTGTTTAGGATTTTTATATTTAACAATTATTTAATGGAAAATATTGGGAATTACAAACAAACTCAAAGGTAAATCCATACATATTACAGTAATGGGAATTTGGGGAAAATATGCTTAATTGTCATAAAAAATAATTTCCCAATGCAAAATTAAAACTTTCTTATTCAAAATCTATAAATCAAAATCTTTATGCAAAACATAATTTTTCAAAATGTAACTTTTCTTCTTCTTTTAAATATGAGGTGCAACGTTTCCATGAACATCATACATTATTCTTTCCTGTAGTTCAAACAGTAGAGCTGTAACATCTAGTCCGATGAAGATGGATAAGATTCCCAAAAGGTTGAAATGACAATATTCTTTAATTAAATAAAACAAACTCAGGTAATCCAACAGGAGATGAACAAATGAAACAGTGTGCGATGCGCAAACAATACAGAACAGGAATGAAAGGAACTTATGAACCTTAATAGACATGGTGATCAGTGGTATAGTCCTAAAAAAAGAAGTGGTGTACCCGCCCCTTCAAAAAAAAAAAAATAATAAAGTCAGTAAATTTTTTTTATTTTTTTATGTTGTTGCACAAAATATATGTATAAATTAATAATCTCTTAAATATTTCCTAATTTCACTAAACATTTTCATTTAGTTTTGTGAATTTTTTTTCTTAAACATGGATCTTCTTTTATTAAAAGGGCTTATTTCTGCTTTTGTATGCTCATTTTGTAAATGTAAGCAACTAATTTAGACGCGCAAACTGGGTGTCAGTGTGGTGAGCTGTACCGCTCGGCCAGATTCACCTCAAACTCGTGCATCTTCGGATGTGGACCCTCGCGGAAAGTTACAAAATTTGCCGTGCACACTGCCAAGTGAAATGGGGTCTCGCGCTCTCAGCGCGCACGGCCGCCCACTCCACGATGCCGTCATTTTTGCACCTTTGTGCTCGTGTGGACGCATTGAGTATAAACCAAGCTTTAAACAGAACAGAACAGTGATAAGAGAATGGCACCAGCAACACCAAGGTCACGGATTTGATTCCAGCAAGAACTGATAAAAATGTGTACTTTGAATGAAATGTAATTTGCTTTGGATAAAAGCCTCTGTCAAATGCATAAATGAATCTACTGTGTCCTTTCTTCTTAAAGATTGCACTAAAATTCAGACATTTTTTTAACATTGGTCACAAGGAAAAGGAGACTGCTTTTGGTGTGTTTAATTGAGCTTGCTGGAATCACAGGGCCACCAGTGACATTTAATCATTGTGTAATCCTGATGAAGCATGCTAGATTTGATCAAAGCTCATTTACTGCATTACAGCCATGCACACTGACACTAGTGATTGTATAGAGGAAATATGAGAAAAAGATCCTCAAACAGACACGTAATTGTTATCATAAAACTATTCTTCTGTGTCTATTTGAGAATTTCAAACAGACACTTTCAATGTCACCTGCATGTCACTACAGCATAAGAACAAGCAAGAAATCCATTCTTTCAACCTGTTTTCAGTCATCAGGAAAATTTGGAAATACAATATCACTGTTGTAATTTATTCTTTTGTGATGAGCACAAGCACTACATTGAAATAAATCAGAGAAATTTTATGAACACTTTTTACATGCTTGTTAACATATCTATAATGTAGGCCTACTCCCATAATTTCAAATGTCTAATATGCTTGAAAATTCTTGAAATATGTTACTGATAGTGTTACATTTCTATTTGTTCTATTTGTTGTTTCTATTTGCTATTTTCCTGTATTTTCACATTTATGCAATGCCTTGCCCCATACTGTAAGTGCATTCTGTGACGGTCACTATGATTTTGCCAAGACATGTTCCTGGATCAACATATTTTGTTGATCTGTCCTAAAATTCAGTCCTAACCCTATCCCTACTCCTAAACCTAAATACACACAATTCATCTCTGATATTAGAGGGTATATGTGATTGGTTGTTTGGAATTGGGTAATCAGGTTGTTAAACCTGATTTCGTCAAGTACAACATGTTCCTGGATCAACCAATCAGATTTGAGAGACAAGTTAACAGTTTGGGTCAAGTTTAGGCTTACAATTAGGGTTTGGTGCTATTCACCTATATCATTTCTCTCTGATTTTAGGGATAAGTTATGGTTAGGGTAAGGTTTAGTATTAGGGATATGGTAAGGATTAAATTTTCAGACAGGAATGTTGTTCCTGCATCAACATTCCAATCAACCAATCAGATTTGAGGGACACGTTTACAGTTTATGTCAAGTTTAGGCTTACAACCAGGGTTAGGTGCTTCTACATCAGTGTACATCAGCTATCATTCCCCTTATGGGTACACTGTAAACCCGAATTGTATAAAATCAGTTGCCTCAAAAGTTTTAAGTTAAGAAATTCAATGTTTAAGTAAGCAGAACTGGCAGATTTTTATTTTGTACTTATACATTTTAATTGTTCTTAACTTTAAATGTTACTTAGTACACTAATTCATACATTTAGCTTAAAAATGTTCATGTAACCTCAATGGGAACATTTTTATAAGTATAAACTTAGCTAGTTATAACAAGCTAATTCAGAAAATGCTAACTTGCTAATTTGCTAACATGTTAACAATAGCATGGTATAGCAGCAATATAAAGCATTTAACATACTTGCTCTCAAACCAAGCCGCATGCACCACTTGTCACAGTGATGGTAACTCCAAAAACCCACATTAACAGAAACTCTTTACATTAGCATAACAAAACATGAACCACAACTAAATCTCCACTTAACATTAATCTTGCACAAAAAACATTATATAACACTTAATTTTAGCACTTACACTCCCTTTTGAGTGCCATGGGCAAAGCATGCTTGGAAATAGAAATCCCAGCCCAGTTTCAGTTAAACCTAAGTTTGTCTAAATTAAAATAAATAATTTCATAAAACTCAAAATAATGAAACAGTTCAGTTTACTTAAAATATATCAGTTCTGAACTTGAAAAAAAGAAAATGCTAAATACTAATATACAAATACAAATACTAATTTGTTTAATTTAAGTTTACAATGTAGGTTTGGGGTAGGGACATGGTTAAATTTTCGGATAGGAATGTTGTTCCTGAATATGTTAGGGTTATGGTTAGGGTAAAATCAGCAAAATCAGGATGTGCAAGATGTGTTCCTGGGTCAACATCCCTAAAATCAGTGGGAAATGATAGGTGAATAAGAAGCACCAAACCCTGATTGTAAGCCTAAACTTGTACCTCCAATCTGATTGGTTGATTGGAATGTTGGTCAGCAAAGATGATGAACAGAGTTCTGTGTTCTCTCTCGCCGACACCAATTCAACATGCTGAATCTATGACTATGATCTATGAATATAGCCGACATGTAGGACACACAGTAAAAACAAGCTCAACAGATGCCCACCGATGACCCTTATAATAAACAGTTTTTTTTTCTTCTGCTTTGGGGTCAAAAATATTTTCCATGGTGTAGCCTCTATGTGCTGATATTAGTAATCAGCCTTCCTTAGTTTCTGGGCACTAGACAAACTGGCTCTCCGTGCTTGACCTGTATCTAGCATGACACTGGTATTGATGTGATACAGTGCTTGCAGTTGTTGCAGTGTTCTTGTATTTGCATTCTAGTGTTCTTCTTGGCACTCAAGATGTCAATCTAGCACTTGGCTTGTCTCCATATTTCAGGTAACTGCCTCTTAAATAAATAACTGCACTTACGTGGAAGCCACTTAAATCATTCACTGAAGACATAAGTGTTAATGCAAATGCATGTAAACATTGCATGCTATTTAGATGCAAAATCATAGAAGGTCACAAAACAGGTTGTACTACAGCATATACAATCACAAAGCTTATATTACCATACAGCCTACTTGAATAAACATGGTTTTTGCACTGAGATAAAACATGTTTTAATTAGTAGCTTATGTCGAAGAGAAAAATGTGAAACTTTTTATATGTGAGCTGAACAAGTGAGGAATTTAGTTAATGAGGAATGTTGAATTTAATTGGTGCTTCATAATATTTCAGTATACATAAATCTGCATTTTGACCAATTTGTGAGTCACTTAATTTCACTGCAGTATGTTTATTTTCTAATTATGTATATATTAATTACATTTTGTTAGTACTTTAGTGCTAGTTAGCAAAATGCATAACATTAATTGTACAGTTTAATTGTACAGAGTAAAATAGCCATTAGCCACTTGGTTCTTTATGAAGAATCATTGCTATAGTTGTATCATCAAAAAACAATTTATTTAATAATAAACACTACAGGATATTCAACTAGAAAAACATAGGGAGGAAGTTGATTGTATCTGTCGAAAATGAATTGGATTTGTGATCTTAAAGGTATCTGGGAAGGAAAATAAGATTATGAAGACTTTTTTTGTCTTGCTTTGGAATAATGCACTGATGAATCATGCACAATAAATACAGGAACATGTGGTAAGAAAGTAAACCAGGTCCATTTTGACTTCATGTTGACTTCAAAGTTATCTCAGGTCTTCTGTGAGCCTGTTACATAATCCGGCCTCATGAGATGTTCTCCTCGTCTCCTGGCAGCAGTGCACTTCCTGTCCAGATCTCTCTCGTGGAACAGTGTGAAGATTCATCTAAAGAGACACTTCAGAGATTGTTCATTCAGCCTCTGAGCCTCAGAGTCCGTCTTCAGAAGGGCAGCATCTGTCGGCAGAAGAGCTGAGATGAAAGGGAGTGCCAACGACAGGACTAAGGGCTGAGAATCCTGCTGCGGCCAGAGTAATGGAAAGGTCAGAAGTTACAGAGTCATCTGTTCTACCTTGATGTTGGTTCATACACACCAACTGGATTACCTAAGCTAACTTTAAGACAACTTTCAGACATAAGCGTAGGCCATATAGATGTTGTAAGAGTGTGATGGCTTAGCTGAAGTATATGTGAAGTATGTATATATATAAATATTAGGTCCTCCCTCGAAATCGTGTCTCCATCAAGTATCAGTTAATGATTATACTAAGTAAATACGAACAATGTATATGTAAAATATGTATAGGTTACTATACAGTGCATAATATAACAAAATTAACATTTCTTTCACTTTGATAAACTGTTAGCTTAATAATAATAATATCTGCGAGCAGCAATTATCGGGGTTAAAGCCTTTAAGGCCTTTAAGCACATGTGTAAAAAGATATTATGTTTTATTTAGCAAGCATGTAACAACTTAGATCATAGATGGAAAAGACCATTTACAGCCAATACAGGTAATTTACTAAGGAAAAAAGTTATAGACACTTATATTTATGAGAGCATAAAAATGACCCATGGGCAACATTGATTGGATTTGTTTGCCACTTCCTATCATAATTTTGACATTTGGGTATTATTGTTTAGCTATCGACCTATGTTTTCGAATTTCCTGTGGTGGTTTCGCCTTTCAGGCTCCTTCAGGGCAGCCGCATATTGCCTAGTGCCGATGACGCATACAGAGTCTCGTTCTGATTGGCCTCCATTAACCTTGTCTAATAGATGCTCAAATTTCATTAGCCTATGGTGGCTATGTTTTTTTAGATACGCCAATGTCCTTATAGACAGACATGGCATCCTGGACAAAGACACTGAATGCAAATTTTCAAGTCAATCGGACTAACGGTTGGGTGGTTATAGCCATTTTCATGTTTTTTTCCTGTTATAGCGCCACCAAATGGCCAATCGTCATGATTTCATGTGACCTCAGATTGAGCTCATACACATCCCAAGTTTCACGAAAATATCTTGATTCACGAGTTATAGCCAATTTAGTAAAAGTGGCTTCTCCTACTTCAAACACTTTGGCACCCCTTAGGGGCCATGAACCAAAATTTTACTTTTTTTTTTCTTTTTATAACTATTGACAATCAGACTCCAGAGAATCTTGCTGCACTGGTTCTGATCGGGCCAAAAACCTAGGACTAGTTCACAAAAGCAGATTTTTAAAAAAATCCAAAATACCCGAAAATTTCTCCAGAATGATTCCATGCATTTTGTCCACCTTGAGCCAATGATTCCAACGATATAAGGCAATTGAGCCTACGCCTAACAGTTTAGGAGTTATGAGCCGTACTTTTGACAGCTGTAGTGCCTCCTTCAGGCCGATCAAGCCTTGGTGACATTGTATCCAATCCAGTGGGATTGCTTGGGGTTCTAACCGATTCGTCACCACACCGGAAAATCTGACCTGTTGCTGTTTAGGGAAATATCAGATGGGGCTTCATGCATTCTAAGCAGCTATTCAGACAGAATGCTTTTTTGTGTTTAAAAAACAAGATGCTGGCAATGGAATGGAATGGGAAATAATGCAAGGTTTTGAGACGCAAGTTAAACTTATTATAACTTAAAGGATTAGTTCACTTCAAAATGAAAATTCCCTGATATTTTACTCACCCCCATCTCATCCAAGGTGTTCATGTCTTTCTTTCATCAGTCGAAAAGAAATTACATTTTTTGAGGAAAACATTCCAGGATTTTTCTTCATATAATGGATTTTAACAAGGTCCAAATCAGTTTCAATGGGCTTTGAAGGGTTTCAGAGGGCTCTGCACAATCTCAGCGAAAGAATATTGTCTTATCTAGTGAAACCATTGGCCATTTTCTTTAAAAAAACATTTATAAACTTTTTAACCTAAATAGCTCGTCTTGCGCTGCTCCGCGATGTGCCAGGGATTGCGTAATCATGTCAGAAAGGTCACGCTAGACATAGGCGGAAGTACCGCCCCAAGCGAATGTGCGAAGACTAATACAACCACCTTTACCAAAAAAAAAACTCCCTCTCCAACTCGTTGTTTTACCTTTTTTTGCTAAAGGATGTTTGGATTAGTCTTCACACGTGTGCTTTGTAAACACGTAATCCGTGGTGCGCCGCAGACTAGCGCAAGATGAGCAATTTAGGTTAAAAGGTATATACTTTTTTTTTTTTTTTTTTTAAATGACTGATGGTTTCGCTAGATAAGACCCTATTCCTCGGCTGGGATCGTGCAGAGCCCTCTAAAGCCCTTTGATTGATTTGGACCTTCAACATTTTGGTTGCCATGGAAGTCTGTGATGGGGAGAAAAATCCTGGAATGTTTTTCTCAAAAAACTTAATTTCTTTTCGACAGAAGAAAGAAAGACATGAACATCTTGGATGAGATGGGGGTGAGTAAATTATCAGGAAATTTTCATTTTGAAAAATGGTCAGCGCATGGTCTAAAAGGGTTGTCCCTATTCTCTTAATGAGTAATGGGTGTGTTTTGGGCATAACGTGCAATAAACCAATCAGAGTCTCATCTCCCATTCCCTTTAAAAGCCAGTTGTGCTAAAGCCATGGCGGATTTGCTATTTACATGGCACAATATAGACACCCTCAACCCGAGTCAGTTTAAATAATGTGTGTATTGGCATGATTGGTCAAATAATTAGCAAATATTTCATTCATCATTACTGCAAATAGTTAATTCTGATACATGCAATGACGCAGACATTTTTATATTTATGTACACAATAATAATCTTTTACATTTTAATCCTTTAATTTTTAATATTTAAAAATGTTTGTGTGCTGCTGCGCATCCCTGTGTGTGTAATAAGCAGAGTGTACGTGCGTGTGCACCCTCCTATTACTAACACGCCCTTTAAATAACAAAAAAAATACTGCGCTATTGACTTAGACCAGGTTTCAGTTGGTCAATGGCGCAGTCGTTTTCAGTTGCCTCAAAATAGCAACGCACCAACTGTAACATTTACCACTGGAGGCAAGTTGAAGTCAACCCATGTGCAGCTTTATTCAACTCAAATCTTAACACAAAACATAAAACAAAGACTTGGCTTGACTTGGCTTGACTAGATTAAACAAAGACAATGGCATGGCATAAACAAAGACTCACCAACAGAGGGTTACATAGAACAATACTCGACAAAGACACACGGCAAACATGAGGGCTTAAATACACCATGACTAAAGACTAGACAAGACACACCTGTGAACAATGATTAAACCAATAAACCAATGAGAACATGACAAACCACAAGACAAAGGAGCACATGGCAGGATCACATGACAAGACCAGGAAGTGCATGACAAGACATGACAGTGAACATGGCAAACTTAAACACATGAAACATAACCAAAACCACACTGTGACAGTTCCCCCCCTTTTTGGGCGGCCCCAGATGCCCAAACAAAACCAGAGCCCCAACAGAAGTCTAGGGGGCGGTCATGGGGGAGGGACGGCAGGCCAGGCCCGTGCAGAGACACCGGACACAGACCCCGGCATGGCTTGGATGGGCCTGGGAGCGTGGGCGGACCTGGACCATGGAGCGTGTGCGGACCTGGACCATGGGGCGTGGGCGGACCTGGACCATGGGGCGTGGGCGGGGGCGGACCTGGACCGTGGAGCGCTGCCTTCCAGCCCTTCTCAAGGTATTCACTGCAAATTTTCACAAATTTTCTTGGGCAGGACTATGGGGTCATGGGCAGGACTATGGGGTCATGGCCAGGAGTCCCCTCAGGACGCTGGTCTGGGGCTGGAGCCACCTCAGGACGCTGGTCTGGGGCTGGAGCCACCTCAGGACGCTGGTCTGGGGCTGGAGCCCTCGCAGGACGCTGGTCTGGGGCTGAAGCCACCTCAGGACGCTGGTCTGGGGCTGAAGCCACCTCAGGACGCTGGTCTGGGGCATGACCCTGGGCGTGGACAGGAGACATGGCTTGGCTCTGGACATGAACAGTAGACATGGCTTGGCTCTGGACGTGGACAGAAAACATGGCTTGGCTCTGGACGTGGACATGAACAGTAGACATGGCTTGGCTCTGGACGTGGACAGAAAACATGGCTTGGCTCTGGACGTGGACAGAAAACATGGCTTGGCTCTGGACGTGGACAAGGACAGAAAATGTGGCTTGGCTCTGGACAGGGACATGAGACGTGGCTTAGTTCTGGACGTGGACCGGACTCTCTGGGGTGGAAGGTACTGTGGGATGGCGGGGCTCCTCCTCCGCCAATCCCACAGTAAAAGATGAGCCACTCAAAATAAGGGCATGGTCGATGTACTGGGCCAGGGTCAATGCCACAGTGCTCTCAGGCATCAGATAACTTAAAAAGTCATTGAGACCATTAAGGAACATGCCCTTGAGGACAGCATCATTAAAGTCCACCTGGCAGCACAGTTCACAGAAATCCAGAACATAAGTCTCAATGGCATGATTGCCTTGACGAAGGCGAAGCAGAGAAACTGCTGGGTCCATTGTTAGGAGGTCGAGTATTCTGTAACATTTATCCACTGGAGGCAAGTTGAAGTGAACCCATGTGCAGCTTTATTAAACACTCAAACATAAAACAAGGACTTGGCTTGGCTTGGCTTGGCTTGGCTTGGCTTGGCTTGGCATAGCAAGATTAAACAAAGACCATGGCATGGCATGGCATGGCATGGCATGAACAAAGACTCACCAACAGAGGGTTACACAGAACAATACTCGACAAAGACACACGGCAAACATAAGGGCTTAAATACACCATGACTAAAGACTAGACAAGACACACCTGTGAACAATGATTAAACCAATAAACCAATGAGAACATGACAAACCCATGGCAGGATCAAATGACAAGACCAGGAAGTGTATGACAAGACATGACAGTGAACATGGCAAACTTAAACACATGAAACATAACCAAAACCACCCTGTGACACCAACAATGTGCCTGAACACACCCCGTTTTCAGACCAGCATGCCCATGGGCGCACAAATGGATATTTAAACAATGTTGCGCAGGACGTTAAAATGATAACTGTGTCAGGCTGAAACTAGCAAAAAAACACATGCGTTGCGCCGCATTGCGCCGGGTGTATGATAGGGCCCCTTGTGTGGTCATTCTATTCTATTCTATTCTATTCTATTCTATTCTATTCTCTGCATAACTTCCAGCTCTGACCGTAAGTGTATCCTGCCATATTTTAAGACAGGCATAACACTGGTTAATGTTCCATCACTCTTTATGTTTCCTCATCCAAGGTCGGTTCACACCGAAGTCAAAGGAAAGGGAAAGATAAAAGAAACCATTAGGATGCATAAATGCTCTTTTCTCAAATGTCACTACAGTAGCTTCAGTCGGTTGACAAACCTTCACACGCTCTTTCAGCACTATGTTCGCATTGAGATGCGGGCCCTTAAAGCTCTATACGGCTCCCGATAAATTCGACGTCTATCATTGCATTATAATTCAGCACTTCTGACATAACACTCCAGCTTCTGTGATGGATATAAAAGTAAGCTTCTATCAAGTCATATATCTCTAAGCCCTGTGCCACTGATCCTAGCCAGAGCAATTTATAACCGCTGAAAAACAAGCTTTTTATCTTCTTATCTGGCTGCTCTACAAGAGTTGTCAGCTCCATGGTCCGCTGGCTAAAAAAAAAACATCCAGAGGATATCACAGAGATGAGACAGGCACTGGGGAACAAAGAGCTTTAGTTATAAACTGCTTTTTAAGGAGATTTGACAGGCCCTGCCAATACTGTAAGACTATAAATGTCTCAAAAAGGTGCTTGATGATTTGAATGGCCGTTCAGCACGCTGAGAGTCTCGCCACGAGAAGTGTCATTTCAGTGCTGGTGCTCAATTGAAGCATAATGCTCTTCAGCTAATTTCCAGCAAAGCTATTCCAATCAAATGGAATTTATTCTGAAGTACTGTTAAGAAGTGATAGAAACACTTGACTTTTAGCCTGTATGTATAGTCCAAAATAAAGGTAGACATAATGCATTTTGAATGCTTTAACATAGCTTTGTGTGTTCTTGTGGATAATTAGCGAGAACAGTTTTACCTATTCCAGATTAGATCTTTAGAGATCTTTAGAAAAATAGAATGCATTAAAGGCCCACTGAAGTGCCTTGAAACGCGCAGCATTATTCAATGTGTTAACGTAATTTCCACTGAAACAGGAAGATAGGGCGGGACATATCGATCAGCGATTAGTTTATATCATAGCTCGGCCAGAGCGAGTAAGCCGCAGTTTCCTCCTAATATTCTCCATTATCGCTCTAAAATATAGCATTTTGTGTAGAATTCAAATGGGTCCGATATGTTTTGTGGTCCGTGCCAACATATGATCTGCTCTGTGCTATTGTGTCTCTGGATCCAAGCAGACTGTGTTCGCCCCAATGGAAAGCATATTTACACTGTCTGAATAGTTCCCTATTCACCATGTATAAAATAGTACATGTGTGTGCAAGTGACTGATTTTAGCCACAGCTTCAGCATCTATTTAATGAGGGGCGGGACGCTTCAGATTCTAGAGAACACTTGATTGGACAGAAAATCTGATGAGAAGTGCAAAGTGATGTCATCGGAAGTGAGAGACATTAAGTTTTGAATGCTTATATCTTCTAAATACTAAATAAATAATTGTGTCATTATATAGCAGCACACTAACTTATAGATAACAGTAAGGCTAACATATTCATTCTAAAAGCCAAAAAACTTGATTTCATGGCGACTAGAAAACTAGATCAACTTGATGTCTTAAATAATAAATTAAAAATGCTTTATTTTACAGTGTCCCATTTACACATGATACATACTATAGCTTGATGCATAATTACATGCAACTCACCCTAAACCAAACATAATCCTAACCGTACAGTAATTGCATGTTTTAATTAATATTACTCAGTACTTAAATATACAGTTACACAGTAACACTGTAACACACACACACGTCTGGTTTGCTATCTTTGTGGGGTCCCTCCATGGTTTTTATACTGTGCAAACTGTATAAACTGTATTATATCCCCTTACACTAACAATTTTGTATGATTTATAAGCTTGTTTCTTCATGGGGACCTCAATTTAGGTTCCCACAGTGAGAGTCCCCATGAGTCTGTGTACATTCAGGTTAAAACATGTACCCACAAACACACATACACACACACACACAGTACATTGTGTATTGTTATGCATTACCAGTCAAAAGTTTGGATACACTTATGTTATCTTCAATACAAGTATGTTAATTAAATATTGCCAATAATATATTGACTAAAATATAATATTGAATAATATATAATATGAAAACTTTGAGCTTAGAAGAAGTTAATGTGTAGGTCTTTAAGATCACAATAAACATAAATTCAGTTGAGAGAGAGATTCTAATTAATTAAGTATGACTATATATTTCTAATTGATTTGAGTGTGTATCCTAATGATATATTTTAATGGTAAATTAAAGCTGTTTTCTTAATTCATCAAGTATGATCATTTTTATATAACAAATGTACTATACATTTTAGATCTCGGATGTTAAGACCAGATGTTATGACTTTTTTATATATATACAATGGCTTTTTTCACTTCCCCCATGGTCTCTGAGATTCTGCCCCGCAGAGTGAGACGAGGAAAACAACAGTCAGAAGAAGTGAGAGCAGTGGAAAACGCTCATCATTCTTTTTCTCACTCTCTCGTCCCGTGTAAAATTCCCCAGCGGGAGTGTAAATTAGACCTCGCTCTTACGATTCCATCAATGTCAACAGATTAATGAAGCACTCACAGAAAAAGAAAAGCTGGGCTTTTCGCACACACAGCTTCAAAAAGCCCAATACTTTTCAGATGGCATAAAACTTTAATCAACTTTGCTTAGTGCCATGCATAAAAAGTCAAGGAGAAACAGTTTATTCTTCATGTCTTTGGTGAAGACTATAGCAATCAAAATGGTTTTATTAAGTGACACTCTTAAAGGGACAGTTCACCCAAAATTGACAATTCTGTCATTCAAACACTGTATGTATATCTTTTCATGGTGTTTTTGACTGAATCTTTATTTTTGGATGGACTATCCCTTCGACTATTCCAGTTCTTTTACATCTCCTCCGAAGATTACATTAGCATTTGTAGACTGATATTTTTGATCAATAAAATGTATAAAATTTGAGAATAATACCAGCTGACGCAATCAATCCAATGGCGTAACATTACCGTAATCGAATATCAATACAATCCTCTGTGAAAACTGATTATCTGCATGTGTGTCATATAGGCTCAAATCTGTCATGGAGAGTCGAAGTACTAAAGCACAGCAGGCGTTCATGCACACTCTTGGGCGACATCAATTCCCCAAGGTTACGAGGTCGAAGACAAGTCAATGTGCTTCTAAAGAAAGCACCTCGTAATCTACGATAGCCCAAAGCCACCCGACACGCACATACATCACATGAAAGATTCTGACAAAGAAGCAATAGATGGCCATATCAGAGCACATCAAAGCTATAAACATGCCAGAAGGTCTTTAAAAGTCAACCGAAGACCAATAGATGCGTGTAAACATCCATCCATGTGCGGGTATATTTCACATGAAGGCCGTAATTAACCTATGTGTGCCGTAACTGCAATACCAATACAGCAGATAAGAGGTACATCAATACATTCATAATGAAATGTGGAAACAAACGATATACACGCAAACACAAACGCCTAGAGGGGCATAAACCTGAGCACTAATGTCTATTTTCTCTATGCCTCCATCATGCTATCATGAGTGACATCACATTGGTTACGCTCCAATGAGCTTCCATTTAAAACATTTGCTGGCAACGATAGCATTGCCAATTTTGGCCTAACTAAGACAAATGTGCTAATGAGGGGCTGGTGTCATGGCGGTGTAAACATCAACCCAGTGAATGCTGGGAGTGATGGCATGAGGAGGCCGTTGTCTTTTCCCGCCAGGGTCATTATGCTAATGGAGGCTAATTTGCGAAGCCTAGCATCGCATCGCAGCCGACAACGGATGATTGCTCCAATTTGTTCCACTGCTGACATGAGGCAGGCTGTCATGAAATTCAGGAAAACAGCATATTTGCATGGTGTGACGGGATGTGTGTTTGTGTGTTGTTATTTGCTGGATGTGGGTATCCTTACAAAAACATTATGTGGCACTACTATGGTAAAATGATTGAATCAGATGAAAATGCCAATATAATTTATTACTGTTCATAGAATACCACGGTATTACCATGATGAATGTCCAATATCGTAATATATTAACATCATAGTAATATTACAGTGAATGTTCAAAAAACATGGTGCCATTCCAAAAAACAGCCATGGTAATACTATGGTAAATGATAAGAAAGATGGTATTATCATGGTAATATGTCCAAAGCAGTGTGGTTTGTAACTGGTAATAAACTAGATAATTTAAAGTCCCCCTGTGGTGAAAATCAAGTTTTTAATGTTGTTTATACAGTATGTCTATGTGGTGTTTTTAATATGCATTAAGACAAACCATGTGCAAATTCATAAGTCAGTACCATTGCTGAGTATTTTCTCTTTAAACCTGCAGTGATCTCAAAAATACAGTTTGAAATCACTGGTGTTTCTGACGTAAATATTAGATGAAAAAAAAAAAAAAAAAAAAAAACTTAAAATGTTTGGCAACTAACTGAATCAAATGTCTAAGTTGAAGTACTAAAATAAAATTAAAACTGAAATAAAACTGAATTAAATATCAATAGAAATATAAAAAAAAAAAACAGATAAAAATTACAAAAGCAGATAACAAAGCTACTAAAACACAGAATTATAATGAAAACTGAAAATATAAAAATAAAAGCTAATACTATACTATAATAGTATTCTAAGTTAGAATATTTAAAAAGTATATAAAAAAATTTTTTTTGTCCAAAGCACCATGTTAACACTATACAGTGAATGCCTAAAAACACTGTAAAATTCTAATGCTTTGCTAAATGTGCAAAAAACCTTATGACATTACCATGGTAAATGTCCAAATACCATAGTGCTTTTGACATGGTACTTCTTTTAGGATATTTATCATAGTATGGTTGTTCTTTGGAAATGGCGCTATGTTAATGCCATTTTTGCATGTTAATAACATTGGTGTTTTACCAAGTTAGCTTTTGGTACTTTTTTCTTCTTTTTGTATCATTTGACCTTTGCTAGCAGTACACTACAGTACATCACTGCACATTTACACCCTCATGCACTCAAAGAGTGAGAATTGGAGATCGAGAGGGAGAGAAAGAAGCAGTGAATGCGAATGAAAAGTTGAAATCCACAAAGAATAAAGTAAATTGTTTACAAAACTACCACAAAAAAAAAGTACCACTGCATTGATCTGTGAAGCCCGGCATAAACTTGCAACTGTAAAAAATTGCTTACAGATATGTACTTTGATGTTTGCAAGTGAAAAACATTGATTGATGATTTAGCGGTTTCGTCCCATTTCCCTTCAGAAGCACCAATGCATCAAAACAGCCCACAGCCGTATAATACTGAGAGAAAAACACTACTCAACAAATAAGAAAGGAACAAAACAAAACACTCACAAATTGTAATATCTTCTTGATTTGGGGCTTGCGTGTTATCTACATCTGCGTATTGTCTCAAGCCCCAGGCAAACAAGCCGAAATCCAGAAGTCATTTTCCCCCTGGATGAGTCGCCTGATTTATATCAGAACGAGGTTTCTGTGCGCGCCGGGGCTGAGCTGCTGGTGTGCTCCTTATGTACGGCGACCGTTTAACTCTAGCCAGTATTTAGCATCCTTTCCTCACAAATCAAATTTAAATTGTTCAATAAGGAGCCAACATCTTGTGAAAATAAGCAAGGCACACCATGAAATTGGACTGTCAGCAGATGAAACGCAGGTACACATACAAATGTTCCATAACACTTTATTGCACACACACAAATACATACCAATGTACATATGCACAGGCACTTACAGGGAAGTGTACAAACATGACTCATTTTTACAACAGAGACAAATTTATTAAACAGTCTGTCTTTGGTAAGTAAACATAATAGCACACTAACAGAAAGATGCACACACTGGCTCTGTTTCTAAACCTAGTAAGCTGCCTTGCTGTTTTCTGTCCACTAGGCAGCTGCTTTCTAAAGGCAATAACACTCAATTAATGGGGTTTGGTTTTTAGCTTGTTGCTAAGCTAACTGTGTAATATTCTAATAAGCTTAATGTTTAATGTTTAATTACATTTAACTTATTTTTGGTATAAGTATATTTATAATATGTAAGATTTTTGGATTAAAATGTCCTAAAATCACTAGAACGATATATTTTGTTGACTTGTGTACGATTATCCCAAAAGTTTACAACAATGTTTAAATCCAGAGAAATCTGCCATTTTAACCAGTGTAATTGTGTCGCCATATCCGTGTTACCCTCGATTTCTGGTTTTACTTCCATAGAAACCATGGAAATACCAAAGACACTTTAATATATTATGTGTTTTATTAGACAGGTGAGCAACTGTTAGGATACATTCATCGACAGAAAACTAATCATTGTTATATATTAACACAGTTAGTCTTTGTTTGTTTGAATCTCTTATTTTCTTGAATTAGCATGAGTAACATGTTTGTACCATGCCTCGGAGACAATGCTATTTTGTCAAGTGGCTAACATAGCATAATCAGAAAGAGCTTTATTTGTAGTAACAGTAATACAACATTTTCTCCATCATATAATATTTGAAATGGATTGCATGCCCTTTAGCAACACAATCATCCAGCTTTTATTAATATGATATTCTAATATCGATCTAGCTTACTGCAGTGTTTCTCATACCAGCCACCGAGCGAACATACAGACTAACGTTATAACAACTCTCAACACACTCAAATTTATTTTTAGTATTATATTTTTGACAAAGTTACCTCACAATTTTTATTTGTCAAATAAAGTGACTTGTATGAGTATTATTTCAGCACTTGCGGCTATTTCATTAAAATTAAATGTGGATTTAAGTGATCAAACATAACTGTAATAAAGTTCAAGTTCAGAGAAGAAGCATAATGCGGCATATAAGCATAGTTCAATTCAAGTCACATTTATTTTTTATCGTGCTTTTCACAGAAAATACATGCGTCTACATTACAATTTATTGTTACAATAATAAGAACAGCAACGTAAAATGTCCTAGGCTCTTGGCCCGCCCTGCTTCATACCACAGTAATATTAATAAAACTTTAATACATTAGGATTGCTTTTGGCTGTGGAGGTGAAGAAGAAAACGCCCATGATTCTACACTTATTCACTGCGTCATCAAGCTACGCCTTTGTTATTGTTTTGAACACTGTAAAAAAATTATATGATTAATAAGTTATGACAACGTGTTTTTACTAGGGCTGTTGATTTAACGCATTAATTAGATTAATTAGTTACATTAAAAAAAATAACGCGTTAAAATTATTAACATTTAACGCACTTGCCCCACCCCAGACTACTTAGGTCATCTTACATTCATACAGTTGATTGATGAAGAATATGATGCAGGGCAACAACTCACTGTGTGATGATGAAGCCTATAGAATGCAGTTAGAATGTCCATAAAATTCAAGATATGGGGCAAAAATGCCTGTTATTGTACGTTTTTACACATTTGTTGTGGTCTGCGTCAGAGCGCTATTGTTCCCACCGGTGCTATTCATGAATACACTTGTAGATTTACCTCTATTCAAGGAAAATCATCAACACTATCATCCCTTACATGTGTTTTATTAAACTAAATACATCGTCATCTGATAAAACGCATGCGCAGGTTACTTTTCTTGTGCACCCGAGTCCGTGTTGCTTTCACATTCACGTGAATCACGCAACAGAACTCAGACCTCCTCTCTGAGGCAGTCTCGAATTCGGTACCCCTGAGCTCAGCTCACCCGGGTCCACATGACAGCTTTCACATTATAACATTTTCATGTGAACCGTGCCCCGTTTTGAACTAAACTGCCAGTGTGAAAACGCCCTCACAGTTACATCATGATATAAGCAGCAATATCATATGAGTAATAAGTGCAATATCACACAAGTTCTCAGGAAAAGTTCACACAATAGCACGAGACTAGAGCAAATGTGATACTGAATTCATACAACAGTTTAATAAAATAAGTAGGCCAAGTTAATATTGTGTTGTTTTAGACACAATATTGTCTGTTTTGCCAACGAAAATATAAAGACAAAGCAGACCTGTGGCGTTTCATTTCTGAATCCGCATTTTGAACAAATCGAGTAAACCAATGATACAATGGACCATAAAGAGAACCATTTACACTTAGCCTACCATTTTCATTGGTTCTGCATCTCAATGTGCATACTATACACATGGCGGGGGACCGGGGCAGGCAGATTAATATGGGAATGAAATACGGGCTTTAATTTGGACACATGGAACACAGGGTGAATCCTCCCGTCACCGGGCTAATGATCTTGGTAACAGGGAATGGACCAATGAATTTGGGAGCAAGCTTGTTACACACAGAGCGGAGAGGAATATTCTTGGATGAAAGCAACAGTTTTTGACCAACAACGTAGACGGGAGGCTTAGACCGGTGGCGATCGGCTTGAGCTTTGGTGCGCGCTCCCAACTGGAGCAAAGTCTCACGGGCTCTGCTCCATGTGTGGCGACACCTCTGGACGAAGGCGTGAGCGGAGGGGACCGCGACTTCGAATTCCAGACTGGGAAAAATTGGTGGCTGGTAACCTAAACTACATTCAAATGGTGAGAGGCCCGTGGACGACACTGGAAATGAGTTACGTGCGTACTTGACCCATGACAGTTGTTGGCTCCAGGAGGAAGGATTCTTGGATACCAAACATCATAACCCGAGGACAGACTTACAGTCGCTCCCAGTAACCTACAAAACTCGGGACCCCTGTCGGAAACCACGTCTATCGGGAGGCCATGTATGCGAAATACGTGATCTACGACCGCCACCGCTACCTCCTTGGCAGAAGGTAAGTTGGGTAAAGGAATAAAATGAGCCACCTTCGAGAACCGGTCCACGGCGGTCAAAACGACCGTCTTGCCCTGGGAGGGCAGTGATAAAATCTAGCGCAATGTGGGACCAAGGTCTCAAAGGGACAGACAGCGGTTGGAGTAACCCATCTGGGGGACGATTGGAAGTCTTAACAATGGCACAAACCGAACAGGCCAAAACAAACTCCCGAATGTCACAAGCCATACCAGGCCACCAGAATCGTTGCTTAACCAAAAAACTGGTCCGATTAACTCCTGGATGACAAGCCACGTTCGGCTGGCGATAGACAATGGGAATAAAACGTGCAGGGATGCATCTTGTCATCTGAGGAAGAGCGCTGGGAAAGAACCACACCTACTCCCACCTCTGACGCATCGACCTCCACCACGAACTGACGTGATGGATCAGGGGCAATAAGAATGGGAGCCGAAACGAAGCGGCTCTTGAGTTTGGTAAATGCAGCTTTGGCTGCACCAGACCACCTGAACGTAGTTCGGGAAGAGGTCAATGTCGTCAGAGGCGCGGCTAGTTGGCTGAAATTACGAATAAAACGTTGGTAAAAATTGTCGAACCCCAGAAACCCCTGTAGGGCCTTACAGGAATCTGGACTTGGCCTATCCACCACAGCCTTAACCTTGTTGGGATCCATGCGCATTCCCTCAAATGAGATGACATACCCTAGAAAAGGAAAAGCAACAGACTGTGTGTGAAATGCGCATTTCTCCGCCTTGACAAAAAGCCCATTCACTAGCAACCTCTGGAGCACTCGTCTGACGTGCTGAACATGTTCCTGGAGAGAAGAGGAAAAAAATCAATATGTCATCCAGGTAGACATAAATGAACTTATCTACCATGTCTCTCAGCACGTCATTGACGAGTGCTTGGAAGACTGCAGGGGAGTTAGACAGCCTGAAGGGCATGACCAAATATTCAAAATGGCCCCTGGGGGTATTAAACGCAGTCTTCCATTCATCCCCTTCCCTTATGCAGACCAAATGATAAGTATTACGCAAGTCTAATTTTGTGAACACGGATGATCCCTGCAACCTCTCGAAAGCTGAAGACATCAATGGCAAAGGATAGGTATTCTTTACCGTGATGTTATTCAACCCTCGGTAATCAATGCAAGGTCGCAGAGACCCATCCTTCTTACCCACAAAAAAGAACCCCGCCCCCGCTGGAGAAGAGGAAGGGCGGATGAACCCAGAAGCTAATGAATCAGAAATATATTTCTCCATGGCCTCCCTTTCTGGAGCAAAAAAAAGTGAGTATAACTTGCCTTTTGGCGGAGACGTACCTGGCTGTAACTATTGCACAGTCATAGGGACGATGAGGTAGAGAAGCAGCCCGGGACTTACTGAATACTTCCTTCAGGTCGAGATACTCCTGTGGCACGTTTGACAAGTTCACCGACTCATTCTGCAACACAGAACTAGACACAGACGTACGAGCAGACAAGACAAGAGGCATAACACTGATTGCTCCAGGCAGAGATGGAATTAAGTCCCCAGTCAACCTTGGGGTTATGCTTCACCAGCCAGGGGTGACCGAGGATGATGGGAACCAGAGGAGAGTCAGTAAGCAAAAAGTCAATTCTCTCCGTGTGGTTCCCAGATGTGACCAGTGTGAGAGTGTCAGTGACCCGCCTCATTTCTTCTGAGAGTGCCTGGAACGAGGAGCAACACCGCCGTTCCCCAACGAGCAGCACACCCCAACAGCAAAGTCAACACCAGTGCCACTTTTGATGCCTCAGTGGTAAATGTAGTCGGCTGTAATGAGAAGAACACGGAGCATCTGGTCAAAAACGATCTGCAAAGGTCTGGTTCACCCGAGTACCTCTCTGGCGTTGGGATGCGTGGTTCGTGACTGCTGGTGATGGTAGCTGGAGTGGGGGGAACGGACGGCGGGATTGGCGCAGTGGGCGGTGTTAGTTGTTGCTCAGTCACCTGCGTCACTAACGCCTGCACGGCCCGTGCTGTAGCCACTGCCTGTTCATCCTGTCGGTCCATGCGCTGGTTACTGGTGGTTAGGTAATCCTGTAACTTGTTAACACTCGCTGGATCCATAGGTGGTCAGATCATTCTATCAGCCTGATAGAGAAGGAAAAGATGCACAGGATCCAAAAGCGAGTTAGTTGTGTTTATTCACACTTAATTCACACAAAAGGAAGATAAACAGGAAGTCCAGAGTCTCAGGGAATGAACAGATCTCCAGGCAGGAAGAGAAGCAGGCGAACAGGACCGCAGGGCTGTGATGGAGGGACGCAATGGGCAAATCCACGGAGCGAACCTCCAGGAATGGAAAACCAGCAGAACTCCCAGGAGAACCCAAACAACCTGACACACTGTATTTCTTGGCACACTCGTTTTACGTGTATTTGGCACCACCTATTGTTGCGGGTGTATTTCTGACATGTAAAAGTCTAGACCCTGAAAATAAGAGAGACCTGTTTTTTCAGATGTATTAGTATGAATAAAACATTGTCTTATATTCAGAACAATACAGTCATTTAAGTTGAATTAGCTGATTGTACTTAATTTATGGCAGCAACTTTTCTTTTTTTTTTACAGTGAGGAAGCGAGCTCCCCACTAATGCAAATATGAGATTTGCTTAAGCAATCATGACATTTTATCTCGCTTCTACAAGTTTCTGAGCTCTTTTGTCATGACTTGTGTTTCGTGGGACTAGTGACACTTACCGAGCAAGTGTACAACATCATAAAAGATAGGGAGCTGTGAAAAATATGAAAAAAGATTAGTTTGAAAATCATGCACTCTCTCATCATCTCTCTCTCTCTCTCTCTCAAAAAAACATTTTACCTTTTAAGGTACAAGTGGCCGTCACTGGGGTGGTACCCTTAAGGGTATATTTTTGTAGAGGAAAGTAGAGGAAAACAATGGTATAATTGTACCCTGAGGAACAATTGTGTACCTTTTGAAGGTACAGTTATACGTTTGGGTCCCCCAAGGAAAAAAATTGTACCTCCACTGTACCTTTTTTTTCTGAGAGTGTATGGTAAAAGTGTTTTGAGGTCATAACATAGTATTGTGCAAGGATATTAATCAATAATTTGTGTGAAAATAAAAGTTGTCGGTGTTTTACGGCCACTAGTGTTCATTTCAACTAGAAACAGTGCTAAACTGTATGTATAGGTATGTTTTTGGAGGCAGAGGCATGTTTTTCCATTGAGCCTATGTTGCATCTTAGACTGCCTTCTCTTATAATTTGCTTAAAACTAGGTACAAGAATAATTTGAAACGCACATGATGCATATGTAGGCAGCTCACTAGGTTTTGGTACAGAGCCATGGTGACTTTACCTCATTTTATCTATTCATTATATCTTTTTTTTTTTTTAAGAACGCCACTATGTATTACTACATTCAATGTTTAAACTTTTATGACTACATGACAATTTGTCACAACCTCCACCCACTCACCGAATACGTACATCACTTAAGCAATACCAAAACTAGAAGAAAAGAATAATTACAGGGGCTGTTTGACAGAAGAAACGGCATGCGGCGTGAATCCTAAAGAAATAAATACCAATTAAAAAGGGGTTTTACTGTTGCAAATTGCAGATGTAATCACTCAGTGAAGCCCTCTTATTAACTCCCCTTTTCATGCATATTATACATATAAGGAAAGCATGTTTGAATTAAGTCGTACTGAATCTTGCGAGCTTTCATCCAGTCCGAAAACACAGGGCAACACATGGCAAACTTCTTCATTTTGTCATCTCGATGAATCTTCACGGTTCAATTTTTCTTCCTGCGTTCCCAGGGCTAAGCAGGAAACTTGCGTCCATGTTATTTGAATGTTAATGTTCTAAAGTCGGATTAAGTTTTCCTGTCTTTTTCCTCAACTGTAAGGTAAAGCAGGACTAACACCTTTTTTAATGTAATCACCGCTAGCCCCTTTTTAGAAGAGATGAATATTTCTGCCTTCCTCTGTTCATTTCCATTTTTAATCTAGTTCGGTGTGATTGATGGGCCGTAGGAAAGACATCAGAAGCCTGGATAAAACTCTCAGCTCTTAGCCGACTTACAGTCATGTAATAACCGGCAGGGCAAAAGAACGTCTTCGTATTTGATCAGCGTTTATGCACAAAACCTTGCTGTAAAGCTCCTCTCATTGTAAAATGTGACTTTAGATAGATTCGGTGAGCACGGTTTAATTATTTCTACCGGTTCCCTGTCAACAAGCAACTGAGAAAGGCTCTAAAGGAGTGAATACAGCATGACGCATCATGTGCCATTATTGTTTCTCAAGTTTGTAGTGCCAAAATCGGTTGACAAACAATCAAAGCTGCTCAGCTGTAACAGGTTTTTTCAGCTTTCGGGTAACAGACAGAAAGAATCAAAGCGTTCGAGTAGAATGGAACATGAACTTCACAAAAGGATGCCAAATTCATGAACCATTATGACAAATGGAGAAGAGGCCAGGGCTCTGTGTGATGACAGATATGTGCTACAACTTTCTTTCTTTCGCAGAACACACGAGATGCAATGCAAAATGTTGATACCAAAAAATAATGGGGACAAATGCTGAACGGACAAAAACATAAGAATATAGGGCTCCAGACAAAAAAAAAAAAAAGGGAGATATGAAACATTTAGGCCAAATGACTTTTTTTTGTTACAGAAATGACAACCGGATCTCACAGCAATTCGTACATATTTTACGAGGTGGCTAATTCATACGAATTTGTACGAGCTCACTTCGTATGATTTCGTACGAATGACCTAACCTCAAACCACCCCCCCCCCCCCCCCCCCAAACCTACCCATCACTGCAGTATAGACAAATCGTACAGATTCATACAAGAGAGGTTGTACGAATTCGTACGAATTAGCCACCTCGTACAAATACGTACGAATTGGTTGTGAGATAGTGTTGGAAATGACAGAATCACTCGATAAAGATAGTTCAGAAGTGTTTTAGTTTGAGTGAACAGCTTCATTCATTTGTCTTTTTAGACAATTTAAGTTATGTATACCAGTGTGTTTTTATAGTTTTATTTAGTATACTTAGTATAAATTAGCTTTTTTTCAATTTGATATTATCACTCTAATCCTAATTAGATAATATCTTGTTTGTATTATATTAGATTTATAATTGCCATATAAATATTACTTTGTTTTCTATGGCGCCATGACATGGGGACAGAATATTTAAGAAATAAGAATTAATTCTCGTTTTAGTAAATCGTGGCCCCGTTGAACTAATTCATTCCCATTTTTGATTTAACTAAAACCGGGGAACCAATTATTATATTATGTGCACGATTTACTTAAGACAAGGGAACGAATGTACAGGGCTCTGAAGTAATTGTTTTAAAAATAACCAATAATAGGGTACAACAGGTCTAAAGGCACCGCTGGGGATTTTCATCTTCTTTTATTTTCATCTAAACCACTAGATGGAACAAAAACTTACCGCAGCTCTTTCCGAAACATCCGATTTTCAAGATACACGTGGAAATTAGTCTGATCTTTGAAGTGATAACAGGCAGCAACGCAAAGTTGTTTCTGCGCTAATTTGATCTAATATTTAATATTAATATTTTTTTATATTAAGTAGATAAGTAGCAAACGAGAATCAATAAAATTAGCTAATGTTTTTATTTTGAGACAAAGGTCTTCATAGTGATTTTCAGTTTTGTTCAAGGCAATTAAAGCTACAGTTTTTCAATAATGGAAGAATATGTAAAAGTAAGGTATTTGGAGTAAAAGGTGCCCTGCTGTTGGGGTTTAAAATAATTAACAAAATAATTAACAATAATTAACAAAATAAATCTGTCTGACTTTTCCATTTGTTAACATGACATAGTTAGATTCAGATGGTAAATATCATATATTAAGTTGGGTGTCCACCTTAGAGATAATAACCATATTTATTATGAAACAATCATATTTAAAAAATATGGTATTAATCATATAATATAATAAAATATATTTTATTGTTACTACTGTAAATCTATATTAAATTATTATGGGATTTCCTTCAATGCTTTCAGAATCTTTACTTTTTAAAATAATTTTGTTTCTGTATTTTTTAAATATACTTTTATATTAACATATTTTAATGACCGTATATTTATTGAACGAAAATGTACTTTTATTCATATTTTTAACCAAATAAACAGAACATAGTACAAACTTTGCTAAAGTGATTGTAACAAGTATTAACTTAGACATTATTAAAAATTATTTTTGCTCAAGTATTTGTATAAATAATATGTGCCTTTTGCCCCGTGTGTGGGGTAAAAGGCCCCCCTCGCCACCTTTATACGATTTTTAAACAAAATGAACCGTTTTTATGATTTATTTTCACACAAAATCTCTTGCTCCAATAATGTTCAATACAAACATATTTTTCTGCAATCATACGCTTTGGGAGTAGTGAAAAGAATTTTTTTTCTTTAGGTGTGCCTTTAGCCCCGTTGTACCCTATGTACTTTTATGAATTTTATAGTTCTTTTGTGTCATTTTTCGGAGCTTGTGCACATAATTTAAGAGCTAAAAACAAATGACAAACAAGCTGTAACAGGCTTTTATCACTTTCCGGTAACAGACAGAATGAATCAATGTTCTTGAAATCACATTGTGTGGAATGGAACATGAACTTCACAAAAGGAAGCCGAATTCATGCCCCATTATGACAAATGGAGAAGAGACCAATAAAACCCTCAAAAGTGCTACTCTGTAGCCCAGAGTCAGGTCACTCCCTCAATCACCCTGCAAAGTGCAATATAGAAGCCATTTCACTGCTTGACGTTATAAAGTGTGATCAAGGCTTGTGTAATCATGCACTGTATAAAGAAAACTACTCCAAATCAAAGCCAGAGGGGATAAAGAACACTCAGTTGTAG
Organism: Rhinogobio ventralis; assembly: GCA_039654625.1. Taxonomy (NCBI): domain Eukaryota; kingdom Metazoa; phylum Chordata; class Actinopteri; order Cypriniformes; family Gobionidae; genus Rhinogobio; species Rhinogobio ventralis. Next base: position 6,631,344 of record CM077205.1, on the reverse strand, counting down.
CCTTTGAAGCTCCACTCTGAGGTTCACTTTAAATTCAACCATCTGCTGTAAATTTTATTTTATTGAAGGATAGTATTTCAGTCATTGGTTCATTATCTCTATAAAGGGTCTTGTGATTGTCCAAGCTGCCACTAAGAAATGTGTGAAAAGCTTTTATACCATTCTCTTAAACAGTCAGATATTTGTTGCTGATCAAACTTTGGAAAATATGTTTTCTAGTTTGATCACTGTTTGAAAGAAAAGTCTCAAAATAAGATGTTAGGCAGAATGTTCCCGCTTCTGTTTTCTGTACAGTGAAAATAGCTGGGTTTTCATTATGCAAATTTTAGGATATTGCAAAAATGTTGAATAGAAACTCGACGATGTGCATCAAATTTCCAAAATGTACATTAAAAACATACGCTAACGCTTACTTAAGGTGATATGTGACTCAAATGCCTCAAGTGACTGAATAATTTGCCTCCCACAACTGACGTTACTCCAAGTAATTTATTGCATTTAATAAAAGAGCTAACTTCCCTAGTGGCTATAACTTCAATTTAAATTTTGCACCAATTTAGTTTTTCACAGAGGAAAGAAAGTCATACGGCTTTGGAATATCTTGATGACAGCATGATTTCTTTGGATATACATCAAATGTAATTGAACATTTTTTTTTTTTTTAAATGTTGTTTTAACGGAATGTGAATCCAATTTTGAACCCATCTGACCTGGTTTAATCAGCTGGACGCAAACCAATCAGGTTTCAAAAAGGGCCACTCAACAGAGACTGCATTACTGTCAGTCACTGAAGCCCTGCGGATTGCAAAAGCTGCTTCCAAATCATCAGTCCTCATCCTCCTCGATCTATCTGCTGCGTTTGACACTGTGAATCATCAGATTCTTCTATCCACCCTCTCATCACTGGGCATCACAGGGATTCCACTCCACTGGTTTGAGTCCTATCTCACAGGTAGGTCTTTCAAGGTTGCCTGGAGAGTGGAGGCATCCAAAGCACATCAACTAACCACGGGGGTTCCCCAGGGCTCAGTGCTTGGACCTCTCCTCTTCTCCATTTACACTACATCACTGGGACCCATCATACAAGCACATGGCTTCTCATACCATTGCTATGCTGATGACACACAGCTCTACCTCTCATTTCAACCAGATGATCCCACTGTAGCTGCACGAATCTCACGCTGTCTAGCGGACATCTCGTCATGGATGAAACATCACCTGCAGCTCAACCTGGCAAAGACTGAGCTTCTCGTCTTCCCTGCTAACCCAACTCTACAACACAATTTCACCATCGAGCTAGGTTCATCTTTGATTACCCCTTCAGAGTCGGTCAGAAATCTCGGAGTAATCTTTGATGACCAGCTGTCCTTCAAAGACCACATTTCAAAGACAGCTCGGTCTTGCAGGTTTTTCCCTGCACAACATCAGAAAGATCAGACCGTTCCTTACAGAGCATGCAACACAGCTTCTTGTCCAAGCCCTGGCTATTTCTAGGCTTGACTACTGCAATGCACTTCTGGCTGGACTTCCATCGTGTGCAATCAAAACACTTCAATTGATTCAGAACGCAGCAGCACGTCTTGTCTTCAACGAGCCCAAAAGGGCCCATGTCACACCTCTCTTCATCTCTCTGCACTGGCTACCACTCGCTGCCCGCATTAAGTTCAAGGCTTTGACGCTTGCTTATGGATCCACCACAAGCTCAGCACCCGCATACTTCGACTCGATCCTACGAGTCTACGCCCCTACCAGAAACCTCCGCTCAGCTAAAGAGCGGCGGCTGGTGTTACCATCCCAGAGAGGCATGAAATCCCTCTCCAGAACTTTTTCATTCACTGTTCCCAGCTGGTGGAACAATCTTCCCACCTCCATCCGGATGGCAGAATCACTAACATCATTCAAAAAACAGCTAAAAACCCATCTCTTCCGCGAGCACTTAATCTCATCATAAAAAAAAAAAAAATGCATAAATGTAAATGTGAAAGCCATAGCAGTTTGAAGTTGCTTGGTTGATTTATTTTGTATAATGTTTGTATTATGGTTGTAAGGTCAGTTGTGCTCATAAAAATACATTAACCCCTGATCAGTTACATGCACCCACTGGCCACTTTTGCCTTCAGAACTGTCTTAATTCTTCCTGGCATATGATTCAACAAGGTTCTGGAAACATTCCTCTGAGATTTTGGTCCATATTGACATGATAGCATCACAGTTGCTGCAGATTTGTCGGCTGCACATCCATGATGCGAATCTCCCGTTCCACCACATCCCAAAGCTGCTCTACTGGATTGAGATCTGGTGACTGTGGAGGCCATTTGAGTTTAGTGAACTCACTGTCATGTTTAAGAAACTAGTTTGAGATGATTTGAGCTTTGTGACATGGCTTGTTATCCTGCTGGAAGTAGCCATCAGAATATAGGTACACTGTGGTCATAAAGGGAGGGACATGGTCAGCAACAATACTCAGGTAGACTATGGCGTTTAAACAATGCTCAATTGGTGTGATGCTCAAATATCCTCCACACCATTACACCAGCAGCCTGAACCGTTGATACAAGGCAGGATGGAACCAGGATGGTTACGACAAATTCTGACCTTACCATGAATGTCGCCGCAAAAATTAAGACTCATCAGACCCGGAAATGTTTTTCCAATCTTCTATTGTCCAGTTTTGGTGAGCCGGTGTGAATTGTAGCCTCAGTTTGCTGTTCTCAGCTGACAGGAGTGTCACCGGTGTGTCTTCTGCTGCTGTAGCCCGTCTGCTTCAAGGCTGGACGTGTTGTTCTTTCAGAGATGCTCTTCTGCAGACCTCGTTTGTAACGAGTGCTTATTTGAGTTACTGTTGCCTTTCTATCAGCTCTGACCTCTGGCATCAACAAGGCATTTTCACCCACAGAACTGCCGCTCACTGGATATTTTCTCTTTTTCTGACCATTCTCCTTAAACCCTAGAGATTGTTGTGTGTGAAAATGCCAGTAGATCTGCAGTTTCTGAAATACTCAGACCAGCCCGTCTGGCACCAACAACCATGCCATGTTTAAAGTCACTTAAATCACCTTTCTTCCACATTCTGATGCTCAGTTTGAAAAATACATGCCTAAATGCATTGAGTTGCTGCGATGTGATTGGCTAATTAGATATTTGCATTAACAAACAGTTGAACAGACCACCTAATAAAGTGGTGAGTGTATAGCTCAGTATTCTAAACTTCATTTTTGAGCAATTTCTTCTCTTGCCATGGTGACCAGTCTACAACCAGCAATTCTCTATTGTTACTCTACATGGATAAAAGCCAGTAGTTTCTTACTACATGTATTCATTCTGCTGAAGCTTTTCCACTTGTTCTCACTTTTGCTCTCTTTCTCTACTTTTTATGTCTACTATACGCAGAAATTGGGTGGCCCCATGGGTCAAACCCCTAAGAGGAGGCTTTAGTAACTTAGACCCAGACCCACTTAATCCACAGAATGGGGCTGCAATAACCTCCTCTCTCCAAAGCAATATCTGAAAGGCAGGTCAGGCATTTCCTGAGTGACTGCATTGAGTGCTTTTTGACTGCAGGGGAAGCAGCATGAATACTGTCTCTATGGGAGTCTAATGACAGGCCACAGTTGAGGACTGACCCTCGCCTTCCTTCAGATGTGAATGGAACGTACTAATATAACTAAAAAAGCACACTGTGAAGAATGGAGAAAGAGGGTGAATGTAAAACTTTAGAAATGTTTACATTGCTTTTTAAAAGTTTTTTTTGGTTGTTAAGGTTAAAAGTGATGTCTATTTCTGCACCATTAGCAGTATCAAATGGAAATTAGCAAGCAAATCTGACTATATTTCCATGCCACACCAGTGCTTGCATGACAGACAAAAAAGAATAGCAATGAAGAAACAAAAATGTGAAACACAAGGACTCTTCCACAAGGCGTTAACCCTTAAATGCATGAATGTTTCGCCAATCATTCTGACATATTCGGGTCTTTAGTGATGTTTTATACCATCATCACTGTCCTTGTCAGAGCTCATTTCCCAGTGCATTCAGCATCTGGCTCATATTCGCCATCTCAAACATATTCTCAGAACTATCATTTTCAACATCTTCAAAATCAGTATTTTGATCGCTGACAGCTTCTTCACCAGACCTACCATCAGGTGACAGTGACACTAATATTTGATTGCGTTTAGCAGTAAATCGCGGAGCCATTTCAGGTTTTGCTAATGATTCTTTCTCATTGTGTATCAGACATTGCCACCTTGAGGAATAAAGATGAATTGCACTTATTCAGTCATCAAAGATTCAATTATTGTTGTGCAGAAAAAAATATCCTTACACTGTTACACACCTCTTCAATGGCTGTGCGAAGTTGTTGAAAATTGGCAAGGACTGGAACACGCAGTCGTATACACCGATCCGGAGCATCCCAAACATGCTCAATGGCCGGTGTCCGGTAAGTATGCTGACCATGCAAGAACTGGGATGTTTTCAGCTTCCAGGAATTGTGTACAGATCCTTGCAACATGGGGTCGTGCATTATCATGTTGCAACATGAGGTAATGGTCGTGGATGAATGGCACAACAATGGGCCTCGGGATCTCGTCACGGTATCTAAAAAAAACAATATATATATATAATGTGTATAATTCCTAAAAAAGTGGGTCACGACTTAATGACCATGGGATGTCCCATTGACCAAACCAGTTGAGAACCCCTGCTCTAAATCACAATTAAAAATGTTATGTACCCTATTGTTTAAAAGATTGGCGTCGTCAAGATTTTGTTTTATGTTTTTGAAAGAAGTCTCTTAGCTCATCAAGGCTGCATTTATTTGATCAAAAATACAGTAAAATATTATTACAATTTTAAAAGTAATTGATCCTGTGATCAAAGCTGAATTTCCAGCATCATTACTCCAGTCTTCAGTGTCACATGATCAGAAATCATTCTAATATGCTTCTCAAGAAACATTAGTAGGTAATGATTATCATCCATGTTGGAAACAATTGTGATGCTTCAAAAAAAAATGTGTTTTGTTTATTTTTGTTCAAGATTCATTGATCATTAATTTGATATATAAATCTCTTATAACATTAGAAAATACTGTCACTTTAATGTAATTTAAAGCATCCTGTCTGAGTAAAAGTAATAATTAAAATTTAAGGGGACAAAATAACCAATCAAACTTTCTAAACAGTAGGTGTAAGAAAGTGGTATTGAAATGACCTGAAATACAATACTGTCATTTTTAACTAGAAAATCAAGATTTAGACAAACTTTGAATGTTTGCTTGAAAAGCCTTGATTGAAAGCTTTGGAATTTTTTTTAAAAGCCTTGAAGTTGGAAGGATTATATGCTTTAGAAATAGAAGAATGGTCAGTTCATAAATTCTGTATTTTGCTCAACCATGGTTTGTTTGTTTTTAGCAAACCCCACAAGTTAAAATTAATTTGAAAAGAAGACACCAAGAGATAATATTTAAAACAAAAGATTTGAGTTCTAGTCTGTAGTTTGTAGCTGTGTTATTCAGGTAACATTCAGATTTAAATCAAAATTGTAGTGCCATGTTATCATCTATGGTGTACCAAAGACACATTGAGAAAGTAATCCCCTGCTCATTTCAAGTGTTCTGCCCTTCAGCAGGGTTATATGATGCTCACTTTACAGTAAAATTCCCCCACAGTGTTTACACTCTTCAGGAATCAACCTACAAATGTGGTCTCTGCAGATTAAATTGTGATAGAAGAAGATACAACACACTTGTCTCATGCAGTCCTGTTGGTTTCTTTCGTAAATACAACATAGAACTCTGCAGTATATACCTGTGTTATTAAAAATACATAATGTTTGTGTGCTTGTGCCTGTGCATGGGAGGGAACAATTAGGGGAAAGTGCTACTTTTATTATAATCATTTGTTTTTCTTGTCCTTTTGTAATCGGCCGAGTTGTCAAACGGCACACCAACGCATTTTCTTTTCCTTTTATAATGTACTCATTTGCATTTGACTCAATAGTCCTATGTGGAAAACATTTGTGCATGTGATTTTGTCCTTTTGATTGTACTACTGTGCCTTTGCTTTGTTGTGTTTTTAATTAATCCTTTGTGTCTTTGATAACTGTTGTGTAGGGTTGTTTCATATTCCAGTGTGCCCCACCGGACTGCCCTTTATGTCTTTGAATTGTTCGTAATAATAGCGTTTTTGAAAGTATTTTCTATTTATCAGCGCGAGTTACCAGTCACAATTTCAGATTAAGCTTTCTGGCACATTAGTGTTTCATGTTAGTGAGGTTTTCTCAGGTTTTAATTAAGCAGGTGCATTATATCTACTTTTTACTATGCATATTCTACAATTAGCAAGAAATACAAGTTGTTAGGAAGCATTGTATAATAAAACACAAGTAAGTTGACTAAACATCAGAGCCTTTAGGAGAAACTGCTATAGTCCACTTTAGACATTACTAACTATAAGTAACTTTGCAAGTCAACATTAATTTGCAACTACACACCAAGTCTCATTAGTGACTCATTACTTACTAATAGTCAGTAGAATATCTGTTGTGGGAGCATCAAAATAAAGTGTTAGCAGATATTAAACAGACAGTCTACTAATACTCTAATGACTGCTAGTTACTTATAGTTAGTAGAATGTCTAAAGTGGACTATTGAAATAAAGCATTACAACAATTAAGTTGATTAATATGTTTTTAATATTGTATCTGGTGTTCTCCTCATATAATGCATTCGGGGAACCCTTTCAAAGTTTTTATTTGCTCCTTGAGCTAAACTGCATCTGCTGTTTATCCATGCTGACCTGATAAGGCTGAAAAGAAAAAGAAGACCTGAACAGATGTTTTATGTGATAGCACATTCTGCTCAGGGGCAAATTCAATAATGACACAACAGGTAAAAAGTATATACAGATAGAGAATAATAGAACAGAAGTGGGTGAAATTTTATGTTAGGCTGGAAGGTGAAAGAGAAGCATCTGAAAAAACAAAACTGAATGGCGATAACGGTCAGCCATATGTGAAGTGATAACCAAAAAAACTTCACCTGTCTGTATACAGACTCACATTAACAGCTGTTGCTCTCAGAGGGTCTCTGCTGCTTTTGTTGTTGTGAAGGACCATTTTGGGACAACTGACTGTCTTCTTGACCATAAAAATAAGAGAAAAAAAAACCCTTGTCAAACCGGTTTCCTGTGAAACCTGTCAAGAACATGTCCAGATTATATTTCACCCCAAAACCAAACGAAAGCAGCAAGAAATTATATTCTTCTGTAAGAAACAATATCTGTATGATCAATAAGATTTGCCTTTTTTCTCAGTTTTCACAAAAATTAATCACATTTTCTCTTGCAATTTACAATGCAAATAAATAAATAAATAAAATTAAAAAAGAAAATAAATGTTTATTGCAGCTAAAAATAATGAATTATTATTTAAATAGACCTTTTGCTGTTGGGGTATATATATATATATATATATAAATAATACTACAGTATTTTTCATAATAATTATAATAAAAAGAATATGATGATTAATTGTCTTGAGATTGTCGCAATGAAATAAAAATACAATGGGCCAGATTTACTAAACAGGGCAAATTAGTGTGAGAGCGCAATTCCACAAAAGCGCTGATGGGAGTGGAAAGTTCAGCTATGGAACCTGAAACGTGCTGCGTAACACAAGAATGAACCTCATTGGCTCTTGTGGAAGCTCAAACGTGCTGCATAACGCGAGAATGAACCTCAATTGGTTCTTGTGGAAGCTCAAACGTGCTGCGTAACACGAGAATGAGCCTCATTGGTTCTTGTGGAAGCTCAAACATGCTGCGTAACACAAGAATGAACCTCATTGGCTCTTGTGGAAGCTCAAACGTGCTGTGTAACACGAGAATGAACCTCATCGGCTCTTGTGGAAGCTCAAACGTGCTGCGTAACACGAGAATGAACCTCATCGGCTCTTGTGGAAGCTCAAAAGTCCCCCTGTGTGGGTCTGGGATTTTTGCTCACTGTTCTTGTGATCATTTTGACCCCACGGGGTGAGATCTTGCGTGGAGCCCCAGATCGAGGGAGATTATCAGTGGTCTTGTATGTCTTCCATTTTCTAATAATTGCTTCACACCAAGCTGCTTATCTATTGCAGATTCAGTCTTCCCAGCCTGGTGCAGGTCTACAAATTTTGTTTCTGGTGTCCTTTGACAGCTCTTTGGTCTTGGCCATAGTGGAGTTTGGAGTCTGACTGTTTGAGGTTGTGGACAGGTGTCTTTTATACTGATAACGAGTTCAAACAGGTGCCATTAATACAGGTAACGAGTGGAGGACAGAGGAGCCTCTTAAAGAAGAAGTTACAGGTCTGTGAGAGCCAGAAATCTTGCTTTTTTGTTGGTGACCAAATACTTATTTTCCACCATAATTTGCTAATCAATTCTTTAAAAAATCAGATAATGTGATTATCTGGATTTTATTTCTCATTCTGTCTCTCATAGTTGAAGTGTACCTATGATGAAAATTACAGGCCTCTCTCGTCTTTTTAAGTGGGAGAACTTGCACAATTGGTGGCTGACTAAATACTTTTTTGCCCCACTGTATCTCATTCAAAAGATACGCCCGACTCTTTAGCATGACGCAATCGGTCATGAGACACACGAGAGCCAATGACATTTTACAATGAAAGCTGACGTAATGATGCAATTGGTCACAAGACATACGAAAGCCAATGCAATTTCATTATCAAAGCTGACATAATGTTTCTTCAGGCAGCAATTTGTGAATGTGTGCATGATCTTTGGTGGATGGAGACGCTGATCGCTGATCGATTTTCTTCACAATCAATAATAATAATAAATTGAATAAATTATGCCTGCAGTCGTATCTGCAGTCGAAAAATGAAGCTAAAGGGGTTCCCTGTGTGTTAAAAAGTGACACCTAAGGGTCCTGACCAAGCGTCAATATGTGACGAGTTGGGTGTGAGAACGTGACCATCAAAATAAAGTGCAACCCACATTTTTATTTAGAATACACACCTGCTTTTGAATGGCAGTTAATTATTTTTGCTAACAAGGAAGATTGTTTCCTCTATGAATTTAAAATAATAAATAAAATAATACCAAATCTGGATTGTTCTGGTCAAATTAAATCTGTTTTTACCATGTGCATTTTTTATGATGTTTGTTCTGAATATGTTTCTTGTTTGTTAACCTCGACAGATGCAGTGCCTCTCTCTCTCCTTCTTTCCAAGTAATTTTCATGATCTCAGTTTTTTGCTGACATATCTTTCAGTGTGTAATTTGTCTCTTTGTGGGTCTTAAATTGGGAAGCCTGTTTAAGTCGTGAATAAACATGTTAGTCACACAACCGGACCCTGAAAAAAGTGAAAATCTCCCTTCTGTAAATGAATTAATTTCATACATGCAAGTGAAATGGGCCATGAAAATAAAACTTCTCAATGTGCAAATGTGTTTTTTAGACATCAAGGCAGAAATATCCTCAAACGGCACAGACGCAGTATCATTATGGCTCACAGATGACAACAAAGGACCATCTCTGAATATTCATAACCCACCATCTCGCTTCCAGTTCATCACTTGTGATTAGATAAAGTGCCGCTAAGTTTGCAAATAGTAATGTGTGTCATTTCAAGAGCTTTAGTTACATTTCTCATTTCGTAGTTACAGTGTTACCAATATATTATAGTAGTTATTTTGCCAGGCTTATATTTTTCACAGCTTAGGACAGTCACTAGTGAGGGACTATCCACATTTCAGAATGGCTGAAAAAACAACTTAGTGCCCATGAGAAAAGATGGCAGTTTGAGTTCTTTGCTAATTGTTGTACTATTAACGTTTTAGTTCATTCATTCACTTATTGAAAACCAAATGTTTTTTAATTAAAGAAACCAGAGAACTCTACAAAAATATGCTGTCCCACTACAGAGAACAGTGGAACAGGCCACAGTTACTTAAATTAGTAAGGCAGTAGACAGTGGGAGGGGTCAGAAAAAGATGTATTGTGATGTAAAGGTCATAGGAAGGTGTTAAAGGAGAGAAGAGGCAATCTGTGGTGAACTAGTTATCACTTTCAACTTGTATTTGTGACTGAAACTCAGTATATCTCCGTATGTCAAGCCGTAACTGAACAACAGCTTCTGTTTGCACTCCAGACATCAGATGCAGCCTGGAAAATGTCCGTGGCTGACGATTTTTGATTCTCCACAGACCATCTAATGAACCCAGCTAAAGGCAGCAACATCTGTTGTCTTTTCCTCTTGCAAATTTTCATGTCAGCTCCTACACAAACAGAAAAAATTGACTGTTTTGCAGGTACTTTGAGGTTTTTTGCACTTCCTTTTGAGCCCTTTTCAGCCCCGGCCCTTAAAATTCGCATGATGGTTGCTGCATTTCTGCGGGACCTATTAGTGCCGACATCTCTGCTGCTCAAACAGGCTCAGGAAATGAGACATGTCAAAGTCAGTTTCTTTCAGCTTTCCCTTGTCCTCTAATGCCAAACAATCCCTTCTTTCCATCATTTTTCCCCCTTGCATCTTTCCCATTCACCTATTTTGCAAATGCGATTGATCTTCATAAGTTTGTGTGTGTGTGTGTATGAGAGAGAGAGAGACACACATGGGTCAGTCTATGAAACGGGTGCCTTTTCTAGTTCAATAAGGGGATTTTTAAAATGAATGTATATAAGTGTTAATAAACACAATGCAATCTTAAGCTAAACTATATTTATTTTTTAAATAAGTTAATACTTTTATTCAGTAAGGACATATTAAATTGATTAAAAGCTACAGTAAAGACATGTATAATGTTACAAAAGATCTGTATGGTTTCCACAAAAATATTAAGCAGCACAACTGTTTTCAACATGATTTTAACATTGATAATAATTAGAAATGTTTCTTGCGCAGCAAATCAGCATATAAGAATGATTTCTGAAGGATCATGTGACTGAAGACTGAAGTAATGATGCTGAAAATTCTGAATAATATTTACATTTTAAAATATATTAGAATAGAAAACAGTTCTTTTAAATTGTAATAATATTTCACAATTTTACAGTTTTTTTTTTTTTACTGTATTTTTGGTAAAATAAATGCACCTTTGGAGAGCATAAGAGACTTATTTCAAAAACAATGAAAAAATCCTACCAACCCGAAACCTTTAAACGATATAGAAAAATAAAGAAAGTTATCATATTTTTGTTGATGTGTGTAGAAAAATGCCTGGATCAACACAGTAAAAGTTTGCATTGTCAAAGTTATTTTCACATAATGTGTATTGGAAGCACACAAAGGGCACCTGTTTTGTAGAATGACCCACATGGTTTCCTTCATCAGGAGATTGTAGTCTGATGCCTGACTGCTCCTGCTGATAAGGTTTCTCCCTCTCTGAAGTAACAGTCACTCCTCCGCTCCATTCCTCCCTCCATCACCCTCATCTGCCTGGTCGGCTTTTTACATCCAGGTTTAATGCGGTGTGGTTAATGTCATCATTTCTTCTATGAGTTTGAGTGGTGCTGCTTATGCTGAGTTTCTCTGGAATAAAGGTTTGCTATAAAAATGAATTAATCAGATCTGATTCACTTTGAGTCAGAGAAGAAGGGTTTCTCTCGCATATAAAGATGTTTAAATGACAAGACATAATTGACAAAACTGAGGATCGGATCATTAAATGGTCACAGTATTTTAGTTTGACCACAATTAAATTTGGGTCTGTTTCTTAGACAAAGCTGTTGTATGGATTCAGAAGATTTGGAATATAGCATATATGCTCATTTGGGCTACTTTTATGGGTTTTTAGGTCAGTTTTATGAAAATGAGCTGCATGAACATTCTTCAAAATCTCTTCTTTTGTGTTCACAGAAAAAAAAAATAACACAAGGGTTTGAATGACAATAGTTTCATTTTCAGATGCACTGTTCCTTTAAATGCACATACACAAACACATAACTAGCTCAGAGGGCACATCAAATCCAACACAAATGATTTTCTGTAAACAAGAAAATACATAGAAATTGGATTTCGAGTATGAGCGCAGCAGAGAAATGTTTTTATGGAAGCAGGTCAGTCTGATAAGAGGCTCATACGTATGATTGATTTGAAAAGGAAATAATTTCTCCACTGCCGCTGCTATTGGGGAAGCAGATATTAAAACTAAGAGAAGGACGCAGACAAAAGTTTGGAGAGATGGAGGTCACAGGACAATTTGTGCTCATCAGAAACCTTCAATAATAAAAGCACAAAAGACAGACAGCATAAATCACACACATCAAACAATTCTGCTATTTATTAAACCGCTTATTGCAACTTAAAAGTTACAGAATTATCATTAATGACTGTTTATGGTTACCAAGCAGTGTAGCAACGTGGCCTATTAATGTCAGCACTGCCATTCACAATCTACTTCTGCAATGTGAAACAGGTTATTAAAATACTGGACAGGCTTAATTCTATCCAGCAGGAATAGATTAGATGTTCAAAAGTGAGTGTTACATACTAGAATTCACCCTTTCGCCCGGGAGTTTGATTGACAGGCGTTCTGACCAATCATAAACCACGATCCGCCGAATCTGCCATTTTGTCCAACAAAGCAGTCCGGAGAATTTGTAGAGTAATGCTGATGGACTTGAACTTGAAAAACGGTGTGTACTGTCGCCTTTCCACGGTTGAAACAACATTCCTTCTAAAGTTCTTTCTTGTTTATTTGATGCTATAAATTAACTAAGATATGATTGGTTCACAAGAAGCTTTCACTGAGGCGCTACAGCGACCTGTCATGACACATTAAAGAGCCACAAATTTATTGTTTAAATTTCTTAAATTACAAAATGTGAAAGTTGAGGCTTTGTTTCATATCAAAAGTAACCTGCTCTGTCCTGTCTATCAGTGTGTTGTCAGTGTCCTCTTTTCTCCGCAATGTATTTTTCACTGCTTGAGAACATGCTTTTCGGATGTAGCAACAGTAACTAAGGGGGCGTTTTTTTGCGAACGGTCAATTGAGCCAAACCAGATGAACAGATGTTTTAGAATTTGCTAAAGATAATCTACTGAAATGATCAAAGATCTTGTGAAAATAAACTTGTTCAGTTGCTTGTACTGTAAACCCGGATAAATTGAATTTATGGTAACGCTTTAGATTACAGCCCGTAAAGTACTGCGTAAGTAAAGCGAATTTACAGAGTAACTTTCAGTAATTATAGTGTAACTATAAGTATGTATGTGTAGGTATAAGGGAACAATATGTAATATTTGGGGAATAAAGGGGTAACAGTCAGGAAAATTAACAAATTATTTATACTGTAAGTATTTTTTAATTAAGGGGTAATTATCCGTGTAGTTACAGGGTAAGAATTAATCTGCGGGCTGTAAATTAAAGTGGTGCTTATTCCCCTCTTGTTTCATGTGGTTACAGGGTAAGTACAATAAACACATACACAATTTGATGTCACTCAGAAACATTTATTTGAAAAACAACTTAATTCAAAACAGATTTATGACACTTCTGATTCATTTTTTTAAATAAACGTTTTATTTCAAATAATAACGTCCTGACAGAAAGAGGCACGTTTTGTCCCTTTTTTGTTTTTCTTGCTTGGCTTCTCCTCCTCTTGTTCCTCTTCTTCTTTTTCATTATTTCCACTGATGGGTCTTAAGAGGAATCCCATGTCTTTTGATATTTTGTATTATTATTTATTAAAAGAAGAAGTACACCAAGAAATGCTCTCATAATTTACTAATCTTTTCGCATCCGACCAACTGTTACCAGCGCGTGCATGAGTAAAGAAGCTTCATGCTTTCATGACCTTCTTGCGCGCGTTTCATCTTAAACACACGCGAGAACTGCCGTCTCTGCCTTCTAGTCTTGTTTGTATCTCATTGCTATCATCATATATAATGTTATTGTTTGTATACTGTTGTGAGCATTAATTAAAAAAATAAAAACTGACAGCATCCGACATCTGCATGACTAGAGTTTCTTGGCACGCTCACGTCACGCTTCAAGTTACGTCAAGCGTGAAACTTAACCTTCTCATACACGCGCAGGTGACTGCTGGTCGGAAGTGATAGTCTACAGTTTAAAAAATTAAAAATGTTGTTATTTTTCTTACGAACACTTATCGTTTCACTTCAGAAGACATTGATTCATCAATTGGGATCGTATGGATTACTGTCGTTATTGCTGTATGTGCTGTTTGATGCTTCAACTTTTAGGAACCCAAATGAGTTTTCATTAGTAGAGATTATTTATTTTTCTGTGTTCATCTGAAGAAATAAAGTCGTATACATCTCGGATGGCATGAGGGTAAAAGACGAGTAAACGGTGAGGACATTTCTGCGTGCACTGTATTTTCAGTGTAATAGCTAGAGACATGATTTCTTCTTAAGATTCATCTGTTTTAAGGACGAAAAAGAAGAGGAGCAAGAGGAGGATGAAACCAAGCAAGAGAAACGAATAAGTGTTGTAAATCGGTTTGAAAAAACTAGCTTTTTAAATAAAGGTTTCCGAGTGATATCAGATTGTGTGCGTGTTTTTAATGTACTTACCCTGTAACTACATGAAACAAGAGGGGAACAAACACCACTTTAATTTACAGCCCGTAGATTCATACTTATCCTGTAACTACACGGATAATTAACCCTTAATTAAAAAATACTTACAGTATAAATAATTTGTTAATTTTCCTGATAGTTACCGCTTTATTTCCCCAATATTACATATTGTTCCCTTACACCTACACATACTTACTTTATAGTTACACTATAATTACTGAAAGTTATGCTGTAAATTCGCTTTTCTTACGTAGTATTTTCCGGGCTGTAATCTAAAGCGTTACCGAATTTACTTACATTTTTTAAGGCAACCAACAAGGCATTAAAATGTTTTTAATATCAAATAATTTGCAGTTATTACAATTAGCATATTTAAGTTCAATGTACTAATTTAAGTTAAATTTATATCAATGGATTTTTTTTTTATTTGTTAAACTAGAAAATTAAGAAAAAAGCAAACAAATTAAGGTAGATTCATACAATTTTCTGTTTTATTTCAATTAAATTCGAAATGTTAATTTGAAAATATTAAAGGGCATATTGCAGGTTAAATTTTTTTCAAAATGAATATATAACCTTGTATGAAAATACCATATGAAAAGGTAATGCAGGATTTAAAATGTTTTAAAAAGACATAAGAGCACAAATTTAGTAGATAAAGTGGCCGTTTCGTTGGCTGTTTGTAAAAAACGCTTTTTTTTCCAACATCGCATCATATAGACCCCTTCAATGTTTGTAAACATCGAAAACTTAGGTTGGGTGCGTGCGCAGCATGGGCGCAACAAGCAGGCATTTTTTTCTTGACGAGAAATTCTCTGGTTAACACAATTCAATGGGATAGAATGCACTTTCTGATCCCGACATGCGCACTGCGAACCGCAAATTTTCCTGTGACGTGAACCTTGAAGGGGTCTATTACGTCACGAGAGGGAGTTGTTTGCCAGGCTCTGCGTTGGCTCAGTGCAGAATAGGTTGGTATTCAGTACGAGTCTGTGTATTTTCGGTAGTTTTTCTTTTTCAATTTATCATTGTCATGGTAAATTATTGTGTCCAGCCTGTCATCGATTCCACAGGTTTCCTAAAAAAAAAAAGTTAGAAAGACCTGCATGGTGGCGTTTTGTGAAGGTGAAGAGACAGGACTTCACTTCTGCATCTGCTTCAAAACACGTGGTGGTGTGTATAGTGTTCACTTTAGACCGGAGGATTATCATCCCGCGATATGATGGAGTCACCCATTGTAATACTCGTGTAAAGGATGATATTAAATGAATAAACATCCTCATGCGATGCTTCTTTGCCGTTGTTTTACGTGAATCAATTTCAACATTGATGAATACAAAGTATGTACATTAACACAAATGCATACAGTCTTACACTTTTCAAATAAGTTTGGAATTATGTGCTGGTAATGTAAATATTTTATTCATGCCATGTACGCCGGCGGGAGATGTGACGGTCACGGATCCGTCAGAGATGCAGCTCGAAGAAAACTGTGCACCGTAAGTCTTGTTTAAACATTTGCTAACTACCAAATCAGTCGTGATGAGAAACCACTAACGTTATATCACATAACGTTTAGTGTGGACGGATATTAACGAGTGTGACTTATGGTCAAAGCTTATTAGTTTCTGTTATTGGTAAGTATCAATACTCCTAGATGACCAATACCAGCTTTGCTATTGCCTGATACATAGTCAACTTTTTATTTATATGCCGATTGTTTCAAAGCAGCTTCACAGTGTTAAACAGGAAGATAATGCAACAGAATTTGATTCGGCTGTACAGCCGCTCTGGAGAAAACTGGTCAGTCATCTAGCTCATTTCAGTTGTCATATTGCGACAATATGGGCAGATCAGTAATTTAGTTTAGTAATTAAATTTATTTGGATATTTAGTTGAAAATTTTGTGATAATATATATATATACACTCACCTAAAGGATTATTAGGAACACCATACTAATACTGTGTTTGACCCCCTTTCGCCTTCAGAACTGCCTTAATTCTATGTGGCATTGATTCAACAAGGTGCTGAAAGCATTCTTTAGAAATGTTGGCCCATATTGATAGGATAGCATCTTGCAGTTGATGGAGATTTGTGGGATGCACATCCAGGGCACGAAGCTCCCGTTCCACCACATCCCAAAGATGCTCTATTGGGTTGAGATCTGGTGACTGTGGGGGCCATTTTAGTACAGTGAACTCATTGTCATGTTCAAGAAACCAATTTGAAATGATTCGAGCTTTGTGACATGGTGCATTATCCTGCTGGAAGTAGCCATCAGAGGATGGGTACATGGTGGTCATAAAGGGATGGACATGGTCAGAAACAATGCTCAGGTAGGCCGTGGCATTTAAACGATGCCCAATTGGCACTAAGGGGCCTAAAGTGTGCCAAGAAAACATCCCCCACACCATTACACCACCACCACCAGCCTGCACAGTGGTAACAAGGCATGATGGATCCATGTTCTGATTCTGTTTACGCCAAATTCTGACTCTACTATCTGAACTTCTCAACAGAAATCGAGACTCATCAGACCAGGCAACATTTTTCCAGTCTTCCACTGTCCAATTTTGGTGAACTCGTGCAAATTGTAGCCTCTTTTTCCTATTTGTAGTGGAGATGAGTGGTACCCGGTGGGGTCTTCTGCTGTTGTAGCCCATCCGCCTCAAGGTTGTGTGTGTTGTGGCTTCACAAATGCTTTGCTGCATACCTCGGTTGTAACAAGTGGTTATTTCAGTCAAAGTTGCTCTTCTATCAGCTTGAATCAGTCGGCCCATTCTCCTCTGACCTCTAGCATCAACAAGGCATTTTCGCCCACAGGACTGCCGCATACTGGATGTTTTTCCCTTTTCACACCATTCTTTGTAAACTCTAGAAATGGTTGTGCGTTAAAATCCCAGTAACTGAGCAGATTGTGAAATACTCAGACCGGCCCGTCAACAACCATGCCACGCTCGAAATTGCTTAAATCACCTTTCTTTCCCATTCTGACATTCAGTTTGGAGTTCAGGAGATTGTCTTGACCAGGACCACACCCCTAAATGCATTGAAGCAACTGCCATGTGATTGGTTGATTAGATAATTGCATTAATGAGAAATTGAACAGGTGTTCCTAATAATCCTTTAGGTGAGTGTATATATATATATATGATATGAATATATGATAGTGATAGTAACATGATAATAATCTGTACAGTATTGTGATCTGAGCACAGTGTTCATATCGTTAGCTATCGTATATATATCATTAGCTAACACTGTCTCTCACCCAAACACCTGCTCTGTTCTCCACTGTTTCTCCTCACACAACTCAATTTGTCTCCTCTAATCGCTGTTCTGTCTAATCCTGGCCTGTCCCTAAATGTGTGTCATAATTGTATGGCTGTGGTCTGCCATATGAGTATTAATAAACATTTATAATTTCCTTAGCGTCCGAACTGTGGTTGCGATCCATTGTTTTCCTATCGTTGAAATTCACCGCACTCCCTCCCGTTACGTCACTTCTGGTTTTGGCATTTTTAGATGCGGAAGTAAAATTTTCTCACAAAAATAACTCCAAAAGCCTTTAGTAGCGTATTTATAAGTATATTTTAAAGAAAATCTCGTTCCTACATAATTTTTCTATACATTGACTCACTGGGGTCTCTAACCTGCAATATGTCCTTTAACATATATTTACAAACATTAATAGCACCAGCATTTGTGATCATATTCACAAAAGTTTCATGGCCCCCAGAGTATTTTATTGTATAATTATGTAAACAGTGAATAGGAAGGAAGAAAGGGGAATGGGGAAAAAACATTTTATTCTTCATTCATTATTTTTTTTATCAATTCTTGAATGTGGGCAAGTTTCATTCATTCACCACCTACCTTATATCAATGAAAACACAGATTGCCGGAAAAAAACTTGGCACTTGTCAATGGCAGAGAAGAGTTAATGTTCTGCTAGCATTTTAGAATAATAGGAATAGTAATCTATCACACGTCTTCCATATTACCTCACAGTGACTATAGACGAGCCAACTTTTTTTCCAAAGACATTTTTGCTGCATTGTTTTTCAATAAATGCTTTTTTGGACTCAGTTACGAGCTCTAAAATGTACAGTATATTTTCATAATGTTCAAAAAGGAGAATTGTCTTAAATGATTGCATAATACCTTTATGTATGATTAGTTATTTAAAAATTTTCTAGAGATCAAGTACATGCTTACGAGTTGTTTATTTCATGAAATAATTAAAATAATTAAACTAATAAATGTAATAAAAACTAATTAAATAATTAAATAAAAACTGAACAGACCCTTCAAGTTTCTATATAAAACCATGGTACTGTATTTTACAGTGTCCTTATTCCTCATGTTAAATGCAGTTTCTGTAGTAATAACTAGAAATTATGTATAATTACAGGCTACTAACCTAATCCTAACCCTAAACCTATTGTAAGTATTGAACGTGTTGTTAATTAAAATTACTCAGTACTTCAATACACTGTAACACGGACACTTTAAAATAAAGTGTAACAATTACCTTTTCTTCTAAGAGTGATCTGTATTCCATATACACAGAATGTCATCGTCATTTCTAATACTGCTTTTCTAGCTAAATGATTAACTCAGGTGCTCATTTACTAAATATCAGGGACAAGCGTTTCCTCTGATGTGTTTCGAGTGGCCTTGCTGCTCTTTACCAGCTTCACTGAATCAATTCATTGAGTCTGCCTTGTTGTATGTTTTGTAATTAATTCTGAAGCGTAGAAGCAACATTTCATAAAAGTATTAAAAAAAAACAACATCCAAACAGATTATTCGAAATCCTCTCTCTTCTCCAATTGTTTTGGAATATTTTAGTGCATGCCCTCAGAGTGCAGGGTTACGATGCCGGGCTTTGTTGCTCATATCAGCTGTCAGAAAAGACAAAAGGCAAATAAGCCCCTACATTTGCATTTTTCTGTACAGCACAATTTGGAACGGTAGTTCACGCCATACAACTCACAGGTTTCACCTGACCGGGCACAGGAAAACTGCTGCCTACACCAAAGCTGTGTGAAGAGCCTTAAGTCTGGTGAGACAGGAGGGGGGCAATGTTAAAGGATAGGGGAGGGTGAAAAAAGGAGGAGAGGCTGAGTGAAACGAGTGCTTGGCAGAAGAAGATAAAGCCACGACTCAGTGGGCGCTTGAATGATCCGTGGCGGCATGTCAAAAGGTTTTCTGCTGACTCTCAGCGCTCTGCTAACACATGTGGCGAGAGGCCGTCGACAAACGCCACACAAAACCTTCACACACACGGGGCCATTGAACAGCGCATTCAAACACCCGTAGGCAGCGGCTCGTGGAGATGAGAAATAGGAGCTAATTTGAAGCTCATTATGACGTACGCTTCCCGCCATTGAGATTCCACCCTTGACTGACTGATCCGAGCGGCGCTATGAAGACACGCTGAATGCTTGTAATTTTCTCTGGTGTCCTGTCTAGTACAATAGACTCAAAACATCTCAAGCTTTCAGCCCAAATCTTTCTTTTCACCTCTGAGGAAAATAAGAGAATTTTAGGGTTGTTATCATTTAATTATGCCTAGCATGGGCCAGAGCACACAAGTGTCAATTAAAATAGAATGCAAATACAAGAAAATTTAAATCAGCTACCTGTAGTGTTAGAAGGAGAGCAAATGTTCTTTCAGAGCTCTGAACTGACAGAGACTCGCGTCGAGGAGCTGACGCACAACAAACAGGTCTGAGAAAGGTAGCAATGACCCACATATGTGGCTAGAACCAGCTGTTTTGTTTGCTATTCAGAAAGTTTGTGAAAATGTAATGTCCTCTAAACTTTTACTGGAGAGATCTTTTCATTGCTCCAGTGGACTTTGTATGGGAAAGGCAGCATTTGGTGTTATAACAATCCTTTTTAATAATAGTTATTTTCATTAATATTAGTATAGTAATATTATTCATCTTAGTATTATTAATATTATTTTAAACATAATTTATTAGTATTAGTTTTTTTTTTACCCCTCTACCTTCCTGGTCTTGTGGCCTCTATTTGGGTTTTACATAAAAAACAGCATGTTGTGTCAATTGGGTAACTTTATTTTTTATTGACATGGCAAATTGTAGCAAAAACAACAGTGCTCTAACAACAGGGGTCCTTTCTTCGTACCTTGCATGATCTTGGATTGTTTGGTTCTTCGACGCTCATCCTGGACTTGCTGTCATAGCAACAGGTCCGTAAGCTTAAACCTGCTTGGGAGCAGGCTTATTTCATGTAAACATCATGATTGATGACGGATATTATGGGAGTGACTTGATGCAGCGCAGGAGATACGGATCTTGATCTTGACCCTTAATAAACTTTAACACTGTCATGTAAAAAATCTGCTTCAAATTGACTTAATTGAATGAATTGCTAAATACAACATTGAAATAAAAATGTAAAGGGTGTACAAATACTATAAAATCGTAAATATAAATAATAATTAGGAATCATGTAAAAAAAAAAAAAAAACATTTATCATTTATCTATTAACACTTTATGTTGGTTTCCTTATAGGGGGAGGGGGGGGGGGGGGGGGGTAGTTGTGTAATTTGTCAAGTTTTTTTTGCCAGGTGGCTTTTTTAATTATATGATGTCATTACGTTGCTGTCTTGCCGCCAGCCAATCGCTGCATTGCTGATCGTGGTTTCGAGTATCGATACATCTGCCCTCTTCAGGGAACACAGGAACGCGCAGTAATCTTAGATAACTTAATGCAGATATTTTAATCCAATCCGCAAATTCGTTTGAAGAACCAAGTTAGCCAGAGATCAGTTATCACGATTAAAAGATCTGGGATCTGTCAAATCATCTCAGATGTATTAAGCGAGGTATGAAGAACGGACCCCAGTTGTTAGCTGAATACATTAATAAATAACAATTGACATTGAACATGATATAGATGTGAAATATCTTAATCATGCCTTTCGTGTATTTTATAATGACAGTTTCTCTCTGCGATGATCAGGTTGTGGGGTGTGACAGCATTTGAAATACACAATTGAGTTGTTTATGAAAAAGAAAAATTGTTTATGAAGGCCAAAATTAGCAAAAATGGACAGTATGCGAGCCCTTTAAAATGCTAAAAGGAAAAAGAAAGATAAAGGCATGGGATAGCGTTAAAGTTTTTTGTGGCTGGGTATGTTTATGCATAAAGTAATTTTTAAAAATCTAACAATGTGGATCATAAATTTAACTTGCTTAGTGGAGAAGAGATGATAAGTATCCTTACCTGAACAGAGCAAGTCACACTTGCATATTCTGTTCCACTAAAAAGAGTAAAAGACCATGATTGGTAGGAACCTACAATTTGAAAGTTAAAATGTATAGACATTTTAAGAAAGAAATCATTGACCTGTTGAGAGTGTGTTGACAGTCTGTGTAGTTGTATAGCTGAGCTCCAGAAAATCAGTAATAAGGTGGCTTTGACAGTTAGAGATTTGAAAAACAAAAAGGCAGGAAAAAACACAAAGAACCATTTCAGCATAGGGTTCCTCAAGACCATATGGTTCTAAATAGAACTGATACTACATGTAAAAAAACATATTTTTTTTAAGTGTAGGTTGTTTGAAAAGTAGGAAAACTGGGGAAGAACATTAGAAAGATCTGAAAAGCAAAAAAAAAAGCATTGCTTAATTATTTTTCCTACCATCTCATACTTTTTTTACACCACCATGTCCCATTAGGGGCTCCATAGTTTTCGAATGCATCAGGCAGCATTTATTTAATCATTTGGATGGCACATCAATATGACCGAAAGTCAGCGTGCCTCTATATAGAGGGCCTTAGGGGTTGGGAACCTTTTTTGACCAAAGAGCCATTTTTTCATTTTTGGTTAATGCATTTTTCCGAAAGAGCCACAGTAAAACATAATATAATATTATTAATTAAAAAAACATGCTTTTTTTCAATAAAATTTCAACAGTAGTAATTATTAGGTCTATAGACAACTAAAAACAAACAAATATGCAGCAAACAATAAATAAGTTGCAATATGGAATTAATTGTGAGTTTGAGTTACCCACTGATGAGCATAAATCCTCTTCTTGTGTATGAGAGAGAGAGAAAGAGAGTGAACGCACACAGTGCTTACATTTACTGTGTTTACGTGAATACTCGACTTGGAATTTTGATATATTTCTGTGTTTATTTGGCCGTTTAGGTGCGCAACCGAAGACAAAGGTTACAAAGCTACACAGCTGCTTGAATTCCAGTGCAGGAGCTGTACGTTACCAAAGAAACGCAAGTGGTTAGTTGATTGCTGTCGTGACTCGTGACACATTTGCGAACAGCACTGAACATGCACTTTGGCCAGTACAACTTGAATATTATTATTATCATATCATAATTTTATTAACTTTGGTAGGCTGTACAACAAGGGAATTGTATAATTGCCTGCTTTTTCTGCAGAGAGCGGATCTCTGTTGATGTGTCTATTTATTTATTTATTTATTTTGATCATTTGTTGGTGAAAAAGAGCCACACCTGCCTCTTTTTGTCAAAGAGCCAGGTGTGGCTCGCGAGCCATAGGTTCCCGACCACTGCTCTAGATGATGAGCTCTGTTGTATGTTGACAGTAGGGAGATGTCTATCAAAGTTAAAATTCTACTAATCAATCCCTACTAATATATCTAGCACTTAATTTGTATAATTTTGTTCTAAGAAGCTCGACACTTTCCAAAACAGTGAATCACCAACAAATTGATTTATTAACGACACAAATAGTTTGGCAAAAGTACTATCCACCTGCACACAAAAAACTGCTGAAACTCTAGGTGATAAAAGTGAAATGAAGGTGATTACAGTTCTCCACAAACAAAAAGGCAATATTGCACATTCACATGTCAAGATTAGCCATTATCTGTGATGCAGTGTGTTTAAGCATTGGCAGTATATATCGCCTGTGCTACTGAATCGCCTCTAGGTGTTTTAATATTGCATGCTCACCTTTATGTTTTAATAATTAACAAGTGCAGCGTGGTTTTTGATGAGCCAAACGATTTTCAGTCACTGAGTGAAATTCACTGGTCTTGCAGCCGGAGTGGTATTGTGTCATTAAGATGAAAATCCGACCTTGAGAATATGTATAGATCTTTACTTCAGGGTTTGTTTCAGTGTAAATCCCAGCTTATTGCTTGAAGTTCATAATAACAAGAAGTTCTACTGTAACAGCAAACAGTTGTAACATGAAGCTTTAAACACACACACACACACACACACTGAGCCAGATTAACATAAGGGCTAGATGGGGCTGAAGCCCCAGGGCCCGAGCACGGAGGGGGCCCGTGATTGGCCGAGGAAATGATAGACAGTCGATCGGGAGCACCTAAACTTTTGCTAGCACGCCCCCACATATTAAGCAATGTTATTTACTGGAGTGCTCCGAGTGCATGGGAATAAACACCAAAAGCCAGGTAATTAAACAGCGCGCGCATCCAGCAGTCGCAGCGCGAGAGCAGCTGGATCGTCTCACGCACAGCGCTCTATTGAAGTGATAACGAGCGCCAGGCAGTCGCTTTATCCATTTGAATGTAATACAAGCGCAACATACAAGGCTGAATCCAGCTTCTTATTCGCAGCTTCTTAATGACGCTATCTGGTCCACCTTAAAAGACGCTTCCGCTTCCGCTTCTCTTCATGCTCAATTTAGGGACCGTAGGCTACGTTTTTTCTCTTTTTCACGCTTTTTTAAGGGATCATGATAATTTTGTGTCTATTTTCAGAATAAACAAATGAAATGCAAATAACACTAATATATGACCGAAAATAGACTGTAAAAAATATAAAGGCACATAAATTACAGTAAAGACTAATTTTCAATTATTGAACATTTCAGCTTAATGGACGTGCTTTTTCCCCCCACGCCTTTTAGGGGCCCTGTTGCTACTAGTAGGGATGCAAAGATTATAGATTTTGTTGGTACGATTATAGTCTGAGAAATAATCACGGTTTTGTGATTATCACGATTATTATGCATTCATTAATTTCACAACAATGTATAAAATCACATGAACACTTTAGTTTTTTTTTAAGTGTTATTTTTTGCTACCTTTTGAACCAGAAATAACACAGTAACCAAATAATACAGCACAAAATAATGATGAAGACAAAAGTCCATCTCTCCCTTTGGAATTAAAGAAAGGAATTAAAGAAAGGTCACCTCTGCTCTGTAAACATCCATGTCAGTGTGAGGGGAATAAACTGAACTGTTACTGTCACTAACTGTCATCTATATGTATTCATAATCTTTTTAATAATTCATCTAATTTTACATGTGGCCTGAGAAAGTCATGTCTATTATTTTGATAAATTCAAACGTGCTTCCCCGCTTTGGCTGGCACTGAGACAGAGACGACGCGCTCAGTGCTTTTCATATATCACTATTCAACCACATAATGTTTATTTGAGGTTTCAGAGATTTAAATAAACATTTACATTACTAGCCTATATAAAAAAGACATGTATAGTTTGTTAAATTTAAATTCCATACACTGATATCTATGGAAGCTGCAATAATAATGCTTTCAATTATGTTTTGAATAATTTTTATTCATATCAGATACACATTGTGCATGAAACAAAGTTTGTTCTTTTCTTATGTTCACTGGCCACTTATATGTATGTATTTCGGGGAAAATTTATGAATTTACGTGATGTAAACAGATCCTCTTAATTGCAAACTCATCGCGCATTATATCTACTAATATGATCATTATAAAGGTGTTTAATTGACAAAACACGTTAACATCCACATATTTGACAATTGGAATATATCATAAATCATGTTATAGTTAACCAGTTAATCCAGTGTGTACAGTAGTAGCCTCCTTGTCTCTGATAAGCACGGCACTTTAAACTGGTGCACTGCTGGTGTAACTTTGTTTTCGTTTCGTTACGTGCAAAAGAAACACTCGGTGTAGCAGAGCCTTTACGGTTAATTAACTGTGATGTTTTTTAAGCGCGGTTAATCGAGAAATCGGTTAATCGCTGCATCCCTAGCTACTAATATTGTGTCTATTTTCAGAAAAGAATAATACACTATTTCGAAATGTAAATGGCACTGAAATATAAGTGAAAATGGCTGTAGAATTACAAAGGTATATAAAAAGTAATTTCATCATTCTTTAATTATTGCACGTCATCCTTTGAATGCATTAATGAATCAACTGAATAAAAAAATCTTTATACATTTCTAGACATTATGCCATCTCCCGCTTGGATCCAGCCTGTTATGAACGAAGACTTCAGATAACCCAACACCTTTGAATAATGACTCCAGAACTTCAAACATGGATGATTATGCAACATTATCATGTTATCAGGTTGCTTCGAATGCACACTACTTATGCTTTTAAAATGCATTATCTTACAACTGTTCTTTCTGGTATCATCTCGTAACAGACTATTGTGATTTTGTAACATAAAAACATGCATTTTCTGTAAAGCTGCTCTGAAATATGTATAGTGAAAAGCATTATACAAGTGAATGTGAATTAAATTGCATTAAATCGAAAGAACTCTTGCATTGTTGGTTACTGTACCATTTTGAAGTTATGGACCCAATATCACACTATAGTTTGAAGAACCATCACATTGTTAAGCCGTTTAAGGGTTGTTAAAGTTTCATTGGTGTCTTATGTCCAGTGTGCCCAATTTGAGGCAACTTTGTGCCCAATTGACTGTCACTATGCAACATTAGGAGCAATTTGTGCTATAAATGCATTATAATGCATTTAAGCAAAAGTAGTGTGCATTCGAAGCAACCTGATAACATGATAATGTTGCATAATCATCCATGTTTGATGTTCTGGAGTCATTATTCAAAGGTGTTGGGTTATCTGAAGTCTTTGTTCAGGATCCAAGCTGGAGATGGTATAATTTATAAAGATTGTTTTAATTATTTTATTCAATTGATTCATTAATGCATTGAAAGGATGACGTGCAATAATAAAAGAATGATGTAATTACTTTTTATATACTTTTGTAATTTTACAGCCATTTTCGCTTATATTTCAGTGCCATTTATATTTCGAAATAGTGTATTCTTTTTACAGTCTATTTTCGGTCATATATTAGTGTAATTTGCATTTAATTCGTTTATTCTGAAACTAGACACAAAATTATCATGATCCCTTAAAAAGCGTGAAAAAGAGAAAAACCGCACAGTCCCTAAGTTGAGCGTGAATAAGAAGCTAAAGACGGAAGCTTTGCGTCTTTTAAGGTGGACCCGGATAGCGTCAATAAGAAGCTGGATTCAGCCTCGTGCGCAACATCATGTGTACAGTAAAGGCTCTGTGGCGAAACTAGCTGAACCAGACTGAATAGTTCCGGACCTGTACATAATAAATGTTATGAAATAATTGACGAGTATTAACACTACTTTAGTGCTGCAAGGATATCTTCTTATCTGAGCTGCCCTGCCTGTGGTCTGTCACTATTCGTCAATGTCAAAATATTTGAGATGACCAATCAAATTAAAGGAGGAGGGCTTTATGTTCACAGAAGCTGCTGAGTGCGAATTCGCATTTCGCAGCGCGAGTGGCGCAACGCTTCAGTAAACGGTGCGAGATGTATGTAGCTAAACTAAACATTTCATAATTTAACAGCTGTTTTAGGATAGAAATGTTAAACATTTGAAAAGACTATCAGCCAGAGCTCAGCTTTAGGAGGGGAAGAGACAGGGCAAGAGAAGGAGACTAAGAGAAAAAGAAAGAGTGAAAAAGTGATGGAAATGAGGAGAGTGATAGAAATGAGAGTAATGAAATGAGGAGAGAGCAGTTATGACAGATAATCTATTGCCCACTAACATGGTTTTGAAAGCTATTTATTATAAAAAAATGTTTAGCCTTCAAACATCTTAAAATGCACAAATAGATCAGAGAAATAAAAATTTTCTTGGGGGACCATGCCCCCCTAACCCCCCAAAATAGCTCAAATTTGGGACCTCACAGGTTTTAAAACTCCTTTAGGCAGTTGCATGCTCAAAATGTGTTGCTGTTTCTGGAAACCTGTTTGCTTTGACCTCATATCTGGAGTTAATGCATTTGTGCTGTTAATGTGTTGCAGCCTGGAATATTTATATATAGGTTTACTTAATATTAAAATTGAATATTCAGACAGTATAATCATTGTATCTCTGTGCTTTGAAGATTTAGTTTTTTAAAAATACTAATTATTTCTGTGGTAGAAAACGTTGTGGCACGAAGATCGACGACTATGGGGCCCCTTGGGTTTGTTATATCCCCAGGGCCCTACGTGTTCTTAATCCAGGCCTACACACACACACACGCATGTTGTGTTTTATGGGGACATTCCATAACCATAATAATTTTTATACTGTACAAACTGTATATTCTATCCTCTAACTCTGCTTCTAAACCTACCCATCACAGAAAACTTTCTGCATTTTGACATTTTTATAAAACATGATGATTGATAAGCTGTTTTCCTCATGGGAACCAAATAATGTCCTCACAAAGACAAGAATTTCAGATATAGCCATCTTTGTGGGGACATTTTGTCCCCATAATGTAGGGTTTACCAGGACCACACGCACACACACACACGTTTGTTTCATTATATTAGTTCATTATTAGTTCATTATATTAGTTATAGTTATTGATATCAGGTTAATGATATTTCTTATTGCCTAATCCAGTGGTTCTCAACCGGGGGGCCGCGGCCAACTAGGGGACCTTAGTGATCCTCCAGGGGGACCGCGAGAACTTACAATTAATTTAAATATATTAATATAATTAATACATTTTATTATTAATATGTAAAAAACTAAAACAAAGCACCACCTTTCTCGTGCATATTCTAGTCTGTTTCTCATCGTGCTCTATGAAATACAGACTGAACGGTGGCTTAAACTACATCTCAGTTGGATAAAGAAAACCAGTGTCGCTAATAAAGTTTTGATGAATGACGATTGTAATGAAGGTAAAGGTGATTACAGTGACACACAGAAGTCATACATTAGGCATGCGCGTCCATTTTTATTGATGCGCAAACAAACTGTGTATGTGCACTTTAGGCTTATTGATCGCTATAACATCCTTTTTCTGCATAAACACAGTTCAATATATTGCCAAAAGTTTTGGGACGTCTGCCATTACATGCACATGAACTTTAATGACATCCCATTCTTAATCCGTTAGGTTAAATATGGAGTTGGCCCACCCTTTGCAGCTATAACAGCTTCAACTCTTCTGGGAAGGCTTTCTACAAGGTTTAGGAGTGTGTTTATGGGAATTTTTGACCATTCTTCTAGAAGCGCATTTGTGAGATCAGGGACTGATGTTGGACGAGAAGGCCTGGCTCGCTGTCTCCGCTCTAATTCATCCCAAAGGTGTTCTATTGGGTTGAGGTCAGGTCTCTGTGCAGGCCAGTCAAGTTCCTCCACACCAAACTCGCTCATCCATGTCTTTATGGACCTTGTTTTGTGCACTGGTGCGCAGTCATGTTAAAACAGGAAGAGGCCATCTCCAACTGTTCCCACAAAGTTGGGAGCATGAAATTGTCCAAAATGTCTTGGTATGCAGAAGCATTAAGAGTTCCTTTCGCTGGAACTAAGGGGCCAAGCACAACCCCTGAAAAACACCATAATCTCCCCTCCACCAAACTTTACACTTGGCACAATGCAGTCAGGCAAGTACCGTTCTCCTGGCAACCGGCAAACCCAGACTCATCCATTGGATTGCCAGACAGAGAAATGTGATTCGTCACTCCAGAGAACACGTCTCCACTACTCTAGAGTCCAGTGGCAGCGTGCGTTACACCACTGCATCCGACGCTTTGCATTGCATTTGGTGATGTAAGGCTTGGATGCAGCTGCTCGGCCATGGAAACCCATGGAGCTCCTGAAAGCGACCCATTCTTTCACAAATGTTTGTAGAAGGAGTCTGCATGCCTAGGTGCTTGATTTGACACACCTGTGGCCATGGAAGTGATTGGAACACCTGAATTCTGAATGATTGAACACCTGAATGATTTAGAGGGGTGTCCCAATACTTTTGGTAATATAGAGTATTTAGTTGTCAAAATGAATCTACTGTGAGTGTTTTATAACGAACGCTCGCTGAAGAAGTGTGTTTTGGAGAAGTGGTGTTTATGTACACATGGGCATCAGACGTTCCAAACACAGACACGATTGCTTGTTCTGACAGAGGAACTGTTCACTGATGACACTGACCTGCATTCAGAATATGTTATTCTTCATTTGTATTTTGGTGCGTTTAATCATTCTGAATGGATCCGTATAGGGGCTATATGCAGTCCTTTGGGATCTCCCTGTGGTTTTGTTTGGTATGGCAGGTTGACTTGTGCTGAGTTGTTCATGTTACTGTATTAGCAGAATAAGTACTTTTAAGTTGTGAAGAATGTCTGCAGTGACATTTTTGCAAAGTATGTTTGCAAAATGTTTGCCGTATTAATTCGGAGAGGAGGGGGGGCCTTGGAGTAAAAAAGGTTGAGAACCACTGGCCTAACCCAACCCCTACCCATCACAGAAACCATGTGCAAAACACTAGATGTTAATGAAAAAACATGTTTTTGGCCAGCTTATAAACCTTTTTAACTAGTGAGAACCCGTAAAATGCACTAGTCGGGTGTCATAATATTTTACAATACAGTATAAGTGAGGACATTTGGCATGTATAGCCAAACCTACACATACACACACACACACATTCACACACAAATATATATATATATATATATATTTCAGACATGCACTTCACATACTACACTTCTAATCTGATTGGCTTTTATGCAACTTCCAGATGTTAAAGTAATAAAGTTAAACTTAAATCTATCTGTCCGTCCATCTATCCATCCATCCATCCAATTCCAGATAAGCCCACCCCTAAATAGCACATAAAAACAAGCAACTGTAGCTGGCCACATGTTGATCTTAAATAACATAATGCAATACATTTTGTCATCAGACTGCCGAAAGCAAAATGTTTAAATTATTAAATTTTTTAAGTTAGAACTGAATTAAATACGCAACATAGTGAGGTCATGTGAAAACCTTAATTATATCATGCTAACAAGCCAAACCTACACATATATTTTTAATAATAGTATGCAGTATATAGTGTGCAGCATGTACTAAAGAGTGTCACTGAAGGATATAAATGTCAGGGTCGTGTTTCCTTTTGCCCTTTGTGAGAGAATGCCACACACAGAGAGATGGAGGTGTTCTGCTGTTTCTGTTTTCTCTCCGTTGGGAATTCCACACATCATCCCAAAACCCACTAAACGTGTGTAACTTTTCCTCCGTGAAACCGGAGATCATCCTGTGTCACCTTGCAGGGCAACGTTCCCAAACGGAATCATCAAAGAAGGTGGAAAAAGGACGAGGACCAAACATTTGTCCCACAAGGGTTTGGAGGTTGTTTTCCTTCCATCATCTTTCCTCATCAGGGGTGAAACATGACTCCTGTTCTTATTGGCTGGATCGATGAGGTGACTTTTGATGGGGCATTGGTGTTACCGCAAAGCTATTTCACCATTGCTGTCAGGTTGCATCACCTCATGGCAAGACGTCAGCAGGATGTTGCTTATGTCAATTCAAGTGAGATTGTAGCAGGTGACTGATGCTTTAGATATGGATGAAAATATGTCCTACAACTTAACCTGGCATTTAGTTTTGAAAATAGCAACATTTTCACTTTTAATCCGTTTCATATTATTTACACTTTATTCTGTCAAAAGTATGGTTATTTGGAGGATTAAATATTTCTGTTTTTCAGAACAAGAGCACAACGCTGATGCCAAAATACTAAAATTAAAAAGTTTTGGGTAAAATATAAATATATTTTTTAATCTTATCGTTTAATAATCTTTAATCACTGTGAATTAGAACTATATTGTCTGATTGATGCTAATTATATCATAAAAAGAAAGACTGATTAAACTAAATAACAGTCTGTGCTTGCAAAGGTAACCGCTGTATAAGTTTATTTTTTATGTTTAGTCATTTTGCTTCCATGTTGCTTAAAAGGTAAGATATACACTCACCTAAAGGATTATTAGGAACACCTGTTCAATTTCTCATTAATGCAATTATCTAATCAACCATTCACATGGCAGTTGCTTCAATGCATTTAGGGGTGTGGTCCTGGTCAAGACAATCTCCTGAACTCCAAACTGAATGTCAGAATGGGAAAGAAAGGTGATTTAAGCAATTTTGAGCGTGGCATGGTTGTTGGTGCCAGACGGGCCGGTCTGAGTATTTCACAATCTGCTCAGTTACTGGGATTTTTACGCACAACCATTTCTAGAGTTTACAAAGAATGGTGTGAAAAGGGAAAAACATCCAGTATGCGGCAGTCCTGTGGGCGAAAATGCCTTGTTGATGCTAGAGGTCAGAGGAGAATGGGTCGACTGATTCAAGCTGATAGAAGAGCAACTTTGACTGAAATAACCACTCGTTACAACCGAGGTATGCAGCAAAGCATTTGTGAAGCCACAACACGCACAACCTTGAGGCGGATGGGCTACAACAGCAGAAGACCCCACCGGGTACCACTCATCTCCACTACAAATAGGAAAAAGAGGCTACAATTTGCACGAGCTCACCAAAATTGGACAGTTGAAGACTGGAAAAATGTTGCCTGGTCTGATGAGTCTCAATTTCTGTTGAGACATTCAGATGGTAGAGTCAGAATTTGGCGTAAACAGAATGAGAACATGGATCCATCATGCCTTGTTACCACTGTGCAGGCTGGTGGTGGTGGTGTAATGGTGTGGGGGATGTTTTCTTGGCACACTTTAGGCCCCTTAGTGCCAATTGGGCATCGTTTAAATGCCACGGCCTACCTGAGCATTGTTTCTGACCATGTCCATCCCTTTATGACCACCATGTACCCATCCTCTGATGGCTACTTCCAGCAGGATAATGCACCATGTCACAAAGCTCGAATCATTTCAAATTGGTTTCTTGAACATGACAATGAGTTCACTGTACTAAAATGGCCCCCACAGTCACCAGATCTCAACCCAATAGAGCATCTTTGGGGTGTGGTGGAACGGGAGCTTCGTGCCCTGGATGTGCATCCCACAAATCTCCATCAACTGCAAGATGCTATCCTATCAATATGGGCCAACATTTCTAAAGAATGCTTTCAGCACCTTGTTGAATCAATGGCACGTAGAATTAAGGCAGTTCTGAAGGCGAAAGGGGGTCAAACACAGTATTAGTATGGTGTTCCTAATAATCCTTTAGGTGAGTGTATATTATAATATTGTGTGCAATATGTCATGCCCACTGGAGCCTCATCAATAGGGCATGCATGCGCTGAACACCTCTGAAGTAAATTAACCCTGAAACAGAACCTGCACTAGAGCAGGTTATGTGCAGAGAGTAAGTAGCTATGACTACTTACCCTGAAAGTTACCTTCATTTTTGGAACCAAAAGTTGAGGTCATCCGCTTACTTACCCTTAAACATACCTGAGTATGTCACATAGCCTGCTTTCTGGAATACTTATTAATTCTAAGAAAAATCTACTTAAATGTCCTAATTTAACTAACTGTGAAACCAGGACCTAGATTCCTATATATACACAGGATGACAGTTACATTTCACATGTAACTATAACTGGAGAGAGTCTGTAGCGATGTATACACAACTTAGTCCAGACAATGAGTGAATATGAGAGTCGGTGGCTCCGACAACCTGGAAAATGCTGCCTTCGGAGGACACAAGGCGTCATGGCATGTCTGAATCTAATGTTAGCTTCACTTCCTGTCTCCTGAGAGACCTTCATCTGATTGATTTTTGAAGGCAACATATATGTATCCTTCGCTGCCTCTGATATCCCACAATCCTGTGCGTTCCAGCTGGAACCGTTGAGCTGGAAAAAAAAGATGCCGTCCGAAAGTTGCGTTGGCTGGTCAATTTGTGTGTAAATGTAAGTTTTTTTTTACTTTTGATGTCATTTCTAGCGAGAAATTACTACTGTATTTGTTTAGTTCTCACCAAAGCTCTCTCTATTTTGCTGTAGAACATTAAACTGTTACACTGCCTTAGAAGTCTGTCCGAAATCAGTTTCGTGAGGTGCCTTCATGCACAAACGCTGCCTTACAAGTCATTGTCTGATAAGGCACAAGTCAGCTGCCTAGGTTTTTGGACGCAGCCCGTGTTATATAGTGTCCTTGATTGACAGGTGATTGGTGACAGGTGTTGCTAAATATTTCTCTGGTGAGTGTGAAATAAGTGTAGACTGGGACTGAGAGCCTGGTGAAGCTGTGACATATTGGGGGTAACGCATTACAAGTTACACGAGTTACAGTGATGGGGTAACACATTACAAGTTACACGAGTTACAGTGATGGGGTAACACATAACAAGTTACGCAAGTTACATAATCAGATTACTTTTTTCAAGTAACTAGTAAAGTAAAGCATTACTTTTAAATTTACCACAAAATATCGGAGTTACATTGTTATTGACTGACAGCTTTCCTGTCCTTGTGTTGAGAGAAATTGTGAGTAAGTGCAGAGGCGTTGTGTGTAAACATGATGGTTATTGTAGTTCTAGACTAAATGTGAGTATGCATTTACTCATCTCAAACAAAAACAGATTCAGTATTCCTCAGAATGAATAAAAACAGTGAAATGCAAACTCAGAATATTACGCAAACCTGCAATAATTAAATGTGTTAAATAACACAAATATACTTTATGTATTTGATCTCACTTTATTAACCAATGTCTTTGTTGCTGACTATTGACGATGCAACTCAACCTACTCAAGCAAAAATTATTTTAGTTAAACATCACATTTGAGTTTAAGGTTTTTTTTATTGCTGAAGTAAGAGTGTTGAACTTTCTTTCTCATGCGTCCTATTCTTCTTCAATCTAGAATGGCAGCACAGCTGAAAGGTTTGTTTGAGCTGCGCCCTCTACTGTACAGCAGTGTTGGGTAAGTTACTCTAAAAAAGTAATTAATTACTAGTTACTAATTACATCTTCAATAGTGTAATTAGATTACTGTACAAATTACTCTCTCCAAAAAGTATTTAATTACTTGTTACTAATTACTTTCTAAATCCTATATCAACCTCGACAAGTTAAGTGATTCAAGGATAGACATGAAACGGCTCTTTTAATTCATTCAAATACATAATATAAAACTACATCAATTATTCTTATTAACCAAAAAAAGTATTACAAATATGAGAAGGATAGATAAAAACATGCATTTTAAAGTTAGACATTACATTTTTATGTGAATTCCACTATTGTATTATATATAATTGTTCTACAGTCTATACACAGTATTTAGTTCAATTACATGTGAAGTAACTGTAATTAAATGACACAAAAAATAAGAGTAATCCCTTACTTTACTTTTTCAAGGGAAAAGTAATTAAATTACAGTAACTAATTAATTAGTAACTAGTTACACCCAACACTGCTGTACAGACGTGAATTTGCTCCAGCCTGAGTCTTAGTCATTTTACTTTCAGTGTTAAAGGGCCTTTACATTTGCCAAAAATAGAACTTTTGCTTTTTTTGTTATTAAAAAAAATAAGCAAGCCCAGCAAGCGGAGTGATACAAACGGTGAAACGGTTTGAGTGATGATATTGGGTGAATATCACATGGCTAGAAAAGGGTCTCAGCCAGTTAGATTCAAGAACTAGAAACTAGAACTGTTAAACTGTTAAATATATATATTTAATCAAGAATCTGTGAGGTATAAAATATTGGTGGTCTAGTGTCTTTTTCCCCTGTTTAATGAGCAAATTATTCTGAGCACAGTATTAAATTTGATCAAGACATTGATTAAGCTGCAGTGAACATACACAGCTGACAAAGAGAATAAAGAGCAATGACAAAGGGTGAAGGTAATTCAGAAAGTAGGAGTGAGGCTGTGTGGTCAATTTACCCAGAGTTCCATGTTGCAGCAGTGCCACTCTGAATGATTTTGGCATGCTGAAATGCACCAGCTAAGCCTTTGCAGGTGGCCCTGTCACCGCGGAAACAAATCTTAAATTGCTGCCATTCATTATGCCGACCGCCCAACATCATGCCTCCTCGCCCGCCTGGCGCGGATACAGACCGACCGATCCATCCCTGTCACGGCAAACCGCGTCAATGACAAAATCTTAATTACGCCATTAATTAATTGAAGCGTTTGAACAGAGCTCGCACCTCTGGTCCCTCACACATTAAGATCCTTCTAGGTGCAATAGCTCACATCAGATCGTCGGGCAAACAGACAGAAGCACACATGCCAGAACACACCCGCACAGCCACCTCATTTATTTAAAGGCAAAGGACCCCGAAGGTCAGTTGGTTTTGTTCAGGTGTGGCAGGAAATGAAGACAGATGCAGAGCACTGGCAGTAGAGGGGTGACAGACCGCTGTGAGAGGAGATGCGCTCGGAAATAAGGTACGATGAGCTCCAGACAGGTGCTGGGTGTGGGCGAAATCAGCATTCTGGGGCGGATCCAGAAGCCTGAATCCAGACAGTTGTCATTTTAGAGGTGGCGAGGCGGTATCGGTGCCATGTCTGAAAAAGAATATGCCCAATAAATGAACACAGGCAATGTCAGCAATAGACTACGAACATACTATTTACCGAATACTAATGTACCTACTGTACACTACCAAAAGTTTGGGAATCAGAAAGATTTTTTAAAATGTTTTTAAAAGAAGCCTTTTAGGGCCAGATTTACTAACAGCTTGCGCCAGCACAAACCCTCTTTTGGCGTTAAAAAATCTGCTGTCAGGATTTACTAAAGACAGGCAGTGATAAATTAGCACTGAAAAGGCGTGGACACAATTATTTTTGCAGCTGACCTTATTGCATATGCATTTGTAGGAGTTTCCCTTTCAGGCGCAAAATTTAGGGAGGAGAGTATTTAAATGAATCATGCGATGTGGTTTACTAAGGTTTGCGTTTATTTTTTTGCATTATTTACTGCCCCAAAAAAAGCGTATCTTAAACCAGACACTTTATGAAAATAAAGTGCACTGGGTTCAATTATTTGCGCGTCGTCAGTAAATCACTCGCAGAACTGTCTACTCTTATCGGCGCTTTTATGGAATTGCGCTCTCGCGCTAATTGGCCTGTTTAGTAAATCTGGCCCATAGTCTCACCAAGGCTCCATTTATTTGACCAAAATATAGTACAAAATTATATTCTGAAATAATATTATAATTTGAAATTACTGGTTTCTATTTTAATATATTAAAAATGTGATTTATTCCTGTGATGTCAAAGCTAAATTTTAGCATCATTACTCCAGTCTTCAGTCTTCAATGTTGAAAACATCTGTGCTGCTTCGTTTTTTGTGAAAAAAAAAAAAATCAGGATTCTTAATGAATAGATGGTCATTAGAAAGTTGAAAAAAATGTATGGATAAAAAAGTTGGATGGATGGATGGACAGGTGATAAAAAAGACAGATGGGTGGTTTAAAATTGATATAAAGATGGATGATAAAAACAGATGGATAGATGGATGGTTGAAAAAAATGGATGGATGGATGGATGGGTGAGTGGATGGATGGATGAATGGAAAGATAAATGAAAAAAGAATGGATGGATAAAAAGATGGATGGATGGAGGATAAAACAGATGGATAGATATATGGTTGAAAAAAATGGAAGGATGGATGAAAAGATGGATGGATGGATGGATAAAAAAGATGGATAGATGGAGGATAAAACAGATGGATAGATATATGGTTGAAAAAAATGGAAGGATGGATGAAAAGATGGATGGATGGATAAAAAGATGGATGGAAGAGTGAATAGTCAAATAGACAGGTAGACAAATAGAGTTCCAGAGACAGGTCTCTTTGTTGAGCCTGTCACTATCCATTGTGCTGTGGTGATTAGTTCTCATTAGTTATGTTTAATATTAATGGGGTCCAGCAACAATAAATTCCCTCTGTGTACCTGCTGGCTTCAGGGAACAAGAGAAAACAACAGTGAAGCAGAGCTGGCTGCCGCGATGCTAATGTTAATGCCTTTGTAAATGATGACTCTGGCCCAGCCAGCACTGCAGATGGTGCAAACACAACCGAGGATCTGGCATTATTCACAATTCTGCCTGTTCATTTGTGTGAGAGCATTATCAGCTTTCTGTCAAGTTAGTTTGATACCAATCTGACACGGTTTATTATTAATGCCAGTTTAAATGTTGTTCAAACTAGCACATAAGTCAGAAAGGTGGACAAAATGTAAAAAATATTGAGTTTGAATTTTTTTTAAATTTGAAAATAAACAAATATGGTATAGCTATTAGATACACATTTTGTGGATGTTTAGATAAGTGTTGAATAAAACACTGTACTGTAGCTACTTGTCATATTGTAAATGAACATAGAAAAAGTACTTTTAGAGAAAAAGACCCACAACATTCTAATAATAATGTTCATCATTATTATTCATAAGTTTGAGATCAATAAAAGTTAAGAAATTAATACTTTTATTCAGTAAGGACAAATTAAATTGATCAAAACGGACAGTAAAGACATTTAGAATGTTACAAAAGATATATATGTCAAATAAATGCTTTCTATTCATCAAAGAAATCCTGAAAAAAAAAAAAACATTTTTGAAAATAAGCATATTAGAATGATTTCTGAAGGATCATGTGACACAGAATTCAATGTCCAATCAGATTCAATGATCTATGCTAAGCTATGCTAAAAGTGCTACCGCCAGACCCAGAGATTGGCTGAATGGATTCGAAAACAGTAAAACTCTAACTCTAGGGGAGTTAGAAAATGAATAGTGGCGTGTTCCTTTAACGAGTACTGTGAATTCGGATATACTACTTTTGTCATATGCTGTTTTTCGCGTACTTTATAGTAGGGAAGTATCCGATTTCAGATGCATCCCATGAATGCACGCTTGTTAAGTGTGTACAACAGGACTGTGCACTTGCAAACTTGTGGCCAGGCATTCACATATGCATCTGCATACTTGCATAAAGTATGTTTCTGGCCAAAAGCAAAAGAGAGAGGAGCTATTTATAAATTTAGGGCAGACAAAAAGCAGGGCTGCCTCATCAACACTAGTGTTCATCTCCACCCTTCACGCTTCCACGGCTCGAAAGATAATAATACTCGAGCAGGGTCGTAACAAAATAATTCGGTTTGGGATCAGGCCAAGTCTGACTCTGTTTTTTGGAGAGACAAAGCTCTATAGGAAGAGCGTTTGAAGAGTAGCTCAGACAGCTCTTTTCATGAACTGGTGTCCATTCAACTGCATCCACCCCGAAAGGGTAGAGCAATAAAACTATCACTGCTCTTTATTAACAGATCCTTTCTATGGTTCTCTGCTCAGCTCTGTAAGAGACTGTCCTAGCGATCTGTCCTTACTTGAAAGAATAGTTAACTCAAAAATCATCATGGCACCCAATGACATGACTTTCTTTCTGGAAGACAAAAGATGTTTTGCATAATGTTCTTTTCCATTCAATGAGCGTGGATGGTGATTTGCACTGTCAAGCTCCAAAAAGAACAAAAAGCCCTATAAAAGTAGTCCATTTCCATCTAATATACTGTATATAGTATTACATGTAACTATGGTACGTTTTAGGCCATTCACTTTATGTGAGGAAGTCGTTATTTACTGAAAACCACATCCTTATTTTCAGATGTAAGACTCACTTTTCATAGATTGATTTGATTGTGTGTGTGTGTGTGTGTACATGTTTTTCTATCCTGGTGGGGACTTCAACCTGAATGTACACAGACTCTTGGGGACTTGTGTTACCGTGGGGACCTAAATTGAGGTCCCCATGAGGAAACAAGCTTATAAATCATACTAAGTGATGTTTGTTGAAAATGTAAAAATGCAGAAAGTTTTGTGTGTTGGGTAGGTTTAGGGGTAGGGGAGAGAATATCCAGTTTGTACAGTATAAAACCATTATGTATATGGAGAGTCCCCACAAAGATATTGAACCAGACGATGTGTGTGTGTGGTCCTGGTAAAATGAGGAAAACAGCTTATAAATCATACTAAGTGATGTTTTTTGAAAATGTAAAAATGCAGTTTTCTGTGATAGGTAGGTTTAGGGTTAGGGTTAGTGTTAGAGGATAGAATATGCAGTTTGTACAGTAAAAAATATGTCTATGGAAAGTCCCCATAAAGCATGAAAATCCAACATTTTAATGTACACTATATTGCCAAAAGTTTTGGGACGTCTGCCTTTACATGCACATGAACGTTAATGACATCCCACTCTTAATCCATAGGGTTTAAAGGCCGGGACACACTAACCCGACGTCAAAGAACTAGAAGCGATGAAAGCCGGCGGTGTTGCCACCTCTCGTCGGCCACATCTGGGCAAAAAAACTGCACTTGAATACACAGAGAGAACTACAGTCGACTTTCAGCTAGCATGCGCGTTCTGCGTCTGCGTGTGTATGAGACAACTGTCTATTTCTGCAGATATATTCTTCTATATTCATCATTCAAAAGGGAAACCAATGCTCCAGGCTGCAGATACACAAACCGCAAGCAAATCAGCGCACACTTACCTTTTTAAATATAAATCCTGCTGATCATGTTCTTTATTCCACTCTGCTCATGTTAATATTAAAAATTTCACCCAGGAACAATCGGTAAGATGACGTAAAATTAGAACAGCCTTCTATCTGTACCGTTTTGACTTCTTTGGTCGCTGTTTTGCTGCGAAACAGCCAATCAGAGTTCTTTCTCTCACCCACAGCCCGACGGCGATTCTACTTGTTGAATCGGCTCAAAAAACCCAGACGGTGTCCGTTTAGAGCCGACGCTCGGGCTTAATATGGAGTTGGCCCACCCTTTACAGCTATAACAGCTATAACTTTTCTTGGAAGGCTTTCCACAAGGTTTAGGAGTGTGTTTATGGGAATTTTTGACCATTCTTCTAGAAGCGCATCTGTGAGGTCAGGCACTGATGTTGGACGAGAAGGCCTGGCTCGCTGTCTCTGCTCTAATTCATCCCAAAGATGTTCTATCGGGTTGAGGTCATGACCCTGTGCAGGCCAGTCAAATTCCTCCACACCAAACTCACTTATCCATTTCTTTATGGACCTTGCTTTGTGCACTGGTGCGCAGTCATGTTGGAACAGGAAGGGGCCATCTCCAAACTGTTCCCACAAAGTTGGGAGCATGAAATTGTCCAAAATGTCTTGGTATGCTGAAGCATTAAGAGTTCCTTTCACTGGAACTAAGGAGCCAAGCCCAACCCCTGAAAAACAACCCCCCACCAAACTTTACACTTGGCATAATGCAGTCAGGCAAGTACCGTTCTCCTGGCAACTGCCAAACCCAGACTCGTCCATCGGATTGCCAGACATTGCCAGACAATTTCTCCGCCAGACAATTCTGCACACTGTGCGCCTCAGCATGCGCTGACCCACTCTGTGATTTTACGTGGTCTACCACTTCGTGGCTGAGTTGCTGTTGTTCACAATTGCTTCCACTTTGTTATAATACCACTAACAGTTGACCACAGAATATTTAGTAGTGAGGAAATTTCATGAATGGACTTATTGCACAAGTGGCAACCGGTACCACGCTTGAATTCACTGAGAGCGACCCATTCTTTCACAAATGTTTGTAGAAGCGTCTGCATGCCTAGGTGCTTGATTTGGAAGTAATTGGAACAACTAAATTTAATGATTTGGAGGGGTGTCCCAATACTTTTGGCAATATATAGGTGCTGGTCATATAATTAGAATATCATCAAAAAGTTGATTTATTTCACTAATTCCATTCAAAAAGTGAAACTTGTATATTATATTCATTCATTACACACAGACTGATATATTTCACATGTTTATTTCTTTTAATTTTGATGATTATAACTGACAACTAAGGAAAATCCCAACTTCAGTATCTCAGAAAATTAGAATATTACTTAAGACCAATACAAAGAAAGGATTTTTAGAAATCTTGGCCAACTGAAAAGTATGAACATGAAAAGTATGAGCATGTACAGCACTCAATACTTAGTTGGGGCTCCTTTTGCCTGAATTACTGCAGCAATGCGGCGTGGCATGGAGTCGATCAGTCTGTGGCACTGCTCAGGTGTTATGAGAGCCCAGGTTGCTCTGATAGTGGCTTTCAGCTCTTCTGCATTGTTGGGTCTGGCATATCGCATCTTCCGCTTCACAATACCCCACAGATTTTCTATGGGGTTAAGGTCAGGCGAGTTTGCTGGCCAATTAAGAACAGGGATACCATGGTCCTTAAACCAGGTACTGGTTGCTTTGGCACTGTGTGCAGGTGCCAAGTCCTGTTGGAAAATGAAATCTGCATCTCCATAAAGTTGGTCAGCAGCAGGAAGCACAAAGTGCTCTAAAACTTCCTGGCATACGGCTGCATTGACCTTGGACCTCAGAAAACACAGTTGACCAACACCAGCAGATGACATGGTACCCCAAACCATCACTGACTGGGGAAACTTTACACTGGACCTCAAGCAACGTGGATTGTGTGCCTCTCCAGACTCTGGGTACCTGATTTCCAAAGGAAATGCAAAATTTACTTTCATCAGAGAACATAACTTTGGACCACTCAGCAGCAGTCCAGTCCTTTTTGTCTTTAGCCCAGGCGAGACGCTTCTGACGCTGTCTGTTGTTCAAGAGTGGCTTGACACAAGGAATGGGACAGCTGAAACCCATGTCTTGCATACGTCTGTGCGTAGTTGTTCTGGTGCTGTTATCCCTATTGCTTGTACACTTTTTTTCTACGACATCTTTTCCTTCCCTTCGTCTCTCTATTAATGTGCTTGGACACAGAGCTCTGTGAACAGCTAGCCTCTTTTGCAATGACCTTTTGTGTCTTGCCCTCCTTGTGCAAGGTGTCAATGGTCGTCTTTTGGACAACTGTCAAGTCAGCAGTCTTCCCCATGATTGTGTAGCCTACAGAACTAGACTGAGAGACCATTTAAAGGCCTTTGCAGGTGTTTTGAGTTAATTAGCTGATGAGAGTGTGGCACCAGGTGTCTTCAATATTGAACCTTTTTACAATATTCTAATTTTCTGAGATACTGAATTTGGGATTTTCCGTAGTTGTCAGTTATAATCATCAAAATTAAAAGAAATAAACATTTTAATACACATCATTTGTATTATCAGTCTGTGTGTAATGAATGAATATAATATACAAGTTTCACTTTTTGAATGGAATTAGTGAAATAAATCAACTTTTTGATGATATTCTAATTATATGACCAGCACCTGTAGTTTATTTCAAAATGATTAATTCCTGTGATTCAAAGCTGGATTTTCAGCATCATTACTCCAGTCTTCAATGTCACATGATCCTTCAGAAATCATTCTAATATACTGATTTGCTGCTCAAGAAACATTTCTGATTATTATCAATGTTGAAAACTATGGAAGCTTGTTTCGCCACAAAATAAAACATTTTATAAGATAATTGCGACTTTTTATCTTGGAATTGTGACTTTATATCACGCAATTCTGACTTTATAATTGTGCAATTGCGAGAAAAAAGTCAGAATTGTGAGATAAAAAAATACCTTTTTTAATTTATTTTTATTCTGTGGCGGAAACAAGCTTCCATACAAAACAGTTGTTATGCTTCATACTTTTATGGTAACCGTGCTACATATTTATTTATTTTATTTTTTTAAGAATTTTTATAAATGTCTTTACTGTCACTTTTGATCAGTTTAATGCATCCTTGCTAAATTTTGTTCAAACTTTTAAATGGTAGTTTATGTGTATATTTCTATCCTGTCCTATACTGTATTTGTCTCATGGTCATAGAATAACTCATTTCACTCAGAAATGTATCACATTAAGTAAAATTGGTTGCAAGCTCTATTCATCACACAAAGCAATCATATAGCTTGGAATATGGAACTTGGAATATAGCACACAAATACATGGTCCACTTTTATGTTGCTTTTTTGTCCCTTTTGCTGCTGAATTTGTGAACCACCATCCATCTTTGTTATATGCAACAAGCTAATTATCTCAATTTGTATTTAAAGAAAGATAAAATATATGAAGGTGATTAAATGACAGAATTCCCACGTTTGTGTAAACTAACACTTTAACACAACACCTTTTGATGAGACAGCAATTATGCAACAGCACATGAACCGCCCGTGCTGCCTTGTTAATGATCTGTTCTCTCCTTTGCGCTCATCTGATTGCAAATTCTCTTTTATTGCTCTTCTGACACTTGGTGCGAGATAGATCACATGTGACCTGCTTGCCACAGTCCCAGCGACGTTGAGGGAATCTGCCTCTACGTTTCCCGCCAACTTTAGTTATGCTAAACATTTTAGAGAAATACAGCAGTTGTTCTTGATCATCCGCTCTGCGATTATAAGAACGTTACAGAAGCGCAGTTTTAGACTAAATCTATGTTAAAGAGAATTCAATATCTTCACTGGAATCCCTGTGCGTTCTTGGCATGTATCTCAGATCTAGTGGCAGATAAATAACTCGATGTTGCATTCTAAAAGAGCACCATGAATTAGCAAAGAAATCACACTGGCACACATTTGCAAAATGTACAATAAGAAATGCTGTTTACTCCGTACAATGTCCTCTGAAGATCGTTGAGAGAATCCTGAAGATATTAGAGTCAGCGGAAGGCCTGTGAGTCATTCGTTAAGCTACACACATGCTAAACATGCAGCCTGTAATTTATAGATTATGTTATTATTGTTATCTTCTGTCCGCATGGAAAAGGGGTCGCGGTAATTGGAAGACCAAGAATTACCGGCCGGGAATTGCTGTAGCGCTGCAGCTAACAGAAATAACCCTGAATAATCTAAGACTGTAAAGAATATTCCCAAAGATAGATTTCATTAAATTACAGTCCTGACATCTCTATTTCAGATACT
The DNA here is from genome assembly GCA_039654625.1 of Rhinogobio ventralis. Classification (NCBI taxonomy): domain Eukaryota; kingdom Metazoa; phylum Chordata; class Actinopteri; order Cypriniformes; family Gobionidae; genus Rhinogobio; species Rhinogobio ventralis. Next base: position 6,586,912 of record CM077205.1, on the reverse strand, counting down.
AATCTTAACTGCTGCCTATGATTCCTTCATTTCCTCTGAGGTAGTTGAGTAGAAGACATGCATAAAAACGTCTGTGAGCTTTTCACTCTTGACAGTTTTCTCCTGTGGTGTGCTGGCAGATATCACGGCACGTACAGAACATTGTTTAAATCATTAGCACATGGGTCTGGAAAAAGACGGTTTTACGAGTGCTTACTACATCATACAAATATTTCTGATAACCAAAGGAACAAGAAGTCAAAAACATGGTCAAATTATCTTTTAAAGTAAAGTTTAAAGTATTAAACACATTACACCAATGAAACACAGTTTTATGTGTTGCTAAAATAATGTTGTCAAAATTAGTGTTGATATACAGAAATTTAATGGCCGTATAGAAGCTGTTAAAGCCGTTTCAAATACGTTTTTGAAGTTTTTTTTTATTTTTTTTATCCCTATGGGAGAAATTAATGGAAAAAAATACTTGTCAGGCACCATTGCACTCTATAGGTAGTGTCGTTATTCCAGGGGAACTGAACAGTTAATTTTTAATTTTTGGAATTTTTGAAGTTGTGGCTTTCACAGAAGTGCATAACATTGATAGATCATCCATGAAAGCCAATAGTGCCTACATTTAATTTAATTAATAAAAATACACAGTAGAAAGAGGGAAACTGGGACATGTAAACAAACTCACATGTTTATATCTCTGCTACTGTATAACTTGCAGTACATTATTCCCATCTGACTTAGACTGAGGTTCTAAATAGATTTCTCCAAAATATCTCTCCATCACAAACCCTTTCACTCGAGCATTTCTTTTTAAAGTGGAAATACTCAAAACACAGATGGGGTAAACACAAAAGTCATAGTGGGAAGCACATGAAGAAAATCTTTCTGCCTCCAGAAAAAAATATATATATTTCAATAACTTGCTTAAAAACAGCAGGGGAGAGATCAAATATGGACCTGTATTTTGCAAACAAAAACAAAAAACATGTCTGTCTGTCTGTCTGTCGGTTTATCGCTTATCTGTCTGTCGTTTATCATCTGTCTTACTGTCTATCTTTCTTTCTGTCTGTCTGTCTGTCTATCTATCTATCTTTGAAAACGAGGTGTGTTCAGGCGCATTGTTGGCATGTTGCTATTTTGAGGCAACTGAAAACGACTGCGCCATTGACCAACGAAAACCTGGACTAAAGTCAATAGCACAGTATTTTTTGTGCTATTTAAAGGGCACGTTAGTAATATGCGAATCCACCATGGTGCAAGCGCAACTGGCTTTTAAAGGGAATGGGAGATGAGACTCTGATTGGCTTATTGCACGTTGTGCCCAAAACACACCCACAACTCATTAAGAGACTAGGTACAACCCTTTTGGACCATGCCCCTGGTGCGCCAACCGTTTTTTTTCCCGCCGTTGAACTAGCAAAAGTGGATTCGGACATGCCCTAAGTGCACCTGTGCCATACGCTTCAGACCATGCTCTCAGATCGTTAAAATAGGGCCCTCTGATTGGTTGACTTTTCTGTACAGCATCATGGGTAATGTAGTTTTTCACCAAGAAGTTCGCTATTGCACACTGTAATTCAAAAAATAAGTTGAAATAATGCGGCTTCAACAGAAGCAATACTATCGATTTACTGGCTTCCATGGCTGCAATACGATGTGTTTTCCGCCAGCTGGCAACTTGGGGTGTCGAAATACTATTGGTAAACTGGTGGTGTGCAATATCACACAGATCAAAACAAAAACAGATATTCCGACATGGAACGCACATTTCAAAGAAGAATAACTGGCTGTAGCATTGTTTTTCTGCAAAACAAGTAGGTGATTTTAACATTTTTCCTACATATCTTCAAGCATATTATGGTATTTTTATGCTTTAGTAAAGTTAAAAACTTACATACAGCACCCTTAAGGTTTATAAGTTATAGGTAAAAATCCATTTCCCTATGGAGAAACTGAATGCCGCTTTTTTACTTCCGGAACCCAACTGTTGCACTCTATAATCATAAAAAGAGCTCCACCAATCATAGACGATGCTTTTACCTTGGAAACAGAATTCTGGTAAAAGAGCTCACCCATCTACCCATAACGCACCGCAAATAATCACATCAGGAATTTAATCACGATTTTTTTAATTAAAAATTCAAAATATATTTGAATATTTTGCAATCAAACTTGTTTGTGTCCAATCAAATGCTGAAAGGTTGTGATTCAAGATTGGTCTGATTGGTTCAAGGCTTGTTTGAATGATTTATTGAATTTTTTTTTAAATCCCAAATGTATAAAATTAATGGGAAAAATACTTAGAAACCAAGGCCACTGAAAAAAAGTAGGTCACTGTTGCACTTTATTACCAATGCATGTATCTAACATGCAAAAACAAATTACATATGCATGTTTATGGACTGAGAGCCCAGAGTTTCTCCTGGACTTTGCCCTTTGCAGTTTGCATGGCTAATGTTTGCTTAAGACTCATTCAGGAAACCAACAAATACATGTTTTGGCAATTTGCACCCTATTAATACACTTTTGGGGCACCAGGAAGGTGCATCTCAATCAGCTCCCTAGATCAGTAGTCAGGGCACTGATCAGGGAGTCAGCCCATTGACTTATGTCCTGATCAGTGCCCTGACTACTGAACTAGGGAGCTGATTGAGACACACGCTTGGATTGTAAGTCAAAGGAGAAACTCAACAGGAAGGCAGCAAAATTCATGCCTGGAAGGTTGAAGCCAGGCCTATTAAGACGACCTGTATCAGCACCTTTTGTTAAAACGCTAATGGGATCCAGCAGAGATGCAGATTGGAAAGCGGCCGCTCTTGACCGAAAGAATGAAAACATAAAAGCAAAGGCTAAATAAGTGCATATATTTGCATCAAAGCTGCCCAATGTGGGCCGTGATTGATCCTGCACATATGGCCGTGCTCATAGAGAGGTGATTAATCTCACTACCACAGTTCAAAACCTATTTAACGGGAATTTGTTTGGCGAGGCAGCCAAATGTGTCCACAGTAATTACGTGTCACTTTTCTTTGCCACCACCGATATTTCATTTCCTGTGTTTCTGCGAGGGGGTTCCTCCTGAAATGTAACTTCCCACCCCATCACACACAAACACGCTTACAAATGGACACCATAAAAAGCAACAGATGTATGGGTTATGGAGTTAGTGAAAATAAAAGAAAATGAAAGATTTTTCTCTAAAATGGCTTATAATGGGTTTGGCAAACATTGCTTTGTTTATTTAAACCCGTGGGGAGAAACACGGGGAAAAAGCACTCTCACCACCCTTAACGCAGAGAGGATGAGTTTCATAGGGGAAATTAAAACTGTCAAAAATGTACACAATTAAAATTTGTTAAATTAATGGGCTGAAAAATGCAAAAGGGGTGCAGCAGGTATCCAGATGATCAGGTCAACAGGAGGCGCTATTAAAATGATTATGATGGATGGTGACAGATCGGCAGCCGATTAATTGGGACGTTGGGAGAAGCGTGATTAAACGTTTTGTAGTCACCTAGAATCCCAGACATCTTTTTCAATATAGTACCAGCAAGAACAGCTTGTGTGTCTGCGCGTGTAGATGAATACGGATACAGGTCGTAATTCCATTTTACCAAAGTGTTCTCGCTGAGGTACTCAGAGCTGAACGCTCTCGCTGCATCATGCATTATGTTGTTAACTACTTGTTAAAAAGAATAGCAGGAGTTTTTTTATATACGTAGAACATTTCATAAGGGAAAGTGAAAGTGCTTCAAACAGACAACAGACATAAAAGAAAAAGATAAAGACGTATAAAAGGTCATATTTAAAATAATTTAAAATCAAAATCAAAAGTAAAAAAGACAACTTTTGTAAAATAATTTGTGGCAGGGGTCATTATCCTGCTGAAAGAGGCCACAGCCACCAGGGAATACCATTTCCATGAAAGGGTGTACATGGTCTGCAACAATGCTTAGGTAGGTGGAACGTGTCAAAGTAACATCCACATGAGTGGCAGGACCATTCATCTGTTATTTTTTTATGGCTGGGTGATAATGCGAGTAGTAGTCTTCTCTCTTGCGAGAATAGCCTAATCAAAAGTAGCCAAGCTCATTGTGCAGCAAAATTACCATCCAGTAACAATTTGTTATCGATTAACTTGCAGTTAGTGTAGGCGGGATATTAGAGAGTGTGGTGATCAGGAGCGAAGATGTCAAAGAAACGCGTGTGTACATTTAAAAAGGATCTTCAGTGAGAGTTTATCAAGTTATTATGCACAGTTAGTTGTGAAAAAGAATATCATGCTGAATGATACACATCAGAAGTGCTCTCTCAGACAGCGTACAATTGCAAATTCTGTTCTCTTTGTGCCTGAATGATTAAATACAACCACAGTTATCAAAATGCCCATCATGTGGAGTATCTCACGTAAATACAGTCAGTATGGCATAAGAGATAAGCAAGATATGTGTCAGTATTAGATCCAAGCATTCGGTCTTAAAGGGTCAGCAGCCTAATATAGGCCTAGTTGTTAATGCAGCGTCAGAAAAGCTTGGTCATTTACTTTCACTTTCTGCAGTGAATAATAGACTGGTGTTTGAGACTTATTCATGTTAATAAAATTAAGCAAATTATTAAACAGTTAAGTAAATAGCCTAAACAAGTAAATAGAGGGAGAATGGGGCGCAACATAACACTTTCTGACTTTCTCAGTTTGTGTAAATTTACTTGGGGTTCAGAGTGTTTATTTTTTCCCACAATATTGAAACCCCCTTGCAGCAAATGCAGATGTCAAATTCAGCCAGACGAATGAGTGATGTGGCAGACGCAGACGTCATGTTCGGCAGAGGCAGACGACACGTTCGGCAGACGCAGATGACACGTTCGGCAGACGCAGACGACAAGTTCGGCAAACACAGACGACATGTTGTCAGGCGCAGACGACACGTTCATTGAGACAAGTGCATGTTGCAAAGTCATATTAAAGAACCGATCGGAACGCCATAGAAATCTGGTCACCCTACCAAAGTATCAAGTCAAGTCAACTTTATTTATATAGCACTTTTTACAATGCAGATTGTTTCAAAGCAGCTTCACAGTGTTAAACAGAAAAATAATGCAAAAGTATCACACTGTCTACGCCGGCTTGCCTTCTTCCCATAGTGCATCCTGGTGCCATGTATTCCCCAGGTAAGCGACACACCCGGCCATCCACGTGATGTAAAAGTAAACATGATTCATCAGACCAACCCACCTTCTTCCATTGCTCTGTGGTCCAGTTCTGATGCTCACGTGCCCACTGTTGGCACTTTTGGCGGTGGACAGGGGTCAGCATGGGCACCCTGACTGGTCTGTGGCTATGCAGCCCCATACGCAACAAACTGTGATGCACTGTGTATTCTGACACCTTTCTATCAGAACCAGCATTAACTTCTAGAGCAATTTGAGCTACAGTAGCTCGTCTGTTTGATCAGACCACATGGGCCAGCCTTCGCTCCCCACGTGCATCAATGAGCCTTGACTGCCCATGACCCTGTTGCCGGTTCACCACTGTTCCTTCCTTGGACCTCTTTTGATAGATACTGACCACTGCAGACCAGGAACACCCCACAAGAGCTGCAGTTTTGGAGATGCTCTGACCCAATCGTCTAGCCATCACAATTTGACCCTTGTCAAACTCGCTCAAATCTTTACGCTTTCATCTTTTTCCTGCTTCTAACACATCAACTTTGAGGACAAAATTTTCACTTGCTGCCTAATATATCCCACCCACTAACAGGTGCCGTGTTGAAGAGATAATCAGTGTTATTCACTTCACCTGTCATACTGGTCATAATGTTATGCCTGATTGTTATATATCTATATATCTTACTGACACCAGACTTTTTAATAGTGTATGTTAATTTAGTGCATGTCATTTCTGATGCATTAAATAAGTGTGTGTGTTTTTAGTTTAGACTTGAATATGGCTACTACTAGGGCAATATAACAGGATGTTTTTGCTAGCTTATACTTGATCATATTGATATAAGCAGTCTATTAAGTCCTGTAAGCATCTGCCATTTAGTCTAAGGTTATTTGTGAACAAGTAAAAGCACTTTTGAATGTGGCTGGAAGTCAGTCTCATCTGGTATGATGGTTTTAGATGCATTTTGGAGGTGTTCTGGTCCAAGTAACTTCAAACCAGTTAAACTAGCTAAGACCACCAAGCTGACTTTTGACCTATTCTTTTAAAATTTTTAAAAAACCAAATTTTTTTGCTGTACATTTTGGGATGATAGATGCTCATATAGTTTTAGTTTTGATAGGACCTCTAAAACTAAGATTCCAAAATGACACCATGATACCAAAGTTAGTGTGCAGTCTTTTGCCTCAGTCTCTTCACTCTAAGATGTAGATCTAGTGTGTAAACGATGTCTAAACGTCCTAAACTGTCAACTTAAAACCATGTTGGACAGTGTCAAACAAGTCTGCGCTTGAATTACCTTGAGAATTACTGGCTGGGACATGCCTTGTGACTCTAATGGATATCAAGATGACAAATGATCCACCTGATGCCTCCAACAATACTTCAAAAAATTACAGGCCACATGTTCACTCCTCTGTCTCGCCTTAAGATCCAGTCATAAACCCTCAATTTTCTTCTGTATGACTTGAGATAATTGGCTTCAAACAGGTTTCTCTGGAGAAAATTGATCAACAAAAAGGGTTATAAGGACACTTTAGTGACGAGTGAGAACCGTAAAAGGAAATGTCATTTCTACATCCTCAAACGTCCCTGTGGACACTGATGACCCAATCAGACAAATGCTGATAACATGTTGTGATTTAAATGGTCAGAGGATGATTGATATGCTGAAAATGGACTTAGACAATTGAGCAAAGGGAAACAGAGAAAAGGAAGATGAGCGAGAGAGAAACCAATTTATGAACCTCAAAACAATGACTAGCTGAAAATAGCCTGGAAGACAAAAGTTTTGATCCAGGTCATGTTTTTCTTGTTCTTTTCGGTTATAAGACATATTTTTATTTATTCTATAGTAGTGCAACCTGAGGTGTGTGTGTGTATATATATATATACACAGACAGTTGTGAAAAAGAAAGGACACCCTTTTGAATTCAATGATTTTACATGTCAGGACATAATAATAATCATCTGGTCATTAGCAGGTCTTAAAATGAGGTAAATACAACCTCAAATAAACAACTACACATTACATATTTTACTCATTTAACAAAAATAAAGCCAAAATCGAGAGACCATGGGTGACAATCTAAGTACACCTTATGATTCAATTGACCTATCGCTAAGCCCCTCCCCTCGAACGCATATGAGCCAATGGCAGTTGAGTATCAGCTGCACGGGGACATCTTTAGGTTTCAGCACCATAGAGAAACATTGGAAAATCAGAAGCTGTCATTGGTTTGATGGTGTTTATGCTACAAAAATGGTAAAATGATGTGCCTGGGGTACTGTAACACTGATTCCAGGTATCCTGAGAGGATTTTCTAGTTGTCAAACTCTCATTAAGTTACGATTAAAGTTAGTGAGTCCCTGCTAACGTAAAAAACGAAATAACAAACTGTTCTCACGTCATGTAACAGTGTAGGTCAAAAACACGAAGGTCTACATTTCAGTGCCTCTCCATATTAAACTGGTTAAACGTAAATTAATTTAATTTAATCTTACCCTGCGGTACATGAACAGTGTTGATCCTGGATGTTCTTATCTGCGATCATGACGACCGTAACATGAGGCTTCTCCCGCTTGCATTGAGATCTGCAAACCCTCGCTTCCAAATTAATCTCCCACCATATTTATTTTAAAATCTTTTATATATCCCTCCATATTTAAGTCCAACTTGAATGCTCATCGACGAGAGGTGGTCCTTCTGTGTCACAGATTTGATTGTGATTTATCTTCTAATTTGTTTTTGTTTACATGTTTGATATTTCTGTGAGTTTAGATATGTTTAAGGTCTGCATTATCTGTCTTACTAAGGAGGGACTCCTATTTTGATGGGTATTATAGTCTACGGAGCAATGCGGGTAGTGAAAGGGAGAGCTAGCATTTTATCGGAGTTGTTTTGCAGATACAAAGTTTACAGTTTATAGCACCCCCGAAAAGGCATACGGTCTGTATATGTTTGTTTACTGTTAGTTGTATGAGTGTTTTTGTGTAATTTGCTGTGTATGTGAATGATAATGCAATGGAGAGAGAGAGTTTGTGAATGAGATGTTAATGCGCACTTCTTATGCTTTCTTTGTTCAGCTCTTACTGTGATTTTTTCAGAGTGAAAAAGGACGCAATAAACTTCATAAACTATCAGTAAAGTTTGGCCATCAATTGGACGGGGTCCGCTACATTCTGTGTCCAAAAACAACTAGGGATAAGGTTTTCAAACTGACAGCTGTCATCGTAAGACAGTTAGCAACTCCGTTTGTTTGTCAACAGTAACTAAGATGGGCGGGGCTTACCGATTGCTAGTATAATCAGAAGCAATAAGTTGAAGTAATAATTTTCTGTATGACTTTAGCAATCTTTCACATCGTTGTGGATGAATTTCGGCCCCCTCTTCTTTATAACGTTGCTTCAGTTCATTAAGCATTTCAGTCAGAATCAGGTCTGGACTTTGACTGGGCCAGTGCAACACCTTGATTTTTTCTTTTTCAGCCATTCTGTTCTGCCATTCCTCCATTTGCCTTATGAATGAGAGTTGATATCAACTTTGGAATCTTCAGACCAAAAACTGGTTAAGGGGCAAAATATGCTGATCCACAAAGCCTTGAGATTGAAGCATTGGTGTCCATCAGCCTGCAGGAAAAGTACTAAGCAGACAGAAACAGAACACAGAGTGACCCGTCTTTAAACCTGAACTCAGCTGCTCTGGCTCACCTTTGATAAGATGTCATCACTGTGGTACACTGCATAAATACCACGCTGTCAGGAAGGATGAGATCTGACCTGCCATGGCTGGGCATGGTAAGAGCTGATGGTGCTGCCACAGCACACAAACACATATACTACACACTCTTTTCAACATACACACACAGATCAAATACAAAGAGGGCATATCTGAATGTGAGCTTTGCCACCTTTACCTCAGAAGGCTTCCTATGGCTTCAGAAGTCCTTGGTGCCAAAGGATTACTGTATACATTTAAATTTTAAGCAGGACTTTGAGACATATCCTGGGAAACTCTTTTAAATTTTCTAACATTTACACCACAAAACTTCCTTCCCGGTCCACCTAGAGCATTACTGAAACTGATCTGCAAAAACGCTCATTCATAAACCATTTTGAAAAGAATGTCACAACCATGAGCACATTCACATGTAGCATAACAGTCCGTACTATGGCACTAATGCTAAGTTTTAAATATTAGAGTGCTAAAACTAATGCTAGTTGGTTCAGAGTTTGATTCATATTCATTAATCAATTCAAAACCCTGACAAACAATTCATCCATCCATCTATCAAACCTTCAAGCCACTTTTAGGGTTGTGGGACAAACAATTGATTTATGACTTATTTCCCTTGATCAGTTCAAAATATTTCAGTGAATCAATTCAAAACTCATGCAAGCGATTTGTGTGCGTCAGCATTTAAAAATTGTATAATTAATAAACATTTTTAGTTTAATTATAATGTTATAAATGTAATTATAACATTATATTAAATTATATTAAAATACTGGATCTTATCGCTTAGCCCTAAAAATGCCCCTTTTAAAGTGCCCTTATTATGCTACTTTAAAGGCTCCTAATTTTGTTTTTGAGGTCTCCTACAACAGGTTTACATGCATCAAAGGTCAACAAATTAATTTTCTCATAATATACACTCACCTAAAGGATTATTAGGAACACCTGTTCAATTTCTCATTAATGCAATTATCTAATCAACCAATCACATGGCAGTTGCTTCAATGCATTTAGGGGTGTGGTCCTGGTCAAGACAATCTCCTGAACTCCAAACTGAATGTCAGAATGGGAAAGAAAGGTGATTTAAGCAATTTTGAGCGTGGCATGGTTGTTGGTGCCAGACGGGCCGGTCTGAGTATTTCACAATCTGCTCAGTTACTGGGATTTTCATGCACAACCATTTCTAGAGTTTACAAAGAATGGTGTGAAAAGGGAAAAACATCCAGTATGCGGCAGTCCTGTGGGCGAAAATGCCTTGTTGATGCTAGAGGTCAGAGGAGAATGGGCCGACTGATTCAAGCTGATAGAAGAGAAACTTTGACTGAAATAACCACTCGTTACAACCGAGGTATGCAGCAAAGCATTTGTGAAGCCACAACACGCACAACCTTGAGGCGGATGGGCTACAACAGCAGAAGACCCCACCGGGTACCACTCATCTCCACTACAAATAGGAAAAAGAGGCTACAATTTGCACGAGCTCACCAAAATTGGACAGTTGAAGACTGGAAAAATGTTGCCTGGTCTGATGAGTCTCGATTTCTGTTGAGACATTCAGATGGTAGAGTCAGAATTTGGCGTAAACAGAATGAGAACATGGATCCATCATGCCTTGTTACTGTGCAGGCTGGTGGTGGTGGTGTAATGGTGTGGGGGATGTTTTCTTGGCACACTTTAGGCCCCTTAGTGCCAATTGGGCATCGTTTAAATGCCACGGCCTACCTGAGCATTGTGTCTGACCATGTCCATCCCTTTATGACCACCATGTACCCATCCTCTGATGGCTACTTCCAGCAGGATAATGCACCATGTCACAAAGCTCGAATCATTTCAAATTGGTTTCTTGAACATGACAATGAGTTCACTGTGCTAAAATGGCCCCCACAGTCACCAGATCTCAACCCAATAGAGCATCTTTGGGATGTGGTGGAACGGGAGCTTCGTGCCCTGGATGTGCATCCCACAAATCTCCATCAACTGCAAGATGCTATCCTATCAATATGGGCCAACATTTCTGAAGAATGCTTTCAGCACCTTGTTGAATCAATGCCACGTAGAATTAAGGCAGTTCTGAAGGCGAAAGGGGGTCAAACACAGTATTAGTATGGTGTTCCTAATAATCCTTTAGGTGATTGTATATCAAAAATGTATTATTAGTAGTAATATGCATTGCTAAGGACTTCATTTGGACAACTTTAAAAGCGATTTTCTCAATATTTAGATATTTTTGCACCCTCAGATTCCAGATTTTCAGATAGTTGTATCTCGGACAAATATTGTCCTATCCTAACAAACCATCAATGGAGAGCTTATTTATTAAAAAAATTGACCCTTACGTTTTGTGGTCCAGGGTCACAAATTACTCTGGATAAATCAGTCTCTCTAAATCCCTCTTTTCTGTGAGCTTACTCTGCTGTGATTGGCCAGATGGCCCAGTCTGTTGTGATTGGTTTACCGTGTACAGCGTGTGTTTCGGAAGCAAAATGTCCATTACCATAACTGAACTTCAGAGGAGGCTTCGTCAGTCCTCAGTGATTGTACACACTGTAAAGACAGTAACAATGACATTGATTTTACCATATCTATCCGAGCGTGAGTCTGATGATGAAACATTGGAAGAACTAGTTATTCAACCCGAACCTCCATCGTAAGGACGACTTGAGCAGGGCGTTTCTCAGTGATATGGTACTCATTTTGAGGTGCATTATGAGATGTTACAGCTGTAATTCCTCACCATCAGCATTAACAAGTGTATGTTCATCAACAAATCGATGTGTATATTTCTAATTTATTGTGGTGCACATGCGGCCCAGCACTAACGTGAATGACGGATGTAACAAACGTTTGTAAAACAAATCTTGCTCCATCCATTATCTTTACTCAAAGTAGTAAGTACGACAGACAATCTGCATTAATAGACACAGTTTTAGGTAATAGTGGCCCACAGCTGATGAGCAGAAGTATTTCAGTAAGACAGTAATGACGTGAGTTAGCCGGTTAGCCGGAAACTTACGCAATATAAAACACAAAACTATGTATTTTGAACACCCAGTCGAAAATATATACACTACCAGTCAAAAGTTTGGAAACTGTACTATTTTGATTGTTTTTCAAAGAAGTCTCTTCTGCTCACCAAGGCTGCATTTATGTTATTAAAAATACAAAATAAAGCTGTAATATTGTGAAATATTATTAAAATGTAAAATAACTGTTTTCTATTTGAATATATTTTAAAATATAATTTATTCCTGAGATCAAAGCTAAATTTACAGCATCATTACTCCAGTCTTTAGAGTCACATGATCCTTCAGAAATCATTCTAATATGATGATTTGCTGCTCAAGAAACATTTATGATGAAAACAGTTTTTAGGATTCTTTGATGAATAGAAACTTCAAAAGAACAGTATTTATCTGAAATAGAAAGCTTTTGTAACATAGTTTTGGGTCGGTAAGAATTTTGTTTTTGTTTGTTTTTTTGTTTTTTGAGAAAGAACTTAAAGAAATTAATACATTTATTCAGCAAGGATGCATTAAATTGATCAAGTGACAGTATAGACATTTATAATGTTGCAAAAGCTTTATATGTCAGATAAATGCTGTTCTTTTGAACTTTCTATTTATTAAATAATCCTGAAAAAAAATTGTACACAACTGTTTTCAACATTGATAATACTAAGAAATGTTTCTTGAGCAGCAAATCAGAATATTATAATGAACTTAATAATAATAAACTTTATTTATTGTGCACTTTATAACTTTACAACTTTGCAGAATGTTTACATTCACAAACTGCTATATTACACACTGCCTGAAAGGGAATATTCGAAAAACCATAATGGGGCACTTTAAAGTCATCATGAACATGACGAACAAAACACATGGCCAAGTATGTGTAATTAGAAAGTAAATCGGTTCAGTTATAAGTTCATGTTTACTCTAAATGAATACAATCAGTTTTGATTTATTTTGATGAGTGTTTGCATTCTCTGTGGTCTATGCTATTAATTTATAAGTTACAAGTACCAAGAATTACAGCAGTGGTGCTTTTGGGATTCATAATCTCTAGCCTCACAGACTGTAAAAGTTTTTAGGAACATTATGCTAATATTACTGAAGGTAGAAGTACATTACCAGTAAACAGCTTGCGAACAGTTAATGTCCTCACGTGGTGATTAGAGAAAGTAAGAACGTTTTTTTTCCCAGGGCGTAGCTAAAAGTGAAGCATGGTAGATGTTTAGAGAGCGGCCTGCCGTTCGTTATTTAATCTCCTGGAGGAATTGAGGATCAGTGTTTGATTAAGACAGTCGTTTACGAACAAACAGAGCTGACAGCACGATGAGCCCTAGACAAATTGGCTTTGGCGCTAAATTCATTTATCTTACGTGTAGAGAGGCCCTTTTTCTCACAACCTGCATCAGGGGGCTTTCCATTAGTATATGAGCAAAATACCGGACGGGGAGTGATGGAGAGGTAAGGAAAAAGACGTTGTGCTGCGCAGGTTATATTAGCATAAATCAGCCGGCCCATATGTGCTGTAGAGCAGCTGCTCTGAGCTGTATTCCATGATGCAACCCTATGTCCATGCACTTGTTGCAAAGGAAGAGGGACTAGCTTTGCCTTTTAATCCTCAGCACTGCCAAATTAAATCTGCGGGCTAGAAAGACGAGAGGACGGAGCCGCGATCATTTTCATTTACTATTTAATTGATCTTTCTTGCCGGTGGTGGTCTCTCTGGCTCACCTCTTTTTTCAGTCCGTGCGCATCAGTCTCAGATCTCGCTTTAACCTGGCAGAACTGGCCGACTCCAAATTGAATCTGGACGGGGAGATGGGGAGGGCTTCTCATTTGAGACTATCTTTAGAAAGAGGGCGTTAGGAGAGACTCCCGCTGGGCAGGAGAATGTGAGAGATAATCATCACAGACCTTGTGCTGACACACACATACATGTGTGCACTAAAACATGCACACATGAATTCACACACACACTCTCTCACACATCCCAAATCCCTTGTCCTCAGGGCGCCAGGAGTTCTACATCTTTAAAACAGTCAATTTTCTCCCAAAAGTGTGCCACCTGCTCTTGGCAGCTGAATGGCTGGCACATGGGAGATAAGTGAGAGGCAGCACCTGAGGGATTTGGAAAATCTGCTGCAACTCATCAGATTTTCCTGCTTTGCACTTCTCAAAAGTTCTGGTAATCACAGATTATAGTCTAGCCTTAAACGTGCGTCTGTAGGCGCTTGTGCTTGAGCGTGTGTGTGTGCGGTGAGGTTTTGTGTTTGCTTGTGCATGATTACATGAGCCCGTGTGTTTGAATTAACCTTTATCACGCCCACGCTTGCTCAGGATCTCAAATTGTATATTAAATCGTGCCAAACAATAATGTAGAGGCCTGTGCACTTTGATCAGCTCAGTAGCATTGCTGTAAGGTAGAGGTTTGTCACCAAGGCAACAACGTAACATCCTGAAATGCATGAGCAGTTCGGCCTGTTTCTCAGGGGTACATCTGAACTAAATATACTAGTTTTTGTTTTCAACCCCTCTCATTTTCACACCATTGTGCGAATGACATGACTTTCAGAGGGAGTAACATATTTTAAAGGGGTTCATCTGTTCATTGCTGCCGCTAGGTAAATGTCGGCTATCTTAAACACTTTTTTAGACAAAACTCTGAAGATTATGACACTTTTATGAGGGGGAAGAGGAAATGAGCTCAACAATAGGCCCTAGAGTCTCAAATCAGTACACAGAGCTGTCACATTTTTCACATTCATTTATTTAAAGTTCACAATTAAACATTTGATAAGCATTTGAACACATGATTTTCTGTGATGTGCTGAAGAACGTTGTTTGCCAATTAAAATATGACGGCATAGTAATGCTAGTTCCGTAGCTCAACTAGTGGAGCAAGATGATAGCAACATCAAGGTCATAGGTACGTTTCCCATAGTGGCAAAATGTGAACTTTAAATGAACTGTAAGCATTTGCTAAATCCAGGCTAACATAGATAAGCATGTTGAAATTGTGAGTGTGACTTGTAATCTTACAGCATAGCCCGTAAAAATGAGTCAAAACAATAATGGAGTGTCTATTTACACTAAGTGCAAATAGCCCGCCTTGTTGGCAGAGGCTATTTACACTAACTCCGCCCACTGACGTCTGGTTGGGCTAGACAAAATTTCGGAAGACGGGTTGATTGTTAACAGTAGCAATGATGTAGGCGCGTACAGAAAGTTTTGATGCAAATTGACCCGAGTTCGAATTCCCATCACATATCAGATCGGAAAGGCATTTATTTTCAATAAAAATTAAGAAGTGGAAATAAAGTGTCTATAACATTTGTGGAAATAAAGTGTCTATAATATTTGTGGCGTGGATAAATGTATTGTGATGGAGCCAATTAGAGGAGGGCAGTAAGAAATCCTATTTATTGATCCCTGAAAACAGGCTAGCAAAGGTTGCAATCCAAATTCAAACTGTTTTCATACACGTGAGCATTACTAGTAACATGTATATAGCCACTAAAATGTTTATGGATATCCATTTTTTTTTTTTTTTTTTTGCAATGAAGTAAGCTATTTTCCATTAATAAATATTGTGTATTGTATTGTGGATACCTATCTGTATATATTTTTACTTGGATTTTTTTTCCCCTTCTTTTTTTGCTGTTTGTTGTTTCGTTGGTACTTTGGATTTTTTTGTTGTTGTTGTGCACCTGTATGCTTCACTGTTGGACTGTATATATATTTTTGGCACTGTAAATAAATCTCACTTTGCATAAAAAAATCCTATTGCGGACTGAGCCATAATTTTGACATCTTTACGGACATTCACTCTGTCCCCAAGCGAGTTGGTGGTTCTCGCTTTATTACATTTGGTGGCAGCAGTGGGATGGCTAACCGCAAGACAGCGCCAAAAGGCAGAGAACCCAGGACAGATTAATGGTCCCAGGTGATGGCGGTGGCTGAGAAGGATGCAACTTGGGATTCATTGCCGCGAGTCTTCCTAAACCTTCATCAGTGTCCAGTCCACTACAGTCCAAGCCAATCACTTAAGGTGTGGCATCTGGCGAAGGAATGCGTGAGGTCCTTGATGTGCAACAGCAGAGGGAAGAGAGATATCTTAGGGAGCTCCGGGGTCTACGTGAGTCCATCTTGCAGTCTGAGACCTCAATCGACATGGAGAGCTTACAGATGGAGCTACCAATGCCAGCAGCACAGAGAGTGTCCACACAAGTGAGCTGATGCAATGGTCTGAACCGAAGATGCCAGTCTTTCATCAGGGGGAAGACATTGAAAATGATCTTCGGCGGTTCGAGCAGCTTGCCAGAACCTGGAAGTGGCCTGAGGAGGAGTGGAGCTATCGGCTTGTTCCGTTGCTGACATGGCAGGCACTGGAGGTGTACCACATAATTAGCCCCCACCCAAACCACAGTCAACATGACAGTGAGCAGTTTGCAATCAAGGAGAAATTTCATAATCTCCCCAAACCTCTGCTTTTTGTCAACACTGTATTTCATTACATGCATCACTTCACTTTAATAAAGCAAGATTATCTTCTCAAGGCAACACAAACAGTTTCACCCATCAGGACTGAAGATACGCACGCAACCAAAACCACACACAATCTCTCACATGCACAGTGAAATACTCACCAATGTGAATGCATTTTTTACTTGAGCACGGGCTGGAAAATAAAGATAAGTTTCAATTCTAGAACCGGATGTGTGCGGATAATTATCAGTGGTGTTTGCTAAGGCAAGCATCATTATTACTATTGCTCATACATATACTCATATATAGTTATTTGAACAAATCCATAACTCTGAGTATTAAACTCAAGAGTGCAACTCGTCCCACACCGCTTGTGCTCCAGAGATCTCAGAATGATGGCTCAATTATGTGACTTGTTAATAAGAGGTGTACCATTACTGTTATTCTAAGCAACTTGGTGAAGCATAAAATGGGTGAAAAACATAGCATAGACAAACACAGAGGGCATGGCCAGAACAATATCTTATTAGAATATAATAGAAACTTGGGGGTGAGCTCTTTTGATTTGTGCCTTTATAATCGCATAGCAACTAGGGGTATGCAGAAAAGCAATTTTCTGTTTATGGATTGTTTGCATTGACAAAATGAGCTGTTTCCATAGGTATTGGGATGAAATCAAACGTGGAGGTGGGGCTTAAACCAAAAGTGTGTTAAAGCTAAATGAAAACTCTTTTCCATTTATAGTTTCCATAAAGCAAATACGCCTTATATAATCCCTAAAATAATTTATTCTTTTTTTATTGCAACCTTAGGTAAAATAAAGTTGATGTATCATTCTTAACCATAGAGGGAACCTTTAAGGGGTCACATTTGTTCATTGACCCTTTCTGCTGGTTACATCGTTAGTGACTTATGGTGTTATTTTTGTGCCACAATTCTGCACAAATCAGTCACTGAATCATTGAACGGTTTGTAAACAAAAAAAGTCTTAACATCCTTTATTAAATGTGCGTGTATGGGCAGACAGGCTGGCTATGTAATGATTGTACAGAGGGTGTCCTGCACTTAAAAGATTTGTTCTCAAACACTGATTTGCTCACAAACCTATATGTTCAACCTGCTTAAGACACAGACATGTTATCATCTCACCATTTAAAACGTTAACATAGACATTTTAAAAAGTGATGATATAATGTAGGCTATGCATGATAATGTCTGATATAGTATCGTTACTGATACTGTGAGAGTAGAAGGAAGGCAATCATCCAATGCAGGGGTGTCCAACCCCTGTCCTGGAGGGCTACCACCCTGCAGATTTTAGCTCCAACCTGAATAAAACACACCTGAACCAGCTAATCATGGTGTTCAGGGCTGTTTGATAATTACAGACAGGTGGCCCTCCAGGAGCAGGGTTGGACAATCCTGATCTAATGTGAAGCTGAAAACCAAACCGTATACATTTTGGCCCTGTTTACACCTGGTATTAAGATGCGTTTTGGTCGATTGAATCACAAGTAGACGAGGGAGACATTCCCGTTTACACCAGGTGTTTAAATCCGTCTCTTTTGTCCACTTTTAACCACTTCTGTCCTGATTTTTTCAAGGGGAGTGTCTATGGGCGGGTAAATGTGTGAGTTTTTTCAGATCTTTCGATTTAATGGATGAAATAAGCTAATGCAATTTACATATGGAGAGCAGTAGCTTTAATTTCTGCTCTGACAACCGCAAGACCACAGTGAACGCAGTGAACAATGTGCTTAGTACGTTTTTTTCGTCTTCAAACCAAACTTGGGTCTCCAACCAAAGTTTAAATCCTGTCTGGCTAGCATGCTTCTGATAATGTTTAAGTGTTAGGTCAGTTTTTGGCGTTTTTGGCTGTTGGACCACATGAGCATTTACACTACGAGCATTAGACCCTTTAGAAAGTTTTACACCTCTATTTAGCGTCGTCCACTTGTGATCCGGTCGACCAAAACACATTCATTCTAGGTGTAAATAGTGCCTTTCAGTCTCATGAATATTTGTTGTATTATTTGGTAGAATTCACTATTCATGGTTTTCTGAAGGTATTCGCCTCCGTACAGATCCCTAACAGCAACACCTTGGTAACCATCCATATCATACGTGGTGGTGGTGAGCATTGCACAGGCAAGCATCCTTCAAATCTTCTTAAGAAATGTAAAAAAATAAAATAAAATCTTCTTGTACTGTATGCAGTATGAGATACAACGATTCTGAAGACTTGTTAAGGGCTCTCTATAGAGTAAGTGGAACAAAGGCTTTTCCTATCTACTCAAACATTCCTTAATCAGTGCCTCTGGGAAATCCTCTAATATGCTCATTAATTAATTTTATAAGAGAATAATTAAAACTAATATTGATGTTTCTTGTGCCATATACTGTCTTGGAATATAGAAAGGAAAAACTTGAGTTTTGCCCCTTAAGTCGTAGTGTCACACAGTGGTTTATGTTACACTTTCATTCCGGAGTATGGAATATGCTGTAGTATGTTTATTAGTCTTGATCATTTGTTCATTAGTCTTGAGACATTACTTCATCATTAATGCAAGAAAGGTTGCATCCGTTTGTTTCAAGGCGTTATCTTTGATATTTTGATAAGGTTTGTGCTTGCACACCACATCCTACCAGATATCTGGGTGAATGCTTTTACAAAGTGCTTTATTAATGCATATCCCTTAATTACAGTCTGATTAAAGACATTTAATGTGTCTGAGGACGCACCAGCCTCATTAATGGACCAGGGGAGTGTTTTACAGTGAATAATAAATCTCATATTGCCTGTAGATTATAGATAGTCTAAAAATACATATTGAGCATTGAGATAATAGCATATTAAAGTTTATGGCATACAGCATTAGAGACCGGGGCTTTTGTCGTGCTCCAGTGAATATTTCTAGGTAAGAATCTTTATGAAAGTCAATCTCTGTATCAAACCCTGAAGTTTTGTCTTCAAAAGAGGTATAAAATTTACACCATTATTATCCAGAAAAAAAAGATTGTCACACATTGACCTTTTGTGACAAAATAAACCAATACAGTGAGTTGTCATGAATGGAACCAGACAAAGATTTGTCTGTTTTAAATGTGTAACGTACATCAGCCATTGTGGAAACTAGACCTAGTCATTCTTATTTATAATATCTTTACAATGACATTATCAAGATTTATTAAGCAATCATCTGGTTTATATATAACATGAACATCTTGAACATACACTGTATTGCCAAAGTATTGGGACACCCCTCCAAATCATTGAATTCAGTTGTTCCAATCACTTCCATTGCCACAGGTGTATAAAATCAAGCACCTAGGCATGCAGACTGCTTCTACAAACATTTGTGAAAGAATGGGTCGCTCTCAGGAGCTCAGTGAATTCAAGCGTGGTACCGTGATAGGTTTCCACCTGGGCAATAAGTACTAAATATTCCACGTCAACTGTTAGTGGTATTATAACAAAGTGGAAACAATTGGGAACAACAGCAACTCAGCCATGAAATGGTAGGACACATAAAATCACAGAGCGCCAACTTTCCACAGAGTCAATAGCTACAGACCTCCAAACTTCATGTGGCCTTTAGATTAGCTCAAGAACAGTGCGTAGAGAGCTTTATGGAATGGCCGAGCATCTGCATCTATGCCTTACATCACCAAGTGCAATGCAAAGCATCGGATGCAGTGGTGTAAAGCACGCTGCCACTGGACTCTAGAGTAGTGGAGATGTGTTCTCTGGAGTGACCAACCACGCTTCTCACACGAATCACGCGTAATCCGATGGACGAGTCTGGGTTTGGCGGTTGCCAGGAGAACGGTACTTGCCTGACTGCATTGTGCCAAGTGTAAAGTTTGGTGGAAGGGGGATTATAGTGTGGGGTTGTTTCTCAGGGGTTGGGGTTGGCCCTTTAGTTCCAGTGAAAGGAACTCTTAATGCTTCAGCATACCAAGACATTTTAGACAATTTCATGCTCCCAACTTTGTGGGAACAGTTTGGAGATAGCCCCTTTCTGTTCCAACATGACTGCGCACCAGTGCACAAAGCAAGGTCCATAAAGACACAGTTTGGTGTGGAGGAACTTGACTGGCCTGCACAGAGTCCTGACATCAACATGATAGAACACCTTTGGGATGAATTAGAGCGGAGACTGCGAGCCAGGCCTTCTCGTCCAACATCAGTGCCTGACCTCACAAATGCGCTTCTAGAAAAAAACTTTTGGCAATATAGTGTATTTTAGCATTAGTACTGAGATCAGTTTGATGTCAGATCATCCTGACATACATAATATTTAAGTTCTGAATAATTGTGTTGCTGTATGTTATAATATTGTTTGTACCATAAAACTATATACAGTATATTATACAATAAAGTGTATGTTTGGAAGTTCAAAAGTGTTTAATGTCTCTTACACCACATTTGTGCAAAACAAAACTATAATCATATTCAGGATATAACAGCAGTATTTCAAATAAATCATTAATAGTTGCTGTTCTATGATTAAATGGCAACAGTAACAAAGAGCTTCCAACAATGTATTTACAACTGTGCTTGAAATTGTTAGATCTATTTGAAAAAACAGTATCTTTAGATAACTTAAACATGCTTTGTATGTCATTTCCAGTAAATGAGGACAATGTATTTTCTGAAATGAGACACTTGCTTGCATGAATATCATTAAAATGATAATGATCATTATTATCGTTGTTAATTAAATGATTTCTTCCTGCTCCCCTGTATTCTCCGCTCATCTCAGCTTGTATCATAATCACTTCCATCACTAATGAACCACAACAACAACAACAACAACTTAATTCATTCAGTTTTGAACATCAGTTCAGTTGTTTACTGCTGTGTTACAAGAACGAAGAAGAACTGAAAATAAAGGTGAAAAATAATGGCAGAAAAATGAATGGGAGACCGGGGCTAGTTGTCACACGTTTTACTCCAATGAATATGTCTCAGGGTATTTTTTAAGTTGATTTATGTATAGAGATACAGATGTTGATCTTTTGTTGCCATGTTTATCTCATGTTGTTACAATGAACTTTTCATTAACCCTCATCCATTCCTTCGCGGGTCAAAATGAAAGTCCAGAAAGCTTATATCATTTCATTTTGATAATATTTTTTCTATTTTTAATGCAATATTTCACTTTAAATTACTAGATTAATAAATATATTAAATATAATAGTAACACTTTACAATAAGGTTTCATTAGTTAACATTAGTTAATGTATTAACTAACATGAACTAACCATGAGTAGTACATTTGTTACTGTATTTGTTAATCTTTCTTAACATTAGTTAATAAAAATACAACTGTGCATGGTTTGTTCATGTTAGTTCACAGTGCATTAACTAATGTTAACAAGATTTTAATAATGTATTAGTAAATGTTGAAATTAACATTAACAAAGATAAATAAATGCTTTATAAGTGCAGTTCATTATTAGATCATGTTAACTAATGTAGTTAAATAATGTTAACTAATGAACCTTACTGTAAAGTGTTACCAATATAATAAATAAATATATTGTATTATTATTTTTTATTTTTTTTTATTTAACTTTAAATTACTAGAATAATAATATATAATTTAAGAACATTCTTCACATTCTTTCAACTTAAATTCAAAATAACTCAGCATTTAATGCATAACCCTGTTAATTCAGCTCAGAATATCTCACATTGGGAGTCTCGGCCGACCTCTTATATATAAAATATATATATATAACATGATATTTCATGACACTTGCCTTATAGCTCTATATGGAGCAAATGAGCTGTTCTGCTGGGTCCTAAAGTTAGTTCTCAATATGCATTCAGATACACATGTAGACATTAAAAAATCATTTTTTGAGCATTTTTATTTGTATACTGAATGTATACTTAGTATACTGATATTATGTATATTGAAGCATTCCATTCATTCCTAAGGGGGTCAAATTGACCCGCAAGTGACTTATTTGTTACTTTTTTTAATTTCAACCACATAAACTTCTCGGGTTCCAGTAAAAACATGTTGTGTGTTCGTGGTTCAAGTGCCTAAGGTCTTGGACCACTCGGATGACCACTCAATGTATTTATTTATTTTCAAATATTCATTTGGGTTCAAAATGACCTGAGAGACGGATGAAACAGCCTTTTGCTTTTCATCAAATTTCAGAAGAACATGAAACAGCAAAAATGTTAAATGGAGGCACTTAAAAATATCATACCATTGTTTTGGCCACCTGTGACAACTTGCCCCAGCCTGAGAACATAGTTAAGCCTTCAAGTTATAAAAGGCTTCTGCCACCATTAGTTTGCATTTGTCTGAATGTATGTAAATGTTGTTTATTGTGTGCACTTGTTATCCAAAACTACTGATGACGATTTAATTTACAAAACATTATCTCAAATCAAGATTTGAACTAGGTTCAAGCATTTGTGTAATTTAATTTTTCACTGAAACTCTTATATAATTACAGAGATACAGCCACTGTGGCAACTTATGAAACAAGCCCCTTCTTCTCCTATGTGTTAAAACTGAGAACATTCTTATATTGTCACTTTTTTTGAACAGCCTATTTGATTAAACTGGCAGAAGATTAGTTTATTTTTTCTTTATTTTTAGCTGGTTCCATATTGTATTACTTCTTTTCAGTGGTCATGATTGTAAAGTCATTAATAGTTTCAATGTACCAATGTTTGCGCTGAAAGATACAGAAAGTCTGATCTTCCCACACACATAAGATGCGTAACCTCTAAACCTCGGCTCTATTGTGCCATCTCCACCTTTTCAACCATACAATTATTCAAGTCATTCAATAGAATCGGAGGAATCCAACGGCCTTGAAGGTGAATGACAGCATAGCTGAAGGGAGAAAGAGAGAAACGTGGAGGGGAAAATAGGAAAAATTAAAGTTTTCTAAATGTGAAGCTCGACCCTGAAAAGTTGCAGCTACGTGAAAACTAGCATAGAAATCAGATGCCGTATTATTCCACCTGGGCCAATTAGTGTATGCAAGACCCTTGGTTTCAGTATCGTAATGTCAACAGAAATCAAATCAGAAACTACGAACCAGGAGGGGAAAGGGTCGGTCCGACTTCATACATCGAATGAGAGGGAGCACATCCTGATTAGAGGAAAAAGTGGGATCAAAGAGATTTTATTAGACGAACGCCAGATTAAACAAATCTTCTGATGAAAAAAAGAGGGGCTCTCCATTTCCTGCACTTAAGTGTGTATTAAACTTTAATGGACAAACATTGCTTGATCTCTTTAACAAGTGATGAGCCTTTGATTTGAACGCTTAGAGACTTTACCCGGTCGCAGAGCAAAAAAGCACTGAACTCTGTGCACATAAACTCGTTGGTAGCAGTGGTGCAAATTTTACATTTAAATCGGTAAAAACGTCAGAGACAATCCCCATGTTAGCATGCATCCAGCATATTTAACAGATAGACTCTTTTCTAATGTACTTTACAGGTGCTGGTCATATAATTAGAATATCATCAAACAGTTGATTTATTTAACTAATTCCATTTAAAAAGTGAAACGTGTATATTATATTCATTCATTACACACAGACTGATATATTTCAAATGTTTATTTCTTTTAATTTTGATGATTATAACTGACAACTAAGGAAAATCCCAAATTCAGTATCTCAGAAAATTAGAATACTACTTAAGACCAATACAAAGAAAGGATTTTTAGAAATCTTGGCCAACTGAAAAGTATGAACATGAAAAGTATGAGCATGTACAGCACTCAATACTTGGGGCTCCTTTTGCCTGAATTACTGCAGCAATACGGCATGGCATGGAGTCGATCAGTCTGTGGCACTGCTCAGGTGTTATGAGATAGTGGCCTTTAGCTCTTCTGCATTGTTGGGTCTGGCATATCGCATCTTCCTCTTCACAATACCCCATAGATTTTCTATGGGGTTAAGGTCAGGCGAGTTTGCTGGCCAATTAAGAACAGGGATACCATGGTCCTTAAACCAGGTACTGGTTGCTTTGGCACTGTGTGCAGGTGCCAAGTCCTGTTGGAAAATGAAATCTGCATCTCCATAAAGTTGGTCAGCAGCAGGAAGCATGAAGTGCTCTAAAACTTCCTGGCATACGGCTGCATTGACCTTGGACCTCAGAAAACACAGTGGACCAACACCAGCAGATGACATGGTACCCCAAACCATCACTGACTGTGAAAACTTTACACTGGACCTCAAGCAACGTGTATTGTGTGCCTCTCCTCTCTTCCTCCAGACTCTGGGTACCTGATTTCCAAAGGAAATGCAAAATTTACTTTCATCAGAGAACATAACTTTGGACCACTCAGCAGCAGTCCAGTCCTTTTTGTCTTTAGCCCAGGCGAGACGCTTCTGACGCTGTCTGTTGTTCAAGAGTGGCTTGACACAAGGAATGCGACAGCTGAAACCCATGTCTTGCATACGTCTGTGCGTAGTTGTTCTTGAAGCACTGACTCCAGCTGCAGTCCACTCTTTGTGAATCTCCCCCACATTTTTGAATGGGTTTTGTTTCACAATCCTCTCCAGGGTGCGGTTATCCCTATTGCTTGTACACTTTTTTCTACCACATATTTTCCTTCCCTTCGCCTCTCTATTAATGTGCTTGGACACAGAGCTCTGTGAACAGCCAGCCTCTTTTGCAATGACCTTTTGTGTCTTGCCCTCCTTGTGCAAGGTGTCAGTGGTCGTCTTTTGGACAACTTTCAAGTCAGCAGTCTTCCCCATGATTTTGTAGCCTACAGAACTAAACTGAGAGACCATTTAAAGGCCTTTGCAGGTGTTTTGAGTTAATTAGCTGATTAGAGTGTGGCACCAGGTGTCTTCAATATTGAACCTTTTCACAATATTCTAATTTTCTGAGGTACTGAATTTGGGATTTTCCTTAGTTGTCAGTTATATTCATCAATAAACATTTGAAATATATCAGTCTGTGTGTAATGAATGAATATAATATACAAGTTTTACTTTTTGAATGGAATTAGTGAAATAAATCAACTTTTTGATGATATTCTAATTATATGCCCAGCACCTGTATGTCTACTAAGGTCTTGTGTGTTCTGGTTTTACACAGAATTTTATAGAAATTATGCAAAAAAATATTAAAATATTATTTATAGGGAACAATGTCTCCTTTCTGGGACTATATGTCACAGGGTGTTTTGGTTATGTTTCATGTGTTTAAGTTTGCCATGTTCACTGTCATGTCAAGTCAAGTCAACTTTATTTATATAGCGCTTTTTACAATGCAGATTGTTTCAAAGCAGCTTCACGGTGTTAAACAGGAAAATAATGCAACTGAATTTGATTCGGCTGTACAGCCGCTCTGGAGAAAACGGTGATGTCATCTAGCTTATTTCAATTATCATATATATATTCAAGTAATATAGTTGACCTAGTTAATTTAGTTTAGTAATTAAATTTATTTGGATATTTAGTTGAAAATTTAGTGTCCCCAACTGAGCAAGCCAAGCCAAAGGCGACATGTCTTGCCATGCACTTCCTGGTCTTGTCATGTGATCCTGCCATGTGCTCCTTTGTCTTGTGTTCTGTTGTCAGGTTCTCATTGGTTTATTGGTTTATCATTGTTCACAGGTGTGTCTCGTCTTGTCTTTAGTCATTGTGTATTTAGCCCTCATGTTTGCCATGTGTCCTTGTCTTGTATTGAATGTGTAACCCGCGTGTTGGTGAGTTATTGTCTTTGTTTAAGCCAAGCCAAGCCAAGCCAAGCCAAGCCAAGTCTTTTGTTTTATGTTTTGGATTTTGTTTAATACACTGCACTTGGGTTCAGCAAACTCGCCTCCAGTGGACTCCATGTTACAGAATACAAGACCGCCCATAATGAACCCAGCAGTTGCCATCCTTTGCCTTCGTCAAGGCCAGCGTCCCATTGGGGAGTATGTACAGGAGTTCTGTGAACTTTCCAGCCAGGTAGATTTTAACGATGTGGCTCTTAAGGACATTTTTAAGTTTGGGCTAACTGAGCCCATTTGCTTAGAGCTGCCTGGGGGAAAGAGTCATCTTTCCCTGGCCCAGTACATCGACCATGCCCTTCTTTTGAGTGGCTCATCTTATACTGTGGGATTGGCGGAGGAGGAGCCCCGCAGCCCCACAGCACCTGTCCACTTCGACGTCCAGAGCCAAGCCAAGCCACGTCGCATGTCCCTGTCCAGAGCCAAGCCACGTCTCCTGTCTACGTCCAGAGCCAAGCCATGTTTTCTGTCCCTGTCCACGTCCAGAGCCAAGCCATGTTTTCTGTCCAGAGCCAAGCCATGTTTTCTGTCCACGTCCAGAGCCAAGCCATGTCTACTGTTCACATCCAGAGCCAAGCCATGTCTCCTGTCCATGTCCTGAGCCAAGCCATGTCTCCTATCCATGTCCAGAGCCAAGCCACGTCCCCTGTCCACGTCTAGAGCCAAGCCATGTCTCATGTCCACGTCCAGAGCCAAGCGACATCTCATGACCACATCCAGAGCCAAGCGACGTCTCATGTCCGCGTCCAGAGCCAGGCCATGTCTCCTGTCCACGCCCAGAGTCATGCCCCAGAACAGCGTCCTGAGGTGGCTTCAGCCCCAGACCAGCGTCCTGAGGTGGCTTCAGCCCCAGACCAGCGTCCTGAGGTGGCTTCAGCCCCAGACCAGCGTCCTGAGGTGGCTTCAGCCCCAGACCAGCGTCCTGAGGTGGCTTCAGCCCCAGACCAGCGTCCTGAGGTGGCTTCAGCCCCAGACCAGCGTCCTGCGAGGGCTCCAGCCCCAGACCACGATCCAGGTCCGCCCACGCTCCACGATCCTGATCCGCCCACGTTCCACGATCCAGATCCGCCCACGCTCCACGGTCCAGGTCCTCCCACGCTCCACGGTCCAGGTCCTCCCACGCCTCAGGGTCCAGGTCCGCCCACGCCTCAGGGTCCAGGTCCGCCCACGCCTCAGGGTCCAGGTCCGCCCACGCCCACGCCTCATGGTCCAGGACGTGGGTGCCAGAGGGTGCCCCTTCTCTGAGAAAGGAGGTCCTTCCTCAGAGGAATCGGCCAGGGAGGGGCTGTCGCGAAAAGGCACCAGCTCAGAGAACCAAGTCTG
Organism: Rhinogobio ventralis; assembly: GCA_039654625.1. Taxonomy (NCBI): domain Eukaryota; kingdom Metazoa; phylum Chordata; class Actinopteri; order Cypriniformes; family Gobionidae; genus Rhinogobio; species Rhinogobio ventralis. Next base: position 6,559,423 of record CM077205.1, on the reverse strand, counting down.
GTTGGGCCAATGAGGTGTAACCAAAAGGACCTGCTACTCATCCTCCCTAATCTTGCACAGGGTCTGTGCCGCAGGAGGACGCCCTTGGCGGCGAGCAGGCTGAGGCAACTGAGCCGGCGGTTGGGTGGAAGCAGCAGCTTGCTGCCATGGCAGTATATATGTTTAATGGCCTCAGTCTGCTTCTGGGTGGCCGGGAACTGTTGGGCAAAGTCCTCGACCACGCCGCCGAAGAGGCCAGCCTGGGATATGGGAGCGTGGAGGAAGCGGGTTCTTTACGGAGGTCATTGAGTCTCGCCCGCAACATCGCAATGGTCATGTTCCCGCAGTGAGAACATGACTCATCCACAAACGCTGCTTGAGCGTGCAGTGAAACAGTGAAACAGTGAAGCAGTGATTGTGCCCATCAGATGCCGACAGAGATCGACCGCACCCAGAAGTGCATGGGCGAGACATCTTGAAAAAGACATGCCACGCGCAAGCTCTTTTGTGAGAGGAAGCTCTGCAGAGTGCTGAAGCGCCCAGGGAAACACACACAGCTGTTGCAGATCACTGCACAGACCACCAGGCAGGCGATGTGGATTCGCTGGAACGCACCATCACACCAACACACTGGAGAACCGCTCGTCTCGAAGAACTGAAGAGAGAATTCAAAATTTAGGCTTGCAGGGGTGAAGAGATGCTTTTGGCTCCGAAGCAGAAACATAATGCAAGATTGCCAGCGTCCTTCCTTATATACCCACAAGGTGGGGCGGAGCTACGCTATGCAAATTCCGCAGACCCATGGCAATTGCTTGCCATTGGCTCATTTTGTACAACTCAAAGGTGATAGGCTACTAAGCGAAACCCCCATTCGTCAGTCACTGACGTAACTCGGAGTGACTGAGCAAAAGGGAAACGTAGTTGTGAACTAATTGTGCACTTAATGTTTACTACTGTTACACTTATAGTACACTTAAACATATACTTGTATATACTAAAAGTGGGCCAATTTAGTCCCAAGCAGTATTGAAATAGTACACTTACAAGTATACTACATTAATATTAGTATACTTACTACATAAAGTATACTTAAAAATATTCTTGAACATTACTTAAGTATATTTAATCAAATTAACTTTTTTGTAAGGGTGAACATGTAATACGCATGTGCATGACGTCATTGTTTTCACAGATTCACGTTTTTGTTGTTTACACGGAGACTGTTTTCAAAAACGTGCACTTTGCAACCCGTTTTCAAAACTTTGCATTTTCAGGCACTGAAAACACTGTTCTTGTGTAAATGAACAGCCAAAACACATAAAAAGTTGTAGTTTTTAGTTGAAAACTGTGTCATGAAAACAGCCCCTTAGTCTGTATTTCCCCCCTGTGTAATTTAACAATTTTTAAGGTAAAATGGTAGATGAAATTATTTGCAATGGCATACTTCATTTCCAAATAAAAATAAAAACAATTTTTATTTAATTGACCAATTTTATGAGCACAGAAAATTTGACAGAAAATTACACTCTTTACATTTTCATTGCACATTCTGTAAAGCTAGTCTGGGTGACCAACAGTAACCAAGTGGGGTGGAGCTTAGTGAGGGCTCAATTATAACGAAAATGAGATATTACAGACAAACATTATAATGTAGAAAATGAGAGTCTATTCATTCAGAGAGAAATAATAAATATGATGTTTTGAATAGAGGCTTTTCCTGCATGTGTTATCTAAAAGGCCTTCAGGTAAAAAGGCTGATATGGGGAACAAGGGCGTAATATAGTGCGTGATACTTTTATTTATTTATATTTTACCCTTTATACTGCTGTCCATTACACAGCTTGGTGAATTTGACCCACAATGCTAATGCTGGTTGTTCAGAGAGAGAGAAAAAGAGAGAGAACAAACCATAAAGATAATGCTGGTGTATCAGATGAATATTTCTTAGCTTCAAGCTATTGTATCCTCTCTGGAATTCATGTCCTGCTCTCTGTGCGCATGACTTTCCTTCTCCTTTGATTTATTGTCCACTGAATGCCATGTTCCACATTATAAATCAGATAGTTATGACAAATTCAAAATATTAGAGTTGTTTCCCCCTCCTATAGTCGTCCTTAGACTTGACGCTCACGCGGGTTGCCAGTTTGAGGACACACAACAGGAACAAGCGCAATTGACAATGGAAGGCGAGGAGATTTACACACTGTAAGTTGATGAGTTGATGTGTGTTTTCTGCAAACTGGAATCCTGGGTGTCGAAATACTATTGGATAAATTGTTTGCAAAAACCTGTCCCCTTTAGTTGCTGTTGCTATGTCCGACAAGCCATGGTGCTCTCACGCCACACATCATGTTCTCACACAGTGAAAAATACATTGCGGAGCAAAGAGGATACTAACAAAGCGCTGACAGACAGGAGAGAGCAGGTTACTTTTACAGCATGTTTTTGTCCTCTAATTGCCCCATCACTCGTCACATTGTATAGTTACATTCTCTGAGACGAAAGCCTTCTTTATTTACAGATTTTTCTTTGACAGTTATAGCCACATGGAGAGCTCAGAGGTCAAAAAGCACAGTGGTTGGCCTTAAATTTCTAGCCAGCAGGGCAAAACGATGAAGCCGGTGCAAAGAGGAGGGCCTGGCGCATAGAGATAAAGCCACAAGTGATAAGAGCTGGTCAGAGCGCTACAGGGACATTAATGCTGCATCACATACATAGATCAGCTGTTACTGCTTCTGCTGACAGAACTGATCCTTCCAGACTCGTGGTTTTGGCCTCAATCAGCGTATGCTTGCTTGGAAAGAGAGATTGTTGAGGAAAAACTGCAATGACTGAACAAACCGGACTAATTCTTGAGTACTTGGACAAATGGTGTTTGACTGTGAATTTCAGTTCCAAAACCGCCAAGATCAATGAATCCATCAATTAGTGTAAGGAACTGCATGAGAAAGCCTGACAACAAACCCAGAACATCTTACTTCCCGATGAGTAATCGACAGATGTGTTGGTGAGACAGAATTGACTTTAATAACAGCACTCTGTTGAACTCAATAAGGTTAGCTGGGTCAAGGTGTTTATCAGTTCCCTGTGCAGTTCAAATTAATCATACAATACTTTCCATTATGTAGAAAAATTGAGTCTGGACGTTTTTTTAAAAACCTGTTAATGTGCATCCAGGCACTAGTGTACCGGTTTGGATTTACTGCACAAAATACACTCACCTAAAGGATTATTAGGAACACCTGTTCAATTTCTCATTAATGCAATTATCTAATCAACCAATCACATGGCAGTTGCTTCAATGCATTTAGGGGTGTGGTCCTGGTCAAGACAATCTCCTGAACTCCAAACTGAATGTCAGAATGGGAAAGAAAGGTGATTTAAGCAATTTTGAGTGTGGCATGGTTGTTGGTGCCAGACGGGCCGGTCTGAGTATTTCACAATCTGCTCAGTTACTGGGATTTTCACGCACAACCATTTCTAGAGTTTACAAAGAATGGTGTGAAAAGGGAAAAACATCCAGTATGCGGCAGTCCTGTGGGCGAAAATGCCTTGTTGATGCTAGAGGTCAGAGGAGAATGGGCCAACTGATTCAAGCTGATCACACTTTAGGCACCTTAATACCAATTCGGCATTGTTTAAATGCCACGGCCTACCTGAGCATTGTTTCTGACCATGTCCATCCCTTTATGACCACCATGTACCCATCCTCTGATGGCTACTTCCAGCAGGATAATGCACCATGTCACAAAGCTCGAATCATTTCAAATTGGTTTCTTGAACATGACAATGAGTTCACTGTACTAAAATGGCCCCCACAGTCACCAGATCTCAACCCAATAGAGCATCTTTGGGATGTGGTGGAACGGGAGCTTCGTGCCCTGGATGTGCATCCCACAAATCTCCATCAACTGCAAGATGCTATCCTATCAATATGGGCCAACATTTCTAAAGAATGCTTTCAGCACCTTGTTGAATCAATGCCACGTAGAATTAAGGCAGTTCTGAAGGCGAAAGGGGGTCAAACACAGTATTAGTATGGTGTTCCTAATAATCCTTTAGGTGAGTGTAGTTACCACATCCTTATTTAATATAGGTCTAAGACTCAAACTTCAATGTATGATCTCTGTTTGACAATAGAAACCTTTCGGCACAAGTATGTCTTTATTTGTTTCAGAAGTACACATCAAAACATGCTACAGTGAATCAATACCTTTTCATTATGTGATCACAAAAAACACACTATTGGATATATGAATTGTAAATCGCATCTGCTGCTTCTTTCATGTTTTGATGAATTTCCTGGAAGCAAATGTTTACAAAAGCAATAAAGTGCCATCCTTGTGCTGACAGATACATTCCCTGACATGTAAACATTATTTGTTAAACAGAACATTGCTTTGCAGCTGTTACTATGCAGGAGGTTGCGAGATTGGACAAGTGTAAAAATGTATCGTTGTCAATCGAATAAAAAATGTAGTGAATTAAATACATGATATGACAATTAAATTAATCAAATGCATCAATGTAATTACATAAAATCCAGCCTGATCTCATGAAAATGCGTATCTATAGTACAAATTGTATTTATTCTGCAAAGAGATGACAGTGAAGGAAGAGAGAGGACCAGGCCTGGACTTTACGTTGTGTTTTGTTTATATTTTATTATGTGTGTGCGGCAGTCGTCCGTGAGGGGCTGCCTGCTTTACTTAAATTTTTTGTTTATTTATTAAAATGTTGAATGTTCGCCGATTCTCGCCATTCATTAATGGTTTAGTTCTTAATGGCTTAGTCATGCATTAACACATGATTATCTGTGCATTAGTTAAGCATGAATTAATGCATATTAGTGCCCACGTATTGTAAAGTGTTACCAAAAAAAAAACCATAAATTTACCCACCCATAGACCCTTCCCTCGAAGAAATCAGGACAGAAGTGGTTGAAAGTGGACAAAAAAGACGGATTAAAACACCATGTGTAAACGAGTATGTCTCCCTCATCTACTTGTGATTCGATCAATCAAAATGCATCTTAATACCAGGTGTAAACGGCCAAAATGCAGCCTTACCATGAATTAAGCTCATTAAACTAGTCTTTCATTCAGGTGTAGCTATGAACTTCTACAGCAGCATTTTATTCTATCAAAGTCTCTTTTGGTTTCATCAGCACCTTAAGGCTAAGAATTGGAAATTTGAGAAATATCCATTTGTCTTGTTTGGGAATGCATAATAAATTCACAAGTGCAAGAAATAAAAAAAACATGCAATATTCATGTTCAATGATTTCAAACTAATTTACTGTGGACCAGATAAGCGTGTTGTTCCATATTATAATGCTAGATTTCTTTTGCCCAAAGGTCAAACCATAAATTACTCTAAAATTAGCCCAGCAGTCTTCCATTATCTTTCCCGGCATGAAACTTTTCTCCCCTGTAGAACTCAGGGTGACCTTCCTTCCTGATTGTTCCCCGATGCCTTTTTTAATATTCTTTTTTCACCATTCAGCTTTTATTTCTGCCCTAATATTTCCTTACACAATCATATGCTTCCAGATGTATTTATACTCTTTACCATCTGTTGAGCATTTGGTGGAGGTCGACGGTCCTTGGCTGGCATGCATACTCAGAGACAGTTAGGCGACTGACCAGCTTTGTTTTGATTTGGTAGCGTTTAGATAAATACATTTGCATTTGCATTTTTTTTAAAACCTGGGAAACCAACAACATTGATCAAGTTTGTGAGAGAGGGAGGAAAAACCATCAACCACATCAAGAACAACAAATAACCTTCTTCAGTTGGCCCAAGCCTGGGAAATGAAGGATGAAGGTAGACTGCAGTTCCCCCATATCGTCCAGACAACCTTAAGGCCAGATGTGGTTTTGTGGTCTGAGGAGAGAAAGAAGATCATCTTGATTGAACTTACAGTTCCGTGGGAAGAAGGTTGTGATCAAGCCTTCGAAAGAAAGAGCGCCAAATACCAAGATCTCTCGCAACAATGTCAGGAGAAAGGATGGCAGGTATGGCTGTTCCCAGTTGAGGTCGGCTGTAGAGGATTCCCAGCCCAGTCAGTATGGAGAATGTTTACGACCATTGGATTGACAGGAAAGGAGAGAAAGGCCGCAGTTCGCAGGATGGGGGAGGCAGCAGAAAGAGCCTCTTGCTGGATATGGAACAGGAGAGAGGAGCTAAGCTGAAAGCCAGGGGGAGAAGATGGGCAGTGATTTGGCCACCACTGCCGACCCACCAACTGGAGGGTGTTACAGTTTAGGGTCGAAACACCCAATGAACGTTGGATACCGTCTGATGACATCAACTCCTGGCCAAGGCTACATTTACAGAAGCATCCCTTAGATGTAATTATTCTCTTACAAGTATAAAACAGGCCAAGAAAAGGAATTGCAGAAAGACTTCCAGCCATTTACTTCTGAGAAAAAGTAGTTTTTCACCTGCAATGATTTGGACTTTAAAGCGAATCTGAAAGGTTAACCAACTGAACACAGACAGGAAATAATTGCGAGTTGCAGATAGCTTCAACATTAACTTCTAATAAAGGTCGAGAGACTCTCGGAGAGACTGATTAAATAGTGGTATAAGCATATAGAACTGTTTGCCAAGTTAAAACAGTTTTTTTTTTTTTTTTAATTGAGCTTTTCCCTCTGTGTCTGGCAACCTTGACAAGCTCTGCCCTTTTATTCTGCCATTTTTTTCCTGTATGTAATTGTATTTTATTTAAAACCAACAGGCAAATGCTAAAATGTTAATGACACAGCAAACCCTGAGAAAAGACCGGAGTAATACTGTTGTAATGGAAAGTAGTAGAGCGGGTTTATTGTACTTCCTTATGGCCTTTACCAGAGAAGAATGACTAACAAAAAAAACTGCAAACTTGTGTCTTTCAATTATATATGATTTTATTGTTTACATTTTCCATATTAGAGGAGGCTGGCGGTAAATGTCACATGAGCCATGTCTAATTAAGATTTGCAAAAAATGTTTTTTTCTAGCATTGTTTTTATATTGGCTTAAACACCTTAAAACTTAACTTATACAGTACTTTCAGACACAAGTCAACTAGATAATGAATGTAGTTGGTAGAATCTGTGCCAACAGACTGTCTAACTGTAAGTAACTTTGCAACTACGTCAACTTATTCTACTAACACATAACCCCAAATTAAGTCTTCTACACTTGTAACGAAAAGTCCAATGGAGGCAAGTTGATGTGATGAACCTAAGTGCAGCTTTTATTCGTGAATCCAAAGTGATCAAGACTTGGCTTGACTGACAACAGACTTGGCTTGACTGACAACAGACTTGGCTTGACTGACAACAGACTTGGCTTGACTGACAACAGACTTGGCTTGACTGACAACAGACTTGGCTTGACTGACAACAGACTTGGCTTGACTGACAACAGACTTGGCTTGACTGACAACAGACTTGGCTTGACTGACAACAGACTTGGCTTGACTGACAACAGACTTGGCTTGACTGACAACAGACTTGGCTTGACTGACAACAGACTTGGCTTGACTGACAACAGACTTGGCTTGACTGACAACAGACTTGGCTTGACTGACAACAGACTTGGCTTGACTGACAACAGACTTGGCTTGACTGACAACAGACTTGGCTTGACTGACAACAGACTTGGCTTGACTGACAACAGACTTGGCTTGACTGACAACAGACTTGGCTTGACTGACAACAGACTTGGCTTGACTGACAACAGACTTGGCTTGACAACTCACCATCAACGGGTTACATAGAACAATGCTCAACTAGGACCATGGCAAACATGAGGGTATAAATACACAAGGACTAATGACTAGACGAGGGACACCTGTGAACACTGAAGAGACAATGAACCAATGGCATGACAACAGAACACAAGACAAGGAACACATGGCAGGATCACATGAGGGCAAGGGAATCACATGACAAGACCAGGAAGTGCATGGCAAGACAGTGAACAAAGCAAACTAAGAAACATGGCAGTGAACATACTAAGAACATGAAACATAACCCAAACCACACTGTGACAGCACTATAGTCTAGTGATACTCTAATGAGAGTTAGTTGACGTGCAAGGTTACTTATAGATAGTAGAATGTCTAAATTTGACCATCGAAATAAAGTGTTACATTTTTTTCTAGCTGATCTTACCCTTAAAAATATATACAGTAACACTTTAGATTACAGCCCGGAAAGTACTGCGTAAGTAAAGCGAATTTACAGCGTAACTTTCGGTAATTATAGTGTAACTATAAAGTATGTATGTGTAGGTATAAGGGAACAATATGTAATATTTGGGGAATAAAGGGGTAACTATCAGGAAATTTAACAAATCAGATTGTGTACGTGTTTTTATTGTACTTATCCTGTAACTACATGGATAATTACCCCTTAATTGAAAAATACGTACAGTATAAATTATTTGTTAATTTTCCTAATAGTTACCCCTTTATTCCCCAAATATTACATATTTTTCCCTTATACCTACACGTACTTACTTTATAGTTACACTATAATTACTGAAAGTCACGCTGTAAATTTGCTTTACTTACGCAGTACTTTCCAGGCTGTAATCTAAAGCGTTACCAAATATACTTCAGATGGTACAACCTAAGGCACTCAGCTCTTTCAGTCATATTTATTTATATCAGTTATATTTATTTATTTAACAAAAACTAGTTGATGTATATAATACCAAATTAAGCAAATGTAGGTTACCTAATACAACATTTTTACTGTGGGTTTAAATGCAGCTAAAGAATGTATCATGTATCTATGTATCATTCTTCTAAGCTAAAATGGACTGTTTTTGTTTGCATGCGTAAAACCCACAAATGCCACATTTACGTGTTTTTTAGGCTAGTCCTAATATAAATATGAATATAAAGTACTGCAGATAAACGATGCTTAACACCTTTAAAAAACAATCATGCAAACTCAAGGTTTATGATCTATTTCACACTTTTGTGTGAATAATTGCAAATTATCTAGGCATACTGAAAAATCTTCTCATGACTTTAAATTAAATCAGTTTGAATCGCCCACAGAATTATGACTTCATCCCAAATCTGCCTTCAAATCTGTTCCAAGCTCCATCTTAACACAGCGCCATTGGTTTATGATAGCAGCAGGCCATTAAAGTGATGTGTACTGAATTTCATTAAGTTAAGTTCTCCATCAAGAGGCATATTCTTATGTGTAGCGCCCATCTGTCTGCAGGTCCAGACACGCTGAACGCTGTACTTACACCAGCCCACCTGAGAGCCCTGTTCAGTGACTGAACGAATAACAGCCCTTCAGTACAGACTTGGCAATTAAGAGACAGATCCCAGACCCCTGCCACGGGGAGATTACTGCAAGATTTCCAGAGCTAGAACACTATCTGTGTAAATGAATACATGTGCAAACACAATTACTGTCTTTGTTTTAGATGAAGCTAATTAGTGGTGTTTGCTATAAGGAAAACATCACTATCACAATTACTATTGCGATTACTATTGCTCATACACTATATTGCCAAAAGTTTTGGGAGGCCTGCCTTTACATGTACATGAACTTTAATGACATCCCATTCTTAATCCGTAGGGTTTAATATGGAGTTCGCCCACCCTTTGCAGCTATTACAGCTTCAACTCTTCTGGGAAGGCTTTCCACAAGGTTTAGGAGTGTGTTTATGGGAATTTTTGACCATTCTTCTAGAAGCGCATTTGTGAGGTCAGGGACTGATGTTGGACAAGAAGGCCTAGCTTGCAGTCTCCGCTCTAATTCATCCCAAAGGTGTTCTATTAGGTTGAGGTCAGGCAAGTCAAGTTCCTCCACACCAAACTCGCTCGTCCATGTCTTTATGGACCTTGCTTTGTGCACTGGTGTGCAGTCATGTTGGCCATCCCCAAACTGTTCCCACAAAGTTAGGAGCATTAAATTGTCCAAAATGTATTGGTATGCTGAAGCATTAAGAGTTCCTTTCATTAGAACTAAGGGGCCAAGCCCAACCCCTGAAAAACCACCCCACACCATAATCTCCCCTCCCCCAAACTTTACACTTGGCACAATGCAGTCAGGCAAGTACTGTTCTCCTGGTAACTGCCAAACCAGACTCGTCCATCGGATTGCCAGGCAGAGAAACGTGATTCGTCACTCCAGAAAACACGTCTCCACTGCTCTAGAGTCCAGTGGCGCCGTGCTTTACACCACTGCATCCGCTGCATTGCTTCCACTTTGTTATAATAACAGTTGACCGTGGAATGTTTAGTAGTGAGGGGTTGTAATAACCTCTAGGCTGAAGTATTAAACGTTTGCACTTTTGTATGGACATAAACGATACATGATACATTGTGATCTGTTGAAGAAGGATATTAATCTACGAAATGACCAGACATACAATTTTTACTTGGTGGTAAAAATAATGGGAGAATTAGTATTGACTTAAGTAAGCAAATTCCAAGCAACCACTTAGCGATGCCCTAATACAGGGGTGCCCGATCCTGTTTCTGGAGATCTAGACCGAAAGCTTAAAAATGCTGCCTTTGGAGGATGCATTCCATAGTAGAATGGTAGCTTCATGTTAGCTTCACTTCCTGATTCCTGATATACCTTCATCTGATGGATTTTTGAAGGCAGCATAGATGTATCCTTCACTGCCTTTGATATCCCACAATCCTGTGCTCTTCATTCTGTGGAAGTTATGCTAAAAAAAAAAAAAGTAATCTGAAAGGTGTGGTTGGTAGTCAGTTTGTGTGTAAATGTATGATTTTGACCAACGTTTTCCACTTTTGATGTCATTTTTAGCGAGAAATTAGCATTGTAGTAATTCAATATTCGCTTAGTTATCACCAAAGCTCTCTCTCTCTTTTATTGTTGTAGATCATTAAAATGTTATGCTCCCTCAGTCTGTCCAAAATCAGTTCCGTGAGGTACCTTCATTGCCTGAAAGAGCAGCAAGGTAGAGGTCTTTGTGGGATGGATTTTTCTATCCCGCTCCCGCAAGATGATGTACCGCTCCCGCCCGCTTCTGCCGTTATCAAACAGCTAATAATGTGTTGCTAATGTTACACAAACCATGTTCCCATTCACCATCTCAGTCTGCCTTACATCTTAAAAAACGTCATAAAACATCAGTGGAGAAGGGCATATAATTCATCATAACATTATAATATACAGTACATCATATACATAATTCACCCGCTATTGCTAAAAGTACCCGATTTTTCATATCAACAGAAAAATATACCAGGATAACCTGGCATATTTTGCTTCACAGCATAGTTAATGTTATGCTAAAGCCGCCCGCACGTTGACGTGATTGAATACAGGTCTGTGACGTTTCAAACCGCGTTTTTGAGACTGTCTTTGGTTCACTTCAGTTTTGAGGAGAAAATACTCAGCACTTGTGAATTTGCACATGGTTTGTCTGAAAGCATATTAAAAACACCACATAGACATACAAACAACATTAAAAACTTGATTTTCACCACAGAGGGTCTTTAACAGAGAGAGGCGCTGAACAGACACAGGTATATATCTCTCTCTCTTTCTCTCAATAATTAATTCAAATAAATGCTATAATTCATTCACTCAAACATCAATAACAGCTTTAGGTTTTAATGCACTTTGCATCAGGCGTGTCTTTGCCTCCACGTCGTGCATTAAAATCATTTAATGCACAGCTAGCCATGGATTATCCCTTACTAATTCAACGGCCTGTCATCAATTATTCCTTACTTATAAAGTGGGCCCAGTCCCCTGCTTAAAAAAATACTACTACATGAGTCCATAACGCTATACAAACATTTGTCACAATTTGTGACATAATTTGATCTGTATGCACCACTTTCAAATTTCATTTCAAATCATGCTAACATCTAGGAATATTTATGAGCAACATGAGGGAGGGTGGATGATGATCTGGAGAAGGTGCGACTCACTTCGGCTGTCCAAATTTAAATGTGAATAGGTGATTTCTGCCAAAAAGTTTTAGAAAAACACTTTTTAAAATAAACTAAAACAATGATAAAAATTGGTTATCAAAGATTTGTGACACTTCCGCATGTGACACTTCTGGCTGTGCTATCACTCTGCGGTTTGGGCAGGAACTAGAGACCTCAAAACACAGGGCTGTGGGAATTGCAGTAAATTACAAGAGACAACTTCTCACGTTTACATGGTCAAAACGCCTCTCTGGAACTGAGAATGACTCTAACGGAGCTTTAGTGTGGTGGTGTACTTTAGCCCGTTGGCACTCAACACAGGTGTTAGCCCAGTTCCTAACGTTGTTCTTGAGGCCGTGCCAAACAAACTTTGCTGCAACCAGTCTCTGTGACGCTTTCGAACCTGGGTGGCAGAGACCATGGATGACATCAAAAACTTGTCTCCATCCCAAGGGGATGACCGGCCGTGGACCATGTCACACAGGAGTGTGGTACCGGCATCACCAGAACCACGTCCTCGATCTGCAGCCCTGTAGTCAAGGTCCTCAGGAGTTGCAACACTGTATGCAGTGTATAGAACTACGCTTAACAACAAAGGTCAATTATGTATGTCACATTCACTACAGGGCATTGATTAAGGTGAGAAGTAGAGAATATTTTAATGAGACCTAGAGAATGAACTGCTGAACTCATTCTCTTCGAATCATATAGGCTGTTCCTTTGCTCTAAAATACATAAGAAAGTGCAGCAGGGTCCTGCATTAAAGGCTGATGGGGAAAAACACAGGTCTGCAGTATATTACAGATAGTATACATGCAGTAGCGAGCCATTAAACAGAAAGCATCACTACATTTCCGCCGTTTCACTTACTTCCTGTGTGTGCAATGTTAGCATGTGCAAGACTTGTAATTGACTAACTCCATGAGGAACACAGTTAATTAATCTCTTCAGAACATACACTCTACCTCCATCTCCATCCACCCACTTGCCAAACACACCCACACCCCCAACATTGACGGATGACATCTGTGACGCACCACCTCCAGCTACAACTGCATATTTATGCTAAACAGTTCTCCATCAGGTGTGATGCTGCCTAACTAGCCTCCTACCTAATGAATGCATCCCTTTACCTTCTCAAATTAATTCCTTCCATATTTTGTCCTCCTGTTACCATAGCTACTCCTCAACATCTTTCAGGAGAAGTGTCTTTTGAAAGACTGTCAGCAGTGTATGTGCAAGAAAAGCATTGCTACGCTACATGGCAAGTAAGAGCTTTTTAGTGCGGTGGTCTTACTGTGTGGCGACGGACCGCCGCAGCATGCTGTAAGCTATCACAGCTGGATCCTGAAACTTCAAAACATCTCTATTTTGTGCTTTAGGGGTTTGGGTCACAGATGAATGTCAAATGCTTTGTTCTTAGATCTCTCTATAACTCATCCTTAACTATCATGCTTCAGTAAGGAACTTATTCCACTATCACAGTCTCCTAGACTCCTCTTAAAGGAACAGTTTACTCAAAAATTTTAATTCTGTCATATCTCACCCTCATGTTTTTCCAAATCCTCAATTTTTCTTGTGTCCATTGAATAACTTTTTATATATATATGACTCCAGACTCCTACAAACATTTGTGAAAGAATGGGTAGCTCTCAGGAGCTCAGTGAATTCAAGCGTGGTACTGTAATAGGTTGCCACCTGGGCAATAAGTCCATTCGTGAAATTTCTTCACTACTAAATATTCCACAGTCAAATGTTAGTGGTTTTATAACAAAGTAGAAGCAATTGGGAACAACAGCAACTCAGCCACGAAGTGATAGACCACATAAAATCACAGAGTGGGGTCAGCGCATACGAAGGCGAACAGTGCGCAGAAGTCACCATCTTTCTGCAGAGCAAATAGCTACAGACTTCCATACTTTGTGTGGCCTTCAGATTAGCTGAAGAACATTGTGTAGAGAGCTTCATGGAATGGGTTTCCAAGGCTGAGCAGCTGCATCCAAGCTCTACATCACTAAGTGCAATGCAAAGCGTCGGATGCAGTGGTGTAAAGCACGCCGTCACTGGACTCTAGAGCAGTGGAGACGTGTTCTCTGGAGTGACGAATCACACTTCTCTGTCTGGCAATCTGATGGACGAGTCTGGGTTTGCCGGTTGCCAGGAGAACAGTACTTGCCTGACTGCATTGTGCCAAGTGTAAAGTTTGGTTATGATTATGATTATGGTGTGGGGTGGTTTTTCAGGGGTTGGCCCCTTAGTTCCAGTGAAAGGAATTCTTAATGCTTCAGCATACCAAGACATTTTGGACAATTTCATGCTCCCAACTTTGTGGAAACAGTTTTGGGGATGGCCCCTTCCTGTTCCAACATGTCTGCGCACCAGTGCACAAAACAAGGTCCATAAAGACATAGATGAGCGAGTTTGGTGTGGAGGAACTTGACTGGCCTGCACAGAGTCCTGACATCAACCCGATAGAACACCTTTGGGATGAATTAGAGTGGAGACAGCAAGCCAGGCCTTCTCGTCCAACATCAGTGCCTGACCTCACAAATGTGCTTCTAGAAGAATGGTCAAAAATTCCCATAAACACACTCCTAAACCTTGTGGAAAGCCTTCCCAGAAGAGTGGTGGGCCAAATCCATAATAAACTCTACGGATTAAGAATAGGATGTCATTAAAGTTCATGTGCATGTAAAGGCAGGCGTCCCAAAACTTTTGCCGACATAGTGTATATACACGTTGTGTTTTCATGTTTTATGAGGACTTTCTATAGACATAATGATTTTTATACTGTACAATCTGTATTTTCTATCCCCTGATCCTACCCCTAAACCTACCATTCACAGACAACTTTCTGCAGTTTTACATTTTCAAAAAACATAACATACTATAATTTATAAGCTGTTTTTACATTTTTGCCAAAGCATTTTGAGTGATGATGCAAACAAATTAATTGAATCACATTGTTAAATTGATTCAATTAAATGAACTGTTTGAACTGATTTATGGAATATAATTAAACATGAAATATATCACCACACTTGCTATATTCTATATCAGTAACACTATTAAAAATGTCTTAATACTTTTAAAATTGTAAAACAGGCTCCAGAAATGAGTCTAATGAAATTCTCATTAGGGAACATAATTGCATGAAATGCATTAAAATAATTGCAGTATTCACAATGTTGCTTAATTTTATATCTTCATCAAAATCATTGTGAATTGTGTATGTTGGGAATATGAATATCATGCTATTGCAGATATTGGACTATTTTATTAGGTTTGTAATATATTTTTGTAGAATCTTTTCAGGGATGTAGAAAGTGCTGTTCTCCACAACTCTCCAGTACTGTTGAGGTCAGAATTATTAACCCCCTTGGTAAATATGATCAAAGATGGCTGTAAAAAATTTAAAAATCAGCATTGTTTATCTTTTTAAACTTTCATTAAAATAAAATCACAAAAATCTAACTTTTCATTGAAGTAAAATAATTGAAAGTGGGAATCACGTTATGAAATAAATGTTTTTCTCCAAAACACGTTGGACACAATTATTGGCACCTCTAGTATTTTTTATGAGTAAAGTATCTCTGAAGTATATTCCCATTCATTTTTACATTTTTACCATTGTCCATGAAATTGTCCAGCTATGACTCCACAGGAGTATAAATTTGAGGAAACACAAAGGCCAAATTCCCTTAATCATCCATCACAATGAGTAAAACCAAAGAATATAGTTCTGATGTGCAGCAAAAGATTGTTGAGCTTCACAAAATAGAAAGTGGCTTTCTGGACCTTTATAAGGAAACAGCCAAACGACCAAACCAAAATAAAAGTTATAATAGATAAATTAAATGCGCACTGTTTTGATGATGATTCCCATTTATTTATATTCACGATTTTATAGTATTTGTACACCCTTTACATTTTTATTTCAATGTTGTAATTTAATTTTTAATTCAATTCGAAGCAGATTTGAAGCAAGGACTAATAATTCTGACCTCAACTGTACATACCAAATTAGAAATATACAGGCCCAAAGAGTATGGCTGAACAGCTTAAATGTGTCATAAGAATGCTCTCCGAGACAAATAATACATCATGCTGTGTCCCTACATAATGTCTCCATTAAAATCAACCTAATTCAATCTCTAAGTCATAAGGATACATACTCATTTCTCTACATGTGCTCCTTTTAGGGACAGGCAATATGGCAAGAGCTCCAAATGAGATCCCCGGCCACGCACTAGTTACCAATTGTACAAAACTGATTTCATTACTCCCTGAGTTGATTGCAGATAACCATGTTAAGGATGATAACGGTGCCATGAAAATTCCATCATTGAAATAAAGCCAGAGAGAGAGAGATGTATATTGGGGGGGGTTGAAGGATAAAGCAGTGACCATAAGAAGTAAACAACCGAACACTTGTAGATTCAAAGACTAAAGTAATGCCTAAAGACACTGCAGACAGAAAATTAAACAAATTTAAATAGACAGACGGAGAAACAAATGAAGTCAAACATGACTCACACTCTGTCACAACAAACATCCAGATAATGGAGAGACAGAAAAATATAATAATGCATGGTCAAATATGATTAGAGATGAAAGTCTGAGGGTTATTTTCCACTGGGGATTTTATTGAAGTACGGGGACAATGGTTGTTCTCTGCTTGACTGATGCTCGGAAACTTTTTAAAGTTAAAGTTATACTTTTAAATTGAGTGTTTATTGTGGACAAAAAATATTAACAAAAAATACAAATAATTATTTTTATATTTTATATTTTTTATATTTCATAAAGATTGTCATAGTTATATTGAATTGATACTGTGTTGTCATTAATCCTGAAAAAGGTTGAATAAATTATCTCGTTCACGTCATGCCTGCCACGCCTGATCTCGTGAGATGGCTCCAGCCCCTGACCAGCGTCCAGAGATGGCCCAGGTCCGCCCACGCTCCATGGCCCAGGTCCGCACATGCTCCCAGGCCCGTCTGAGCCATGCCAAAGTCCATGTCCTGTTCCCCTGCACGGGCCTGGCCCGCCATCCCGCCCCCAAGACCGCCCTCCTAGTCTTTTGTTTTGTTGGGCGTCTGGAGCCACCCTTAGAGGGGGGGAAATGTCACAGTGTGTTTGGGGTTTTGTTCATGTTTCATGATAGTTTTTGTTCACTGCCATGTTCACGTTTCATGTTTCTTAGTTTGCTTTGTTCACTGTCTTGCTTCCTGGTCTTGTCATGTGATTGTCATGTGATTCCCTTGCCCTCATGTGATCCTGCCATGTGCTGCTTTGTCTTGAGTTCTGTTGTCATGTTCTCATTGGTTCATTGTCTCATCATTGCTCACAGGTGTGTCTTGTCTAGTCCTTAGTCCTTGTGTATTTTTACCCTCATGTTTGCCATGGTCCTGGTCGAGTATTGTTCTATGTAACCCGCTGATGGTGTGTTCTCAAGCCAAGTCTGTCGTCAAGCCGTTGTGTATGTTTGCTTACGTTGGGATTCACAAATAAAAGCTGCACTTGGGTTCATCAAAGCTTGCCTCCATTGGACTAATACGTTACAATTATGCAGATTACACCTTGGTCCAAAAGTCTACATTATTCTATTTTTATTTTGACAATTTGAATAGTGACCTATACATATATTTTATAAATCTTTACATAATTTTACATAAATTCTTCTTTAATGGCTATTTTTTTTTACTTATTTTTGAGTGAACTATCCTTTTAATATGGAAGCTTGTTTCCGCCACTGAATAATTTTTTTTAAAGGTAATTATGACTTTTTCTCACAATTCTGACTTTTTTTTCTCAGAATTGCATGATATAAACTCGCAATTGCGTGTTATAAAGTCAGAATTGTGAGATATAAAGTTGCAATTCAGAAAAATTTGACTTTATAACTCGCAATTGCGAGTTTATATCTCACAATTCTGAGAAAAGTCAGAATTGCACAACAAAAATGTCAGAATTGCAAGAGAATCTCACAATTCTGACTTTATAACTCGCAATTCTGACATAACTTGCAATTGCAAGTTTATATTTCGCAATTCAGAAACAAGCGTCCATACTTTAATAAATGTTGAGCACTAATAATAAAAAGATGTATAATTTATATCAAGCACTTAAAATGATTTGTAAGCAAAACACTGGCTAAAGCACGCAGAGCTGTTGGGCTCCAATTGCACAGAAAATGAATTGATTATGAAGCAAACTTGACCAGTCTAATTTCTAAAAGAAAATGGGAAGAAAGTAACTTTCATATCAAGCAGCGGCTTGCACAGAAAAAGCCAGAAGGCCATGGAACACTGTCACAAATTGAAAGTGAAATCATACTGGGCTCAAATAAAAAATGTTCTAAGTTAATTGAATGTAGCAGCAGGTATCAATACTTTCACAGATTACTAATGAAGTCTTACAGGAAAACTAGGGGGCAAGACAGAGTGAGTGAGGAGTAGTGACTGATTAGATCTCCCCATCCACACTCTCTTTATTCAATCTTTTTCTTGTCTCTGAGACATACTCTCCATGCATATATCTTTAAGTATGTGTATTATAACTGCATCACAGGCAAGAGGCCAAGACATGCTATGTGTGATATTTCATCTTCTATTTGTTATACCATATATCCGGACTAACCCGCTGTAATGCAACTTCTTTAAGATCTTTTGCTGGAAGTTGGATTTGACTGAAACAAATCAAATTCCACTCTGCTTTAGATCTAAATGTGATGCCTTTTATCCTTTGTTGTGAGAACAATGTCTACATAGTCTGCTCATTTCTTTACATTTGTAGTCATATTCTGTTTGGATGTGGAGATCTTCATGCATTTTTCCCAAGGTCATTGCCTAATAATATTTACTAAGAAAATTGCAGGTTTGGAAATATTTTTTTATATTGCACCTGTAAAATTTTAGTCCTGGGCCCTGTAAATTTAAGAAACGGTTATGCAAAATTGTAATGTTGGTCTTGAGCAAGAAAATACAGTAGTGGCCAAAAGTGATGTCTGGCTTCACCCTTTATTCAAATATTATTAAAAATGTGTTAAAGATTTTGCAAGCATATTGCATAGTTGTGCTAGGAGTCAATTGCTTTATTTGTGAAAACGCAACGAAACATGCCAAATTGTGCTGACAATATTTTTATGAACTCATGCAAAAGCAAGAGAGAACCAACAAAATGTATGTCATATGTTCAGTCTGTTTTGCTTGTGTTTTTGTAGATTTGTACCTTTGTTTAGTTTCCCGACACTCCTTGTTTCCATGGTCACTGTTATTATGAGTTAATTTAGTTCAGCTGTGTCTGTTTAATTATCTTGTTTGTGTTTACTCTTTAGTGATCAGATGATCAATTCCTGCTTTTGGATGGGACTGGACGATGACTTATTCCATGTCCTTTCTCCTGGCCATTGTTATAGGACTTCATTAATTATGTCCTTTATTTAAATGGTTCTGATTTCATAGTTGAGGCTGTTTATGAGAACAATCATGGTCCGGTCCCTACTCGAAAGCAAGTAGGCACTCCAGCTCACCCTAAACCCTCACCCTCCACATACCAGGTCCATTGTGACGACCACTCTGCCACAGTCACCCCATTCCACTCCAGCCAAGTGGAAATCTCCTGTCCCTGTGCAGAGTCCAGTGGAGAATCACTGGCTAATTGTAATGATATGACGGAGCAGGATTCAGTTGCAAGTAAAAAGTCTTTATTAAGACAGCAGGTCAGAGAACGACAGCAATGGTGGAATAAGTCTAGAGCGAAGAGGCACTTGGCAGCACAGGAACGCTGAGGACTGCCCAGACCTCCGGTGGAGAAGGATGATGGTGGTGGAGACGACGAGCACACAGGAAACAGGCGACAGCAGGAGACACACAGGAAACAGGCGGGTAAACACGGGTACATCCAACAATGCTCTGACAAATGCTGGCGCTCCCAGAAGAACTTACCTGTTGAATGTAATCATCAATAAGGGAGTGGTCCAGAATGTCCCTAGCAGGAACCCAACTTCTCTCCTCCGGACCGTAACCCTCCCAGTCGACCAGGTACTGGAATCCGCATCCCCTTCGTCTCGAGTCCAGAATATGATTGACCGAATACGTATGTTCCCCATCTACAAGATGCGGCGGTGGGGGAACCGGGACCGGCGGATTAAGGTGAGAACGGAAAACAGGTTTTAATTTGGATACATGAAAGGCGGGGTGAATTCTCCTGCATGCCGGAGGAAGTTTGAGGCGGACTGTCACCGGACTAATGATCTTGGTGACAGTGAACGGGCCGATAAATTTGGGAGCTAGCTTATTAGACACGGAGCGGAGAGGAATGTTCTTGGTAGAAAGCCACACTTTTTGACCCACGACGTATACGGGAGGCCTAGACCGGTGGCGATCGGCTTTAGCCTTAGTGCGCGCCCCCACCTGGAGCAGAGTCTCACGGGCTCTGGTCCATGTGCGGTGGCACCTCTGGGCGAAGGCGTGAGCGGAGGGGACCGCGACTTCGAAATCCAGACTCTGAAAAATTGGTGGCTGGTATCCTAGACTACACTCAAACGGAGAAAGGCCCGTGGATGACACTGGTAACGAGTTATGCGCGTACTCAACCATAGAAAGTTGTTGGCTCCTGATGAAGGATTCTTGGACACCAAACATCGCAACACTCTCTCCAAATCCTGGTTGGCTCGCTCAGTCTGACCATTGCTCTGGGGATGGTAACCCAAAGACAGACTGACTGTCGCCCCTAGTAATCTACAGAACTCTTGCCAGAATTTGGACACAAATTGGGAACCCCTGTCGGAGACCACGTCCATCGGGAGGCCATGTAAATGAAAAACGTGGTCTAAAACAGACACCGCTGTCTCCTTGGCTGAGGGTAATTTGGGCAAGGGAATAAAATGTGCTGACAAAATCTAGCGCTATGTGGGACCAATGAGCAAGCCAAAACAAAACTGCGAATCTCGTGAGCCATTAATGGCCACCAGAATTGTTGCTTTATTAAATAGCTAGTGCGGTTTACTCCTGGGTGACAAGCGATGTTGGAGCAGTGACCCCATTGAATGACTTCGGAACTTAACTCCTCCGGTACAAACAATCGACTCGTGGACAGCCGGGCGGAGGCGTTACAACTTCTAAGGCCAATCTGATCTTCGATTCGACCTCCCATGTGAGTATGGAGATAACTATCTTCTCGGGCAAAATGCACTCGGGAGTAACCGGGCGTTCGGAGGGATCAAAAATGCGAGATAAAGAATCGGGTTTGATGTTCTTGGACCCGGGGCGGTACGAGAGAGAAAAGTCAAAACGTCCGAAAAAAAGTGCCCACCGAGCCTGCCTGGAGTTGAGTCTCTTAGCAGATCTAATATATTCAAGGTTCTTATGATCGGTCCACACTATAAAAGGTACCCCCGAGCCAATGACGCCACTCCTCCAACGCTAACATGACAGCCAACAATTTTCTGTTACCAATGTCATAATTACGTTCGGCAGGTGACAGACGGTGGGACAAAAACGCGCAAGAATGCATCTTGTCGTCTGAGGAAGAGCGTTGGGATAGAACTGCGCCTACCCCCACCTCTGATGCATCGACCTCCACCACGAACTGACATGAGGGATCAGGGGCAATTAAGATGGGAGCTGAAACAAAGCAACTTTTGAGGTTGGAGAATACAGCCTCAGCTGTATCAGACCACCTGAACGTCGTTCCGGGAGAGGTCAAGGCAGTCAGAGGTGCGGCTAGTTGACTGAAGTTGCAAATAAAACGCAGATAGAAGTTGGCAAACCCCAGAAACCTCTGTAGGGCCTTACGGGAATCTGGACTTGGCCAATCTACCACAGCCTTAACCTTGTCAGGATCCATACGCACTCCCTCAGAAGAGACAATATACCCTAAGAAAGGAACAGACTGTGCATGAAAAGCGCATTTCTCCACCTTGACAAACAGCCCGTTCTCTAGCAACCTCTGAAGCACTCGTCTGACATGTTGAATGTGTTCCTGGAGAGACGAAGAAAAAATCAATATGTCATCCAGGTAAACATATATGAACTGATCAACCATGTCTCTCAACACATCATTGACGAGTGCTTGGAAAACCACTGGGGAGTTGGATAGCCCGAAACGGCATAACCAAGTATTCAAAATGGCCCCTAGGGGTATTAAACGTGGTTTTCCATTCATCCCCTTTCCTGATGCGAACCAAATGATAAGCGTTACATAAATCCAATTTTGTGAAGACGAATGCTCCCTGCAACCTCTCGAAAGCTGAAGACATCAACGGCAAAGGATAAGTATTCTTAACCGTGATGTTGTTCAGCCCTCAGTAGTCAATACAAGGTCGCAGAGAACCATCCTTCTTCCCCACAAAAAAGAACCCCGCCCCCGTTGGAGAAGAGGAAGGGCGGATGAACCTGGAGGCTAGAGAATCAGAAATATATTTCTCCATGGCCTCCCTTTCCAGAGCAGAAAGTGAGTAAAGCTTGCCTCTAAGCAGAGACTTACCTGGGAGTAAATCTATAGCACAGTCATAGGGATGATGCGGAGGTAGAGAAGCAGCGCGGGACTTGCTGAACACTTCCTCCAGGTCGAGGTATTCATAGGGCACGTTAGACAAATTCACCGCCTCACTCTGAAAAACAGAACGAGACACAGACGAACAGGCAGACACAAGACAAGACTCATAACACTTATTGCTCCAGGATGAAACGGATTGGTGTCCCCAGTCAACCCTCGAGCTATGCTGGACCAGCCAGGGATGACCGAGGACGACGGGAGCCAGGGGTGAATCCAGGAGCAGAAATGAAATCAGTTCAGTGTGATTGCCAGATGTAATGAGTGTCAGAGGTTTGGTGGTGAGCGTGATAGCAGGGAGTTCCTGACGGTTTAGTGCACTGACGGAGATGGTGTCTTTAAGTGGATTGATAGGTATGCCAAGTGTTCGAGCCAGTGACAAGTCCATAAAGTTACCTTCCGCCCCTGAATCCAAAAGTGCTTGACAGACGTGAGACCGGGCTGCCCACAGCAGTCTTACCGGAAGGAGAGTAGAGGATGAGGTCTTATCCACGGAGATCCCGCCCGACAGTAGCCTCCGGTTTACCGCTGGGCTTGGTCTTTTACCGGACAGTTGTGCAGGAAGTGGCCAGCTCCGCCGCAGTAGAGACAAAGACCCCGGGATCTCTGTCTCTCTCTCTCCTGCTGGGAAAGCCAAGCACGACCCACCTGCATGGGCTCGGGATCAGAGACAGAGACGGGACTGACCGCATCACAGCCGCTGGCCTGAGGGCATTCGACATTCCCAGACTGGAGAACCATCCTGGACCGCTGTTCTAGACGGCTAAGGCGAGCGTCCACCCTCAAAGCTAGCTCAATCAGTCCGTCGAGTTTCTCGGGCAGATCTAGGGTAAAAATCTCCTTCTGGATGCAGTCAGCCAGCCCATGCAGGAACATGTCCCACTGTGCCTCCTCGTTCCAGTGGCACTTGGCGGCCAGGGTACGGAACTCGATGGAAAAGTCGGAGACCGAGCAGCTACCTTGACGGAGGTCAGCGAGTTGGCGAGCTGCCTCCCTTCCTGCCACAGCCCGGTCGAAAACGCATCTCATCTCCTCCGAGAACGTTCTGTAATGATATGACGGAGCAGGATTCAGTTGCAAGTAAAAAGTCTTTATTAAGACAGCAGGTCAGAGAACGACAGCAATGGTGGAATAAGTCCAGAGCGAAGAGGCACTTGGCAGCACAGGAATGCTAAGGACAGCCCAGACCTCCGGTGGAGAAGGATGATGGTGGTGGACACGACGAGCACACAGGAAACAGGCGACAGCAGGAGACACACAGGAAACAGGCGGGTAAACACGGGTACATCCAACAACGCTCTGACAAATGCAAAGGAGAACACAGAGAGACTAAATAGGGTGTGCTAATCAGCAGCAGCTGGCGCGCTGATCAGCTGCGGCAGGTGAACAGATCAGCAGCAATGATCAGCGGCTCCGCCCATCCACCCACACACATACACACGAGAAAGAGACAGCGAATTCATGAACCGTGACACTAATAGACTTTTGGTCTGTGCCACTACCAGCCCCTGACCAGAGTCCAGTGATGGCTCCAACCCGTGACCAGAGTCCAGAGAGGACTCCTTCTCCTTCCGTGACCAGAGTCTGGAGAGGGCTCCTTCTCCTTCCGTGACCAAAGTCCGGAGAGGGCTCCTTCTCCCTTCTGTGACCAGAGTCCGGAGAGGGCTCCTTCTCCTTCCGTGACCAGAGTCTGGAGAGGGCTCCTTCTCCTTTCCATGCCTGAGCCTCCATGGTCCCCTGAGCTACCGGCGCCTCCATGGTCCCCTGAGCTTCCGGCACCACCATGGCCTCCTGAACTTCCGGCACCACCCTGGAGGCTTCCCAACCAGCCAGCATCACCCCGCTCACCTGCCTGTGAAATCCAGGACTCCAGGGTGCCCGCCCTCCCTCCCTCCCTCCCTCCCCCCCTCCCCCCCTCCCCCCCTCCCTCCCCCCCTCCCCGGTTGAACTCTTTTTGGCGCAAAAATTTTTACTACACAAGTTCTGTAGTTTGCCCTTATATATAATTTTTTCCTTACAATTTGATGGTTATTCAAACTTGTAGGGTCATCAAAAACAAATATCCCCTCCAGACATCACTTCTGGTCACTAATGTACTTTTGATTCTGTAGACCAGGGTTGGGGAATGGAAAGAGAAATAATTTGTGTGAACTTTCATGGAAGTATGTGAAAGGTTCAGTGCTCTACAGAAGATGTTGCTAGTGTTGCTCCTTTTTATATATATATATATATATATATATATATATATATATATATATATATATATATATATAATTTGGCCAGTAGCATAAATCAGAGCTAGAAGCATGTATCAAATGCCAAACAACTAAATAGTAGTCTGCTGTCTAAAATAGTAGCCCCCCCCCCCCTAAGTTAGTGCACTTACTTATCAGACATGATAAAATCAAGGAAAAGATCAAGGTAAATGTCACAGAACACCTTTATTGTGCACCGTTTATAAACAAGTCAAGTCACCTTTATTTATATGGAAGTTTATACAGTACAGATTGTTTCAAAGCAGCTTTAGTGATAACAGGAAAATCATGCATTTCGGCTGTTGTTCAGCTTCAGTGTTGATTTCCGTTCCGTTGTAAATTAGTTAATTTTTTTAATTAGTCAATTATGTCATCATCCATCAGTTCGGTTCTCATACAACAGTGTCAGTGCAGTCAGATCAATAATATTGTTGAATACTGAGTGTATTAAGAATATTAGCAAGCTCTTTAAACAAGTAATGCAAAAAGTATTACTTATTTTTTAATTGTGTGTACAGTATTTAACATCCTTAGTGTCACAGGGTGTTTTGGTTATGTTTCATGTGTTTAGTTTGCAATGTTCACTGTCATGTCTTGTCATGCACTTCCTGGTCTTGTCATGTGATCCTGCCATGTGCTCCTTTTGCCTTGTGGTTTGTCATGTTTTCATTGGTTTATTGGTTTAATCATTGTTCACATGTGTGTCTTGTCTAGTCTTTAGTCATGGTGTATTTAAACCCTCATGTTTGCTGTGTGTCTTTGTCTGATATTGAATGAATGAATGTTGTAACCCATTGTTTGGTGAGTTTGTCGCTGCATTAGTCTAGTTCATGTCAAGTTGAGTCAAGTCTGTTCATGTTATGTCAAGTCAAATCAAATCAAGTAGTCTAGTCAAGCCAAGTCTTTTGTTTATTGTTTTGCCAAGCCTTTGTTTTATGTTTATAATTTTGGAATAAAGACTGCACTTGGGTTCTGAAACTTGCCTCTTAGTGGACTAATGTTACAGAATATCAGACCTCAACAATGAACCCAGCAGTCCGTCTCCTGCGTCTCCGTCGAGGCCATCGCACAGTAGAGGATTATGTTGTGGAATTTTGTGAGCTCTCTCACTATGTGGACTTTAATGATGTTGCCCTCAAGGGCATGTTCCTTAATGGTCTCAATGACTTTTTAAGTTATTTGATGCCTGAGAGCACTGTGGCATGGACCCTGGCCCAGTACATCGACCATGCCCTTCGTTTGAGTGGCTCATCTTTTACTGTGGGATTGGCGGAGGAGGAGCCGGTGACTTGGCACCATTTCATCCAGGCGGCATTGACTCTGACTCGGGCATCCGGGAGGGAATTGCCGTCGCTGCTGATAACAGATCCGAGGTACTTGAAATTGGTTGCTGCCTTCAGATCTTCGTCATCAATGCTGATGACTCCGTTCGTCTGAGGCCCGCATTCCATATACTCTGTCTTCTTGATGTTAAGCCGCATTCCATACTTGTCCAACAGGGTCTTCCTGCAAGACCTTTGTTTGGTCTTGCAGCTGTTGACAGTCTTCACTTGCCAGGAGTACGTCGTCAGCGTAGAGGAGCGACCACGGTTGGGCAATCTGGATGTCGGCCGTCACCGTGTCCATGCAGAGGATGAATAGAAGTGGTGAGAGGGCTGATCCTTGATGGACTTCGAAGGTGATGGCGAAGGGCGGCGATGTTCCGACCGGGGTTTCGAACCACACTGATGACGTTATGGTAGAGCGCTTGAATCCACTGGACGTAGGCCTCGGGGACATTGTGGGACCAGAGGGCGTGCCAGATCAGGTCATGCAGGATTTTGTTGAACGCCTTTGTTGACTCAAGAGTCAGTGTTAGGTCGCCAGAGCTATGAAAGAGCAACACATGAGCAATAAAATGCTCCTGTGGCTGTGTATCTGTGTGTGCGCTCGTATTTATCTCCGAAATAAAGCAAAATCAGGGTTTGAAACTGAGTCACTTAGTACACAATAAGCAAAATGTGTCATTGCCTGCCCAGACACTAACATCAGATAATTAGCATGAGCAATATCATACTGACAATAAAGCACAGAAAAATGACACGAAGCCACTTAATTGCAAAGCTGCAAACAGACATCGCCACCGCTGCTTCTTCGGCTCTCATCTGCATATTCTAATCTCTGGGTATTTTCATTCAAGTACGCTGCCACCTTATTGGCACCTAATGTGTTTTTAACACACAAAGTAATGATGCCGCCTGCTCTGCAATCTGTTTCCACGAGTGACTGGCCAAGACACAGTATCTGTAAGCGCCTGTTCTTGTCCCTGCGCTGTTTAATGGAGACAGATGCATTTTTATTGCAGCTTTTGCAGCTTTGCTTTCCTGGGACGCGTCAGCTGGGCTGAGCAAAAAGGGAAGGGAAAAAAGAAAAAAAGATGATTCTCTCCTTGAAGCGAGGAGGAGGAAAGGGGGAATTTGCTAATTGGATTAGGTCCTCCCTGACTCAGTGTAGTAAATAATAATCTGCTGTCTGGTACAAACCAATGCCCTTGAGCTGCATAAACACACACAGCCTCAAATGAGTGGAAAAACGAATTACTGTTCAGTTTTTGTGATACAGTGTGACCAGAAACGAGCCAATGCGTGTGCTCCACACAAATGCATGTAAAATACATGTTGTAAGACACAAAGAATTGTGTTTCATAACACTGTTTATTATTTCCTCAAAAGAATGGTGCATTTATTGCAATCCTGGTGCTTGCCTTGCCATTTTTTATCCATTCAGTAAGTCTTGATGTAGTGCTCGATTCTTACTTGATTTTAACTTTTTCTAAAGAAATTATGTCAGGGCATTGCTACATGTTTTTAGCAGATCGCTAGTAGGGCTGCACTATCCACCTTCTTCTGAACACAAAAGTCTCGCCCGACTCGTACTCGAATGATGCTTTACATTTCTGGTCTCCTGTGTTTCTAGTCAAATTAGCGTATTTTCTGAGCTGATAATGTATTATTAAACCTATGAAAATGGTTTAAAAAGCACATGGCTCCACAGTGCCATCACTGACGGTCTTTTCTCAGCGCCGCACTCATCAAAGTTTAATGAGTGCGTACTACGTAGATGACACAAAGCTGTCCGAAGTTAGCTGCTGCCTGCACTGTAAACATATGAGCGCTCATATCCTACATGCAGCTCCCGATCGGGATAAAGTCTGTGGGATTTTGTCCTCAAAATGATTAGAGCGCACATATACATTCTTTGGGTAGTATTAAGTGCTTAAGTGCTGCAAGCCATGCTCGTTTTCTCTTGCCAGTCTAGCTAGAAAATGCAAGGCATACAGTGCTGTATACGGACATTCTCTTCAGATTCGCTTGTGCTCAAAACACATACTTTACAAGAATTTCTTCAGTTTATTGCTGTTATGTAGCGGCCAACAACAGCACATCTTAACCCTGCACACATTTTTATTTTTAGTAATGTTTAAAACGTTTCTGTTTAGTTAATTCATATGCTCATTTTACACCATTTTGAATGTGTTCCTATGGAGACCGGAACAGGACATCATCTAAACGGAAATTGGAATTCCTCATGGCAGCGCTCATTGTTTACTCAGGAAAAAGGTGGATTAATTGAAGCAAAACCAAATTCGTGATATAGCTCAGTGTGATTTATCAAATCACAAAGCCAGTTCACTGTGTGAAGCATGGCACTGTGTTCAATTATCCACTTGTGTTTCAGTGACTCGGTACGGCGAGTTTGGGTCGTTTATAAAAATGTGCATTTGGGAGCAACATGCGCCAACCATCTTCCACACTTGAAATGAGAAGCACTTATAACTGGCAGTTGTCAACAAAAAAGAAGCTACTGTTCTCTTTCAAAAAATCATAACGTTTGAAAATGAAGAAATTAAGACATAAATATTTAGTTTTGTAATGTGACAGTGGTAATGTAAAATAAAATTATTTATAATTATTTAAATTATAATCTTATTATTATATTTTTCTTAAATACTTGATATTTTTATTTTACTGTGAAATCTTATAATAGTGAAATTTCTCATTTAGTTTATTAGTCATTTTTATGTTTTTATTTAGTAATAATATTAATTATTATTTTTGATATATAATCACATAATTTTGGGCAAATTGTGCAGCCCTACCAACAAGCACAGCAAACTTTTTTTCATGCATTTTAAATTGCAGTTGTAATTTTTTTCCCCTAAATCGAGTATCCCACTGGTGTTCTGGATCGTTGCTAAGGCATTGCTGTTGGTTGCTATGGTGTTTTGTGTGGTTTTCTAGGTCAAAAAACCCCACCCCAAAGTCTCACACTACGTCTGAAATCGAATACTTCCCTACTAGGCGAAAAACAGCACGGCAAAAGAGTGTATGTCCGAATACATAGTATTTGAAAATAGAGTGAAAAGTCCTAAGATGACCTGCTACTTCCTGCGAGATTATGAAGTGTGCATACGATGGACACTTTGGGTACTTCTTAATTCTTATTTGTGCATCCTCGTTTCCTTTCCTAGCTTCCTTTCCTCGCGTCTTAGCTCCACCCCTTCAGGATCGAGGGAAGGAAGCAAAGAAAAGACGCGAGGACAGAGGAATTGGATTTAGCTTGCACGTCAGGATTCTTGAACATTAGAGATAATTATTTATATTGTAATAGTTTCAACCTCCACAAAATACCACATTTGTCTATTTTTTTTTTTTTTTATATTATCAGTTATTATTAACAATGAATTATTCCCAGTTATTAACTGCTTTTTATTTGTTGCGTAGTATTAGTTTGTTTAATTTTCTTTAATTTTCTTGTGCTTTGATATAATTCTGCAACTGTCCTACTACAGTTGTTGTAATTTGACAAACATTTGTGTCTTGTACATGTAAACAATATTGATAATTACAATAATAATAATTAATAAACTGTGGCAAGATGTGAAGGGGGAGGAGAATTTATATGTGTGTCACGTTTAGTCGATAAAACACTTTCGCAAAGGATACACCCGTTTATACTCGCTCATGACTCCTCAGGAAGCCTCCTTACTCCTCGATCCTCGCCTCCTCGCGGTGCAATTAGAGAGTTGAGATGTCCTACAAGATGGCTGAGCTTGATCGGTTTCCGGGTCATAGGATGGAGGACGGAGGAGCGAGGAAACGAGGAGGGATATTGAGAAGCACCCTTTACTTTCCCATTAGGCCACAGGAGGGGATTCATAAATGGAAGTGAAGCGATGCAACTGATACAGGTAAGTCACGTGACAGTAACAACATAGCGGATGTAGTATGTCCGAATTTCATTTATACTACCCATATTCATACTGTACAGAGCGCACTTTTTAAAGTGCCCACTGAAGTACCTTGAAGCATGCAGCTTTATTCACTGTGTTGACGTAATTTCCACTGAAAGAGGAAGACAGGGCGGGACATATCAAACAGCTCCTCCCTTTTTTAAAATAGCCAATAGTGTTTATCTTATATCACAGCTCGGCCAGAGCCGTTGGGCTCAGTAAAGCTGCAGTTTCCTCATAATCTCTAACCATTTCTCCTCTTAATCTCCTCCATATCGCTTTAAAACAGCATTCTGTGCAGGATTCAAATGGATCCGATACGTTTTGTGGTCTACAATGACTCGTGCATATGATCCGCTCTGTGCTATCATGTCTCAGGACCGGAGCTGCGGCGGTTCGCGTGACACTAATGTGAAACAAGACTTAATTCGCCCAAATGGAAAGCATATTTACACTGTCTGAATCATTCCCTATCCCCTATATAGTGCACTATGTGCTATTTACCATGTGGAAAATAGTAAATGTGTAAACAAGATACCGATTTAAGCAGCATCTTCATCGTCTATTTATATTGTAGGGGGTGGGATGCTTCAGATTCTAGAGAGCATTTAATTGGACATAAAATCTGATGAAAAGTTAAAGAATGATGTCATCAAATTTTGGAATTCTTATATCTTCTAGATGTAAATGTTGTCATTGTTTTAAAGCATACTAGCTTATAGATAAAAGTAAGGGGACTTTAACAGTCGCAAAGTAAATTCAAATTCAAATATAGTAACTACTCAGAAAGTACACAATTTCGGACACAGCGTCAGTGTTTTTCTGTTTTCTATATGTAACTCAGGTTCCTTATTTAATGTGAATCTAAAGGAAATTTTGTCACCAGTTTAATTGTTCGGCAGGCGAAAATTATGAGTCTAATCAATTAGAAAAGTAATAGCACACCTCTATTCACAGGCAGCATGATTTGAGGAATCACTTGCTAACGGTGCGGGATGAATTACAAGCTGAAGTTTAATACTTATGGTTTGGGGGTTGTTTAAATCCCTAAGTATGATCAAGCACCGCTAATTATCAATTCAAATTCCTCATAATAACCTTGCATCTCAGCCACACTAATGGACGAAGTGCATTTTCAGTGAAGCAAATTAGCCTGATGATGCACCACATAACATCATGGCTTATTTCCAACAAACTCGGTTACCTTTCCACGCATATACCCCTAACCAGTGATCCCTGAATATTTCAAGTCAGGCGTATTGTGTTGTGATTAATTGCTGTGGGTATTAAAACATAATATCAACTTTAAAACACCATGTCCTCTGAGAGAAGGTCACTCAGGTTTTTTTCTCCTCAAAGTAAGTTTAGAAATGGCAAGGGAGTAATTTGGCTCTATCATTGATGTCTCTGTCAGCCTCTCTCCATTAAGCCATGATAATGTGACTCCTAAAGGTTCCAAGTGCAAAGGACCAAAAGGCATTCACTGATCCTAGAATTCAGAGTGTCCAGCATATTTGACACCCCAGAACAAGAAAACTGTGATGTTTAGAGTCTCGCTCAAGTGCAGAGACCTTTAAAAAAAAGTTGCCAGCCACCGCCAGGGTTTTTGATCATTTTCACAAAAATGTAATGGCCCATAGAATATTTTGTTGTATGAATATCTGAGCATGCAATACATCAAAAGAAAGAGCAGACCCTCTGCTTTTAAACAAAAAAATGTTTTATTCTAGCTTCATGCATTCCTTTTTTATCAACACTTAAATATGGTTAAGTTTCATAAAAAAGCTACATTTTGAACAAAAAGCTTTTTGAACACGTTTTTGTCAAAGACTACATCCAGATCAGATTCAGAGTGATGATGGAGTAGATCGAGTTCATCAACACCCCTACTGCTTCACAGTCCTATAGCTCGTCCTGGGTTGACATTTCATTCAGTAACATTAGGCAGTTTTGATTTATATGATGTTTAATGTTGATAATCACGTTTTTTTACATATGCATCTGCTTGAATAAGATCGCTTGTTTTCTTCTTCACCTGTGTTTTGATCAGGAAATTCTGTACTCATTCAGAAGATGCGTAATAGCGCCCCCTAGCGTATAACAGTGAAAACGTTTTCTCACAAATAACGGAAAATTCTGTGTTTGGCGGGGAAAGAGTTAAAAACACATGATACTCAAAGCAGAAGTAAAGAAGTGACTAATTGATGTTTACGTTCATTTTCAAAATGTAGCTTTTGATTTAATGCAGCCTGTGGTTTAGTTGACAATTATTAGGATTGCCATTTGGAGCGCTCCAAACTTGTTTTGCCAAAGTCTTAATCTTTTACACACTTTGTCTTAACCAGACATGATGGGACACGTTTCAAGTGGCAAGCAATTTGTCTCTCCATGCTAAATGCGATAAATTCTCTGTGCTGTGATACAAACAGCCTATCAGAAGCTAATTTTTGTTTCAGTTATGTGGAGTGTTGTTTTAGACCAATGATATTTAACTATGGGTGGGGCTACTTTCACCACATCAACTAACAATGAGCATTTTTACAGCAATTATTATTTAGGATAGTGTTAATTTATACATTCACTACCGTTTAAAAGTTTTGGGTCACTGATTTTTGTTATGTTTTTGAAAGTCTCAAGTCAAAGTCAGAAATACAGTAAAAACAGTAATGCTGTGAAATTATTATATTAATATATTTTAAAATGTCATTTATTCCTGTGATCAAATCTGAATTTTCAGCATCATTACTCCAGTATTCAGTGTCACATGATCCTTCAGAAAACATTCTAATATGCTGATTTTTGCTCAAGAAACATTTCTGATTATTATCCATGTTGAAAACAGCTGTGCTGCTTCATATTTTTGTGACTTTTTTTCAAGATTCTTTGGTGAAGTTTTTTAAAGTTTTTATTTGAACATTCTAAATGTCTTTACTTTCACTTTTGATCAATTTAATGCATCCTTGCTGAATAAAAGTGTCAATTTATTTATCAAAACATTTACTAACCCCAAACATTTAAACAGTAGTGTATACATTTCAAGTTAGTTGAAATATTCAAGAAGTTGCAATATTTTTTTGTGATGTATATCCAAGTGAAACAAACAAGACAAAATGTAGGGCGGTACTTAATTTTGTCTATGGGGAATTGATTGGATAGAGGTTTGCTATTGGTGGATCTCAAGTGAGTGACAGGTTGCCCCGCCCTCAAGCCAGTAAACATGTCATGCCAAGCTGCAAGAGGGAGGGGAAGTTATTTTGATTCAAGTTTACGAGGCCACATGAATTAATAATAATAATAATAATAATAATAATGATGTTAACAGATAAATTATTTATAAAAAAGTATAATACAGCAATATTCCATCAAATAATAAGAATTGTCCATTTTGTTTTTATGGTGATTATACAGGTTTAATATAAACCTAGATTAATAAATACACTAATGCATTTATTAACCTGAAACTTTTTGTAAAATGTTACCTGTTATACAGTATAAAATATACTTTATAAATATTGATACACTGTAAAACATTATATGATCAATAAGTTATGACAATATATGTTTTTACTTTTCTTTAACTCATCAAAAGAAGTCAAGCAATTTTCAACTTTTTTTAATATGTTTAATATGTACTCATTTTTTGGTTACACTTTATTTTAAGGTGTCATTGTTACAGTGTAATTATATATTTACTGAGTACTGAGTAATATTAATTAACAACATGTACTTACTATAGGGTTAGGGTAGGATTAGGATTTGGTTGAGGGTTAGTTGCATGTAATTATGCATAATGTACTGTTATTACTATATGGTAAGTACATGTAACAAGGACACTGTAAAATAAAGTGTTACCCATTTTTTTTAAGTCAGTTTAATGTAATTTAAGTTGAAATTACTTAAACATTCAAGTTGATTGTACTTAAAAAATTTAAGGCAGCAACTGTTTTTTTACAGTGTACTGTTAAAAAATATTGTGACACTTTATGGTTGTGGAACGAGTCCATTGTTAAAGTGATTCTCTACACTATGATTACTCTGCTAGTACTCCTGTGTGAACCTGAGGGGAAATGACTTCATACATCCACTTAAAATCACCAGTCAAAAGTAATTGGAAAAGATGACTCAGAGAATTTAAGTTAGTTCTAGGAAAAGGTCCAGCACCGTTTGTTTGCGGATGACTCTTGGTTTGATGTTTTCTTATTTAGTGATATGACATTCCAACATTTTAAGTGTGGCTTAAGTGTCCAAATACTTTTAGGGGCCAATATATCAAAGTTCAATCTAATGCACCACTGTGCCATGATAGCATCACAGTGTTTTATTTAAAAAAAAATTCATGAGGGTAGTGCAGGCACTAGTCCACTCTCCTTTAGAGAAAAGAGGCACTCTGAGCTCCGTTATGGCATGCACAAAATCTTCACCCCATTTGCAGCTAAACCAAGATGCAGTCTTATATAAATCCTGCTCTAGGGCTCCGGGGTAGGGGGGAGTACATATTTGTCTACAAGATGAGGCACAGCTCCATGTCACGACCTTCCCCGGTATCAACAAGCCATAAATATTTACAGGCATGTCCTCTCCAAGGTAGTCTGTAAAAGGTCACCGCAACTCGCAGTCAACATCCATTTATGCATTTTTACATAAGAGCTGAATATAACATGCCGTCAGTTTAACCTCCGAAGATGCTCTTGTTCAATTTCACATGAAAAACATTCCTTGGCGAGCAACGCTCCACTTTGTCGTGTTGTGGAGTCCATATCTAGCGGATGCCGAAGGAGACTGTGGAGGGAGAGGATCGTGTCTGAGAAAACAGAGCAAAGCAGGAAACTGGTGAAGTGCGTTCTCACAAGAAAGAACAAATATTACAAACTCCAGGAGACCAAACAGCAGCCGTCAGAGCCAATGAGCGTTAATCAGTATTGACCCTAAAACGTTGCAGCTGCGCTTGGGAAAATTTCTCCATCGACGTGTGCTCGTAGGGGGATGCGCGCCTCATGGCCCGAGCCGCCAGCTCTTCATTTCCATCCATCTGAAATGAGGCTGCAATTTATTTCCCAATCGAGAAAAGAACAACCGTAGAAAAAAAAGAGACACAAACAGTAGGCCGAGCATTTCTCTCTCAAAATGATTTATGGAGCAGCATTTGCCTATATTCCTTTGCCGATAATAAGAAAATACAGCAATAAATCTGAAAATGTCAGGTAATTTTGTTATCACCTTGTCGGAAATCCGAATACATTATCTTTTGAAGAGACTGGCGATAGGGACGGCTCCATTGGGGAAATATCGTCGGGGTCAGAGGTTAACAGAAAAAGAGGACACAGCAGTGGGGTGCAATCAAGATTGCAATTACCCTTTCGCAGCTGAACACGGATGATAATCACTTTGAAATATGCAATTCTCTATTTGCGTTTGTTTGGGCTCATTTCATTCAACACATTTAATCTCCCACCAAATAGTGACTTTTTTGTATTGTAACATTTGACAGTCTTTCAAAAGACACCGTATGCAAGAAAAAAATGAGATTGTGAGTGAACGTTGAGTGCGCTAGAACAAGAACAGTGTGGCAAAGACAGCAGGGACCACAACATGGAGAAGAATGACTCCACTTCCTCTGCTGTTGCTGAGTTTTGTTTTTCACATTGAAAGGTCAGAATGGTCTAGCTTTTGAATACAGCTAAAGACCTTTGAGAGTTGGCTGTGACTATATGGGGGGTATTACTATTTAATAAATAATAATAAAGGAATTAAATAATTAAAGGATTAAAAGGGATTTAACCCTTAAACACATACCCGGGACATCATTCACTACCCTCCTCCTCATTCATTTTTTAAAGTTAGATATCAACCTTTTAGTATTCCTCAATCACTTCATTACAAACAATATACCAAGCAAAAAATAATAAAATTATTTAATATATATATTTTTTTTTGTTGTAAACATTGTGTACGGTCGATAACGCCCGTAGTGTGTAACAGTGCAAGTATATTTTTTATGCACAACAATAATTAAATCTTTAATGACTGAATAAGTCAACTTTATATAAAAGGTGGCAATGTCTGATAAACAATGAGGAAGTGACGTTTCACTCATAGTTACCGCAGGTAGAAAACAAAAGAATAGGAAGAATCATCAAATGGCTCAGCGATTTACTGCTGAACGCAATCAAATATTAGTGTCACTGTCACTTGATGGTAGGTCTGGTGAAGAAGCTGTCAGCGATCAAAATACTGATTTTGAAGATGTTGAAAATGATAGTTTTAAGAATATGTTTGAGATGCCGACTATGAGCCAGATGCTGAATGTACTGGAAAATGAGCTCTGACGAGGACAGTGATGATGGTATAAAACATCTGCTCAAACTGAACCCTTCCAAGCTCCAAAAGGTGACAACATATGCTTTATTTTATTCTTCTGTAATTGTTACTCTAATATCAGGAGAGTTTTATATTATTGCGACAGGTAGAGATCCATCCATGTTAGATATAGATCTGGGTCGCTAAAGATAATGATTGCCGAAACATTCATGCATTTAAGGGTTAAGGGTTAAGGGTCACTCTTATTTGTATATTTAATATGTCGAAAACGCAAACATTTCTTGTCTCGTCGTCACATGCATTTATGAATTACATAAATCGCAAATTTTCAATTCAAAACAGCGAAATTTCATAAAAAGTTGAGTGGTTTGCATCACTAAAACTAGTCTATTACTGTCAGTCACTGAACATTTCTATCGTAAAACAGTTGTCTAATACTTACATCTACTTACGTCTTTCCATGAACTCTTGCGTTGCGTTGTGACAGTATGACATTAAGACCCGCCTTCTTTGATTTGATTGGCCGTCTCAGTCATCTTGACATTGACGAGTGCTGTTAGACCGCTAAAGCAGAGCAGCCTAAAAATTTTACTTTTGTCATCCTAACAACAAACAACATTACTCATTCTACACTAAAATGATATGACAAATAAAATATGAAAATATGAATTCTAATATATATATATACAGTATATATATATATATATTGTGGATTACTCAAAAAAAATGTTTTTAACATTGATAATTTATAGTTATTGATAATAATAGTAATTATTATTATTATTAATTAATTATAATATCTATAATTATATTATAGTATCTTGAACACCAAATCAGCATATTGGAATAATTTCTGAAGGATCTTTCAAAGACATTAAAAGATCCTACCGGCCCTACACTTTATAATAATAGTGTATTGTAATGGTTATTGGAGCATCACACCATTATCTTAGCAACTTGCTATTGTCAAACTCTGTTGAACTCTGTTTCTACTAATGTAGAGCATTCCAAATTGGTCACTATGACATTCCATTTGGGGTTGAACAATCTCACTCGTTTTTGGAACAGTGTGTGCTGGGACGAGGCAGACCGGCAGAACAGGAGAGAATTGCAGAGTAATTACTTCAGAAGTCACAGCTGTTGAGGTAAACATCACACTCCAAACACTGAAGAATGAGCAGATTTTTACACACCCAGCCATCCTCTGTCCTCACCACAGAGGTCGTCTCTGTTTTTCTGAAAAACACCAACCTGCGCACTCTCTCTCTCTCTCTCTCTCTCTCTCATTCAAGTTGTCTATGCCAAGGGGTTAGAATTTGGCTGGTTAGCACGGCCCCCGTTAGCCCTCGGGAAAGCTAACGGAGAGCTTTCTCTAGCTGTTATAGAGCTCTTTGCTACCCGTTGATACTATCAGAAAGGAGTCTCGTGCGAAAGCCTGCAGCTCATTTGTCACTATCGGTCTGCGTCTCTCTCTCCGAGGGAGGTGTCTGTTTGAAGAATGTGCTGCGGTCATGATGGGCAAATTTGCATGATGAACTTGGAATTTATTTGCTTATTAACCTCCCACGTTCCACATGAAACCCCATAGTATCTAAAAAGGCTGTCAAATCCATCAGCCTCAAGCCAAGATATTTCCAAGCCAGCGCTGTTTTGTTCTTCAGGTGTTTCTACCTGTAAACTTCAAAGTATTAAATGAATGAAAATACTAGTTCTATTTTAAAAAAATGTTTTGCATATGAGCAGATTATAATTTGTAGTCCCCAAAAATATTAGCCAATCAAACTTTCCAACAGTGATAATAAATCATCATATTAGAATGATTTCTGAAAGATCATGTGACACTGAAGACTGGAGTAATGATGCTGAAAATTCAGCTTTGCATCACAGGAATAAATTACATTTTAAAATATATTCAAATAGAAAACAGTTTTTTTTTATTGTAATAATATTTCGCACTATTACTCTGTATTTTTGGATAAATGCAGCCTTGAGGAGCATGAGAGACTTATTTCAAAAACATTGAATGGTAGTGTGCACATATATAACATTCAATCATATTATATTTAATCGCTATCTGTATATATTGTATGTCTCTACTCTTACAATGTGTCAACAATTGTCTCATTTGTATCTATTTTTATTTATCAGAATGAATGAGACAAAGTAGCTACTTAACTGAGAACTTTAAAACAGCAAACAGACTGTTAGACAGTTTTGGACCTTTTCTATCTGTTCCTAACATGATGTATAACCATAAAACATTGAATTAATTCATTAAAAATGTGTCCTTGAGGAATGAGGTACGTACTGTACTGTCAAATGACAAAGAAATAAAAGCAGAATAGGTCTCAGATAATGGCCCTACTTGTGTCGGAGGTTCAGTTCAGTACAAGCTATGTAAAAGGGTTCAACATGACAGTAGTAATTATTACAGCCATTTGCATTTCATTCAGAAATCTGGGGAGAGGCTAACATGTAATCTAGACATCTTTATTTTCTTTGACGGCCTTCCTGCAATCTAATCAAATTGGGCAAATTTTACCAAAATTATTCATTGTGAAAGAATCTTCTCGTTTTCAGTGATCTTCGAAAAAGGTGTATTAAGCTTTTCTGATTGAGACATTAATCCTCATTTCCTAAAAATATTCTCTGACGGAACTGAGATCTATGTGTTCCATTAAACCCTGCATTATGGGCTGTGCACACGGTGTTTGTCATTCGCATTTCCCATCGGCTGAGCGAATAGCGCAAAATGTGCGGTCGTTAATTAATGAAAATTAATGAAGTGTCAAAGGAATACGGCTGTCAAACTACAATTGTCAGACACCTCGATCCGCTCAAGCTCAAGCTCACGGATGCATTAGATTCCTGTTTGTTCTTCGTAATGGGGGAAAAGTGCTCACATTTGACACTGTGTTATTTTGTCTAAACAACAGTGGCTGAGTATTACATATCTGACATTCAATTCCGGCCCTGTCGCAGGTTTGTGATGTGTTGCAATGTTATCTCTCTCTCTGAGGAGGGTTCCTCTGTTGTTCTTCTCCCCTTAACATCTTGTTATCTGGATTGAGCGAAATGATTCAAGCTGAACTCAGCTAAAAGATTAATTGGATGCTAGGAAAAGTTAACATGCCTCCAGGGAATGTGTTTCACATCTATCAATAATTTAAATGCCTATATTTGTGGTATTCCCTTTGATAGCACCAATCAATAGACACTAGCAGGCCTATTGGAGAGAGCAAGCATTCACATTCACATTCTCAATGGCGTTTGCACAGCAGCTGCATGTACACGACCTGCATGCTGCCATCTTTGTTTACGGGCACTTAGTGAATTTGAATTAATAATGGAAACACTTCATTAATAATAAGAATGCACAACTTTTCAATGGCCACCATCAATGGCTCGACCAAGACAAACCCTGACCCCTCACAGTTCATCAACAACTTTGCAATAACCCAAAGAAGATAAGTGTTTTTGTTTTGAAGTCGCACACTGCAAATAACCTCAAAGTGCAAGCTTGAAATGTCGGTGATGTTGTTCATTTTGAATGTGTGCGAGCAAATCGCTTGTTTATCAGCAAGCCGCGCTACACTCAGAAATTCTCTTTCAAAATCCTTTTGTGTTTTTTGAGACGAAGAAAATCAACCAAAATGATTTATTTTGTATGTGAAAACATCCCTCCCTTTTTCAGGATGGCTTTATTGATCATAATACCAAAAAATCTCATTTAAAGCAACAACGTTTGGGTGTTAAACGTTTGCAACAACTATTAGCGCACTGGCCTTAAAGAGTTAACGCACAGATTTGTTTCAGAAACATTTCTAACATATAAAACTCAAAAACTTCACCACCAATGACGCAGTTCCTTATAATACTTTTAAAAGTTTTTTTTTTTTTTTTTTTCACCACTTTCTCAAGAACCCTTCAGACATGCAATAGATTTATTTGAGCTTTATGAAAGCACGACATGTTCATCTTTGTCCTTTTCAATGCAAAAGCCATAACTCAATGTGAAAAGACACACAAAAAGAAAACATCGTTCCTTATTGAAGGAGATGAGTGCGAGTGAAGACGGTGTCCGCTGCTGACGTCTTCCTCAACACATGTTCAGCTCTGTGGAGAAGATGGGAGAGAAGCTAAGGTGGATTTGTTGATGTAATCCCCATATTAGTGCCACTTCATTTGAGCCCTGTGCACTAAGCCCTGGTAGTAGTTACATTTAATGAATCTCTAGTGTCCCACCTCCCTAAGCAAACAGAAAGGAGGAAAGAGAGACAGACGGGAAGAGAGAGGTTTTGTATGTTTGTGTGTCAGTGTTAGACTGCCATCTGCTGATTGTGGTTTAGTGGAAAATCAACCAAAGAGCATGTATGCATCTGATCCATAGCCTATACCCATCATAGCAATAATACTGAAGTCATTTTAAATCTCTGTGATATTGTTTTGGTTTGTCTTGCTACACACTAAAAAACACAAGGGCTGGGTAGGACACATGTTAGGTTAATGTGTTGATGCGTTTTTACTATAATACTAGCTATTTTTTTTCCCTTCATACAATAATTAATGTTTACGGATTAACTTAAATCCTCTAAACTTTTTTAAAATACTCCACACAACCACTGGTTTGCATGATAATTCCTTTATTTTCGATCATATTTTACAGTATAGCATATTTTACATCGTTTTAATACATATTGCCTACATTTAATCTCGTTTAACAAATATTAGAAGTAAAAATGAAACATTTAGAAGTAATTCAAGTGTAGTCAACCAGTTTCCACCGTAACACCTCTGGATCTCGTGCCGGAGCTTGTATCCTGTTCAGCGGAGGAACTTCTAACTTTAGACCGCTGCCCTGTGTTTCATTCATAGCTGAAACAAGCTTTGACTGACTCCATAACCTGTCCATAAACAGTCAGTGTACAGTTCTGAGAACATATTTTAACATCCTAAGTATTTATATTCTGTATATTTTTTAATAAAATCATAAAACTTTATGCAAGGGCGACACTCATTTAGGTACATGTAACTCACATCGCGCCCCATATGTTGCTTTGCATAAAATGAAACTATATAAATCCCAAAAATTAATTTATAGATAAAATACAATGTACACAAACCTGTATTTTACCGAAGACATGCACCAAATTGACGAAGCTACACTGTTCTCTCCTGAAGAGGTCGCAAAAAGCCTGCGAGTGCTGCAATAAATAACTCAACCCCTGGGTTGTTATGTCTGACCCAGGAGCTGGGTTACACACAAAAAAATAATTTTAAAAAATGACCCAAAAGGCTCAACCAAGGATTTGGGTTGAAAAAATAACACAAACAACGGCAAAGTCATGTGTTTGAGTACTATAGGAAACACTAACATTATACTTTAATGCACAAAGCACTTTCCATCGATAGGATACAGTTTGGTGTCCCATGACTTACCAAATTCAAGAAACTTTTGTATTACATCAAATTGTTCCTAACATAATGTATAACCATAAAATATTGCATTAATTTATTAAAAGAAAAACAGCTTGCCCTTGAGGAATGAGGAATGAGGCTACTGTACAGTCAAATCCAGACATGACAATGAAATTAATGTTTCAGATAATGGTGATACAAATTAAAATGACACCCAAGAAGTAGTATAATTTGGAGTCATTTCTGCTGTTTTATGGGAATAAAATGTGATCATTTCTGCACATTTTCTTACTTTGTACACAAATTGTTGTGTCGACTGTGTCAAGCTCAACCCTGTTTCCAAAGCTGTTGTAAGAAAAAGAAAAAAAGGATCAAATCAATCTATTTATAGGAAATATTTAGTTTCAGTGTAGATTAGTCTCTAGCTTCATTTAGGGTAAATCTGAAGCCCTGTTCTGACATATTTCATGTTTTCATATAAAATAAATCTAAAATCATACATACAATATTTAGTTTGACCACCTGAGGTTGATCGTCAACATTTTATGAAAGTTTCGCTGACTCTTTGTCTAAGTTTTATTCAGAGTTAATTCATTTGTTTTACATTTTCAAGCCCTATTTTTGTATCTTTTTTATTGTTTCTATCTATCTATCTATCTATCTATCTATCTGTATGTATATATATAAATACCCATTCTTGAGCTCTTAAAAATGCTTTAAAAATTAAATGAGAGCAAAATATTGCTACATACCTTCTGTCATATGCTGTCCCATCTTTAGCACAGCTGGGTGCTGTTTGATCTTTTTTAAAGCAGAGGTAGAGATTATCGTGTTAGCATGTAAAGTGGTTTTGGAAATAGCAACTGTGATATTAAATTAATATTGCTGCACCCTGGAGAAAGTAGCCCTACTAACAGTAGACAGATTTGAGGTAAGGTTAAAAATCCTTAAAGAAAGAAATAAGTACATTGCATGAGTATTCAAACCCTTAACTTAGTACTTAGTTAAAGCACCTTTACAGCCTCAAGTCTTTTTGATGTGGCAAGCTTTGCACATCTGCATTTTTCGATTTTCTGCCATTCTTTTCCTCAGATCCTCTCAAGCTCTGTCAGGTTAGATGGGGTCCGTCGGTGGTTTCTCCAGGGGTGTTCGATTGGGTCCAAGCCCAGGCTCTGGCTGGGCCACTCAAGGACATTCACAGAGTTGCCCATAAGCCACTCTTGCATTGTCTTAGCTGTGTGCTTAGGGTCATTGTCCTGTTGGAAGGTGAACCTTCTGCCTAGTCCAAGGTTCTGAATGGTCTGGACTTGGTTTTCTTTAAGGCGAGACACTACAGGTGAATAGGGAATTTTTTTAAATGAGAAGATATCACTGTGAAACTTCTCCAGTTTATTACTGGCATAAACATAAGGAAAAAGGTTTTGTGTAAATTAATGTTTTAATATGCAAATGAGGCCTTATATACTTAAATATATGCTCATTTGCATACATTTCCAAAAACAAAATCTGGAAATTGGAAAGGATCAGGTTTAAAATTCTTGGTTCTATTTGTTGACATATTAGATGAAAGAGCTTTTACAGAGGGGATTCTGGATATCTTATTTTGTACTTTAGTAAATTAGAGAACACTGACAATAGCCATGTTTTTTGGAGTAAAAGGACCTATAACTCAGGATAGGAATGATATATTAACAAATCCCTCTGTAAAAGCCTTCAGAATATAGTTAAGTATTAGACTGGAAAAGTTGGTGCTTGTAGGTGCTACTGAAGTGGATATATCTGAGTGTGAGAAAAAACTACCTTAACAAACATGCATAACAACACAAAAACTGCAAACGAACTGTCCCTGTTTGTTGTATGTCCATCTATAACTAATTGAATCTAATTTGCTGACGGGTTTTCCTCGTCTAATCTGTTGTTGTTTACTTTCTTTTTACTAGCTCTTGTGACAGCTGTTGCCGTCTTTTCTATGAACGTTTATGAGCTGATTTCTGCATTGGCGGCATTTTCTCTCAGGCGGAGAATAAACAAGGAAGCGGCAGCGCATATCACATCACGCATGAGAACCAATCACGTAGTCGGAAATTCACATCGACCAATCAGATGTGGTTTTCGGCTGTAGATTCCCCGGCAAACTTTCGCTGTTGGTTATTTCTACAAAGGAAATGGCCATATTTGGATTAGACAGCGCTGTGTATGAGACTGAGAGCTTTATAATGATGCCAGGCATGACATGTTTCTGTGAATGGAGACGGCACAGGAACTTGCGTTAGAACACAAACTTTTGGTGATTTCAGGTAGAAATCTAAAGGCGCAAGTTGACAAAATATAATGAAATAACCACCTTAATGTGTAATGTTGACATATTTTTTATTTTGACATGAAAGCTTACATGTTAAGAAAGCAAACTGGCCCAAAATCTCCAAATTTACCACTGCATGAAAAAACAATGTTTTCACCTGCCGTGTCTCGCCTTAAGGCTAACTCTATATTTTGCTGCGTCACATTTCCTTCTACCCTGATGAGTACCCCAGTCGCCTGAAAAACACCCCCACAGCATGATGCTGCTACTGTTACATGTCTAGTCTGTTTTTGCTTGTCTTCGAGTTTGTTCCTTTGTTCAGTTTTCCCGCCTTTGTCTTAATAAGTTCATTCCTTCACCTGTGTCCAGTTAATTAGTAATGTCTAGCACCTGTGTCTTGTCAATTACCTTGTTTGCCCTGTGTATTTAGTTCTCAGTGTTTCTTCAGTGTTTGTCCGTCGACGTTCATGTATACTGGTGTTTCTAAGTGTTCCCTGTGAGTTTCTGCATTAAAGTCACTGTTCCAAGTTCTCCTTCGCCTTCGTGAGTTTTGAGTTACACCTAGTATTGTAACAGATCGACGGACCAAAAAGATTTCCCCGTTTCCCCATGGCCCTTCCTGCTGTTCGCCTTCTCTGTCTGGAGCAGGAAGACCGTTCGCTGGAAGCGCATACACAGGACTTCCTCAACCTTGCGTGGCAGACGCACTTCCCTGACCGCTCGCTCTGTGTCTTTTA
Source organism: Rhinogobio ventralis (assembly GCA_039654625.1). Lineage (NCBI taxonomy): Eukaryota > Metazoa > Chordata > Actinopteri > Cypriniformes > Gobionidae > Rhinogobio > Rhinogobio ventralis. The sequence goes on along the minus strand of CM077205.1, from coordinate 6,514,641 downwards.
CCATGCCAGCCTGAGCGAGCGGTTGAAGACACGCGTTCCAGCGAACGGTCCCAAGGAGGATTTTGCCGCATTCGTGGAGTGGGTACTGGTAAATAACCACTCGCCATGTACCATCGGCCCCACTGAGGAGGACAGCGTTACCAGTCCCACTCCACCACCGCCAGAGACCAGCCATTCACCACCGACCACGACCGGCATGAGGGAGTTGCCTGTGCCCACCGCAGACCATGGAGACCGGCCTGCCGCGATCGACGAGCCCGAACCCAGGCAGAGGTTGAGAGGAGTCATCGCCCCGGAGCCCGGACCACAGCGAGGGTCTGACCAAGTGCGTGAGCCGGCAACATCATGCGTCGTGGAGGGAGTCCTTGTGGAGCTTGAGGGCTGGGAAAGGAGCCCTGCCCACCACCCCGCCGCGGTGGATGCAACGAGGACCTCTGGCGGCTACATGGAGGAACTGAGAGACATTGAGGTGGACAATTTAATTGACTTTTTTGGAGATGTGTTACCCAGTTCCCCTGTCTCTCCAGCGCCCCCTGTCTCTCCAGCGCCCCCTGTCTCTCCAGCATCTCCTTGTCAGGAGTTCCTGCCCAGCCTCCCTCTCCCACCTCCTCAGTCAGCCAGTTCCTCAGTCCCACCATCACTGCTGTCCTTCAGCCCCTCTGCTCGTCCCACATGCTGTGGGGACCCGCTCCGTGTCCTTAGTCCATCAGCTCCAGCCAGCGCAGAGGATCCCCTGTCGTCACCGCCAGTCTCTGCACCGTGCACTCCACCGCGGCCCGTCGACACTTCGGCTACGCCCTGGCTCCTCCCTCCCTCGGCTCCACCGGAAACCTCCGGCCATACGGCTTCTCCAGGCTCCCTCGTCTCTTCGGCTCCGCCTTCCCCTCTGCGTCGCCTTCGTCCTCGGTCCCACCGGCTCAGCCTCTGTCCTGCGGTCATCCGGCTCCACCTCGGACGCTCGTCGCCGCGGCTTGTCCTCGGCCTCCTGGACCTCCGGTCTCGTGCGGGCTCATCGACCCAGCAGCTCCTCCAGTGTCTCCATCAGTGGCTGCTTCCTCGTTGGCTACAAGCTTCTGTAAACCTTCAATACAGCAGTTTTTTGTTTGTTTGTTTGTTTGTTTGTTTGTTTTGTAGTCTTCCCCAGATCTGTGTCTTGATAAAATCCTGTCTCTGAGCTCTACATGCAGTTCCTTTGACCTCATGGCTTGGTTTTAGCTCTGATGTGCATTTTAAGCTGTTTGAGCTTTTATTGAAAGGTGAGTGCCTTTCCAAATCATACCCATTGAATTTGCCACAGGTTAACTCCAGTCTGAAGTGTAGTAACATCTACAAGCGAAATTGGAACGCTCCTGAGAAGTGTCTCAAAAAATGGTATGAAAACTTATGCAATGCAATTACATAAAAACAGCAGTCTTTCGAAAATCGCCTTTGGCCGCGACTCTGGAAGACTTGGAGTTAAGCTTTTCTTTGAGCAAAGAACAAAAAATGGCACTGAAGTCATTATTAAAAAAGGAAGATGTGTTCGGAGTTTTGCCAACCGGATACAGCAAAAGTTGAATCTATCAACTAGCTCCGCTTCACCTTCTTCGTTGCTCTAGTTGGTTGTAGCGCTATCCTATTGCGTGCAGAGGGAATTTGAAAGACAATGGTGTGTTCCCAGACCCAGCATCTTGATGTGGGTCTGGCTTGTCAGGCTAGGTTTGAATACTTTTGCAAGCCACTGTATAAGATAAAAATATAGAAGCATAAATGAGCTTGCTTGTTTTTGTAATGAATACCTACATGAATGCTCAATTATTCTAACATTTCACTGAACGTGACACTGTGACGGGCAACTTTCCATGCAAACTCAGCTTAGACACAATGGAATCAAAATTGACAATTCTTATTTTTTTTATGGAACATTGCAGTATTTATTATAAATGATTTATCCATGCACAATTGGGGGTGGGAGTAAATAAGTTCTACTTCTTTCCTCTCCCTTTCGAGCAAGTATTATATGTGTATGTGTGTCTATATACACTCACCTAAAGGATTATTAGGAACACCTTTTCAATTTCTCATTAATGCAATTATCTAATCAACCAATCACATGGCAGTTGCTTCAATGCATTTAGGGGTGTGGTCCTGGTCAAGACAATCTCCTGAACTCCAAACTGAATGTCAGAATGGGAAAGAAAGGTGATTTAAGCAATTTTGAGCGTGGCATGGTTGTTGGTGCCAGACGGGCCGGTCTGAGTATTTCACAATCTGCTCAGTTACTGGGATTTTCACGCACAACCATTTCTAGAGTTTACAAAGAATGGTGTGAAAAGGGAAAAACATCCAGTATGCGGCAGTCCTGTGGGCGAAAATGCCTTGTTGATGCTAGAGGTCAGAGGAGAATGGGCCGACTGATTCAAGCTGATAGAAGAGCAACTTTGACTGAAATAACCACTCGTTACAACCGAGGTATGCAGCAAAGCATTTGTGAAGCCACAACACGCACAACCTTGAGGCGGATGGGCTACAACAGCAGAAGACCCCACCGGGTACCACTCATCTCCACTACAAATAGGAAAAAGAGGCTACAATTTGCACGAGCTCACCAAAATTGGACAGTTGAAGACTGGAAAAATGTTGCCTGGTCTGATGAGTCTCGATTTCTGTTGAGACATTCAGATGGTAGAGTCAGAATTTGGCGTAAACGGAATGAGAACATGGATCCATCATGCCTTGTTACCACTGTGCAGGCTGGTGGTGGTGGTGTAATGGTGTGGGGGATGTTTTCTTGGCACACTTTAGGCCCCTTAGTGCCAATTGGGCATCGTTTAAATGCCACAGCCTACCTGAGCATTGTTTCTGACCATGTCCATCCCTTTATGACCACCATGTACCCATCCTCTGATGGCTACTTCCAGCAGGATAATGCACCATGTCACAAAGCTCGAATCATTTCAAATTGGTTTCTTGAACATGACAATGAGTTCACTGTACTAAAATGGCCCCCACAGTCACCAGATCTCAACCCAATAGAGCATCTTTGGGATGTGGTGGAACGGGAGCTTCGTGCCCTGGATGTGCATCCCACAAATCTCCATCAACTGCAAGATGCTATCCTATCAATATGGGCCAACATTTCTAAAGAATGCTTTCAGCACCTTGTTAAATCAATGCCACGTAGAATTAAGGCAGTTCTGAAGGTGAAAGGGGGTCAAACACAGTATTAGTATGGTGTTCCTAATAATCCTTTAGGTGAGTGTATATGTATATATGTAGGTGTATGTGTATGTATATTATATTTTTTATGTATATTGTATTATATTGTATAGATATATTTGCTCGAAATAAACTGCAATCAATCAATTAATCAAAACATCATAATTTTTTTTACAATTATGCGCTTCATAAACTTTAATCAAAATAACTTCCCCTCCCTCTTGCAGTAACATCTCTTCTCTGATGATATGCTTGCTGGCGTGAGGGCGGGACAACCTATCACTCACATGAGATCCACCAATAGCAATCCGACCATCCAATCAATTCCCCATGGACACCCTACATTTTTCTCTTGTTCGAGAAGCAGTTTCACTCGGATATACATCACAATAGAGAAGAAAAGACAACTTCCGCAAATTCCATTTAATGACAAATTTAACTCTCACCCGAAACATATCTGTAGTTTGCAGGTAAAAAAAATATGAAAGCAACTGTTTGTTTAACAATTATCTAATTTACTTTAAAAAATGTGTGAAAACAAAACCTTTTTTGTTAGACTCCATAAGTTTTGTGTGCTCTTTGTGCGTAAAACTGTAACCGATTGTGAAATCTGGTTGCATCATGCACATAAGGAGAATCTAAACAGATTTTCTTCTTTCAAATCTCAAACCTGCACAAACCACAAAATTAGAAAATCACACACTACAAGATATTCTTAAGATTATCATGCCAGATTTTGCACCTCACTTGATCTCACAGGGAAGCGGATGTAAACAAAATGGATACTGTGTCGCGGAAACTTGCTCTATCAATACTTATTCTTTGTAGAGAGAAAAAAGAAAAAAAAGAAACCGATGCAATGTCTTCCCTGCTCTTCTCTTTGTCGCTGCGGTTGTGAGATATATTTGAGGAGACATTATAAAGGCAGTCACATTTCGACCAGCCGTTCATCTATCTCTTTTGACGCCATTTCTCTTTTGTCTCCTTGTAGACTTGTCTCATTGGCTATTGTGGAAGTACTGACATAATCATAGCCATAGGGTGTATTTACACTGGGCACGTTTGCTGTGGTCCGAGTCTGAGCGCGATTGTTCCTGGTGCCCCCCACAGTGTTGGTCTGTTTTCACACTCAACTTGATTCTATCGAACCCTGGTGCATTTGCGTTCATTTCATGTTATAACAAACGTGCATGCCGCAGGGTAGAAAGCAGTGGATTGCCATTCATTTGCCACCCGGATTGCACACGCTATGCGCAAATACACTGCAGGCTCACTCTCGCTCATATTCAAGGTAAATCATCAACACTATAATCCCTTATATGTGTTTTATTTAATAATAACTAAATAACTAAATACATCGTTAATCGGCTAAAACGAATGAGTAGGTAACAAGTGCGCACCCCATTCCGTGTTGCTTTCACATTCATGTGAATCGCGGCACATTCAGGTAGTCTCGTGTTCAGGTAGTCTCAGGTTCGGTACCCCGGTGCAAACCCGGGTCCGCATGACAGCTTTCACATTAGCAATTTTTCATGCACACCCTACCATGTTCCAAACTAAACTACCAGCGTGAAAACGTCTATCGTTTAAAATCCTAAAAAACAAACATCTTTGATATTGTCGGTGTGGCCCCGATGTATACCTGAGCAGATCGGGAGGTTTAAGATTTGATCTGTAAATGTCTCACATTACCAAATAATCTGGTCCGACAATCCCTGGACGCAATTTTTTTCTCTGAATGTCGCTAGGGGTAATCGGCCTGAAACTCCTGTAGTAGCCCGGCTTAAGTGTGCACGTCTGTTCCTATGACAGCAGCAAGGTCATGCAGAGATAATTGAGACCTAACGGCCACTTATTCACTGATGCCCTGTTATGCATCGCCATGGCAATGTTGAATAACGAGATGGTGGGGAGAAAGAAACACATACTTCCATTCTTTTAATTCAATGTGCTTTCTACTCCATGAAACCTTACTATGAGAAGTTTCACAGCACACGCCATTGAATAAAGTGCTTGTCAATCACAACCAGTTTCACAAACATGGTTCCCACCTAGTAAAACCTTGATAATCAAACAATACTAATGCATGGCTTTTCAAAATGTAGTTTCTATTTGTGAATGCAGAGAGGAAAATCATTGATCAGAATGTATTAAAATCCAGATACAAAGTCAGAACAAGCATTGCACACCAGCACGTTATCTGATATCAACAGCTTTCACTGCAGTCCTGAATAAAGTATCTGGATCTCTTCATAAAAAAATAAAGAAACAATCAAACGATGTGGACTGATTGAACAGACTCCTCTCCAGCACATTACAGTATCTAAATATGATCTTGACGTTTAGATGGTGCCTTTGATCCGATAGCAACTGTAGATTCAGTTCTTTTGCCGTCCAAATAATGAGAAATCTAATTATGGAGATGACACCATCAGAGAAACAGTGGCCTTGGCTGTATCTTATTAAGAGGCCCAAATCCTTAGGGAAACACTGCAGGCTTTTTATTGCCAAGCAGAGAAGAGAACAAATTAAAGCAAATCATGTTGGAAGACAAAGAAAGACAGACAGAATTATAATGATGATGATCCAATGATAAACTAAAACACATTCCAGGCCTTGCATAACTTGTACAGTTACTGTTAATTACTGTCAATCTGTAAGTTCTGGAAACAAATAACATGCTTGAAACGGCATACTACCCTTTTTAGCAAATAAGCACTACCAATTTGTGCCCAAAAAGACAAATTCTCATTCTGGGGACATCCAGAGACTACAGAGCACCTAAAGGGACATAATGGTGGGAAAAATATATGATGGGAGGAAAAAATATATTTTATTATATATTTAAAAACTTTTGTGTTCCCCGCAAAAACTTTGCGTTTACTCGCAAAACATGTGCATTCCCCTAAGACACTTTGCGTTCACTCGCAACTTTTGCTTTCCCCCAAGAAAGTGTGTTCGAAGCATATTTTGACAAAAACGACATGTAAACAAATTCAAGGTTATTTTGGCTAGAAGTGGGTTACTCATAGCCGGGTCTATAGTTAACTGAGATGGTGAAATGACGCTAGACGGCTTTATTCTGGGTTAGAGATCGCAAACCAAAACTGGACCAATCAACTGTGAGCAAAGTGACATATATCTAATGCAATAAAGCCAAAGTAAAGGAGATTATAGTGATAAAAACTTTGAGACACAATTGCCCCTCTAACAAATTATTATTTTTATATTAGCCTATATGAAATAATTATTATATGAATAACTATTATATGAATTGACATGAAACTCTAGATGGCGCAGGCTAATAGGTCCTCAATTCAATCTGCTTGCAATCACATCATTCTCTATAGGGCACAACTGATTGGTTCTTGCTTTATCAGTAGCCAATGAGCTTGCGGCTCAACCTTTCAATACTTGGTCAGTATTTGCTGTAGCAGTTACAGTGTGCTTTCAAAAACTCTCCACCTTCCCCAGCTCCACCTGTATAGATCTGCTATGGGTAATTCATATACGCTTTATTGTACAGCAGCAGCATGTCTTACTTGCTCACAGCAGTGTCGTGTATGTATTAGCAGTAGCAAGTCCCATATTTGCTCTGTAGCAGCAGCAGCGTAACAGATCTATTCCACCAAGACCAAACATATCAACATTGTCATATCCATTACCATGCCAACACTCAGAGTTGTCATGATTGAAATATATATATATATATATATATATATATATATATATATATATATATATATATATATATATATATATGTATATATGTATATATATATGTATATATGTATATATATACACTCACCTAAAGGATTATTAGGAACACCTGTTCAATTTCTCATTAATGCAATTATCTAATCAACCAATCACATGGCAGTTGCTTCAATGCATTTAGGGGTGTGGTCCTGGTCAAGACAATCTCCTGAACTCCAAACTGAATGTCAGAATGGGAAAGAAAGGTGATTTAAGCAATTTTGAGCGTGGCATGGTTGTTGGTGCCAGACGGGCCGGTCTGAGGATTTCACAATCTGCTCAGTTACTGGGATTTTCACGCACAACCATTTCTAGAGTTTACAAAGAATGGTGTGAAAAGGGAAAAACATCCAGTATGCGGCAGTCCTGTGGGCGAAAATGCCTTGTTGATGCTAGAGGTCAGAGGAGAATGGGCCGACTGATTCAAGCTGATAGAAGAGCAACTTTGACTGAAATAACCACTTGTTACAACCGAGGTATGCAGCAAAGCATTTGTGAAGCCACAACACGCACAACCTTGAGGCGGATGGGCTACAACAGCAGAAGACCCCACCGGGTACCACTCATCTCCACTACAAATAGGAAAAAGAGGCTACAATTTGCACGAGCTCACCAAAATTGGACAGTTGAAGACTGGAAAAATGTTGCCTGGTCTGATGAGTCTCGATTTCTGTTGAGACATTCAGATGGTAGAGTCAGAATTTGGCGTAAACAGAATAAGAACATGGATCCATCATGCCTTGTTACCACTGTGCAGGCTGGTGGTGGTGGTGTAATGGTGTGGGGGATGTTTTCTTGGCACACTTTAGGCCCCTTAGTGCCAATTGGGCATCGTTTAAATGCCACGGCCTACCTGAGCATTGTTTCTGACCATGTCCATCCCTTTATGACCACCATGTACCCATCCTCTGATGGCTACTTCCAGCAGGATAATGCACCATGTCACAAAGCTTGAATAATTTCAAATTGGTTTCTTGAACATGACAATGAGTTCACTGTACTAAAATGGCCCCCACAGTCACCAGATCTCAACCCAGTAGAGCATCTTTGGGATGTGGTGGAACGTGAGCTTCGTGCCCTGGATGTGCATCCCACAAATCTCCATCAACTGCAAGATGCTATCCTATCAATATGGGCCAACATTTCTAAAGAATGCTTTCAGCACCTTGTTGAATCAATGCCACGTAGAATTAAGGCAGTTCTGAAGGCGAAAGGGGGTCAAACACAGTATTAGTATGGTGTTCCTAATAATCCTTTAGGTGAGTGTATATATATATATATATATATATATATATATATACAAGCTTTAATATATAAAGCTTTTAAAATGACCAAGCTAGTGTTTTCTTTTGAGCTCTTTGAACCTATATAAATTATTTAAATTAGGTTTATTCACTTCATTTTCTTTCAGCTGCCTTCTCGTTTTTGCTGCAGCAGCAGTGTTTATTCTTGCCTTGTAAATTTGTTTAAATGCATGATATTTCTATATAAAGATCTCTTAATCTTCAAAAGAGAAGTGAATTGGCTCTCAGGAGAAGTGATTAAAAATGATGTGATTGGACTTTGCACGTGCTCGAGTTGACAGGATTGATCCAGCGTTGGCTCATATCTGTCCAACACTGTTTATGCTGAGCATTGTGAGCCCTCTGAACATGATCTAAGGTTGGATTTGTATGGTTTTGTCAACTCTAAACCTACTCTGACACTGTTCTTGTTCAGCTAGCTTAATGCAACAGGCTACAGTCCTGGGACTTTATGTTGTTGTTGTTTTTTTTCGTTTATGCATGGGTCGTCCAGGGGCTGCCACTTTACTTTTGTTTTGTTTATTTTGTTAAAGTCCCCCTGTAATTAATAATTGTATCCCTTAAATCTCATCTTTCACCAGAATGACATATTTTACGTTTTTTTCCTGTGAAAAAAAAAATCTTCACGCTTTAAAACAGCTTTAATGTAACTCTACACTAGCTTCATTTAGTATACGCAGATACATTGCTATGCCACCTCCACTCACCCGCACAAGCTCAGAGATCCTCTCGGCCAACTTACTGAGGTAAACACTGCACAATGGTATCGCTCTTTACAACGTCGGGCACATAACGGTAATTAATATGATTAGCCTTTTGCTTGTCAAACAGCTAATAATGTGTTGCTAATGTTAAAGTATACCGGGATAACCTGGCTTCTCTTGATACTCCACTGCTTCAGAACGATCATAGTTAAGTTAATGATATGCTAAATCCCGCCGACATGTTGATGTGATTGGTTACAAGGTAGTTGTGACGTCAGAAACACCAGCGATTTCAAACCGCATTTTTGAATGTCTTTAGATCACTGCAGCTTTAAAGAGAAAATACTCAGCAATGGTATTGACTTGTGAATTTGCACATGGTTTGTCTTAACGCATATTAAAAACACCACATAGGCATATACACAACATTAAAAACTTGATTTTCACCACAGGGGGACTTTAATACGTTGAACATTCACTGGTTCCCTGAACTGTGAACTTTGTTACACATTGACATATAATTCTTCCTCCCATCTCATATTTTTTTTCCATCACCATGTCCCATAGGGGCTCCATAAGAGACATCCTTGGAAAAATTATTAATAAATTAAATAAATGTTATTTTGAATTAAAATGTTTTCTTTCAAGGGTAGGATTAGCACAGTTAGTTTGCATTAATGACCAGAAGTCTCATGGATGGTATTATTATGCGATTGGTTGAACTTTGTCCAAAGAAAATAACTGACAAAACATGTACATACAGTATACACACGCTGAGAAACAGAAAACAAAAAATGTATTTCCAACCTCTACTTCACTTTTCTCAATTTTTTATGCACCTCTTGTCTTCTACCTTTTCTTTCCTCTATTATTTCCAATTTACACAGACGTAAAATGAGAAAGGCAGAGAGAGAAGGCACGTGTATTTGGTTGCCATGCTGAAGTTGTCCTCTTAATTGCAGTTCCAGGACAATCAACAATAATTATGAGGTAGCCTGAGCAAGTAATTAGCAGTGTATTGTCTTATTTTAAGTCTTTTCTATTTCTTAAGCATCTTAATGAAAGAATACTGTGTGTGTGCATGTGTGTGTGTGCGTGTGTGTGTGTGTGTGTGTGTGTGGTTCAGGTAAACCCTATTCTATTTATTTATTTTTTCCCTGAAAGAGCAACATCCGAGCAATAAAATTTTCCTCTGGGCATTGTTGTGTTTAATGTTTTTTGAATGATTAAAATAATCATGCCCCTTGTTTTCCATGGTAGTTAATGACTTCTGAGTGCCTGTAACAGTGAACACAATGCATCCCCACTACTGTCACCTCTCACAGACATTAATTCACATCTTCATATAATATTTTTCATGGTAACGCAGTATGTATTTTAGCGACAAAGGAGATGAAGCAGTGCTTATCCATTATCTCGTTCTTTCAATTAACCTTTCAGCGCAGTAAATGACTTCAGTTTTGTTTATCAGACAGTGCTCTGATTACAATGTGTTGCCATGGATCCCATGGATGAAAAGGTGAATATGTTAAAAGACAATATGGGTGAATATATATATACACTCACCTAAAGGATTATTAGGAACACCTGTTCAATTTCTCATTAATGCAATTATCTAATCAACCAATCACATGGCAGTTGCTTCAATGCATTTAGGGGTGTGGTCCTGGTCAAGACAATCTCCTGAACTCCAAACTGAATGTCAGAATGGGAAAGAAAGGTGATTTAAGCAATTTTGAGTGTGGCATGGTTGTTGGTGCCAGACGGGCCGGTCTGAGTATTTCACAATCTGCTCAGTTACTGGGATTTTCACGCACAACCATTTCTAGAGTTTACAAAGAATGGTGTGAAAAGGGAAAAACATCCAGTATGCGGCAGTCCTATGGGCGAAAATGCCTTGTTGATGCTAGAGGTCAGAGGAAAATGGGCCGACTGATTTAAGCTGATAGAAGAGAAACTTTGACTAAAATAACCACTCGTTACAACCGAGGTATGCAGCAAAGCATTTGTGAAGCCACAACACGCACAACCTTGAGGCGGATGGGCTACAACAGCAGAAGACCCCACCGGGTACCACTCATCTCCACTACAAATAGGAAAAAGAGGCTACAATTTGCACGAGCTCACCAAAATTGGACAGTTGAAGACTGGAAAAATGTTGCCTGGTCTGATGAGTCTCGATTTCTGTTGAGACATTCAGATGGTAGAGTCAGAATTTGGCGTAAACAGAATGAGAACATGGATCCATCATGCCTTGTTATCACTGTGCAGGCTGGTGGTGGTGGTGTAATGGTGTGGGGGATGTTTTCTTGGCACATTTTAGGCCCCTTAGTGCCAATTGGGCATCGTTTAAATGTCACGGCCTACCTGAGCATTGTTTCTGACCATGTCCATCCCTTTATGACCACCATGTACCCATCCTCTGATGGCTACTTCCAGCAGGATAATACACCATGTCACAAAGCTTGAATCATTTCAAATTGGTTTCTTGAACATGACAATGAGTTCACTGTACTAAAATGGCCCCCACAGTCACCAGATCTCAACCCAATAGAGCATCTTTGGGATGTGGTGGAACGAGAGCTTCGTGCCCTGGATGTGCATCCCACAAATCTCCATCAACTGCAAGATGCTATCCTATCAATATGGGCCAACATTTCTAAAGAATGCTTTCAGCACCTTGTTGAATCAATGCCACGTAGAATTAAGGCAGTTCTGAAGGCGAAAGGGGGTCAAACACAGTATTAGTATGGTGTTCCTAATAATCCTTTAGGTGAGTGTATATATATATATACAGTGTAGCAACCTGACTAGTGTATAATGCTGCAGGCTGTCTGTAGGGGGTCCTGTGAGCCACTTTAACAAACAGACAAAACAAAGTTCAGTCCCACTTTATATTAGGTGGCCTTAACTACTATGTACTTACACCAACAAAAAAAAAGTACAATGTACTTATTGTGTTTATATTTTGCTGATATTGAGGTGGGATACGGGTAAGGTTAGGGACAGGTGTGGTGGTATGGGTAAGTTTAAGGGTAGGGTTAGGTGTAAGGGAAGTGTCAACAGTGTAACTATAAATGTAACTACAGAAATTAATTACAGATGTAATTACATGCAGGTATTTTTTTAAATGTAAGTACAATGTAAAATCATGTATGTACACAACAAGCACATTGTATCAAATTATTAATTTAAATGTTAGAACATAAGACCACCTAATATAAAGTGGGTCCCAAAGTTCTTTTTCACAAAGCTTAATTAAACTTTATATATCAGTGGTGTCCTTTAACTCTAGAGGACAAATTATCCTTCAGAAGAAACATAACGTCACCTAACAGTGAAGGAACAACCTGACTACACCTTTTTTCTGGCCTTTGTTGTCCTTATTTTGGGTCTTTCAGCCTTTTTTTGGTCACATCTGATGGGCTGCGATTATCTGTGATCATTGCACAGGGTGTGAAGGTAAAGGGCGAGTCATTACGCAGCCGCCCGAGCAGAAAACGAGGGCAGCAGTATGGCATCCTGCCATGCCTCCGCTGGTCGCACAGATGCACAGTATGATTAATATTACCACACACACACACACACACACACTGTTCTTCTCCTCTCCCTTCTCTTCAGGTAGTCCAAACATGCTAATCACTGACTGTTGATGTTAAGGAGTAGGGCAAGATGCTCAGTCTGCCATATGGCGGCGAGTAAACACTCTTTAAAAGGCTGGCTTGCTGAATGGGGGGTCTTCATCAGAATCCTGCCAGCTCAGGGGGAAAATGGAAAAAACGGACCAAAACAAAGTCACTCAAAGAGCTGAGCACACAAGAAGAACCCAAGCTCACCTTGAGCCTGTCCTCCGTAAAGGCCAGGTGAGAACAAGAAGAGATTTGTAACTCAATTAACCTTCTTTCACCTTTTTAAAGTTCCCAAAATCCTTCCTAAAGTCACCTTTTTTAATTCAGTTATTTTTTATTTTTTATGGGGATCATAACATATGTCTCCTATTTGGTCTCAGAGAACAAAGTGGCCCAAAAGTGCTTGGACATTTTAGTTACACTTAACTTTTTCCCTGCCAGCATTTACCAAAAAAGTTGCCAGCCAGCTTTTTTGATCATATTTACAAAACTTTCATGGCCCCAGAATGTTTTATTGTATTAATATGTAAACTGTCAATATATATATATATATATATATATATAGTAGATCGAGTCCATCAACACCTCCAAACCACCTTGCACAGTCCTTTACCTCTTTGTGTGTTCGACATTTTTCTCTGTAACGTTAGGCAGTTTTGGTTTACAGTTGTAGTCAAAATTATCCAATCCCCATTGCAAATCACGTCTATTGGCAACATGTACAGACTTTCAGCTTTGCAATGAACAAATCAAACACAGTTACACAATTACAAAGTAATTGAAATAGCTTAACACAATAAATGTTTCAAGTGGTTTCCCCAAATTCAACTGAAAATGCAACTTTTAATGACTTCTGCAGTCTCAAAATTATTCAACCCCTTCGTGGCAAGCATCTTTAGCACTTAGTAGAACACCCTTTTGCTGTTATGACCTGCTGCAAACGAGATGTATAACCAGACACCAGCTTCTGGCAGCATTCCTGAGGAATCGTATAGCCCATATCTCATGAGCAATGGCCTCCAGTTCAGTAATATTCTTGGATTTGCGTGCTGCAACCACCTTCTTCAAATCCCACTAGAGATTGTATATGGTGTACAAGACAGGTGACTGTGATGGCCACTGTAGAATCTTCTTCTGCAACTAAGCCTTGTTGAATTTGAGGTATGCTTAGGATCATCGTCCTGTTGGAATGTCCAATGGTACCCAAGCTTCAGCTTCCCCTATTGAAAAAAAACAGCATATGCTGATTAGGTATGTTTTGAAGGTCCTTACTGACAGCATGACGTTTTCTCCTAGGATTTCCTGATACTTAAATGAATCCATCTTGCCTTCCATACGCTGCAGGTTTCCAGTGCAAAGCAGCCCCAGAGCATCACCGAGCCACCACCATGCTTAACTGTAGGCAAAATGTTCTTTTCAGCATATGCTTCATTCATCTTCATTCTGATCCATAGGGCCGAAAAGTTCCATTTTTTTCATCGCTCCACAGAACAGAATCCCAAAACTTCTGTGGCTTATTTATATGATTTTGAGCAAATTGGAGCCAACTGTTCTTGTGCTTTGGGGTCAGTAGTGGTGTACGCCTTGGAGTTCTGGCATGGAATTCGCATTCGTTTATAGCAGTGGTTTTCAAACCTGTCCTGGAGGCACCCCAGCCCTGCACATTTTGTATGTTTCCCTTATCAGACCCACCTAATTTAGTTCTTGCAGTCTCTACTAACGAGCTGATGAGTTGAATCAGGTGTGATAAATGAGGGAGACACACAAAATGTGCAGGGCTGGGGTGCCTCCAGGACAGGTTTGAAAACCACTGGTTTATAGTACGCGTCTTACTGTGCAAGCTGAAACCTTAGTGCCTGTTGCCACTAAGTCTTGCTGCAGGTCTTTTGCAGTCACTCAAGGGTTTTTCTGAACCTGACTTCTCAGAAATCTGGTTGCAGCCGTTGAAAGCTTTCTTTTTTCTGCCCCATCCAGGTAGTGTAACCACTGTTCCTTTAACTTTGAACTTGCGAACTATGCTTCCAAAGGTGTCTCTAGGAACATTTTTAGATTAGATGATTAGATTCAACTTTAATGTCATTACACAAGTACAGGTACAAGGCAACGAAATGCAGTTTAGGTCTAACCAGAAGTGCAATAGCAGCAAGTGCAGGATATACAGTGGTTTCATAAGTGCAGGACATGAATATGTACTGAATATATATAATATATATAATATATGCTATCTTTTTGTATCCTGTTCCTTGTTTGTGAAGGGTGATGATATCTTCTTTTAACTTTTTGGACCATTCTTTTGACTTAGCCATATTTCTAACATGCAGTCAAACGTGACAATCAACAAACCTAGCCAGTTCAGATATTTCATGTGTTCTAGCTCAAGCACACCTGGTGCAACTAATGAACCCCTTGATTAGTTGCATCAGGTGTGCTTGGAACAACACCTGTTTTGCAGATTGGTGCTGTTGTGAGGATTCTATTCAGGGGATAATAATTTTGAGACTGCAGAAGTCATTAAAAGTTGCATTTTCTGTTGAATTTGGGGAAACCACTTGAAACAAGTGTGTTGCGTTGAGCCATTTCAATTACTTTTGTTTGATTTGTTTTTTGCAAACAGCTGAATGTCTGTACATTTTGCCAATAAACCTCATTTGCAATGGGGGTTGAATAATTTTGATTATTGAATGGTTATTGATCGCGTTAGTTTACTTGTGCATAAGCAACTTCTATCCACTCCTTCTTGTATGTGTCCGAAATTCCCCTCTATACTTTAAATAGGGCACTATTTGAGGGGACAGCCATTTGTAGTGGTGTCCAAAAACATAGTGGACATTATCGAGTGCACTCATTCAATCTCACAATGCACCACAGTAACGAGTGTACAGCGTAATACCATTCAGGTATAAACTCCTTTTTAATGGATTATTAAATTAATTAATGTTTATACATTCTAGTTTCCATGACAGAGTTCAAGATAAATATTTTCATTACTACTGGAGCTGCCAGTTTGCTATATTTAAAATGATTATTAACAGGGCTTGACATTAACACCTGCCAACCCACCAAATGCGGGTGGATTTCAGCAGTGGTGTTTAACACAGTCACTCCTACTAGCCACAAACCGGCCTCCTCTCACTCACTCGTTACATTTGCTCCAGATGAATATTTTTGGAGTTACCGGGCTTGAATTTTGGTGTGGGATTGCGCAAATTGCACATACTCATTTCCGCAGTAACATCATGTGCACATACTAAATGTAGTTCTTTTTCACTGCTTATTGCGCTTAAACAGTCAAAAACACAAAATAATGACAAAATGCTGGTCTTGGCAAGTATTCACGTAAACACAGTCAGTTATGTTTTAAGTGAACATAAACAGTTGAGAAAGAATATGCACGTGTATAATGGATCCATGCATTCAGTCTTAAAGTGACAGCAGCCTAATATACCTGCTGCCAAATTATGAGATAATGTTAAAAATATCTATATGGCAGTTTTTCCCCATGGTATCGATGTCAAAATTGTGGCCAGTGAAAATGCTGAGTGGCTAGTAACTTTGGAAAACCACTAGCCACAGTGGCTGGTAAACAAAAAAGTTATGTCAAGCCCTGATTATAAAACAGCAAGAACACACTATACAAAAGCGGCAGCCCTTCCTGCGCATCCACTCCTTCAAATGAACTATATTAGTGGACTAATATAGGGAATAGTGAATGAGGGTAATGGGGGTGACTGCGGACACAGCCCTGGGTTGAATCCGAAATCTCCACCTATACCCTCAAATAGGGCATTGTTTGAGGGGACAGCCATTTGTAGTGGTGACCGAAACCATAGTTGATGTTATTGAGTGCACTCATTCAATCCCACATTGCACTGCAATAACGAGTGTACAGCCGATGTACGCTCAACAGCTGTCAGAATTCACTCACTCATTTCATTCACGCCTTCAAGTGAACAGTATTAGTGGACTAACGTAGGGAATAGTGATTGACGGTTTAGGGGGCGATTTCGGATTCATCCCCGGTTTATGCAGATCTTCTTCTTCGCTTGATTTTGGATCCGGAGAAGCTGTACTATCTCAGAAGATCCGTAACAGCGCCCGTATACCGTATATGAACTAATGTAGTGTAATAGTGAAAACATGGATTGCCAGAAACTTGTCAATGGCAGGGAAAGAGTTAATAATATGAGAATATGGGAAAATGTCTATCTATACATTTAGATATATCTATCTACATTTTATATTTTATGTGCTTTGTCATGACAAAAATTTTTCATATCCATATTGAGTGTTTTGAGTAATGTTTTGAAATCAAAATTAATTCAGTTCTGTACATTTTAGGACTTCCAACATCTCCAGCCACATTTGTGTTGTAAACTGGCAACCTGGACGTTCAGTGAACCAAAACAAAGAGCATGCCTAATCTTCCATGTTAGCCCAGTATCTCGTCCCCCTCATAAGACTGGTCTTATCGCTGAAGCGTGTCTTGGCATGGTTTGTGTGCAGACCCTCTGCCCCTCACACAATGGCCTGTGCTTATCTGCTTACCGTGGCTCCACTGCGCTGCCTGGCGCCACCCTGGACTGAATCATCACAGTGTCCTGCGCCACAGCGATACAGACAGAGAGATACACGCTGGAGACGGACTGACCGACTCTGTGTCTCTCTTTCTCTCTGTGTCTCTGACTCTGTCTCTCTTTCTTTTGCTTTATATTTGCTCACCTCTGCCCAGTTGTTCTCTCCTCTTATTTCTTTTGTGCGCTTCTTTTGTTATCGTCATTGTCCACCTGTTGTCTGAGCCTGTGACCTGAGCACTGAGCTTCCATCAGAGCCAAAATAAAGATAAAAAGAGGGAAAGGTATGAGAAAGAATTGCAAATGTATTTAGAGTGTTATACAGCTAATATAATATAATATAATAAGAAATATTTGCATGTATATACTGTATATATTTATATAATTTATATTGTATATAAATATAAATATTTTTTATATAAATATAAAACAATTCTTAAATATATACATGCATTTGTGTGTATTCAAATATACATAATTAAACACAGAACACACACATATATTATGTAAGCACAAACCTTTATTTTGGATGCGATTAATCGATTTGACAGAACTAAATATAATATAGTATAATATAATAACTAAGCCCCAAGAAGCCATGGTTCCTTAGCTGTTCTAAATTCACTGTAAACCATGCCTTCACAAGACTTATAGTTTTTATAAAATGGTTACAATACATACATTGTGTTCCAAATTAGTGACATATCAGTAGGATTTCTATGACTACGGCGAGCGAACAGCGTTTCAGAAAGTGTGTTCCTCCCTGCTCTCGTTACATCACGAGTGGCGATACACATTTGATGTGCGTTGTTTGTTTGGGAGAGCAGCACGCTCAGTCGGCTCTCGAGTGGGCTGCGAGCATTGTGAGGCTCTGCCTCTGAGAGAGCTGCGATCCCGCAGGGTGCTCTTCGAGGGAGCCGCGGCTCGCGTTCCCCATTGCACAGGCCCCGCTGTTGCCAAGGCATGGTGGCAGCTTATGTTGTTGGGTTCGCAAATGGATCTGTCAGAGGGGTTACAGACGGGCCCAGCCCTTCCTCTGCCTTCACTTGGCAGGTCCAGTGCTGCTTTTCTGGGTTCGGGAGGTGGATGTCTGTAGTGTCGATGCAGGGGTTGAAGACTCGCCACTTCAAACCCCTGCTAGTAAGGAGCTCACGGAGGTACTGAACAGAGCTGTGGCCAAACTATATCAAGAAAAAGAGGGAAAAAAAGGAAACTGGCCACCAGATAACCAGGAGCGCGCCTCAGTTAAAGCAGGTTCAATGAGCGCCAGCGCTCTGCTCAGCCTCCACGGGGCTTGCCGTTTTTCACTGATCCCCACACTGAGGTGTCAAGTTCGTGGAAGTGGCCCATGTCCTCACTGTATTCAGTCCCCACACATCTGTGGAAGCAGACATCCTGTCGAGACAGGGGCCGAGGCCCGGGGAGTGGAGACTCCACACCGAGGTGGTGGAGCTCCTTTGGGAGAATTCGGCAGGGCCGAAGTGGACCTGTTTGCCACTCAAGCAAACACCCACTGTCGACTGTGGTTCTCCCTAACACCTCCAGCTCCTCTCGGACTGGACGCGATGGTACAGGAGTGGCCGAGGCTGCCTCTGTACGCATTTCCCCCGATTGCTCTGCTTCCAGGAGTTCTAGAAAGAGTGCGCCGGGACGGGGCCCGTCTCCTACTAGTAGCTCCTTCCTGGCCGGCCCGAGTATGGTTCTTGGACTTTGAGTCGCTCCTTGACGGCTCTCCCCTGGAGATTCCGCTCAGGAGGGACCTTCTCTCTCAGACGGGCGGTGCTATCCTGCACCCTCGCCCAGAGCTGTGGAAAACTGTGGGCTTGGCCTCTGAGGGGGCCCAGCTCATAAGTTCTGGTCCCTCAACCGAGGTTGTGGAGACCATTCTACACTCTAGAGCTCCCTCCACGAGGAAACTGTACGCTTTGAAGTGGAGACTCTCCACCTCATGGTGCAGAGATCGCCTGTGGGATCCAGTTAACTGCCCCATGAGCGCGGTGCTGGAGTTCCTGCAGGAGAGGTTCTCCGCTGGGTTAGCTCCCTCCACAATAAAGGTGCTTGTGGTGGCCTTAGCAGCTTACCACACTCCTTTGGGTGGTTTCATTAGGGCTACACCCTCTAGTTACGCGTTTCCTCTGTGGCACTTTGAGGTTAGACCTGTAGAACGCACCAGGGTGCCAGCCTGGGACTTTGTACTCAAAGGCCTTTCTGTTTCTCCTTTCGAGCTCAGAAGTTTCTGAGAAGTTTCTTACTCTTAAAAAATTATCTTCCTTCTTGCTTATCATATCTGGAAGTTTAGGGGATTTACAAGCCCCCTTTGTGGCACCCTCGTGCTTGGAACTTACTTCCGGTATGGCTAAGGCCTTTCTACGAGTAGGCCGGGTTATGTTCCTTAGGTTCCCACTATCCTTTGAAGCTTTACGAATCTTCTGTTTCAAATCAATTGGTTCGGAGCATGTATCAAACTGCCAAAGTCATGTGATTTCAGTAAACGAGGCTTCGTTATGTCATAACTGTTTCGAAACACTTTGAAATGTCAATGGTTCACCGCTAGGGAGCGATGATCTCTGTGAACCCATGAGTCATGAGCAGTCACTGAGAACCATTGAACAAGTGTCTGTGGGTTTTACCTGATCTCTGATCAGTTTTATACATTTGTAGACGTTTTAATTAGACATTAGTATAATTAAAATGAATAATAGTAGTTAATTCTCTTATTGGCCTGTTTAGCTGAGCCATCCATTGAACAAACAAAACAAGCCCTG
This sequence comes from Rhinogobio ventralis, assembly GCA_039654625.1. Lineage (NCBI taxonomy): Eukaryota > Metazoa > Chordata > Actinopteri > Cypriniformes > Gobionidae > Rhinogobio > Rhinogobio ventralis. The sequence continues at coordinate 6,494,714 of CM077205.1, read as the reverse complement.
ACAATTGATAAAAGAACATATAGACAGTTAATATTTAATTTTATTTGATTAGTGAAATGCATTTTAAAGGTTTTACTTTCAATAAAACATTTGCAATAGATTTGTAAAAGGTGTTTTTATGCATGTTTGGCATAGGTTTTTGTTGCATTTACACTTTTCTGACCAGCAGGGGTCGCCGTGGAGACGGGTGTCGAATTGTTTCGAAGCTTCGACACAATACAGCACATTTGCTTCAACTGTTTCAGTGTTTCACGAAGCCTCAGTCTGCCCATCACTACCTCACAGTGCATTATGGGTATTCTCTAGCCATTCCCCCCCCCCCCCCCCCCCCCCCCCAAATAATGCTCTGTTTAAGGGTATAGGGGTGATTTCAGACACAGCCAGGCTTATATACAGGGTAATAGACTAACAAGACACACCTGGGGACAATCAGGGAACTTATCAAACAAGAAAACTACAAAGGACTACAAAAATGGCACACAGGACAGGAAACAGGAACAGAACCAGGGCAAAATGCAAGCTAAAAGACCACATAACAAAAAACACAAGAAACACAAAACCAGGGAATACATAACACATATACTTCATATAAATAATAAACAGTTACTTTTGCTGAAATACATAATATATAGAACCGTAGCAACACACAGACGCAGTGGGGCAGTTTGTAGAGTAATTTACAACGGCTTTGCAATACAATAATGCAACAATATGTATCGTGGAAGTGACAATCTTGTGTCAGTACTATATTAAACTACTATATATATATAATGTTGAATATGATGTATAATAATGCAATGGGAGAATAATTGTGGGTCCTAATAATGCCAAATGTCTTTTGTTACCAGTAAAAAGTGGCCTTCATTATTTTGTATATCTAGTCAGTGACAGGGTGCAAGCATATTTGTCTAATCTAATTTTGAGCCAGAATGAATGCTTTAAGAAGTTGTCTGTCCTGATAAACCTTAAGAAAGCTGATGTGGAGAATCATAAGCTCCTGTGTGGTGAGTGGATCTCCTCATTAAAGATCTTTCTTGTTTGTCATAAACTGCCCGTCTAATCCTTCTTTAGGCTTAAATCCTGTCACAGTGCTCAAGGGCTTTAGCTCTTCTCCTGTCTTATGAAGTAGAAGCTTCCTCTTCCACAACACTCAATACTTTACCATTAATGGGACACTCCTGTGGGACGGGACCTTTGGCTCCCATTAGAGAAGTCAATAGAGCTAATACAGCTCATGGAGTGCACCTATATGCAAAGCCTGTGGGTGCAGATGTCTAACTGTGTAGATCTTTGACTATCCATTGCACAAGTACTTTTTTGGATGGAAGTTAAAACCACTAGAATCAGCATTGTTTTCCTTTTTAGTTTTTTTTTTAAATTAGTTTTCTCATCTTTCTTTCATGGGGTTTTACTTTCTCATTGTGCCCATTAACAGTGGCAACAGTCAGGGATCCAATACAACCCACCTGCTCTCTGGCAAGCGGATTATTGAACATTGATTTGCTGCAATATTCACCCTGCGCATGTCTGTACTGTGCACAGTGCAAATGATCAAACAAATTGTAACTTTTTTTATTCTTTTTGTTATATGAAAGTAACATTGAAACTGAAACTATTTAACATGTTCACCGTTTAAATGTGCTACTTTTTTAAATGCATTTTAGTTATACATTTAGTTTCACCCTAGTCCCAGGCTCAGATTTAAATCTTAAACTACAAAAACATATATTATTTTATTTATTTGTTTGTTTATTCCACCCAAAATTACTACCCTTAAAGGGATAGTTCACCCTCATGTCGTTCCAAACCTGTAAGACTTTCATTCATCATTGAAACACAAATGAAGATCTTTTGAATGAAATCTGAGAGATTTCTGACCCTCCGTTGACCGCTATGCAACTACCACTTTGATGCTTCAAAAAGTTCATAAAGAAATCGTAAAAAATAATCCATATGAATTAAGCGGTTTAGTTTATGTTTATCTATCACTTTATATGATGAACAGATTTACTTTAAGCTATCATTCACATATGAACATTCATCAACTCACACATCAGTTGTGGTGAATAAAAAAGTAAGTAAGTATGTATGTTCGCTTAAAGTGTGAGAACCAATGAGGTTCATTCTCGTGTGTTATGCAGCACGTTTGCGCTTCTGCAAGAACCAATGATGTGTATGTATGGTTGTGCTTCTGTTTATATTTGATGATCAATGTTGATATGTGAATAAAAGCCTGCATTCAATATGTTCATCATATAAAGTGATTGAGTCTCTTCAGAAAATTTGGACTAAACCGCTCTATGGATTAGTTTTACGATCTCTTTATGAACTTTTTGAAGAGTCAAAGTGGTAGTTGCATAGCTGCCAATGGAGGGACAGAAAGCACTCAGATTTTATTTGTGTTCCGAAGATGAATTAAAGACTTGCGGGTTTGGAACGACATGAGGGTGAGTAAATGATGACAGATGACATTTTTAAGTTAGTGCTACTACGATTAGGGTTTGTTTACCAGAAACAACAGTGACAGTGAAGTTTTTACTTTTAAACTTTTCATTTTTAATCAAGCTGTAATTTGGCCAAATAATACAAACGTGTGGAAATATTATTTAATTGTTTGTTGCTTAGAATACTATACTAAAATACTACACAGTGCACATTGCATAATCAAACGTAGGGGAAATTACCTTGTGTAGAAATGATACAAATATTAAAATGTATCTGTGATGCAAGTATATCCTTGGTTGGCCTTTATTAAATTAGAATTAATTAAACAAGCTACTGAGAGTGTGAGCTTAAGTTTACCTGAAGTTTATCTCAAAATGGCCAAATATCGATCAAATAATCGGCCATGCTCATCATCCCTTTCAATATGTCACCACTAGGGGGAGGCAAATATCACTGAGAAAAGAATCTCTGCAAAAATAAATAAGAAATAATAAAAATAAAAGCTAAGACTGCACAATGTGAACATTAGTGATATTTATTATATGAGTTATATAATTATTAGCCACTTTTCTTGCTTGTTCCTGTTTTTCCATCAATCAAATATGAGTGTTGTTGTTTTCTGCTCTTTATTTACATGCATTCATGTGAGAGCATGGACAAAAACACATACCAGATCCTGAGCAGTAGAGGGCAGCATTTCTCCTTGAAAGAGCATGACTGGGCCTTACAAATCCAGAAACGGCTTCCACACCGAGTTGTTGGCATTAAGTATTGTAGAAATGGAATCTATCAGTAGTATGGCACTGCTTCAATGGCAATGTTAAAATGTGGGTTTGAAATAAACATTTTGGGTTGGGAAGCTCATTTCATGTAATTTGCAATCCTGGATGATTTTTAGCCATTTGCATACATACACAACAAAGTCTGTAGATGCTCAGTACTCATCTGGTTTGATGCAAAACATGCACGACTTTGACTTACATGAGAAGGACCATCTGCAGGTGTTTTTGTGTGTTTATTAGCGTGCATGGTGTGATACCTGCAAAAGCAGATAGAATGCACATATAAACTCACATCTTTGGATGCAGTAAATGCTGAGGACACCTCCCCGGAGACCATGCACACAATTTTGACACACTGCAGACTGCGTTTAGAACCACAGCGAGCGCAGAAGTAGACAAATATGCCCCTCTCAGAAGTACACGCTGGGGAGCGTCAAAAAGCCCAAAATCAGCGATATAAACATATAAATAATTAAGGTAAATGGGGGTGGGATTTGGCCTGGGCTGGTCTGGTGAGTTGATTTTAAATGCCACTGATGGACAGGATCATTTCTAATGAAGATCCATTGGTGTGGGTTGCTGTAAAAGTCTTTTCCCTCCTAAACTGGGCCCTATTCTTGTTTGAGTTTTACTTCAGGGACTCCATATGTCTCTGTGTGTGGGTTTTAGGCTTAAAGACACCGCAGGGTTTCTTCTTTTCATCTCTCTTATACCGGTGGTGTCTTCACAACAGCTCTCAGGGTATTCTGTAACTGCTTTACGTCGTATTTGATGCTTCTTCTGGTAAGCCTCGTCGCTGCAGGAGTGCCGTGGCTGGAGTGGATCACAGTCGCGGGCCTCCAGCGAGGATGCTTCGGTTCTGCTGACACACAGGGCTATTTTAGGGTCGAAAGCTTTTTTACTCTGTATGGCGGTCGGACCTTGGAAGGGCTTAGGTTTCCGTGTAGGTCACTCTGTCCTTGCGGGTATCAGGCCTGTTACTAACCTTGCTGCATGGCATTTGTTTATGAAAGCAGTACCATATTTAAAGGGAGAGTTCATCCTAAAAATTAAAATTAAGTCCTCATTTACTTACCCTGGTTTTGTTCTAATGCCATATTTTAGAATTTTTACAAAAAAATATCCTGCTTGTCCATATAATGGCAGTGAATAGCGACCAGCATCAAGCTTTTTAAAAAAGACGCAAAAGTATTACGGAATGATCCCATGGAACACATGCTGAATATTCCAAGTGTTCTGGGCGTGTACGATAGGGTTTTATGAAAAACAAACTGAAATTGAATGTACTATTTAACAAAACTCTTGACCTTTTCCATTGGTCTTCTGTGCATGACATTCGCGTTCATGAGACTATTAGTGCCACAGTTCACTCCGACACACAAGTTGTAAGAAATCAAGATTAACAAAAACACGACATGAAATACAAGGCCTAGAAATCCCCAAAAAGTATCCGTGTACAATTTAGTTGAATATCACCGGACCAGAACTCTGTTTGTCTGATGACAGTTGACAGATGTGAACGCGATTCTTGTTTTACGACAAACACAACAGATAAATTCACCTCAGAGAAGAAGCTATATGGGTTGTGTTTCATATCTCGTCTTGTGACTTTTTTCTGAGTGAGTTGGAGTGAACTGTGGCACTAATAAAGTCTAATAGAGTCTCTCTAACGGCCAAGGTCAAGAATTTTGTTATAGGCACAATATGTACGATTTTTTGAGAAAAAAAAAAAAACCACTAGAACAATGTTATATATTTTGTTGACTTGTGTACTTGCATTATCCCAAATGTTTCCAAGAATGTTTAAATCTAGAGAAATAAGCCATTTTAACCAGGACATGGACCGTGTCCATGCGTCGCCTATCAATGCCAATCAACACCAAAGATGCTTAAATATATTATGTGTTTTAGTAAACAGGTGAGCAACTGTTTGGATACATTCATCGACAGAAAACTAATCATTGTTATACAACTCAACACAGTTAGTTTTATTGTTTAGATCAAATTTTCTGGATTTACCATGAGTACCATGTTTTACCATGTCTAATATCGATCTAGCTTACTGCAGTCTGCAACAAGTGTCTCATAGTAGCTGCGGAGCGAACGCACAGAGTAGCATTATAACATAACTTTCAACACACTCAAATGTGTCTAATATGATAAAACAGCGCTCTGTTACCCCACATACGCTTAACCGGAAGAAGCGAAAGCATCGTCTGTGGCATAATAAAAGCTCCACTGCTCTTGAACCATGTGTTGCGTTCCGCTCCAAAAGCTTTCAGCACCACCCTGCTTCATACTAAAGTAATGTTAATAAATCTTTAATTCATAAGCTCATCCATGAATAGGATTTCTGCCCGAGCCAATCAGATTCTTTTCCACCAGCTGTAGAGGTAAAAACAACAACTCCCAAGATTCTGTGAAATCAATCATCATCAAGCTACAGCTTTGTTTTGAATAAGTGACCTCTAGTGGCGAAAATTACATATTGTGCCTTAATTAATTCGATTTTGGTTTGTTTTTCAGCAAACCCTATCGTATATCCCTAGAACACTTGCGATATATGGCATGGGATCATTGTGATACTTTTGGTTCTTTTTTAAAAAGCTTGATGCCAGTCGCTATTTACTGCGCGAGTGGGATATTTAAAAAAAAAAAAAAATTCTCCTTTTGTGGTCAATAAAAGAAAGAATGACATACGGCATTAGAACAACACCAGGGTGAGTAAATGATGACTTAATTTTCATTGTAGGGTGAACTGTCCCTTTAAATCCAATTTTCCCTCAATATCAACATGTACTATCGTCAAGAAGTTCTTGGTGTTGGATTTTTACTGTTTTTGAGAGAAGTTTCTTGCCGAGGATCAAAAATACAGTAAAAACTGTAATACTGTGAACTATTATTACAATTTAAAATAACTGTTTTCTATTTTAATATATTTTAAAATGCAATTTATTTTTGTGAAGTCAAAGCGAACTTTTAGCATCATTATTCCACCCATTCTAGTGTGCCAAGCTGTGGGCTTCCAATGGCTGGTGAACCGCAGCCCATATGCAGTGGCGCTGATAGCCGGTGGCCCTTCACCTTTTTCAGGAGAAATACGGCCCGGCGAGACCCCCGTCATTTCCCCCTCATGCTCTGACAGGCCTGGGTTAATCAGTCTCGGTGGGAATACTGCTGTTCTCACTCTGCGCTGTGAAGAGAACTTGTGTTCTGTAATACGCGAATCACAGCTTCCCAAACACAGACAGTCGCCTCAAGACACATTCTCTGTCTGTATCTCTGAGTTTTCTGTGACTTTGCATGCCCATGTGGCTAACCGAGTGTCCCTGTTCTTTCTGATGCACATCTAGTGAACCTTAAACCCTATAATGCACAATATAATGCACATTTATATGGCTTTTGCAACACTCATCACCTGAAGCCAAGCGCACACTACAAAACTGAAGCTTGTTGTCTTGCACACATTTAAAGTCTCACTGATATTTGACTCTCTCAGTTGTCGGAACGCACCTGATGACAAGTTGCTAGATGGTTTTTTTGGCTCTCCCAGCCTGGTCAAGCTGATCGTTTTGCTGGTTTTAGAGAGGTCCTGGGCAATTTTTAACTTAACTACATGGGATAGGAGACAACTTCAACATTGATAATACTAAGAAATGTTTCTTGAGCAGCAAATCAGCATATTAGAATGATCTCTGAAGGATCATGTGACACTGAAGACTGGAGTAATGATGCTGAAAATTCAGCTTTGATCACAGGAATAAATTACATTTTAAAATGTATTCACATAAACAAAAATTATTTTAAATTGTAATAATTTTTCACAATATTACTGTATCTTTTATCAAATAAGAGACTTCACAAACCTCAGACTTTTGAATTTGAATTAATATAAATGGAGTATATCTCAATATCTACTTCCAGAAGTCCAAAATCTTTTAAAATTTTCTGTATTTTTTTTGTTTGTTGGCTGTGATGGTTAATACAAATACAACACTGTTTTCCTTTCTGTAAAAAAGAACCAGTCTAAAATGTTTTTACTGGTCTTATCTGGTCTAAAATTAGTCTTAAATTGGTTTAGATTGACTACTTGACAAGTGCCCAATATCCATCTTAAACCAGCAAAACAGAACCGGCTTGTTCTGATAGGGCCTACTCTTTAGTACTCTTTTAGTAGTAAGTAGAATAAATGTAATAACAATGGTATTTGGAGGAAATAGTTGTTAATTTTTAAAGAGTACTTCTCCTGGCTCTTATACAAGCCAGAACACATGTGAATGCACACCCACACACACACACCAATTACACCAACTCACATGGTCAACAAGTATGACAGCATGCTCAGACATTTATGTGACTGCAAGGAGCTCAAACTGTCACAGCGGTCGAGAGAGACACAGGCATGGCACAATTTACCCCATAACCGCTGACCCTCTGGACAAGCTGAGTGCCCCTGTGCTGGGACTGAGGGGATGTCCTCTCTCTCTTTCCTCATTTCCTCTCTGTCTTTGTGGTGTTTGATTGGCAGTCTGTATACTAGCGGAGAGACTGTGGCTCTGAGCGCTCACGCTTGTCTCTTGGCTTTATTAATCATACTATTGACAGACACACAGACTGACAGGCTCCAATAAGAGCGGATGCCATCTTTATGAGTGTCCAACAGCCCTCCAGCTCTCAGAAACAGAGAGAGAGAGAGAGAGGGAGAGAGAGAGAGAGAGAGAGGTGCCCGCCAGGCCTGTAATCACAGCTAATTCACAGGAGGCTCCACCGGTTTAGTCCCTGGTGTCACTCACACTCCTGTACATGAACACATGCAGCAGTGTTGAGAAGTAACTAGTCTTACGTACACTTTTGACTTGCACCATAAAGTCTGGTCTACTTAGACAGGAAGAGACTGACTGACATGTAAAGTGGCCAGCCAGGTTTAAAAAAAAATTTATTGGTGCCATTTAGGACAAGTTTGTATGAAATTGACTGTGCAAATACCACAATAACAGACAAGCATGCAAATAATAATAATAATAATAATTTTAAAGATGGTGTGACAGTCTCCATAAACTATTGCAGAAGAAATCACAGGAAATGTGTGTAGACTTCTGTGATTTATTAGAATTTCTTAAAATATTGTTAATTAGCTAAGCATTTAGTTTAAGATATTGCAATATATATTGCACAAAAACAAGAAATCACAATGTCAGTTTTTTCCCAATATCATGCAGCCATAACTGGTGGTTACCCTGAATGGTATCTTTTTTGTTAATGTGCCAGATATGTTCTGCAATTATCAACTGAATAATATAACTCTTATATATAACTAATTTAAAGCTATAGCCTGCTTCAGTGTGTTTATATGTTGTTTTAAAGCTATTGCTTCCCTAACACTGACATACACATATAAACACACACTGATCGGCCCCTCATAAATCTTTCATGGCGTGGTGCAGTCAAGGACTTCTGAAAGCACAGAACATTTCTGATGGGAGGTCCTGTGTGTTTTGTCTTTCTTTACGATATAATATATACACACACACAACACAACACAACACATGAACGCACTTCCTGGACTGTCTCTGAGAAAAACGTCCTCAGAGGAGTGTGACAAAGGTCACAGGTCACGGGAGGACAATTGTTAGATGTGTTCAGTGAAATTTAGCTGCCATGCTAGCTGCATGAGCTTCAATACTGCTGGTGTTTTAGATCCCAAAGGACAGCAACAAATCAAATACACTGATACAGCTCAGAGGCTGCTAAATAGCATGACGGACGGGGGAATTGAAGCTTTCCTTGTGTCTAAGTGAGAATATTGGCAGTGTAATTTTATTAAAGACAGGGACAGGGTTTGTCACACTTGAACAAGTAGTGTGCAGCTACTTGCATGACAGCATGCATGTTGTGTTGTGTTGTGTACAGTATGCTGCTCTTGCTCTAATGATGGCAGATGATGTATCTTTGATCACATGTACAGTAACAGCCTTTACCAGGCGTTCGATTTGCCAAGAGCTTCAGTCTTAGATTTGATGGACAACTGACTCATCTGTCACCATATTCACTTGACAGATTGTTGTCTCCATGCTCTCTTTACCACTTTGGGGAAAGTTCTCTCTTTACTGGTCTGATATAGAACAAAAATATTATTAAATGAGAGTGAGGGAGTCTACATGTTTTTGGTCCCCCAAAATTGAGGAGTTGTCTCATTAAGGAGCTGGGTAATCACTTCCCCTCAGTTTCCTCCTAGGTAGGAACCTTGGTGTCATCTTGGACTCAGAATTATGTTTAAACAAACAAATGAATTCTGTTGTTGAGAATAGTTTTTATCAACTGCAGATTATTTCCAAACTTAAATAATTTTTGTCCTTCCAAGACTTGGAGAAGGTTATTCACGGTTTTATTACCCCACGCTTAGACTATTGTAACTCATTGTATCTGGGTCTTCCTCAGTCATCGCTTACACGCCTCCAGATGGTACAAAATGCAGCTGTAAGGCTGCTGACCGGGACAAAGAAATATGATCATGTTGCCCCAATTTTAGCTTTGCTTCATTGGCTCCCGATCCATTTTTCAGTTTACAATCTTGTTGTTTGTTTTTAAAGCTCTTAATGATCAAGCTCCTTTTTTAATTTAAAGATCTTCTTACTCCTCTGTCATCTTCCAGATTTTTAAGCTCTTCAGACAGGGCTCTTTTATCTATGGAGAGTTCTGCTATAATTGTGCTATATAAATAAAATTTACTTATTTATAATTGACTTACTTATATACTAAGGAGGACCAAAGTTTTTGGGCATGATACTGTAAGTATAATTTATCTTTAAAAAGGACTTAAGCCCTTTTGGCAACGCTTTAGATTACAGCCCGGAAAGTACTGCATAAGTAAAACTAATTTACAGCGTAACTTTCGGTAATTATAGTGTAACTATAAAGTATGTATGTGTAGGTATAAGGGAACAATATGTAATATTTGGGGAATAAAGGGGTAACTATCAGGAAAATTAACAAATCATTGTAAGTATTTTTTAATTAAGGGGTAATTATTACAAGGTAAGCTTGTTTTTCTATGTAGTTACCGGGCTGTAAATTAAAGTGGTGTTTGTTCCCCTCTTGTTTCATGTAGTTACAGGGTAAGTACAATAAAAATACATACACAATCTGATATCACTCAGAAATCTTTATTTGAAAAAACAACTTTCAAAACAGATTTACAACACTTCTTATCCATTTCTCTTGTTTGGCATCATGCTCCTCTTCTTTTTCGTTCTTGCCACAGATAAATCTTAAGAAGGAATCCCATGTCTCCAGATATTCTGTGTTATGTATTAAAAGAAAATACAGTACACACAGAAATGTCCTCACCATTTATTCGTCTTTTACCCTCATGCCATCCGAGATGTATACGACTTTCTTTCTTCAGATGAACACAGAAAAATAAATAATCTCTACTAATGAAAACATATTTGGATTCCTAAAGTTGAAGCATCAAACAGCACATACAGCAATAACTACAGTAATCCATACAACCCCAATGGATGAATCAATGTCTTCTGAAGTGAAACGATAAGTGTTTGTAAGAAAAATACCAACATTAAAAAAAAATTTAAACTGTAGACTAATGAAAAAATTAAGAGGAACAAGAGGAGCCAAGCAAGAGAAACAAAAAAGGGACAAAACGCACCTCTTTCTGTCAGGACGTTATTATTTGAAATGAAAAGTGTATTTAAAAAAATGAAAAATTAATAAGAAGTGTCGTAAATCTGTTTTGAAAGTTGTTTTTCAAATAAATGTTTCCGAGTGATATCAGATTTTGTTTGTGTTTTTTATTGTACTTACCCTGTGTAACGTACTGCTCCGAGAGACACAGGTAGAGGATCCAAACGCTGATGAGTCCGGGCAAAGGATTATGGGTGATGTAGTCTATAATGGAATGACACTCCGGGTTGGAGTGCACTCTGGTGGTGATCAGGGGCACTCACACTCGTGAATCGTTAGACACGTAATCCAAAATAAAGGGTCAAAAACAGGCAGGCAGTCCAAACAAACAAAACACACAAGGCTGGGAACAAGGCAAATGGGTAATCCAAAGAACAGGCAAGAAATCCAAAAAACCAAGAGACAAGAACCAGGGAAAATCGCTCAGAGATGCAGTAGTAACGCATAAAAAATCTTGCAATGAATGACAGGATGAACAGGCTAGATATAGGCAGAGGTAATGAGGTAAATGAGACACAGGTATAAACGGTGAGTGCTGATGAGTCCGGGCAAAGGATTATGGGTGATGTAGTCTATAATGGAATTACAGTCCGGGTTGGAGTGCCCTCTGGTGGTGATCAGGAGCACACACTGGTGAATCGTTAAACCCTGTAACTACATGAAATGAGGGGAACAAACACCACTTTCATTTACAGCCTGCAGATTCATACTTACCCTGTAACTACATGGATAATTACCCCTTAATTAAAAAATACAGTATAAATAATTTGTTAATTTTCCTGATAGTTACCCCTTTATTCCCCATATATTACATATTGTTCCCTTATACCTACACATACTTACTTTATAGTTACACTATAATTACCGAAAGTTACTCTGTAAATTTGTTTTACTTACGCAGTACTTTCCGGGGCTGTAATCTAAAGCGTTACCGCCCTTTTCCAAAGTTTTGATTTTGTTTTTGGGGTCTATTAGAATAGGTTTTAATGTTTTAATGTTCAAAAAACATAATTTTTCACATATTTGACATTGTTGCAGCACCTCTCTTCCCAAGCTGTCAGAAACACACTGTTTAGTTCCTGTCTCCATGATGCCCCTTCTTCTGAAAAGTACAATGTGCTCTGATTGGTCAGCTAGACCAGTGTGTTGTGATTGGTCAACCGCTTTGAGCATGTTTTGGAAATATCACGCTCCTTACCATAATCACGAATTTCAACACCCTACTAACTACCACAACCAGGCCTTGCCCCTTTATTTGCGTATGCCTTGTGCAGGAATTATTTAAATGAGGAATATTGGAAAGAGAACGAACGAACACACCACAATAGAAATCTTGGGTTTCTGATGTCAGCTAAATGAATGCATTAAACTATATATGTTTTATGCCACATTATAGCTTGATAAACAAGAGGTAAAACTGTAACTAAAATAAACAATGATAATCAATTTAATCTGAAATTGAAACAATATTCATCAAGTGACCATTTTCCACTTCCTCTAACCTTTAGCATTCAACAAGGTGTTTTGCCACAGTCTCTTTAAGGTTTCTATTCCTCTAGATGATTAACTAACTTTTTTGCATAACTTGCTTCTTTGTTTATCATCGGTTATCTTTTACTTTTAAGAGCCTGATAATTTCAGTCTTACCTGAACAGTTTGAGCAGCACAGATTATTTTCTAAATCTGTCACAGTGTAATTCTGGCTTTACAAAGAGGTTACTGAAGGATGGGACAGCAACAAAATATTGGACAGATGGTGTGTTTAAATCATCCTTTGAAGTTCATATTAGTTCATATGTTGGGAAGCCGTAATTTTTTTCACTCTATACTTATACAAAATTATGAATAAAGCATCAAGTGTGCATTTTCTTAATCTTAATTGTACAATACTATCATATTTTGTACATGCAACTGAGCTAGTTTTATTGTAAATGGAAAAAACAATAATTTCATAATTTTGCAGTCAATACAGATTCCATTTCAAGACCGCATCCATTGCATTTGCCATGTTTCCTAACTGACAACTCGGAAATCTCTGTTTCAGACTCATAATTATGTGTGTTAACTCCTTTCATGTGCATGCATTCAACTCAAATATGATCTTTCTAACGTGACTTGAACGCACTTTGATTGATGACATCATTGATGACATCATAGAACACTCCAACGGGTGCCAGCGTGTCCCCAGGTGAAAAGACCAAAGCCATCGGTCTGCTGTTGTCTGTGAACCTTATTCATTAGATGAACTTGGGCCATTTCAGATCAATAAATTTTACTTTCATAAAACAATAATCATTTATCAACTCAAATGGCCTTGTCTGTTGTTGGGAGAGGCTGGAGGAATATGCAGGTTGTTATGAATGATCTGAAAGTACGAGCGTTTCTGAAGAACCACTTTACGGTATCATTTGTTCAGGTATTTTTGGGTGGCGTCACACGTCTATCTGTTATATATTACACAGGCTTTAATCTTTCCATTAGGGGCAACATTTGTGCCCTGAAACTGATTAATTGCAGAGATAAATTTGTACCGGCGAGAAGACCCCAGACTATGAGATTACAGTTAACTCATAATTCAATAATTTATAACGTCTCTGATTGTGATTGCTCTGCTATGAAAAAGAGTCTCTTTAAAAGTTTATGGGAGAATTATTAGCTAATGGTCGTTCAAAGTTGTTTAGAGTACATGAGTCCATTTCCTGCACGTCCCATAATGCACTTCAAAATGTAATATGAGACATTCACACAAAAAAAAGTTACATCTTTTATAATTATAATACCTTGTGTGTCTTAGCTGAGTTTCATTTCTTTTCTTTGCCTTTCTTTGCTTTTCTTTTCTAGGCTTGTGTAACATTTCAACATCAAGATTTTAAGGTAAATATTTTCATAGAACTTTTGTTTTTCTTTTCATTTTGTCATTGCTATTAAAAGAGGCTTGTCTCTTTTCATTTGGCTTTGTTTCCATTCTAAATCTTCACAGAATCATGCTTCTGTTTAATTTAACCATATCTTTAGAGAGAGAAAAAATCATATGAGACAGAGGGCCTGTCCCAATACCCACACATGGTCTTTGCACTTGACCACTTGTCTACTTACATGATGCATTTCCTGTTTTTGGCCTAAGTGTTCAAGTAGGCAAGAGTTCCAGTATAGGCAAGACCATAAATGTGCATAGAACTTTTGATGAGGCACACTTACAAGTTACATAGTGAAAATGTGCAAGATTTTATATTCTACTAACAAATTAGATGTAATATCTAATTCATTTTAACTTGCGCTGTAAGGTTTTGTCAACATCATGCATTTTTAGGGCATATGAGTTCCTGAATATGATAAATGGGATACGTTTAGACTCAAATATCGCTCTGATTATTTAGTGTCCGTCCAGTGCACTGAACTTTAGATTTTTCAGACCTGGCACAGTCTTGCGCAATTACTTCCTGTCACAAGCATGCACATCATATTGGACTTGCGCATGTAATGACATGACATGTGATAAATAACATAGGTCTATGTGGAGCTAAACCGGAATGAACTTTCAAGCAATAAAGCATGTTTCAAACATGCCATAAGCTTCCTTCGGATTCCAATATTAGCAATGCATGGTTTAACTTTATTTTTAATGAAGATCCAGCTCACGTGGGTAAGACATTGTGCGTTTGTTCGCTTCATTTCACTGTGGATTCGTTTGTAAACAAGAGACTGGATTTGCAGACAGGATGAGATTAAAAAATTATGCTGTGGCTTCTGGATCTGACAGGAATGATGCAACACAATTACATGAGTAAAGAATGTTTTTTTATATGTGATAGTATTGCATTGTTACGTTTGATATCTACTGATTATGTACGGGTCTAACTAAACATAACTTCCACTCTGTAATAGGCTGGAGTATCCTTTGTATTTGAGGTGTTGTTGGTTCATTGTGCTGCGATCCGTGATCAGACTCGGACATGTATGGGCCAGGGCTTGCAAAGACCGACGTCCCGGGGCTATGTGTTTTCAAGTTGGGCTACCAAAACGTATCACCGGCCTGCTGACGGGCTATCTTAAATAGTGAAATAACATTCCTTTCTTGATGTGCGTTGTTCACTCTCTTGACTGGTAATTTGAAGGAAAATACAATTGCGGAAGTTTTGAACATGCTGATTTGTCTGAGGTGAAGTTTTGCTGATGCACGTACTGGCTTGTGGGTGCGCGCACGTGTGTGTGTGTTATATGCACGGTTCGAGGTTATATAAATTATTATGTTTGTTTGATAACGACATTTTGCAAGCCCTGTGGGTGAATCATTCTGGTTGCCATTTCTCCACATTGGAAGTTTTCAAAACAATTCCTCATGTGTAAGGGAGCCGAAGCTCATCGTAATATGCAAAACTGTTATCCAATCATAGCAGTGGGTGTTTACTTCCAAGTCTTCAATGCGACTTGTGATGTTTTTAAATGTAAAAAACACGTAAACGTCATAAGTTGACCTCAGACAACAGTATTAAAAAATAAAAAAGCCAGTTCATAACCCCTTTAAAATAGTATTACACTTAAAAATAAAGGTCCCAAAAGGAGGTTTTCACAGCAATGGCATAGAAGAGCTTTTGGTTGCCCAAAGAACCTTTAAGTGAAATATCTAGTTCAGTCATGAAACTCTAAAGGGCGCATACTGATAGGTCCTTTACATGCAATCTGCAAGAAATCACATCATTACCGCATGTGGCCTCTGCTGACCCTGCAGCCAATGAGATTGCTTGCTCAACATTTAAATAGTCTGGTTCATTGTTTGCTGTATTAGTCCTGCAGCGCACCATCAGAGTTCCTCTGAAATCCTCCACCTGCCTAGATCTGCAACAGGATTTATTTATGTCTATTCATGCAGCAGCGGCACATCTTACTTGCTCACAGCAGTGTGTTTGTGTATCTGTAGCAGTAGCAAGTCCATACTTACTTTGCAGTAGCAGCAGCGTAGCAGATCTAGATCTACATTAACATTGCCATATTCAATAACATGCTAAAACTATTTTGAGAGATGTTATGATTGAACAGTTCTTAAAAGAACCATTTTTTCTTAGTGTTAAGAACATTTCAAAAATCTTTTTTTTCTTTTGTGGAATGGCAAGGTTCCGTGATAGTACTTATTCAGATTCAGTATTTGTTGTCGTCATAAAGATGTGCCTATTTTCTCTTTGCACATTCGCACACATGCTGTAATACTGCTTTGAAGGACCTAGCATGGGGACACAGACGTTCTCATCAACTAAATGTGTCCTGCTTATTTTCCTGCTTTCATTCTTCAATCACCTGTATTAGAGCAGAGAGG
The DNA here is from genome assembly GCA_039654625.1 of Rhinogobio ventralis. Lineage (NCBI taxonomy): Eukaryota > Metazoa > Chordata > Actinopteri > Cypriniformes > Gobionidae > Rhinogobio > Rhinogobio ventralis. The sequence continues at coordinate 6,478,475 of CM077205.1, read as the reverse complement.
AAGAAGAGAGCAGCTGTCACCTCTACGTGTGTTTTATGACTCTTAGTTCAGAGTGTGAGGGGAAGGATGTCAGCATGATACACACATGAGGAAATTTCATGTGGCAACTCCTCATTTCACATTCACACTCACTCAGAGCTCAGCCGGACAAACAGACATTTTCAGTACAGTTTTTTTGTTTTTTCAATATTTTAACTGTGCGTGTGTGCGCGCATGCGTGCGTGCGGATATGCCTGTTTGTGTCTACTGCGTGTTTCTTGCAGTTAATGAAATATTAAAATGGCTGTGCCCTACTTCAACCATTCTCATTTAAAAATGGGAGAAACACTCATTATAACAAGAGAGCTACATCTATCTATCTATCTATCTATCTATCTATCTGTCTGTCTGTCTGTCTGTCTAATAAATAAATTATTATAATTGTTTCTATGCAAAAAGCTTAAATCTAAAGTATTTTACAGTTAAATCACATATAATATGATGTTAAACCATTTACATTTTTCCCTTTATATGGTAAGGTTTTATGTTTTTAACAGGTTTTTACTGTAGCATTTTTGGGGGTTTTTTCTGTGAAAATTACAAACATTTTACAGTGCACAGTCAATGTGGTTTTAGGCACTATTAAAACCCCAGTTTACAGTTACATATAGCCTCTTGTGGCATATTGCTTTATTTTGCACTACAATTCACTTCATTGTAAAATGTCATAGTCTATAATACCTTTCAGCCCTATTTTTCCTCTTAAGCTATTGATATTTTCCCCAAGAGGACGTGGCAAGTTCAAATAGGCAGCATCACAATGGTCATTGTCTCCGAGGGTCTGGAACATTACTGTATAGACCACAGAAATCAATAGATTTAGCATCTGTTCCATGTACACATGCATCCTGATGCTATTTCCAGATCTCCTGAGAATACTCGCTAGCAAGCTTTCAAGATCTGATTGAAAGCTCATCGAAATAAGTGATTGTCTTCATAAACGCAGAGGGTTATATTTTAATATTATAATTTTTTTTATAACATGATCATTCAGGTCTACATGTTCCAAGACCCTCATCAACCTCATGATTTTACATACCCGCTATCTGCATATGAACGTCATGCAAACACTAATGCGCTTCCTCGGGAGGTGAGCGGTGATGCCATCCAGAGATGGGAAATAAATGGCTTTTGAAAGGAAGAATAATGTCCTGTCTAGCAGAGGAAGTCTCAGGAAGTCAATGGGAGCCTGGAAGCCAAAGGCCACGCAATAGCTACAGGTGAAACTCATTCCTCTCCGACTGACGTAGATTGATTCTACCAATCTGCGCCGCTGGTGTCGCAGTAAGTCGAATCTAAATAATTCAACAGGGCCCAGATATTTCAGATTACTTTATTTTTTCGCATGCCAGTGAATGGCTGAGAAGTGGCCATGCTGAATTGGATTGTTCGGTGTGTTGCTGTAAATAAAGATGTGTTGTGATTCGTTTTCTAGCATGGACTGGGAGTTTAATCTAGATATACTGAATTGGACTTTTTCTGGTTTTATTGGATATTTCTTTATTCACAGTTACAAATTGAACTGTTTTAAAAGCTTTGTGCCTGTGAATTTTCATTTGTCAGATGCCATACAAGCAGTTTTTGTAAAATATCTTTATGATTGAGATTTGTGTGTTTGCAAAGTCATTAAACTTGATTTCCAGTTGCTGTTACTGTATATTTAAATGGAGATGTAAAAGAAATCTGGCTGCAGAAGATGCAGTAATGTCTGTGATAGTGCTCTATGTGGCAATGCCGAGAAAGTAAAAGTAGTCGATTGTTTTGAAAGCCTTGGGTCATGTGACCTCAGTTACACCTTTTTAGAACCATTTGTTTTCAAGTTCTTGCATAAAAAGTTTGAGGTCAGTAAGATTTTTTTTTTTTTAAAGAAATTATTACTTTTATTCAGCAATTGAATTGATCAAAAGTGACAGTAAAGACATTTATAATGTTAAGAGATTTCTATTTCAAATAAATGCTGTTCTTTTGAACTCAAACAATCCTGGAAAAAAGTATCACACGTCTATGTATGTTTTTTGAAAGATCATGTGACACTGAAGATTGGAGTAATGATGCTGGAAATTCAGCTTTGCCATCACAGAATTAAATTACTTAATAATTTTAAAATATATTCAAATAGAAAATATTTATTCAATATTTCATATTTCACAATATTTCTGTTTTTGCTGTATTTTTGATCAAATAAATGCAGCCTTTGTGAGCAGAAGAGACTTCTTTCAAAACCAATAAAACAAATAAAAAAACTTTAAAACACTTTATAAAGCCTTTACGTATAATGCATTATAAAGGTATTCACAATGTACATGATAATGCATTATATTGTAATCGAAGTTAAAATGCATTATAATATTTGCAGATTCCTTACATCTGAAAATGTTTGTTTGTTGTGTGTTTTAATGCATTATTTGGTGTGTTCAATGAATATACACCGGCATAACATTATGACCACCTTCCTGATATTGTGTTGGTCCCCTTTTTGCTGCCAAAACAGCCCTGACCCGTCGAGGCATAGACTCTACTAGACCCCTGAATGTGTGCTGTGGCACCAAGATGTTAGCAGCAGATCCTTTAAGTCCTGTAAATTGTGAGGTGGGGCCTCCATGGATCGGACTTGTTTGTTCAGCACATCCCACAGATGCGCGATTGGATTGAGATCTGGGGAATTTGGAGGCCAAGTCAACCCCTCAAACTCGTTGTTGTGCTCCTTTAAATCATTCCTGAACCATTTTTGCTTTGTGTCAGGGCGCATTATCCTGCTGAAAGAGGCCACAGCCACCAGGGAATACCGTTTCCATGAAAGGGTGTACATGGTCTGCATCAATGCTTAGGTAGGTGGTCAATGAGCCTTGGCCGCCCATGACCCTGTCGCTGGTTCACCACTGTTCCTTCCTTGGACCACTTTTGATAGATACTGACCACTGCAGACCGGGGACACCCCGCAAGAGCTGCAGTTTTGGAGATGTCAATGTCAATGTCACTTTTATTTCTATAGCACAACTAAACACAACACCAGTTGACCAGTGTGCTTTACATCAATGTACATAAACACATAATACAATACAATACATTACTGGCTATATGCTTGTTCAAAAATATAGGTTTTTAGCCTAGATTTAAAAACAGATGTGGACGGTGCAGATCTAATACTTAAGGGTAACGCATTCCACATTCTGGGAGCAGCCACTGAGAAAGCACGGTCACCCCTACTTTTCAGCTTTGATTTCGGAATACGTAACAATCTCTGATTTGACGACCGGATAGGTACAACTGGACGATGTTCTGTCAGTAAATCCACAAGGTACGGAGGGGCCAAACCATTTAAAGATTTAAAAACCAAGAGAAGAATTTTAAAATCAACACGGTATCGTACAGGTAACCAGTGCAAAGAGCGTAGCACTGGAGTAATATGGTCCCGGTTTTTGTACAAGTCAGAAGTCTTGCCGCCGCAGATGCTATGACCCAGTCATCACAATTTGGCCCTTGTCAAACTCGCTCAAATCCTTACGCTTGCCCATTTTTCCTGCTTCTAACACATTAACTTTCAGGACAAAATTAGGTATTCAATAACAAAAGTGTTATTCAATTCACCTGGCAGTGGTCATGTTATGTTACCTGATCTGTGAATATGTATTATAACTGTGGTTACACAATTATTCATGATACCATACATGCATTATAAGGTGCATTACAACTAGGCATAATTAATGCATTAAAAATAATTTTATAATGCATTATACAGGCATTATACAAGTGTTACCAAAAATCTTACCAACCCCAAACTTTTGAATGGTATAGTGTCTGTTTTCTGTCTGTTTTCCTCAGAATTCACTGAAGACTTTTGAGCTCAGTATTTCAACACAAAACCTGGATCTTGTTCACTAGGCACTCATAATCAGTTACATCATGCATATTTAAATTAAGTGATTGTCATTAGATTGTCATGGATTTCACCTTATTCACAAAAGTTTGTGTTTTCTAATGATCAAGGCAGCCTTAATTCAACAAATTATGTGTTTTTGTAAGAAAAATATCCATAATTATAGCTTTATAAACTGCAATCACTAGCTTCTGGTAACGGTCGTCCACACGTTCATGAGTTCATGACGCAGGATGTAGGAGTAGTTTAAGCTTAGGTGAGAGTAGATGCTTCTCGCAGTTCAAACAAATACGGCTGGGCAACAAATTCAAGCTCTTCTGGCATTTCTCTTTAAAAATTCTCAACTTGCATGCGGCGTTTACCGGAACCAAAAAAAAGTTACTATTCACTCCCATTATAAAACTTGGAAGAGCCCCAAGTTTTTTTTATTTTTTATATATAACTCCGATTGTGTTTGGCTGAAAGAAGAAAGTCATATACACCTAGGATGGTTTGAGGGTGAGTAAATTAAGGGATAATTTTTGGGTGAATTAACCCTTTAAGACGTGTTTTGGTCGATCGGATCACAAAGTGGATGACGCTAAATACAGGTAAACTGTGTTTAAAATGTTTTGAGCTCGTCCACTTTCGACCACTTTGGCCCTATTTACACCTGGTATTAAGATGCATTTTGGTCGATCGGATCACAAGTAGATGAGGGAGACATTCCCATTTACACCTGGTGTTTTAATCTGTCTCTTTTGTCCACTTTCAACCACTTCTGGTATATGGGCGAGTAAATGTATGTTTTTTTTTTCAGATCTTTCGATCTAGTGGACAAAATAAGTTTGTGCAATTTACATATGAGCGTGCCCAAAGACAAAGAGCATCAGCTTTCGTGGTCTTGCATCAGGTCTTTTAGAAATCAGGAATGGAGAGAGAACATTGTGCTTGTTTACGTTTTTCGTCTTCAAACCAATCTTGGGTCTTCAGTCAACAAAGTTTAAATCCTGTCTGTCTAGCGCGCTTCCCATAATGTTTAGGCGTTAGGTCAGTAGGTGGAGAGTAGGCGTCTTTTGTGGTATTTGAACACATTCGACCACATGAGCATTTACACTACGAAAGCAATCCGGTCAAATGCGTTTTTGACTAACAGGTGTAAACAGGGCCTCAGTGAATTTTCCTCTTATGCCTGCTACAGACTGTGAGATTTCGGCAAACCTATAAGATCATTACAAATCACACTGTACGACATGGATGTAATAAACTTGGGTATGACATGTATGTAGACTGTACGATGATGACACCTATTGAATCGTAGGCTATGATGCAAGTTAATATAGAAGAGTAAAACAACTAGGGCAAGATGAATCACATTTTGGCAATTGTGGTTTTTATATGTGTTAAAATAGAGGAGTAAGTGAAAGAGGGGAATATAGATGTGGTCATGGTTCGGGAAAAGAGGACAACGTGGCGATTTTGCAAATGGAGCTTGAGGTAAGTAGTTTTAGCACCATGTCGCGTTGATCAATACGCCATTTCATGTTGCATTTTTTACTGGCTAGTCTGTAGACGTAGGTCGTAGCAGCAAACACACTGTGAGATGATCATGTTAATATCAGAAAATGATCGCAGGCTATCTTTGCTCACAAGACTGTGACAACGACCATCTTTGAACCTCTCTCACTGTTCGACATAGGACCACTGTTTAGGAGCCACGACCACAGAAATCGCCCCGATTGGTCATCTTTCGTCTGGGACAGCCCATAATCGTACAATGTGTACCGGGTATTAGTCTTTTGAGTGTGCAATTCTGAAGCAGCAACATCAAAATCCGCACTCCTCACTACACAAGCCTCTGATGTTCAAGGCCTTCTCCTCCTCCAAGACATGCGAATCAGTCAATCTGTCCATCAAATAAAAAAATAACCACTATCCATTCATTTCAAGACAGTGCATGATCAATAGCCTATCCTCAATCCCAGCTTCCTTTCTTGTTTTCTTTCTCACAGTTTCTCTCTCTCTCTCTCAGTTCGTCTCTCCCTCTCTCTCTCTCTCTCTCTCTCTCTCTCTCCCCTCTCCCCATCTCTCCAGCTGTATCCATTTCCTTCTGGCAAAAAGGGACTTTATGAATAAATGATACTGAATAGCTGAAGGTTCAGATACTAAATAATGAATTTCACCACCAAAAACACAACAACTTCTCCAATCATAAAATAGCGCTCCCCTTCCATATTGATTGTGCTTTGCTTTGGCAACCAGATGCAGAGCAACACAGGCAGCATCCATGTGCGCGTGAGAGAGCGTGATTCCGTGCAGGAGGGTTAGTCGAGTCCCTCCGACCCAAAAGCAGTGGAAGCTGGAACTCGGACTCCAGAAACACCGCCTGGCTGCCACGACGCTCCCGTCGGCTTATTTCCGCATGGATAATAGAGAGGAGAAATATAGGGGAGGGAGAAGAGGGGCGGGTGGGGGTAGGGTGTGTTAAATTCAGCGAAAGAACTTCTTCACGGGACGCCTGATACACAGTAAGTGCGGTCATCTGTTCTGTGGCTTTTTGCAGCGAGGGCTGATGATGGTGTTGTGTGTCAGTGTGCGTGCGGCGCTGCCTGCGAGTCGGTGTGAACGCGTGAGCGTGCTGAAGCGAGAGAGAGAGAGAGAGAGAGAGAGAGAGAGAGAGAGAGAGAGAGAGAGAGAGAGAGAGAGAGAGAGAGAGAGAGAGAGAGCGCGAGCGCAGGGTGGGGTGGGGTGAGTAAGTGTAAGCTCAATCGAGGAAGTTGCTTTCTAACTCTAGTGGTCTTTGACGGCACTATGACCCACGTGGATGAGATAAAAGTGTGAGTGAGTGTGTGTAGATTGATTCACACCTGTCTCAAAGTGTCATGTGTTCTGTATGTATCAGAGCTCAGTGAGGCTGGTCAGGTCGTACAATTTAAGTCTGTTTTCGTCAGTAACTTTCTGTATTCTCAGACTGGATGGTTAAAAAGTGTTTGTATTAATTTTTGTATTATTATTTTTAATTTAATTATTTTTGATTTAATATGTTATATTGATGATTAAGTTATGATTTGTTTTATTGCCTTACATTGTACATTCTATGTTTACTGTATTTAAAACTAAAGTAGAAAGTACCTGTATAATTTATAAATGCTGGCCAATGTTTATTTAACAACCAATCACACTTACTAACAATAATTCAGCAAAAATATTGGTGTCACTTTATTTTAAGGTGACGTAGTTACACATTACTACATGTACTTACTATAGTAATAACAGTAGGCTAAATTATGCATAATTACAATAACTCTATAGTAAGTACATGTAGTTGAGTCATATTACTTTTTTGAGGAAGTACAATGTAACACCTTAAAATGTAGTGTGACCAAATATTTTTGTAGTAGCCTGTGTATTTGGAATTAGTAATATATATATATATATATATATATATATATATATATATATATATATATATATATATATATTAAATATGCTACTACATTAAGGTTCAACTCATTCAAATGTATATTAGTGCTGTCAAATCGATTAATCGTAATCTAACATAAAAGTTAGTGTTTACATAATACATGTGTGTGTATATTATTATATTTATATATATATTATGTGTGTGTGTGTGTGTGTGTGTGTATGTGTATACATATACACACACTTTTATATATGCAATGACTGTTTGATAATTTTATTCAATTTCTGTATATTTCCTATCACTGTAAATTCTAATTCTAGTTCAGTTTACTTAAAAAAAATTGGAAACCGATTGCCTTATTTTTGCAAAGCAAAATTAAAGGGAAAACTGAAGTTAATTTAATAATCAGCTAAAAGTAAAGAAAGCTAACACCTCCCAAGTAAATTAAGTAATAAATATCAAGTTAGTTTAATGCCAATTCTAGTTAACATACTAATCTTACTTAAGCTTTAATAGTAAGATTACTTGAGTAATTCCATTTAACTAACAGTGTTATATGATGTTCTGCAAACATGGTAAAGTAAAGTGAACATATTTTTAATAGTTCAACTAGCATTAAATGCACTTAACACTCAAGTTAGCTTAATTGCATTAAGTTGTTCTTAAACCATTTAAGTTTTGTCAATGTAATTCTATCTGTGATCTGAGGAAGTGTACTCCCAGAATGCATTGTGGCATGAATAAATTAATTGCTTTGTTTTACTATTTTCGGCTTTATTTTACTATTTTACTTAATAAGACCATTACAATTTTATTTGCTGTCGTTATTGGGGTTATACTAACAAAAGACAGCAAATAAAATTGTAATGGTCTTATTAAGTTAAAAAAACAAAAAAACAATGCTGTTACATTTGTGTTTTGAATGCTGAATGCTGAAGTCTGTGTGTGACTCAAGCTTGGTCAGTTGCAAGATATTAACACAAATATAGAGGGATTATATCAACCCAATTAAAAGTTTATGTCATAAGTGTTAGCAATAAAATGTTAAAAGATCATTATTTGGCATGAAATATGGTTATGTTATATATAATTCATTCATTCATTTACATATATATATATAATTACTTCCCTTCCTTTGAAATCAAATCACTGTGATTTCTTATTGCATCGCTGCATCAATAGGAAGAGAATTACAATAATATAAATGAAGTTCCAAGTGGCCAACTAAAGGGTATACTGAGCACCAAAATGGTGAGAAATTTTAAGAAATCAACATGAATTTATGAAGTCAACTTATGTGACGTTCTCCCAAAACTCTCAAAACTCCCAAAATGTTTTAGTTGTGTTGTCAATAACATTCAAGATGACTAGAAAATGAGTGAATGCAACTGAGAACGATGACTGCCTTTTGCCCCGCCTGTTTTTTCTTTCTTTCTTTTTTTTTTTTTTTTGCTTTGGCAAAATGGTACTCAAACCAGTCAAGTAATGTTTACTTGGGTTTTCTGAGTAACGAAGGCATTGCATGCAAATAGTTCAGATTACTAAATTTTTTTAAATAAGTTCAACAAATTATTGGACATTAAGTAAAGTTAACTAAAAAGTCTTAGTAAGAATTAAACACTCAGATGTTTTTGATCATTAATTTTTTTTAACAATTGACAGCACTAATATCATTATATCTATATATATTAATTATATATATGTGTGTGTGTGTCTGTGTATATATACATATGCACACACTTTTATATGCAATGACTATAAAACAAATCTATTTTTGTTGTCAACTTTAGCAAGAAAATGTTTTGACATTTTCAAAAATATATATTTGTAGCTTTTTTTTAAAAAATGACATCAACTGAATGCAATCGTTCATCTGAATCTGAATACAGATTAAAGTCCACCTTCCTCCCCCAAAGTCAAACAGACATGCAATCACACTCACACTTTGAAATCCTCTCAGTAAATGGGTTCAGGTTACCGACCTCGCTGGTAAACACATATTCAAATGGTGTCGTGAGTGTTAAATTATTGACATCTCAATGAATATGCAGATGCAGTGAGGATGTCATGATGGAAGTGTGTGACCTCACAATGGTGAGATTTGCAACAGTTTAGAATCTCAGCAGCTTCTGTTTTGAGATAAATACCCGTTTTGAGTATTGTTGTCATGCGCTGGGTGCATTTATCATTATGTTGCATTTTAATTTGCTTTGAAGTTATTGTGTTGCGTGCGTTCCCCTGATAGATACTGTTAGAGAGGCAGTGTTCAGTGTCCCTCATGGAGGAAGTGGATTTTTTCTGTTCATGTTTCATTCATTGCCATTGTTGTTCATCAGATCTGTTGGGAGTGAGGATGTATAAATGCACTGTTTCTTATTCGAGATGCTTTTGTAAAAGAGACTCATATTCTGACTCACTGATTTCTTACTCACAGGAAATGTTGTTCCTTGTAAAGCAGAATTATTTTGTTGTTAAAACCTTAAAACCTTAGAATTTAGCCTCAACCACTTAATATACAGGCTATATTCAAACATTATTAAAGCTGCAGTCCGTAACTTGAAAAAGTTAAAATGATCCAAAATCAATTTTTGAGCAAGTAAATAACCAGCCAGTGTTCAAAACTGTCTCCTTATCTTAGCTTGTTTCACTACGGTAAGCTTGTAATAATGTGTTATAATTTGAGTGGTACTGGTGGATTTCCGCGGGAAATTCGAGCATGTCTTTGCATCATTACGTCACGTCTGTATACATAAAGTCTGAATCAGTCAGTCTGGATATTAGTAGTATCGCATGTGAGGATGCTGCAGGTGGCGGATCATTTATAGCCTTTTCTCACAGCAGCTGGAATAATTCAATTTATAATTTTGATGGCGGATTATAATCCAGAAAGGTCCAAACGACAATCATCAGTGACAACTGGACATTCACACGTAGTCAAAAGCAAAATATTAGACTGTACAGAAATTGAAAACTACAGGTAACGCTAATACACACTAAATACACGTAGTTACGCAATGCTGATGTTGTTAACATTAACAATTTGAGAACAAAGTATAACAATAATAATAATTTGCACGGTTTGATGTGATATGAGCTAAGTGATTGTTAGATTTAATCACCGCTGGTTGCACGATTTATTGTAATGCTTTTTTTCTCAGTTGGTCAGAACAAAAGTGGCAGACATGTTACTTACTTGTTCAGATGACATTTTGCGGGGAAAACACTTATTTTGGTCGTACTTCCAAGATGTAGAATCTGTGATTCCGAAGTACAGTATTCACACCAGTGCAGTGACTGACAGCCGCACATACTCCTCAAAACATTAGATTCATCCGCGCTGAGGAGCCGTGCCCATGCCCAACCCACGTAAAAATGATGATTCCACAAATAACTGCAATTGCAGGTTTCAAACAGAGATGGCGACAAAGAGGCAAAACTTACAGACTGCAGACACTAGTTCCCTTGAGATTTTCCTATGAGTTTTTAAAATGGGTTTCATTGGTTTTGTTCTACAATGTAAACTGCAAACACTCACACCCCAAACATACCCCAAACATACATGTTTACTACAGACCTTATTTCCCTCATAAATTGAAAACCACCATTATAAAACTTTATAGAAAAATCTTGAGGGAACCAGTGGCAAATTAAGTCTTCCGGATCTGATGTCATCCCTATCTACTTTCTATGCATTTGTGTTTTTTATATGGCAGCCGCTATTTGCAATGTGATTATACAGTGTACTGTAAATAGCAATTATATTTACACTAGATTCTAGATTCTATTTACACTATGTAAAAATAGCAATATTTTCTTTGCAATAAGTGTAAATAGTAGTTATATGCTATTATACTTTTAAATAGTGGCAGATACTGTTTGCACTTCAGTGTTTTTGTACATTTAAATGGTATGCAATAATAGAGTGTAAATTATATTTATTAAAATTATTAAATGGATGCCACCTTATTAAGACAATAAAGCCCTCCGTGCACCTACACCTAACCCTAACCGATAAACACATTATTAAACCCACGTTAGACACTTTATTTCCATTTTTTCTGAATATTTTCTTAATATTTATAAAAAATAAATTCTGATCTGAAATGTGATAGGAAAAGGGAGTAAAGCAAGTTCGGGTCGATTTACGTGAACATTTTCTGACACTCACCTTACCCCTACACTATTGCTACTATTGACAATCCAGTGTCTTCTGTAATTTTGTCTGGACCAATCAGACGTCAGTGGGCGGAGTTAGTGTAAATAGCCTCTGCCAATAAGGCAGGCCATTTGCACTTAGTGTACATAGACAGTCAGTTTTTGTATTGATAGAATGTTCAGAATTTGAAATGTAACCAACACTTTGTCTTTTTATTTACTATTGCGTATTGAATTTGTTGTTCATGCATATATTTAAATATATATGTATTTTTACCTTTACAGTGCACAGTGACTTTTGATTCTAGTGCACATGCAGAAAATGTAATGTGTGTTGAGTGTCATGAATAAAGTGATACTAAGTAACATTTCATTTACACAGAACAAAAATCTAAAACCTAATCTTATTTACAGCTTTAACCTTATTCTTACTGGTCTTTCCTTCAGGAAATGCAAAATGTATGTTTATGTTCCACATATCAGCACTTAATATACCTTGGATAAAGGTGAAGCCCCATGTTAGAATATGAGAGAATGAAAGAGTGAGCGAGAGAGCACCACACTTCGTGGCAGAATTTCTAAGAGCACTATAAAAGTTTGATGTTAATCAAGGTGAATTGGGATTGGAGATGACAGGTCCACTCTCCTCCGCTTCCCCCTGTCTGACTCAATTAGATGCCAGTGCAGAAAAACTTCACATTTCACCCAGATGAGATGCAATCACACAAAGTTGCTTACCCATTTTTTTTTTTTTTTTAGAGTACAGTTTTTACACACTTCTGCACAGTGCGTACAGTATGACCTTGCTGTTGCAATATTCATGACACTATAAGTGGAAAAAAGGATTTCTAAAAATGAAAAGGACATGATTTTACCTGCAAACAGCAAACTGTTGAGTTTAAAGATTGAGGGAATTAACAGGTATTATTTGCATTAATGTTAGTGCAATAACTTTTTTTTTTTTTACACTTGGTGTGTGTGTGTGTGTGTGTGTGTGTGTGTGTGTGTGTGTGTGTGTGTGTGTGTGTGTGTGTGTGTGTGTGTGATTTATGAGGACATAAATGTGTATAATGATATGGGTATTACACTGGTATTACAACATAAATATGGTTTATGAGGACATTTCCTAAATCCTCGTAATTAAAATGGCTTAAAAAACATACTATACGTTTTATTAAAAATGTAAAAATTCAGAATGTTTTCTGTGATGGGTAGGGTTAGGGTTAGGGTCAGGGTCAGTATAAAAAACATTACTCCTATGTTATGTCCTCTTAATGATAGGTAGACCAACATGTCTGTCCTGGTAAACCCTATGTTATGGGGACAAAATGTCCCACAAAAATGGCAATATCCGAAATCCTTATCCTTGTGGGGACATTTTGGTACCCATGAGGAAAACAGCTTATAAATCATACTACGTAATGTTTTTTGAAAATGTAAAAATGCAGAAAGTTTTCTGGTTTATGGGTAGGATTAGGGTTAGTGAATAGACTATACAATTTGTCCAGCATAAAATCATCATGTCTATGGAAAATATCCCCATAAAACATGGAAACGCAACATTTACAATATTGAGGGAAAAAACTTATTTTACATCTGACATTTTTAGACATTTTAATTTGAAAATCTCTGAGGGTCACAAGCTCTATTGCTACAATATTTGTGCCTTGTTCCTGACTGTCTACGGCTGTTTTACAAATAAGACACCCACTTCTCGTGTCATAACCGGGCCCCTGACATGCTTTGGCCCTGTAAATCACCCTGAGATTTGGGCGATCACTCAAGGGCCCCTTGTCGCTTCAGCTGCCCCTGACCCCCTCGGGCAGAGCGGACTCTCCCCTGGGCCCGAACCCTTCAGCTGGGAGTGACGAGGTTGAGTTGGTCATTATTAAACCTCTTGCTCATCTCCCTCCCTCGCTCTCGCTCTCTCTCCTCCTATTCCCCTGTGAGCAGTAGAATCATCTCAGCCCGGGCCGCGCGCTTCCTTTCATGTCTGAGATTAGGGTAGGGGGGTAGGGGGGTTCACTGTGCTCTCTTTCTCTCAAAGCATCATGGGTAATAAATGGAAGGCCCCTGGGGGGCCACAGGAGAGAGAGAGACAGTGGCTTTTTGATAGTAAGGAGGGTGTTTGGCAAGTTGAATTGGGACAGTCGTGCCAGAGATGAGCCTCCTGCAGCAGGGGTTTCGTCTACATAGATGCAGATTTTGTGGGGAATACATTCAGTCTTTAGATGTTGGGTCCCAGTTGTCCGTGTCCTGCTTTCCTTTCCCTGCTCTCTAGTCGACAAGGAGTTGTCATAGTCAACAGGTCCAGGTTATTCAGACATCCGAATGTGCAAATCAGGATAGAAAAATATTCTTTCAATATTTGCCTTAGTCCAATATTGTTTTAAATAACCATATGATATTTCAGCTCTGAATTAATACAAAATGCAGTTGATTACATGATATACTGATTATTATCAAGTTAATGATAATTATTACCAAGTTAATCACAGATTATCACATCAGTGTGTTTTTTTTTGTCCATTTTGTTGTCCAATATATATAATATTACAATAATAATATAATTATTTTTATTTCAAACAAATGCTTTCACTGCTGTTACAAATAAATGCTCTAACTTTTTATTCCAAGAATCCTGAAATATAATAATACTAAATGTTTCTTGAGCAGCAAATCAGCATTTAGAATTATTTCTGAAGGATCATGTGATCATTTAATATTTCACAATCTTACTATTTTTACTGTATTTTTTATCAAATAAATGCAGCCTTGGTGAGCAGAAGAGGGGAAAAAAATCCCAATGACAAACAACTTTTGAACGCTAGTTCAAAGTTTTGAGTTCCCTGTCAAAAAAAAAAATCATAATATAATGTTTTTGCTCTATTTTTGTTCTATTTTGCTCGTTTGTACATCTCAAAAGCAAATGCACAACCAGATCTGTTATTTCAAATGTGTGCAATACGACTACTGGAAAAACTCCCATCTCACTGTCAGCGTTGACAGATGTGGACTTTTCGAAACTTGGCACGGGATGTAATTTAAAGCCGTTATTTTGTGAGAGGTTCCTCTGTTCCGTTAATCCTGTCCAAGTCCCCAGGAATTATTAGGAGCATCAATATCTTTAGCATATTGCTGGCGGCTCTGAGACACTATCTGGTTTCATTATTGGTGTCAGTTCAATTATGGCTCACACCCAAGTGTTTTTCCACCATCGAATAGCATCAATCGACAGAACCATTTGACGAGACACCGCCCCACTTCTTACACACACACACACACACACGCACTTCTGACATCCAGCTAATGTACGTGGCCGTAAGACAGCAGCATGCGTAATGGAGGAGGTATTCTGGGCCGCGGTGCGCAGCTGAGGCAGCCGGACCCATTTCATCAAATATTAATGAAATGGAAGCATACACCCGGACTACTCCTCTACCACTGCAGGAGAGAGAGAGAGAGAGAAGTGGAATGTGTTTAGGAGCACTGTCTGATGACCGTAATTAGGACCTCTCCAATTAAAAATTCAACAGCTGCAGTTTATTTCAGAGCATGAATCTTCCTCTTGCTACAGCATTTATTTCCTTTTACAAAGTATTTTATTTTACGATGCTAATTGAACCAGGCTTTTTACCTCCACCCTCAGCGTCTCCCTCCATCTTTCTATGCATCTGTTTTCCTCTGCGGCCCCTGATGATTCTGCTGGAAAGCCAGTCTGTTACGATGTTTGTTTATTTCCTTGTTTTGTGTGCATCTTCATCTGCTTTTACTAATTTGCTATTTATTCTGTGGTTTCTCCTACATTTATTAATTTCTCTTGAGCAATGGTTGAAAAGTTATGTTTGAAACCGGCCGTTTATCTGCTCTGAGAGTGAAGGATTTCTGCTATATTAATCATCAGATATTTAGTGCTAAGCGTGACCCCTGACCTTTGACCCTTTGAAAAGAATTTGCGCATGTTTATCATGTTTACAATGGATGTCAAATAATGTATACTCTTTTGCACTATGAAGCATACTATACTACCATTCAAAAGTTTGGGGTTGATAAGATTTTTTTATGTTTCGGAAATAATTATCTTGCTTTCCAAGGCTGCATTTGTTTGATCAAAAATACAGTAAAAACTGTAATATTGTGAAATATTATTACAATTTACAATTTCTAACATATGGTAATAAGAAATAGTATGCTATTCTGAATTTAGCGACATTTTCTCTCTGACCTACAATTTTTGTCCCACTCAGTGCCCTCCATGCGACCCTCGATTTCTTGTATGATGAACTAGCTTGAAGCAATATGAACCATCATTTCTTAACTATAAACTCCTTATGAATTTGATTGGCAATTTAAGTCATGTGGCAACAATGTAGCATAATGCTTTTTGAAACTGCATACTGTTTCACATACTTTTAAAAAAAACAGACAAATAGTAGTCAGCATACAGTGTATAAAATCTAGTACTACTGTGTTCATAAAGTGGTCTGTTCACTTCTGTCTCTGTTTAAGCATGTATTACTTAAGTACACACATGTGTGTGAGTTGAGTGTTTTTGTACTTGTGGAGCATGTGCAGTGCGTGTGTTTGTGTACTTTTTCTCATATAATGCCTTTGTCGGCATGAACCCCGAGGCATTTATTTGTGCATTTGACAACACTGTACGTAATGGAAACAGTCAACTTTGGTGTTTCTATGTTTGATTCATTCACGCTAACACGTGTTTGTGTTAAACAAAGCCAGAGCCCTGGAGTCGCTCAGTTTAGAGGAACAATACGCTGAGGATGAGAGCAGACGAACACTTTGGCCTTCACTCTTCTGATGAAACCGGTAATCGGCTCTTGTTGGCTTTAAAGTCGTATTGGGAAATGAACAATGAGAAAGGCTCGTGTTTCAGAGCGCACACACATGCACACACACACACACACACACAGACGCAAATGCAGCTGCTCAAATGGTTTCAGTCCTTTAAAATATCTCTGCCTTCATAGGCCTGTCACCCCGTCTCTCTCTCTCTTTATCTCTCTCTCTCTCTCTCTCTCTCTTTCTCCTTTGCTGCTCTTCTTGACACAGGCTCAGAGAATGGTAGTGCGAGCAGATGCCAAAGGGTTCTGAGCGAGACGGGCAGAGAGAGCTTCTCTTTGATGTCATTCAGCAGACGAAAAAACAAAACAAAAAAAAAGCAAGAAACAAACACTAGTGCAGAAGTGCAGTGAAGCCCGAGTCTACCTGTCTTCGTTCAGATCTCTCATCTTAATGCTTTATCAACACATCTAAATCCTGTCAGAGTCTCCCAGCCGGAGCCAAGCGGCCCACTGAGCCTAAAATCAAACCAAAACTGCTCTCATCTTCTGCTTTTAACCTTTAAAGTGTGTGGTTTGAGAGCAGAGGAGGTCCATGTGCCGAATTCATGTCATTATCGTTCGGCAGCTGTATTCAAAGCCAAGAGCAACTCCAGAGAAGGAGAAATGGATTTCATTTCTTTGAGGAACAATTGCTCCAATAATAATAACTTGACACTACAGTTTTTCTACTGTATAATATTTGCCATTCAGGTGTTTCTCTTGGCAGAGAATGTACAGCTATTTTTGAATGTCCATCAATAAATAAAGTTATAATAATTTTGGCAGCAGGGTTAACCAGCTAAACCCTGACCCTTTGATATTATTCAACATTTCCAAACATAAAGAATATAGAGTATAGACACCGATCAGGCATAACATTATGACCTAATATTGTGTTGGTCCCCCAGTGTCGCCTACCCGTCGAGGCTGTGGTATCTGGCACCAAGATGTTTGCAGCAGATCCTTTAAGTCCTGTAAGTTGCGAGTTGTCGTTGTTTGCACTTTCGGCGGTGGACAGGGGTCAGCATGGGCACACTGACTGGTCTGCGGCTAAGCAGACCCATACGCAACAAACTGCAATGCACTGTGTATTCTGACACCTTTCTATCAGAACCAGCATTAACTTCTTGAGCAATTTGAGCTACAGTAGCTCGTCTGTTTGATCGGACCACACCGGCCAGCCTTCACTCCCCACGTGTTTTAATGAGCCTTGGCCGCCCATGACCCTGTTACCGGTTCACCACTGTTCCTTCCTTGGACCACTTTTGATAGATACTGACCACTGCAGGCCGGGAACACCCCGCAAGAGCTGCCGTTTTGGAGATGCTCTGACCCAGTCGTCTAGCCATCACAATTTGCCATCAAACTCGCTCAAATCCTTACGCTTGCCCATTTTCCTGCTTCTAACACATCAACTTTGAGGACAAAATGTTCACTTGCTGCCTAATATATCCCACCCACTAACAGGTGCCGTGATGAAGAGATCAGTGTTATTCACTTCACCTGTCATAATGTTATGCCTGATCGGTGTATATATTGGCCATAGGATGACATAGTAATAACCATAGCAATGTTTTGACTGTAAACAAAAAACATGGGTATGCCTTTATATATACCTAACAAGGGTTTAAAATTCAACTAAGTTTTTTAAATCAGTTTAATGTAATTTAAGTTGAAATGACTTAAACATTCTAGTTGATTGAACTTAAAAATTTAAGGCATCAACTTTTTTTACAGTACGGCTCGCAAATTCTGTTTAATAGTAGTCACAATAAAAATCTAAATAATAATTATTATACTGAATAATTGTCATACTGAATGGGCCAGAAACAGTAAGAATGTGACCTATGATCAAGTGGAAAGACGTTTTGTTGTTGTTGTTGTTGTTGTTGTTGTTGATGATTTTTAAACGGTATGCACTATTCCACTGTGATCAAACAACTTCTCTCTCTATATTCTTGAGTATATACTTGTGTGTTCTTGAGGGTGCTAGAGTGTTTTGTACGTTTGGACTGTGTGTTGTGTGTATTTGTGCACTTTTACTCATGTGATGCCTTTGCCGGGGCACTTATTACGCCCATGTCATGATTTTGCAGAGTTAGACGCTTTCCTGGGTCCACATATTTTGATCCTGGAACAACATTCCTGTCAGAAAATTTTATCCTAACCATATTCCTAACCCCTAAATCTAACCCTACCCATAAGTCATCCCTAAAATCAGAGCGAACTGATAGGTGAATAACACTGATGTAGAAGCACCTAACCCTGGTTGTCAGCCCTAAACTGGAAACTGGAAACTTGTTCCTCAAATCTGATTGGTTGTTTGCCATGTTGATCCAGAATCAACAAAAATGTTGATCCAGGAACATGTTGTACTTGGTGAAATCAGGTTCTGCTTATTGTGCTTATTGTCTCCGTATGTGGTATGGCAATGGTTCACACTCAAAAAATCTATTTTTTTTCTCTGCTTTTTAAAATTATTTTGATTTTGATTCACCCCCTATAAGATCATTCAAGATCAAACTATTTCAGAGCTAAGTCATCTAAGTAAAAAATTAGCTATATATCACAGAAAAACAAAATATTGTAAAGTGTTTTGTTTTCAATATCCGATATTGCAGTCTTTTATTGATAAACTGTTGTTTTGTTTATGCTCTATATGCAGCTGTTTTTAAGTATAATTTGTGAATGATTTCTTTGTTTAGGTTGGCTCTGTATATACTATATAGATTTTCTACATAGATATGAATTCTGAATTAGAGTGAATTGGCTTAAAGAATGTGTAAATAATATGTGTGTGTAGAACAGGATTAAGCTCACAGAAGAGACGTACTATTCCTAAAGTTCTGCACATTATCTTGCATGTTCTTATATATACTTATATATATATATATATACATTCCACAGTATTCCTTGAAAATCGGTGCAGAAAAGCTGAAAAATGTGCACAGATTCCATGTGAGCCTAGTAATCATCCCTTAGAGGCTCTCAAAATTGCACCAATCAGCGGTCAAAAGTCAGCTTGTGATAAATCTTCATATGCACGATTATAATCATTCACCCCAAAAATACTCAAATATAAATACAGGCCTAAGCACACGTTCATCTGTACTTCCTCTGACTAATGAGCTCATGGATCATGGAGGGGGGTGAGGATCATGTCTTCATTACATTTAAATGAGATCTGTCTGAATCATTGTTCAAACAGACTCCTGTTTTTACCCGTATGGAAGATTAAAAGCATTCAAAACCATTTTCTGTGTAAATTTGTCCAGGCGTCCATGTTATTGAGCGTTATCCGAGACCGGGACAGGACACAATTGGTGAAGATTGCTCCAGGTTCTTGACAAACATTATCTAATAAGAGCTGTTCCACCTCTGCTGAAATGTCCTCATTTCTTCCTCGTGTCTTCACAACATAATCCCAGTCCATTACAAATCAACCCGTATGAATCAGTCCCTGCTACACGATGGCCTAAAATTTGTGTTGTTGCGTGTGTTTTTTTACTGATCAAATGGAAACATATATATATATATGTTTTCTATAATGCTTACATACAAGACTACCAACAAATGTCTTTTAAGAGGTCTTTTATTAATGATAATTCTTATATTTAATATCATTCTATAATTCAAATGTTTGGGGTCAGTGAGATTTTTTTCCTTCCAAAAAAAGTCATTTATTTCAGCAAAGATAAATTACATTGATCAAAAGTGACAGTAAAGACTAAAATTCTAATTCAAGTAATTTTCTTTTAAACTTTCTATTCATCAAAGAAACTTTAGTGTCACAAAAATGTACCAGTTTCCATAAAAATTAAGCAGCACAATGTTTCTTGGGCAGCAAATCAGCATTTTTAATTTTTTTGATTACATTTATCAGTAACAAATGACACTTTAAAATAACTAAATTTATTTATAAATTTATTTAAACTACAAATAGACAAAACATATTTTAAATTGTAGTAATATGTAAAAAAAAAAATTGTATTGTATATTTGATCAAATAAATGCAGCCTTGATGAGTATAAAAACATTTCAAAAACATTAACAAATCTTACCGATTCTAGAACAGTAGTGTACTTTCTTTAAGATTAATGTTTCAAAAAAATCTCCCATTGACTTCAGCAATCAAAATCTAACCATCAGCTGTGATATCATCCCCATTATTTGCATACTGGATTCTAATTGGTCTTTCTTACACTGTGATTGGTCTTTTCTTTTTTGCTCCTATCAAACAATTTATAACCACTTACAGTTTTTTATGATTGCTTAAGCACAATTTTAAAAGCAAGGCTTATTTAGTCAAAACACTAAACACAATTCACACATCCACACACACAAGTAGCAGTTCTTTTGCAAAATGAAACACTTTACAATAATTTAACAAAACCCAATTTTGACACCGTATGGCACACACATGGTTCATACAATCTGCTTCTGTTTGATTAATTTACACACTGCTGTGCTCAATCTTAAACACTTGTAACATTTCTGCTTTTCTAATGATATAGTCTGGGTTTGATTTTTTTTCCAGAGATATTTTTATAGTAAAGTACATATATTGACCAAACACAACACAAGACCAGAACTGTACAGTGATGAAAAATGTATTTCTCTCCACAGTGTAAAATACATCAAAGCATTTCCAAAAGTTGCATTTTGTACTGAAAATCAGAACATATTCTAAATACAGTATAGTATATGAACAAAAACCTTTGTAGAGACAAAAAGAAAGCAAAAAAATCTAAAAATCTGACCATAGCACTTCCACCTTCCACTTACAGTTTTTCTCGATTGTTTACACACATTTTCTGAAAGCATGCCTCGTACCCTCAGAACTCTACACACAAATCAAAAAACACACACACAATGGGCAAAACCCCTAAATTCTCCTGCAAAATGAAACTTTACATTCAAAACAATGTTATTTCTTCTCAAAATGTTTTTTTGTTTTCAAATGACACACACAAACCATCATATGAATAGACATTTATAAGAACCAGTTGAACACTGATGTGCTCAATGTAAAACACTATGATGAATGGAAAACACTTCTTCTCCATTCATCATAATGACGTAGGTCTTTTTTTGGTTCAGTGTTACACTTACTACAGACAGTACATACATAAGTGTGTTGTAAAATATTTGAGAATATTGTTCTTATACTTAGAACACACAAATACACGGTAACAAATATATTTTATTTTTCCCACAAAAACAATGTACACAGTGTACATCCCAACCAACACAAAGTTGCACATAAAGTGGTCTACATACAAAACAACAGAAGAATTTACTGTATACAGTTACAGTAAAAAAAAAAAACAGTATTTGAATGGCAGTGTGTTCCTTGTGAAAACAAGAAATTTTCTGCATGAAAATTGTGCCAAATGCAGAGAATTGTGTGCAGTGTTTTGAAAAAAGTGTGTTTTAGAACTGCAATATCTCATCTGCTCTGCATCCATTTGGTCTTCTGCTATGACGATGTTGTGTAGTCAGTCTAAAAATGAGAGTATGTGGGCCGTGTTGTAAGGACCTAAGTTCCCAGGGACCCCATTGATTGCAGTGCACAATATTCAAAATAGCTCTGTGGCCAATGATGTTTCTCACTCTTCCTCTTACTGTAACATTGTCTTCCATTTTTGTTGAAGGCAGGTAAACTCACCTGTTGCCTTACACCTGATTGTTGAGTTTACAGTTAAGCACCTTAGTGTCTACACACCTGACGGATGTGTTTGATCAACTGGTTCAGAGGTGTGGTATTTTGGAAAGCAGTGCCTTGAAATGGCAAAGAAGTGACGTCAGGTTAGATTTCTGTGTCTAATGTAGAGAAGTGTGTGTAGTGTTTTGCAAAAAGTGTGAGGCTGAGAATGTGCTTATAGTTGTGCAGATCTGGGCTGAGGTTTTGCTCCTGTCAGGTTTCACTAACTGTGTTAATTTTAGTGTGTAAGCAATCGTAAAAAACTGTAATGCTATACAGTCAACAGTAAATAAAATGCGTGACAAGTGTCAAGATGCTCTGATGCAATATTTCCTACCTGCTGCTGAACTAGATTAAAACCTAAATTTTAACATTTGCAAGACCTGGTATATCCTTCAAGAAATGCAAATCTAGTTTATTTTCTTTTTTGAGAAGGCATCTCATTAAAGGTATTTTAGTGGTGAGTGGCAGGAGTTTGTCTTCAGGCTGTGTGCGTGCGTGTGTGTGTGTGCACGCACGTGTGTGTGTGTGTGTGTGTGGGCAGTGCGGTGATTAAACTCGGCTGTAGGATCACAGACAGACCCATATGTTCATTACTGCCATAATCACAGACAGGTTCCGCCCACGGCCGTACACTGAGACAGGGCGGAAGAGTGTGACTCCTGGGAGAACAGGGTGGAGAGGCTGATATTTGCCACTCCTAAAGGGGTATACATGAACATCCACGCATAAGCAGTGACTTCAGAAACACACAAAATGTAACTTAATAGCATAATATTAACTATTTTCACACTCTTTTTAGAGGTCCAAATTAAGTCCATACCCGAGACCTGACCCGACTGATACTGTCAAATTATAAGCCTGAACTCAAGCTGTGCAAGCATGCATATTAACAACAAAAATTACATTAAAGGGATAGTTCACCAAAAAATGAGAATTTTCTCATTAATTACTCACCCTCATGTAGTTCTAAACCCGTAAGACTTTCGTTCATCTTCAGAACATAGAGGAAGATAGCCTAGAAATCTAGACGCACCCTAGCGGCAGCAAATGTAATTTGCAGCCAGGGTCGTCTAGCAATTCTCTGTTGGCTTGCGAGCATGAAAAACCAAACTCTAGTCAGGCCAATCACATTGTGTATAGATTCGGTGGGCGGGCTTAACATAATGACTGCAAAGATTGACAAATGCGTTGGTTCCGCGTGCTACTTGAAAACAAAGAAGCTGGCGAACAGCGGTCTTTCGAATCGGCTTTGGCCGCGACTCTGGAAGACTTGGAGTTAAGCTTTTCTTTGAGAAAACAACAAAGAATGGCACTGAAGTCATTCTTAAAAAAGGAAGATGTGTTTGGAGTTTTGCCGACCGGATACGGCAAAAGTTGAATCTATCAACTAGCTCCGCTTCACCTTCTTCGTTGCTCTGGTTGGTTGTAGCGCTATCCTATTGCGTGCAGAGGGAATTTGAAAGACGACTGTTTATTCCGCCCCTCGGATTGAGCCCTGCCAATGGTGTGTTCCCAGCCCCAACATCTTGATGTGGGTCTGGCTTGTCAGGCTAAAAGGAAGATAATTTTTAATTAAATCTGAGCGCTTTCTGTCCCTACATTCACAGCTACACAACTACCACTTTGATGCTTCATAAAGTTCATAAAAAGAGAAAACTAAATCCATAAAACTAATCCATATGAATTGAGCAGTTTAGTCCAAATTTTCTGAAGAGATTGAGATTGCTTCATATGATGAACAGATTGAATTTAGGCTTTTATTTACTTATAAACAGTGATCAGTGAACATAAACAAAAGCTCAACCGACACTGCCTGACGCGCGAGAACAAACCTTTTGCAGAAGCTCAAACGTGCTGCGTAACATGAGAATGAACCTCATTGGTTCTTGCAGAAACTCAAATGTGCTGCTTAACATAAAAATGCACTTCATTAGTTTTTGCTGAAGCATAAACGTGCTGCGTAACACGAGAATAAACCTCATTGGTTCTTGCTGAAGCTCAAATGTGCTGCTTAACACAAAAATGCACCTCATTGGTTTTTGCTGAAGCTTAAACGTGCTGCGTAACACGAGAATAAACCTCATTGGTTCTTGCAGAAGCTCAAATGTGCTGCTTAACACAAAAATGCACCTCATTGGTTTTTGCTGAAGCTTAAACGTGCTGCGTAACACGAGAATGAACCTCATTGGTTCTTGCTGAAGCTCAAATGTGCTGCGTAACATGAGAATGAACCTCACTGGTTCTTGCTAAAGCTCAAAAGTGCCGCGTAACACGAGAATGAACCTCAGTGGTTCTTGCGGAAACTTAAATGTGCTGCGTAACACGAGAATGAACCTCACTGGTTCTTGCTAAAGCTCAAACGTGCCGCGTCACACGAGAATGAACTTCACTGGTTCTTGCGGAAACTCAAAGTGCTGCCTAACACGAGAATTAACCTCATTGGTTCTTGCTGAAGCACAAACGTGCTGCGTAACATGAGAATGAACCTCATTGGTTCTTACTCAAGCTCAAACGTGATGCGTGACACAAGAATGAACCTCATTGGTTCTTGCGGAAACTCAAAGTGCTGCGTTACACAAAAATGAACCTCATTGGTCTTGCTGAACCTCAAACGTGCTGCTTAACACAAGAATGAACCTCATTGGTTCTTGCTGAAGCACAAACGTGCTGCGTAACAAGAGAATGAACCTCATTGGTTCTTGCTGAAGCTCAAACGTGCTGCGTAACATGAGAATGAACCTCATTGGTTCTTACTCAAGCTCAAACGTGATGCGTGACACAAGAATGAACCTCATTGGTTCTTGCGGAAACTCAAAGTGCTGCGTTACACAAAAATGAACCTCATTGGTCTTGCTGAACCTCAAACGTGCTGCTTAACACAAGAATGAACCTCATTGGTTCTTGCTGAAGCACAAACGTGCTGCGTAACAAGAGAATGAACCTCATTGGTTCTTGCTGAAGCTCAAACGTGATGCGTGACACGAGAATTAACCTCATTGGTTCTTGTGGAAACTCAAACATGCTGCGTAACACGAGAATGAACCTCATTGGTTCTTGTGGAAGCTGAAACGTGCTGTGTAACACGAGAATGAACCTCATTGGTTCTTGCACGTCAAGCCAACATGCTTGAGCTTCCGTTTATTCCTATCTACGTTCTGAAGGTTTTTACAGAAGGGTTTGTTCATATATCATTTGCCTTATTTTACACAAAATTTTATTCCAAAGAACATGGTGATTTATTTATTTTTTTGGCTGTTGTTGACAATATTTTATGATTATTGAGAAAAATCCCCTCTGTAAAAACCTTTGACTCTAATAACGAAATGAGAACAAGATGAAAATGAGACAAGATTTATGAACCTGCATGGTTTTATCCAGTGATCAGACAGTTTTGGAACTGTATGCAATTAGTGCATATTTAAACAACATAATATTCATAAAACTTGTAATATCAAAAATGTTTGCATTTCTTAATGTAATCAATCAACTGGGGAAGTATGGTGATATCTATTAGTTAATATTTTACTCTATTCACCGGGAGTGTCTTGTCTTAAAACAAAGAGTTTTTTATAGTAATTAATTTGGGCTGTCAATATATTAAAATGTCATGAGTTTTCTTTATATATGTGAGTTGTCAGTATGAAAATAAAATATAGGAACATATATGTAAAGTCACAGGACAGAGGTATGCTATAATTCACACAAAAATACAGATTTTATATTTGTGAGTTACTCAATGTTGACTGCTGTTTACAATATGTGTGTGAATTATTCAGTGACTTTCTAGGTGATCAACTGTTTAAAGATTTGTTTTATGAATTTTGAGCCTTGAATAAGGGGGTCAGACCCCCACAATTCACATCCCGTGTAAAAAATATTGTTTTTATTAATTAATTACTTATCAGAACCTAAACTTAGACATGAAAAACCAACCCGAACCTGGCCCAGCATAATGTGTTCGGTAGCAAACCTCTAGTGTGAAGAGAGGACAAGATCAGAAACAAGGCCACTGGAGAATTTGTGAATCTATATATTATAGAGATACAGGCCTCCAAAGTGCACATTTCTCTGTCTCTCTCATCCTCATCTCTGGTCCGGTCCTGTCACTCAGTCTCCTGGTGTGTGTCTTCCTATCTCAGGGGCTGCAGGGGCCCCTGCTGTAGAGCCTCTCATCTGCTCTCATTGCCTCCAGCTCTATGCCATAAGTGCATTGATTTCCATGTACGTCTAATTACTGCTCATAATCTATTCATTCCAGCTCCGGCAGAGAGCAGCAGCTGTCCCTGCACTGGCTTCTAACACCCACAGACCCAGAACACACACACACTGATTTAATCACACACCAATGCGATATAGACACATGTTCTGAAATATGTAAGTGCTATAAAAATGAACAACTGAATCATGGTAAAGCCTCTCTTATACACTGAGTTCCTCACTTCAGTACCAGATTTTCACTGTATCACATGAGAGTATTTTTTTCCAGGACAGAGATTTGAGCCATAGATTTTAAAGGGGTCATGAACTGGCTTTTTTTTTTTTTATACTGTTATACTGTCAACTTATGACGTTCGCGTGTTTTTTGCATTCAAAAACATCATAATGAATAAGTAATAGGCTATTTTCTACCCTGGTTTTGAGCCTCTCTCCTGGAACGCTCGGTTTTTATGGGCGTGCCGCATTGAAGACTTGGAAGTAAACGCCCACTGCTATGATTGGATACATTTTGCATATTATAATGAGCTTCGACTCCGTCAGTACATGTGGTAATTGTTTTGAAAACGGCAACCGGAATGATTCGCCCACAGCAGGGCTCGCAAAATGTCTTTATGAAAAAAAAAACAATGAATAATCTCTCATCCACCAGCAATTAATTGGAATGTTATTTTTCATTACTTGGCCCGCCCGATCGGTGGATATAACTGCGAACCGCATCACTAACACACGCACACACAAGCATCTGCAAAACTTTGCAGACAAATCAGCATGTTCAAAACTTCCGCGATTGTATTTTTCTTTCAAATATAGAAATAAGCCAAGAGAGTGGACAACGCACATCAAGAAAGGAATGTTATTTCACTCAGTAGGCCGTGATACATTTTGGTACACATAGCTCTGGGACATCGGGCTTTGCAAGCCCTGGCCCATACATGTTCGAGTCTGATCCCGAATCGCAGAACAATGAACCAACAACTCCTCAAATACAAAGGATACTCAAGCCTGTGACAGCATGCTAAGTTGTGTTTAGTTAGACACGTACACATAATCAGTAGTTATCAAACGATCTGTAACAATGCAATACGGTCACATATTAAAAACATGTTTGTTGCACCATTCCTGTCAGATCCAGCACACAGCATCGTTTTTTCATCTCATTTTGTCTGCAAATCCACTCTCTTGTTTACAAACGAATCCACAGTGAAATAAAGCGAACAAACGCGCAATTTCTTACCCACGTGAGCTGGAAAAAAAAAGTTAAACCATGCATTCCTAATATTGGAATCTGAATGAAGTTTATGCTGCGGTGCTCTTTTCCTTACGATAGAAGTGAATGGGGGTTGTTGCTGTTGAGCTCCAAAAATTACACAAAAAAAATGCCATAAAAGTGGTCCAACTTGTGCACTTTATTCCTAGTCTTCTGAATCCATGCAATAGCTTTGTAAATGGAAAGAAGTAAATCTGAATGAAGTGTGCCACTAGTATACATGAAAGAAAAAGTGATCTGAGAAGATTTTCAGCAAATAACTATGTAAGTTTTGGTCTGTTTCTCTCACACGGCCATTGTATAATACAGATTAGCCAAATGGACTCATTTTTTTAGATAGTGTGCGTCCACATTCACTTTCATTTGTAGGGACACAAGCAGCATATACTATAAATTCTACTTTTTTGTTCTCAGGAAGGACAATTAAACAGGACAGAATGACATGAGGGGGAATAAATAATAACAGAATTTTCATTTTTGAGTGAATTGATGCTATACGCAATTATAATTCCTTTCCCCATTCACTCCCTTTCCCCATTCACTCCCCTTTGCTTCAATCGCCGGTGGTTTGCAGAAGGAGGCCTGCTGTAGAGACGTAATCGGCCCTGCTTATTGGCTGAGCTTCTTGAATGGTTACAGTAGAGGATTGATGTTCAGGTTTGTGTCTGGGCTGAAAATAGGATGATGTGGGGTTGGTAGACATGGGGTCGGATCATATAGCCCAGTTCATGTATTATTAACCGGCTGTTCACACTGGCCCACTGCATACTATTGATCACTCTTCTTCAAAACCTAGAACTTTCATTTGTGTTCTCCTAATGTGTTTCATATGTGTTCTGATGCCCAAAGAACATCGAAACCTTGCTGAGAATCTAAGCCATGTACCTGGATGCATAGTGATTTTTTTTTGCTCTTTGAACATTCGCCGTATTCTGCCTGTGGTTGATCAATACAGATGATCAGGTAATATAGAGCCACAAATCCTTGTGGGATTTTAGGTAGGATTTTATGCACTGTAGCGTTTTCAAGGTGTCTGTCCTGGGTCAGATGTTGTGGTTTACCTTTAATTAGCCAAGTAACTTCTCAGATTGCACAAAACTCGACACCATCTCAATCCACCGGGCCACTCTCACTGGGCTGGGACAGAGGAGGTGTGCCACCCTCGAACCACACCAGGAAGTCTGTGTTCATGTTCTACGTTTCACGTGCTTTGACACTCACCTTGCGAGGAGGTTTGAAAATCAATACCGACAGAGGTGCGGCATCGTGTTTGCCAGTTAATAAGCTGGAGGAGAAGAACAAAGCGCCCTGCTTTCCTTTGAATTCAGATGAGAAAACTCCTCACCGCTGTAATCTCACACATCAAATATTCATATGGGAAAAATGAGTATGCATCAGCGATTATGCTTTCAAATTTACTCAATAATGGATACAGGCCTGTGCTTGTCTGTATGGTTGAGTCAAGGATTGAAAATGCTTTTCGAATAAATTAGTTTATTGCTTTTTAAAAGTGTATATATTTTTAATTGCAGTAGCATTCATGGGAATATATTAAAGAGAAACTTTGCTTAACAATACCATAGAAAATAAAAATTTGACTAATCAAGCCAGTCAATCATTTACAGCAGTGTTTTCCTGCTGCCAACTAGATCATCAGTAATGCTTAGAGATATGGATGTTTTTACAGTTTATAAATCGTCAAAATATGGAGGGCATGTTCCATTGACATTTTTATGCAAAATTAGGAGCTTAGAATTTTTTGGAGCTTGACAGACATTTAAACACTTTAAATAAAAATGGTGCTAAATAGCACTAAAAGTGGTTCATTGGCTTGTAATCATAGGGGAACCACTTTAAGTGCTACATAGCACATATCTTTCTCTCATCCTCCAATTGTATTCCTCCTTCCACATAATTTAAACTGCAACTGACAGCTCTCAGTATCCAAACTGTCTTGTTGCATCCCACCACCACCCCATTCTCCTCCTTAGATTTTAGATATGTTACTCCACTCTCATATGTTTGCTATGAATGGGAATTTACTACAATGGCAAAGGCTGTTTTGAATCACTTTTATGCTTTTCTGAGGTCAAAAAGTCTCATTTGGGATCCCTGGAATATTTCCTTATAGGGGGGTCTTGGGGGCAAAAAGGTTGAGAACCACGTTATCTTCAGGAAATACACTGTATTTTAATGTTGTTTTAATCCTTTCCCTAACTAAACTAATAGACTAAGAGAGAGTTAGAGTACCTTTAAAGAACTACACAGGGGCTTAACGGGTTATTTGTATGGCAGTGGTGCTATATAGCACTTCAACCACACCAAAGAACCACTGAAGAACCGCTGAAGAACCAATTTTTTGTGTGTGTAT
Organism: Rhinogobio ventralis; assembly: GCA_039654625.1. Classification (NCBI taxonomy): domain Eukaryota; kingdom Metazoa; phylum Chordata; class Actinopteri; order Cypriniformes; family Gobionidae; genus Rhinogobio; species Rhinogobio ventralis. The sequence continues at coordinate 6,448,597 of CM077205.1, read as the reverse complement.
GAATTGTCATTATATAGAAAAGAGCTGTGAGAAGATTCTTAAAGAGGACCTATTGTTCTCTCTTACACAGTCTTGATTTTGAGGTCTACTTGAATAGGTTTTCATGCTTGAATGTTCAAAAAACACCTTATTTTTTCACATATTTGACTTTGTTGCAGCACCTCTCTCCCTAGTCTATCAGTAACACTGTTTAGTTCATGTCTCTATGAAACCCTGCCTTCTGAAAAGCACAATGGTGCTTTGTGATTGGTCAACTGCTTCAAGCATGTTTGTCATGCCCCTTACCATAACAGCGAGTGTTCATTGTTTTGAGTGAACTACTGGTTTAAACATCCAAACTGTCCATTCCGGTGACATGTGACTTAGCATCGAGATCTCCATAGGCGAAACTTGTGTCTGTGGTCATGGAGAGAAATTCCATTACTGATCGTCTGACAGTTGGAGAGGCTGTTCCTCTGGGTTCGGTCTGTATTAACACTCCCCTGTTTGTTTAATTCTTTTAATCTGCTGCCGGGCTCCATGGGGTGTGTCTGATTAGTCTAATTAATTTACCGAGCTATTAGAAACAGTAGAAGTGGGCTAACAGAGCATTGCGTGAGTTTGTGTAAATTGCACTCAATTTGCTGGTTGCCTCAATTAAACCTGCTTGTCCCTTTCAAGGGAATATCAATCCACACACACACACACACACACACACACACACACATGTACATGGGCCCAAATAGAGACTCCTTTCTTTATGTGATTCTCTCTTGCTACTCACCAGGCTGTGTGCCAAAATTTAGATTCAAATTAATTTGCGGAATTTTAAAGAATTTTGAAAACTGACAGTCAACTGTAGTTCAAATTTGAATTTAAGATTTGTTTCATATTATTTGTGTTTGATTATAAACAATTATTAAAATGGAACAAAATTAAAATAAATTCATTTTTCAGTAAGATTTTTTTTAAAATACTTTTGTTCAGCAAGGACACATTAAACTGATCAAATGTGAAAGTAAAGACGTTTACATTGTTACAAAATATTTCTACTTCACATAAATGCTGTTCTTTTGCACTTTCTATTCATTAAAGATGAAGATCACGGTTTCCACAAAAAAATATTATGCAGCACAGATGTTTTCAACAATAGTCATAAATGTTTCTTGAGCAGCAAATCAGCATATTAGGATCATGTGACACTGAAGATGCTGAAAATTCAGCTTTGATCACAGGAATAAATTACGTTTTACAATATATTCACATAGAAAAGTTATTTTAAATTGTAATATTATTTAAAAAATATTACTGTTTTACTGTCCATCTATAAATGAACATCTTTTAAAAATATTTAGAAATCTTACCAACCCCAAACTTTAGAGTGGTTTTTGATGGCTTTTATTAATTGTTTAGACAATATTGATCATTTTAAGAAATATGAATAAAATGTAACAGTAAATATCAAGGAAATTAAAAAAGCATAAAGTCAATATTAATTGTATTGTTATTTATGCTTTATCACTTGTTCTCCGCTCTTTATTGTTGAATTTGTTTGAATTGCAATTCAGTACATTCCTCTTTTTGTTTTTCCATTTCAACTTCCTGCGATTCGTGGTCAAATTAATTCAAATTCACACTCAGAAATGGAACAAGAGCGATTTTTTAAATTCTAAATTTGGCCCAACCAACCAAACACACACACACACACACAAACTGTTCGCTCTCATCCGTGTGCTACTACATTAGCAGGGGGCGTTTCCCCCCGGCTAATTAGAGCAAAGAGGTGTGATCTGGTTTTTCAATTAAGGCACATGCTCTGAACGCTCCAGAACTATTTTACCCCCCTTTTCCCATCTCAGAGCAGAGTATGGGGGTGGCAGCCTTGCCAAAAGTGCAGGGGTAATTAAAGGTGAAGAGCACGTCTCACACCAGGCCTGTTTAAGGGTTAATGAGGCCTGGGCTGCCCCCCAACCGAGAAAGGGGCGGGGTTGGGACTTGGAGCTGCCCCGCTTCAAGAGGAGAACCACCCATAGGGGTTCTCTTTGAAGTGTCAGAAGGTCCCCCTTGTTCTGGGTGGCGGGTGTTTCATTTGTCTGAGTGGCAAATAAAAAATTGATGAAGCTGCCAGGAGTTCTCTCCGCCCCCTCGCTCTGACTCAAACACACACACACACGCCCCCGACATTATTCACAGATTAACCGACCCCTCCCTCTCACCCCCTAATGACCCCCACGAAACCCAGTCATAGTGACAATGGAATTAGCGACGT